>JAJSOF020000003.1:199577419-199919919 GCA_025594305.2 Periplaneta americana | reverse complement strand
ATGTAGCACAATATAGCTTATGGGTGAATACAGAAATACATATATTAGTGTTAGTTGGGGGGCCTCAGGGGAAGAGACCTTTGGGGAGCCCGACACGTAGATGGGAGAATAATATTAAATGGATTTGAGGAGATGGGATATGATGATAGGGACTGGATTAATCTTGCTCAGGATAGGGACCGATGGCGGGTTTATGTGAGGGCGGCAATGAACCTTCGGGTTCTCTAAAAGCCATTTTGAAGTATTATTATTATTATTATTATTATTATTATTATTATTATTATTATTATTTTTATTATTATTATTAGTATTATTATTATTATTATTATTAGTACTATGATTATTATTATTATTAGTAGTAGTAGTAGTAGTAGTAGTAGTAGTTAGTAGTAGTAGTAGTAGTAGTAGTAGTAGTATTAGTAGTAGTAGTAGTAGTAGTAGTATTATTAGCATTATTATTATTATTATTATTATTATTATTATTAGTAGAATTAGTAGTATTATTATTAATATTATTATTAATATTATTAGTATTATTGTTATTGTTATTATTATTATTATTATTATTATTATTATTATTATTATTATTATTATTATTAGGCTGCCGGGTAGCTCAGTTGGTAGAGCAGCTGGCTACGGACTGGAAGGTCCGGGGTTCGATCCCAGGTGGCGACAGGTTTTTTTCTCGTTGCCAAACTTTCAGAACGGCCCCGAGGTTCACTCAGCCTCCTATAGAATTGAGTACCGGGTCTTTCCTGGGGTAAAAGGCGCCAGAGCGTGGTGCCGACCACACCACCTCATTCTAGTGGCGAGGTCATGGAAAGCATGGGGCTCTACCTCCATGCCCCCAAGTGCCTTCATGGCATGTTACGGGATACCTTTACCTTTTATTATTATTTTTATTATTTTATTATTATTATTTTTATTATTATTATTATTATTATTATTATTATTATTATTATTATTATTATTATTATTATTATTATTATTATTATTATTATAGAAAACATAAGAAGGAATCCTATGTTGCAACTTAAATTTAAATATGAAGTGGCATTGGATTGTAGTGGTCACCACAAAGTGGTCCTCAGATCACACTGATAGTTCCCAAGTAGCCATACAGATTGGGTGACCAAATGTGTCTGTTTTACTGGAACAGTAACAGTTTTGCATGCTTTGTTCCAAGGTCCCAAAGAACCTTGTCGGTACAAAAGTGTGCCTTTTTTTCTTTTTAATCGGGAACTCGTTCATAATAAGCAGGGAAAGGATTTATATGTAAATACATATTTACTTATAAAGCTAATATAATTTATATTTTGCATTATCTTTATGTTTCACAATGTGTAGGGTTCAAAAATCCTACTTTTATTTTCCATATTTTTCCATATTTTAGAGTTTAGTACATATTTTCGTTAATTTCCATATATTTTCCATATTTCATATAAAACAGTCCATATTATATTAGGTTTAACAATAAAACAAAACAAAATTCCATTAACTTTTAAAAATACATTTCAACAATAGAGATTTAAACACATGTTCAGTAATCCCTTTAACATCAGAGTTATTTGAAAATTAGCAGTCCTATCAACAATGGGAAAGTAAGTTACAAAACTGTATTAATTTAATTTAAAATTTTTAACAGACTTCAGTTGTGCAGCTCAACAGTTAAATGCCAGTCAGAGTACACATAGGTTCAGTTTTGTAAATCATACTATAAAGACGGTAAATATGCCAAAAGTACGTCATTCAGTCAATTTAAAATCAAAACTAACAAGTTACATTTCAGAATTTAAAGAAGATGGTTTATCAACTGACAATAAAATATTATTTTGTAATTTGTGTCAGTGTGCAGTATCATCTACACAAAAGTTCCTGGTGCAACAACACATTACAACTAGTAAACATCAGGCCAACAAACAACTAAATTCCAAGCAGAGACAATTGTTTTTAACACAACCAACAACATCGAATGTAAGATCTGAGTTTAACATCGACCTGTGCCGTTCTCTCATCTCTGCTGATATTCCTCTCTACAAACTAAAGAATAAGGTCTTCAGGGAATTCCTTGAAAAATATACTCAACATACAATCCCGGATGAGTCAACACTTAGGAAGACGTATGCTCCATCCATCTACGATGAGACAATACAGAAGATAAGAGATGAAATTAAAGATAGTTCAATTTGGGTTTCCATTGATGAGACTCCCGACAAAGAAGGTAGACTTGTTGGTAATGTAGTTATCGGTTTGTTAAGTGAACAATATTCTGAACGAATTCTTTTACATTGTGATGTTCTAGAAAAGTGCAATAACAAAACTATAGTTAAACTGTTCAACGAAGCTATGGGTATCCTGTGGCCAAAGGGTATTATGTACGATAATGTGTTATTCTTTATTAGCGATGCTGCCCTTATATGGTCAAAGCTGGACAAGCATTATCTGTTGTATATCCTAAATTGACTCATTTTACTTGTGTGGCGCATGCATTTCATCGTGTGGCAGAAGTGGTCAGAGACAATTTCCCTAAAGTAGATTTGTTGATTTCATCAGTGAAAAAGTATTTCAAAGCTCCCAGTAGAGTTAACGTGTTGAAAGAAATGTACCCTGAAATTCCATTGCCACCAAAGCCAATTTTAACTAGATGGGGTACATGGCTAGAAGCAGTTGAATATTATGCCGAACATATAGACTCTATTAACAATGTTCTCCTTGCATTGGACTCTGAAGATGCAGTCTCAATTGATACTGCGAAAACAGTTACCTGTGACATAAGTGTGAAGAATGACTTAGCTCACATTCAGCATACATTTTCATGCATCATAAAAACGCTCAAAAGTCTCCAAAATAGGCACCTTTCACTATCTCAAAGTTTTGAAATTATAAATAGTACTGTGGAACAACTGAATCGTGGTAGAGGTAAAGTTGCAGATGCAGTAAGAGCTAAAGGTGGACACTGTACTTTCAAAAACCCTGGATATGAAGAACTACAAAAGGTTGTTGCTGTGATGAGTGGTGAATCAACAGTGAAGATTAACTTGGACTTATCCCCAGCAGACATTGTGAAATTGAATTATGTACCAGTTACTTCTTGTGACGTCGAACGCTCTTTTAGTCAGTATAAATCTATCCTCAGAGACAATAGAAGAAGATTCACTTTTCAGCACTTGAAAGAAATGTTTGTAACCTATTGTTATGGTAACAGACAATAAAAATTGTGTTTTGTTGAAACTACATTGGAAGATAAGGTACGTCCATTATATTTTTTGTTTAGTTTGATTAAAATGTACCAATATTTAACGTACATAGTCATTTTTTTATAATTTTAAGTCCATATTTAATTCCATATTTTGGTAAAAATCCATATTTAATTCCATATTTTGGTAAAAATAACTACATATATATTTACATATTTCATATATTTTTAGTCCATATAAATCCGTTCCCTGATAATAAGAGTAGTTGAATTTGCATCGAACTTTCTCGGAAATGTCAACGCTGCTTCATTAGTAGACCCAGATTCAGTTGAAATAATAAATCACATTTGAACCTACGTACATATACACCGTGTTCCGCTTATAAGTATAATAAAAGAAATAGTTATAATTTCATAACAATGCATGCAAATGGGTTAAGATTGGTACCATTGTAAAGAGGAAATTAGGAAGTTTTAATCCATTGTTGTTACTTATTTTTAGAAGACTCACGCATGCGCAGATCATTAAATAAGAGAATTCGTATCGTATCTTTAGTCAGTCAGCATGTGGACGCCACAGCAGAAAGCCTTTGTGTGCTGTCATTAGCAGAACATAGATCCATAATTCGTGTACAGCGCTTGTTTCGCCGTCAGTACAATCTTAGACCGAGGGAAGCTGTACCGACGTACGTCTCAATAATGAAATGGGATAGGCAGCTCAGAGAAACAGGAAGTTTGTTGTCTAATGCAGGTAAACATTCCAAGCGTAAAGTGTCTGACGAAAATGTCGAACGCATTCGCGAGGCATTTCAGAGAAGCCCGCGGAAATCCATTCGACAGGCTAGTGTGCAGTTGAACATCCCACCAACAACAGTGCATACAGTGCTCCATAAAAGATTGCGTTTGCGAGCGTACAAGCTGCAACTTCATCAGATGATTACGCCGAATGATAAACTGGAACGAAAACGCTTTGCAGAAACAATGTTGGATAAAGTGGACGATGACGACACATTTCTAACTCGAGTCTGTTTCTCAGATGAGGCAAACCTTCCACGTCAGTGGAAAAGTAAACCGACACAATTGTCGCATCTGGGGTCGGAAAATCCAAGTGTCGTAATTGAACACCAACGGGATTCCCTAAATGGAATGTTTGGTGTGGGATCATGCGTGACAGAATCATTGGTCCCTATTTCTTTGCTGAAAAGACAGTCACTGCAAACACGTACCTGGATATGTTGCAACTGTATGCTGTGCCACAACTCCCAGATGGAGCAATTTTCCAGCAAGATGGGGCTCCACCACACTTTGCCAACATGGTTCGCACATTCTTAGACGAACAATTCCCTGCAAGATGGATCGGAAGAGGATCACCGTACATCACATGGCCTGCCAGATCACCAGATCTAACACCACCTGATTTTTTCCTGTGGGGGTTTGTTAAGGACCAGGTCTACAGGACGCCAGTACGTGATTTGGCAGACTTACAAGAAAGAATTTATGCTGCTGTCAACAATGTTACACCACAGATGCTTCATAACACTTGGGTCGAGGTTGAATACCGGTTGGATATTTCCCGTGCCACCAATGGAAGCCATGTTGAGGTTTATGGAACATAAGGTAACAAAAATTCCCAGTTTTCATTCTTTGTAGCAGTTGGTTTCAACTATATACTTGTATTAATTCAGAAGTTATAGCTATTTCTTTTGTTATACTTATAAGCGGAACACGGTGTATGTTGATTTTCTATTTTCCGACAATTCCATAGTGTTCGGATAAAGGGAGTTAATTTTTGTACAAGTTGAGTTTTGTTCCCTGGGTGAATAAACAAGTTAAACTGTACAAAGAAACAAAACAATACTAGCATTTGATGTGTTTTATTTGTCTAGAAAATTATTTGCAACATAAGTGCGAAGTTTAATTTTCATTTATTTTAAATATAATTTGTATAACATATCTCCCGCTACCATCGAATTGTACTGATGAGCATATAATGTAGTTTGTGAACATGTTTAAGTAAGGGAACTATAAAACTTTTTACATAACCCGTGCGTGTATATGCCCAGAGGGTCGTTAACGATCCACCTCATATTTTTATCGGTTCTTTAATATTTGTTTAAATTTTCGGTTGGATACCAACATTATGTGTTCGATAATATATTGGCAACACATCAGTTTGTGAAATTGTTTCGTTGTAACTCTCTGCAATGCATTTTAACTGAAAATGTGTAACGCTTAGTTTGGCTATAATGCACGTCAACAAAGAAATGTATGTAGACACTTCATTGTTAAGTATTGTAGTTCTGTTATTGTTTTATTACATAGGGCAAGTAGTAACTAATATGATTACATGAGGTGGAGTCATGAATTGTATTCAGTAGAGGCGTAATAGTGTAACAAATTTGGGTGGGTCGTTTTCGACCTTTTGTAAATTTTGCTAAATTTTCTAATAATATTATTATTGATAATTATTGTGAGCAGATTTTATTACTTTCATATTCCCTATGAAAATTTACGAAACCTTTACGATTTATAAATACGTGAAATAAATTTTTAGGAAAACTACTATCCCGGTAAAAGAGCTAACAAGCAAACATTCTGATGAGGGCAAATGAAAAAATTAATTTGTTTTTCTTCCACCATGTTAATAATGTCAAAAGAAGTGCTTATACAAATTTTGGCCACTCTACCACAATTACGAGGCTGTCCAGAAAGTAATTTTCCCTGGGGCCGTTTACAGAAGAAAGCACAATTGCATGGACAGACGTATTGAAACAGATACAGCAATTGAAGAGCGTTTTTGCAAAAGTCGATAGATGCAGAAATCAAAATTTTACGGAAATTACACTAAGTGACAGGATCTATCGAGTTTTGAAAAAAAACCTACAAGGTTTGGTAGTCTCTACATACGGTATGAATCAAGTTTTGGTAAATCTGATTTCATAGATCGATTTCGGAGGTAGAAAATATACGATATCCATATGTAACTCACTTTCGAAAAATTCTGCATCTATCAACTTTTGCAAAAACGCTCATCAATTTCTGCGCTATTTGTCAACATATCCCCAACTGGAATTGAGACATCTGTCACACCATGGGGTCAATTTTTGTATCTTTGTGTCGTAGAAATCAGCCGCTTGGGATCGGAACCAGCGTTTGACAGCCGTTTAAAAGTCTCTGTCGATCCCATGATATGACAAATATCTCAAGTTCGGTGAGAATATGTTGAAAAATAGCTCTGCAATTGTTTTGTCTGTTCCAATAAATTTTTCCAATGAAATCGTTTTTTTTTCTGTTAACTTCCCCTGGCGAACTTATTTTTTTACGGCCCTCGTAATTGCGGTTGAGTAGCCAAAATTTGTATAAGCACTTCTTTTGAGATTATTAACATGGTGGAAGAAATTAATTAACTTTTATCTGCATCCATCAAAATGTTTTCTTGTAAGACGTTTGTTTTCCCTTAGTTTAGAGATAATTACGACAAATCTCACAAAAAGAGTCTTACCACTTTCGAAATACTGGAAGAACTTGAGACAGTATTTTCTCAAGAAAATATTTCAAACTAGCCGTACCCGTGCGCTCCGCTGCACCCGTTACAAATAAATATAAAGTAATTACATAATTAAAATAGGACATTTGATCCAGGGAACATTCGTGTTTGATAGAAGGATAAATCGTTTAATGTGTTACTTAATTTAAATTGCATCGAAATAATTAAAATGCGATCATTTTGGTCCAGAGACACTCATTTGGTGCAATGACAATTCCTTTAACATGTTTCTTCATTTTTATTACATGCAACCATAGTTTAATGAAGATTGACATAATTTAGATTTAATGTGTATATTTTATTTTACTTGTTATAGGTTTCCATTGAATTATGGTAATAACTTAATTTTAACCCTTGTTTTCTACGTATTCAGTAAATGGCGCTTGGCCCACTATGGTTCTGAACCCTTCAAATAACTTAAATTATATTATATAATATTACATTACATATATTATATTATATTATATTATATTATATTATATTATATTATATTATATATATATTATATTATGTAAGAAGTTACTGTAATAACATTATAACATTATGTCCATCTAGAGAAACTACACTTTCCAATGGTGAAATAATAATTAATTATACAAATCGGTTAATTTAGCTTCCGATATTACTTCATACAAACACAGAAACGTTCTCTGTAATCTATCTTTCATAGCTTTCGATTGTTGCTGTCCAAGGCCCCTTATGGACGAAGTCATTTGTTTTTTAATTCATTACACGGCCTTAGATGGCAGTTATTTTAATTTTAAAACTCATTTATCTCATTAAATATCAGTCCTATCAAATTTTTTTCATAAAACTTATCGGAAATTATTTTTAGAGAAACTTTTGTTATGTAACATTTTTCATGAAAATCAATAATAAGTGAGATATTTCGATTTATTTAATTCAGGCCCCCTTATAACCCCTCTTTTAAATAAAGTATTTTGAATGTCATATAGCCTAAAATCTAAGTTACAACGAACTTAATTTATATTCCAATTTTCATTGAAATCCGTTCAGCCATTATCGCGTGAAAAGGTAACAAACAGACAGACAGACAGACATACAAACAAAAATTTCAAAAAAGCGATTTTCCGTTTCAGGGTTGTTAATTATATATGTTAGGACAAATTATTTTTGGAAAATCGAAAATTACCAGAAAAATTTCGGCTACAGATTTATTATTAGTATAGATATTGAGTGGTTCTACAACCTCCTGAAGATGACGGTAATGAAACTGGTGACGATTCGGCTGACGAAGATTGTAACAATCTCTGTGCCATCGCCAACTTGAGGCTCCCGCTGAACAGTAATAAAAAAATTCCTATTATATCAAACATGTAAAAGGTTGACTAAATTATGTCCAACAACCTTAGTAAATACGCCCTATTACAGACCTGCAAAACTGTAGCTCTTGAGAGCGACGTTTTCCTCCCCTTTCTTACCCCACCCACCTTTTCTACCTGTGCGGTCACGGCGTTCTAGTTAGCCTCGGCTGCATCAACATTCATTCTCGCGGCGGAAGTCGATCATCCCGAATAGAAGTGGAGTGAGGCTGACGTCATAGTTCCCCTACTTCCGAGTTCTTCAGGCCTGCCCTATTACATAGCACCCACCTGGAATTTCTGAATAACAGAGATAGTTTATATGCATAGTAGTTTTTTACATATGTCCCTTTGTATTTGTATACACAAAATATAAGTGTAATCATAACTTTTTGAGTTATATTAAGCAAAGGAGTCATTTTTTTATTAATTGTGTTCAACAGATTTAGTAAATAATCGTTATGATTTACTGTAATATGCATGAAAAGGTTGTTCATGTTGTCTTATACAGTGTAAATGTCCGATTATTAAAGAGTCCTCTGAAGTTAAGTATTTAGGCATAATTTTCGATAATCATTTAAAATGGAACCAACACGTTAATTACCTTTTGTAATAAATTACGTAAAATAGTATATTATTTTGTTTTATTGAGGAATTACTTGCCAATAAGTTCATTACGTACAATATACTAAACTTTATTTCAATCGGTAATTATATATGGAATTATAGGATGGGATAGCTCATTTAAATCCAATTTTAATCCACTTTATTTATTACTGAAGAAAATAATTAAAATATGTCTTCATAAACCTATTGATTTTCCATTTCAAAACTTGTTTATAGACTTTAATGTACTTAACGTAAGACAAATTTATTATATTGTATTTATAAAATTCATATAAAAAATCGAAATAATTTTGAATTGTATTCTCATAGTTATGAACAAAAGGTATGAATTCTTTAAGATTGTTTGAACCAAAATGCAACACTGTTGCAGTATTTAATCATAGTAGTAATTTAGGCCCAAGAATATATAACAAATTTATATTTAAATATCCTAATCTTGTCAATTCTAATAGTTCTAGTATTAAATTTAAACATTTATGCATGGATTTTATAAAAATTGAAAAATTGTAAATTTAAATTTATATACTATAATTGCAAATTGTATTGTATAATTATTAATTATAATTGTATTGTATAATTATTAATTTCAATTCAGGAATCCGCCCCTGATCACGAGTTCTACTCTTTCAGGGGCGAGCTAAAGTTTCTCTGTATATTTTATAATTTATGTTAAAATTATTAGCAAAATAATAAATAAATAAATAAATAAATGTGCCCACAGGGTCGTTTTCGACCCACGGCTAAATGGGCACTAATGATTATTTAAGCGGAGATTTTGCTTTGTCATTCTCTTAGTATGACTAAAAGAAGCAACATTTGTGAAAATGAAGACTTTTTTTTCGAAAATAAAAGTTACGGGCATGTATGGGTTAAATTGTGCTTGTGCTCCTTTTATTTTAAAATATAACCAGTGTTGCCAACTGTACGATCTGGATCGTATAAATACGATAATGTGATATCATGTACAATCCAAACCGAGGATAGTACGCAAAATGTACGATCCTGTCGATAAAGTGGGTAACACAACAGTCTAATATATACCGTCACGAAGCTCAATACGTAGAGAGTATGCTAACCACTAGGATCGCTACTATCGCCTCAACAAATACAGTAAAATTACAGTCTAGTATATACAGTCACGAAGCTTGAGTTGTAAGGGTGCTAGGAACAAAAGACTGTGAAGGTACTATTTCGCATTGTCTGTAATGAGGCGATATTAGCGATCCTATATACGATTCTATATCCTCGTATTTAGGTGTGTTATTCGTGACTGGCTAATCAAGAACTCTTTTTATGATATAAATGAATTTATGGAAGCTAGTGTCGATATAGTATTTTAGTTTGTTTGTTTATCTTGTTTTTCTTTTGACTTTGTCTATGTATCTGTGTTACCACGACTGTTTTTATAAAAAAATAAATAAATTTATTCATATATTTTTATTTTTTATATTTATTTATTTAATTTGATATATTTAATTTCATTTTTATTTATTTATTTATTTAATTTCATATTTTATTTAATTTATTCCATTTAATTTGATTTATTTATTTATTATTTTTATTTATTTTAGTTTATTTATTTTATTCTATCAGTTAATTTTATTTATTTAATTTCATTTATTTAATTTTATTCATTTTATTTATATATTTACTTATTTATTTATTATTTATTTAATTACTAACTTATTTAGTCATTTATTAGTTTATTTATTTGCTAGTTTATTTATTTATGGACTTGTTTATTTATTTGTTTATTAGTTTATTTATTTATTTATTCTTTATTTATTTATTTATTTATTTATGTATTTATTTTATTTATTTATTTACTTATTTATTTAATTACTAACTTATTTATTTATTTGTTTATTTATTTATTTCTTTAGTTTATTTATGGATTTGTTTATTTATTTATTTATTTATTCTTGCTCAGTTACTTATTTATTTAATTACGTATTTATTTATTTACTTATTTATTTGTTTATATATTTATTTATTTATTTATTTATTTATTTTGTTTGCTTTATTATTTATTATTTATTTACTTAGTTACATTTATTTATTTATTTAATTAATTAATTTATTTATTATTTATTTATTTACGTATTTATTTAATTTATTTACCTATTTATTTATTTATTTACCTATTTATTTTCATTTACCTATTTATTTATTTACCTATTTATTTATTTACTTATTCATTTATTTATTTATTTAATTACTTACTTGTATTTAGTTACTCATTTATTTATTTATTTACCTATTTATTTATTTATGTATTTATTTATTTATGTATTTATTTATTTATTTGTATTCATTTATTTATTTGTATTCATTTATATATTTATTTATGTATGTATTTATTTATTTATGTACTTATTTATGTATTTATTTATTTATTTATGTATTTATTTATGTATGTATTTATTTATTTATTTGTTTGTTTGTTTGTTTATTTATTTACTTATGTATTTATTTATTTATGTATTTATTTATGTATTTATTTATTTATTTGTGTATTTATTTATTTACTTACTTATTTTCTTACTTACTTTCTTACTTATTTATTTATTTATTTGTTTGTTTGTTTGTTTACTTATTTACTTATGTATTTGTTTGCTTGCTTGTTTGTTTGTTTGTTTGTTTGTTTGTTTATTTTCACGAAATAGCCTACGTAAATATCACGGGAGATTTTTGTTTTCTTTCGATAAATTCAGTCGCTTTGTGTTATAGTAAATTTGTTCACAAACTGTAAACATATTGTGATATTACCTATCAAAATATTTAAAAATCTTACGCAAGTTTGAACATGACAACACTGTAAAATAAAAGACTCGAAACACACGTCCTGTTCAAATGAAATAGAGAGAAGCATACTTACGTTTTTCTTCCAAGAATCGAACGCTGCTTCACTTGATTGGCATGATAGCCGTACATCCTACCATTCGTGTCGCATATTGGGGCATACATGAAAATAAAACTAAACGAAACTGAAAATCCTCGTATTAAGTCCAACATTTCTTACGTACTTCAGTTCGCAACGCCCGGTGTGTCCAGATTTCCATGGCAACCAGGAGAGCAGCCATTCAATTACAAGTATAAACATATACAGACGTGCCACGTTTATTGCCCATTCGACGGGGCCGTAATTACAGATATTACGGGCTTTCAAACTCGCTGAATGCATTGTGCTGCACATAAGTCGTAAATATCAACAGCAGTGTAATGGGAAATGACGTACTTTTGGATCTGAGCTGACATCTAAATAGACGAGTTCATTTAGGCCTATACCATCACTTTATATTTTCACTTATTTCCCATTTACACCTTCGTCAATTTTTAAACACCGATTTGCAGACGACTCCTCTTAAGTGATTATGTAGCGCTTTTCCATATTTGATAAACCTTTTTTCGTAATTACACGAAATACAGGGGAAAACTTTAAACAGTCTTGTATGATGCTACAGTGCTTGATACAGGGTGGAGGTGAAATAACCTTACAGATATTTAGAGCCAATAGCTGACGTTGTATGCAACAAAAATGTCTAGTTCGGAATATGTATTATATGACTTTCTTGTGTTAAATTCTATCGTACCTGGTTTACATGTTTCTACTTATTATGGGTCATCCTCAGAACTGGTCGTTGTTGGTCTTGGCGCCTCTTGTTTTCTTTCCTGTGAGGGTGTGTTCGTGTGGTGTAATGTAGAGTCAAAGAGTGTGTGTGTTCTGAAATTGAGTTGTGTGTTGAGAATTTCATTGGGTTGTGTTTTTGTGTATCTGTATATTTCATATTGTTCTAGTGTGTCTAGTTTCTGGCTTTTTGGTTGAATGTGTAGAATTGTGATGTCTAGAAAATTTATGGATTTGTTGTTTTCTAATGTATAGTGTAATGTGTAGACATCACAATAACAAAAGTAGACAACAAATACACATTAAAAGTATACAGAAAACCCACAACAACAACACACATACACAACACATCCAACCACCCCACACAACACAAACAAGGTGCATTCCGAACAATGGTACACAGACTACTCAACATACCAATGAATCAATAGGATTACAACGAAGAGCTAAACACAATCAAAAATCATAGCACAAGAAAACGGATACAACCCTAACATAATAGACAACATAATACGTAAGACAAAACATAATCACAAAAACATAAGAATACAACACAAACACAAGAACACAAAAACTACATCACACTAACATACGAAAACAAAAACACACACAAGATTGCAACCTCATTCAAGAAATTAAATTACAACATCGCATACAGAAAAATAACACTCTACAAAAACATCTCAACAAACAAACAAACAAACAAATACAACCACACAGGCGTATACAAACTCAAATGTAACACCTGCAACAACTTCTACATAGGACAGACAGGCAGATCATTCAAACACGTTACAAAGAACACATCACAACCATAACAAAATTACAAAACACCTCACCTATGCAGAACACATCACAAATGATAACCACATCTACAGAGACATCAACACAGACATGGAAATACTACACATTCAGCCAAAAAGCCAAGTTGTCCGTTGAAAATGTATAAAACTGATGTCTGGATGCCCTTAAGGTGTAGGCTATAATCCCTTTTTCATATGAGTTCTTACTTCATAAATTGACGTCCTCAGACTATACAACTAAAAGAATTGAGACACGTATTCTATGAAAGTATGAAGTTGTAATTTACAAGTTACAAGTAAAAGTTTTCGAAAAATAATAGAGTAAAAACTCTCCTGTTCTAAAAATGTCTCATGTTGTAGTGAAATATGCTGTATGTTATTACTTCATAGTACAAATGACGCCAAATAATGCGGCTCAATTTTTCTTCTGTGTTAGATTGAATGGAATTGATCACAAAGAAACTATAAGCACAAAGTTTACTGCTTTGGAATTGGATAAACATTTGAACTTCTAAACTCGCATAGAGTATATTACTCCTAAATTGAACCCTACCTAATATGCATTCAGATACTTACCTTCTATTGGCTACATAAACACTCTTAAAATGTCATTACTATTTTCTTACTTTCATTCTACAAAGTTTACTACAAAAGAAATAGACACTTTCAGTTATATGAAAAAAAAAAGTGATATCGACATGCATTTTGCGCTGTTAGTCTGAGTTTCGGGAAGACACACTGTTGGTATTACTGTGCTGATTGTTGCGATGATGCAAGCATGATAGCTAAGATTGCCTCTATGATAT
Source organism: Periplaneta americana (assembly GCA_025594305.2). Lineage (NCBI taxonomy): Eukaryota > Metazoa > Arthropoda > Insecta > Blattodea > Blattidae > Periplaneta > Periplaneta americana. Next base: position 199,905,990 of record JAJSOF020000003.1, on the reverse strand, counting down.
CGACATGCATTTTGTGCTGATAGGTCGAAGTTTCGATAAGACACACTGTTGGTAATCTGCTGTTGTTACGCTAAAGCATTATAGCTAAGATTGCTATCTGTGTGATTCGACATCCATTTTGTTTGATAGGTCGCGATAAGACACACAATCTGCATTATAGCTAAGATTGCTATCTGTGTGATATCGACATGCATTTTGTGTTGATAGGTCGAAGTTTCGATAAGACACACTGTTGGTAATCTGCGCTGATTGTTACGCTTGCACAAGCTTATAGATTGTTGCCAATCTACATGCATTTTGTGTTGAAAACATAAGTTTACTGCGCTGATTGTTGCCAAAGGAAAACAGTTTACTTACTTACTTACGTACTTACAGCTTTTAAAGAACCCGCAGGTTCATTGCCGCCCTCACATAAGCCCGCAAGGTTAATCCATCTTTACCATCATATCCCACCTCCCTCAAATCCATTTTAATATTATCCCCCACCTATGTCTCGGCCTCCCCAAAGGTCTTTTTCCCTCCGGCCTCACAACTAACACACTATAAAAACCAGTTTACAGCCGAACTAATCACATTTGTCTATAATCATACCTCCTGCAAAAACTGATCAAATGTGTCTTCGTAAAATACATTTATCTACATTTTTGTGTAATATTTTACATTTTCCACATCGTGAAACTACAGTCCCGATGTAAGGTCTCTAGAATAAAAGTGAAATTAAAATGTAAAAATACACTCGGGGACAAAAAAACCGGACACTTTAATATTTGCTGGTATTTTGCAAAACATTATCTTCTCATACAATATTACGGTAGCCATCTGTTGTTATGAAGACGTGTATAAATTGTTGATTGTTTTTTGTTTTATATACAAGCCATTACAACCAAATATTCCAATTTTGCTTTCGGAGCCTCAGCTATAACAATTTTGTCTCAACCATTTTGTGCTTCATTATCGTTATCATTCGTTATTTCTTTATTTTTACATTTTCTGAGTTTAAGTGGGGTTGTAACATTTGTCTTAAAACAAGATGCGACCTGAAGATGTGGCTCGAGCTGTAGCCCTTTACGATGATGGACGCAGTGTACGTTACATTGCAAATGTTATGAATATGGCTAGAAGCACAACCCATGATGCCATAAAACGGTATAGAGAGACCCTAGAATACACCAGAAGACCAGGTTCGGGTTGTCCAAGAGCTACAAATCAAAATGAAGACAGGTATATGGTGTTGAGAGTTCTTAGGGAGCGCAACCTGCCAGCTACTAGTGTAGCCCAGCAATTTGTTAACATGCATGGACGCCCAATTTCGGCCAAAACAGTTAGAAGGAGGTTGAAAGCAATGGACTGATATCAAGTAGACCTGCAACTGGTCCCAGACTTCTCAGGATGCATCGAGTTGAACGACTGCGTTTTGCAAATGATCACAGGGATTGGAGAAATGGACAGTGGAGCTGTGTTCTGTTCACCGATGAGTCCCGTTTCAATCTGTGCTCACCTGATGGACGTGGAAGAGTTTGGAGAAGGAGGGGAGAACGATTTTCACAGTGTTGCATTTCCAAAATGTGCCGTATGGAGGTGGTGGAGTGATGGTTTGGGCAGGAGTGTGTACGGATGCTCGTACAGAGTTGGTTTTTGTTTAAAATGGAGGACTAACAGCTGATAGGTATATAAATGAATGTTTGGCTGATCATGTTGTGCCATTTGGCCAATTTGTAGGCGACAATTTTGTTTTAATGCATGATAATGCACGGCAGCATATTGCCGATGCGGTCGGAGATTATCTCCAAGAAGTGGGAATCCATGTTCTTCCATGGCCAGCAAGGAGTCCAGACATGAACCCAATTGAACACGTGTGGGCCATGCTGGGACGGCGTGTTAAGAATAGACGACCGAGACCAGAATCGTTACAAGAGTTGAGGCGAGCACATGGCGAAGAATGGGAACTTATTCCTAAGAAGACATTGCTAACCAAATTGAGAGCATGCCAAGACATATGGATGCAGTTATTCAAGCCAGACGGGGTAATACCCGTTACTAAAAAGAGTTTTTAATGTTTAAGGCACCATAAAATGGAAAAACAGACCAAACGATGCCATAGTTATACGCCCTTTGTAATTTTTTGTGTATTTTCTCATCAGAGATTTTTGTTTTAAATGTTGTCATATAAGATGCAAAAGGAAACATTATTTTGTTTAAATGGGTTTTGTTTCATTTTGAAATAATTGGCAACAAAATACAAGCAAATATAGAAGTGTCCGGTTTTTTTTTGTCCCTGAGTGTATTAATGTATTTTCTCATAAAATAGTAGAATACTTCTGGCAGTTTTAATATTAGAATAATGTTGTTACAGATGCCTACTAGTGTTTTATATGTACCTATAGGCCTACAGGTTGTTAAAAATAAATTGAATCTATGCTATCTTCATCGTTTGTATCAACTTCCGTCTGTCACTTGTTGCTGCAATTCACTGCTTCGTTTTTAATAGTTTTGCAACGATGTTTCTTATTTCTTCCAGCATTCTCTGGGTCTTCCCACTGGCCTTTTCCTTTTGAAATAGTAAGCGTTGTATCCATACAAAAAATCCTTTGTGATCCTATTGACTTTCTTATTGTTAGGCCCTATATCTTTTTCACCATATACCTTACTTGCAGAGGCATTTGCTTTTTCAATGAATTTGATAGATCATGTTTGCGGTATGATAGTGAAATGGAATTTTACTCGAAACTTTATCATTTTTTTACCATAAAATGTTACATATAAAAATTGTTGCAAATAAATCTGGCACTGCTATAGCAGTATTTCAGGAAAAAAAATATTTAGGTGTACAGAATGTAATAAAATCAAATTTTTAAAGGCTCTATTTTTTTTACATATTAGGTATCCACATTAACTTTTATTATGTATCGTAATATAAATATTTCAGTGGCTCGTATATAAAATTTTACAGTGAAACTAAATTATGTAGTTACGAGTAATAACCCATAAAATTTTACAATCTGTGTATATGGTTTACATATACAGAGTGTTAATTAATAAAACTGAAATATTTTCACTGAGTACAGAGGAGTTTCAGACAAGCAACTTGATATAATTAACCTATAGTCACCGATATCAAATGTCTATGGTACAAAGTATAAAATTTATTACAGTTTTTTATTCTTAAATCATTAGTAAAACGAAATAGATTTCAATTTATATTGAATGACTTTCTGTCTTCATAGTGATTGAGAGAAACTGAATCTCTAATGATTCATCAACATTGTTTTCATAATTTAGTGTTAACATAATCCGAAAAATTTACAGATTAATCACGTGATCGCACGCCACTGCATTAGTATTATAATTGCAACTCATTTGTTGACAATTTTTGCTGCTTTATTTTTCTCCATAGAGTACCAGAATCATATCTGACTACATGCTGCCTCTGTATTGTTGCTGCAAGTTGTTGCTTCACCAATTCCTGTAAAAACTGCGCACTTCAATATTTTTTTCCATTGCATCTTTGATTATATCATTTCATTGTATTCAACCTTAAGTCTTTTGCATTTAAATTATAACTTACGCTACTCTTCCATATAATTTAAAATGCAGAACGACATTAAAATGTTTCTAGAGCTCACTGTATTTGTTGAAGAGAAATAATATTTTGTCAGGAGGAGATTTTTTATTAAGGGGTTCCCAACCGATGTATCGCTCAGTTCCATGGAGTGAGTCGCGAAATTTTGGAATTGAAATAGTAATATGCGTTACAAGAGCGGTATGTTGAAGTTTTCATGTTCGAGGAAAAGTTTGAAAAAGCGAAACGTAGTTGAGCTTTTTTAATTTCCGAGAATTTAAAGAAAACATACCGCTCTTGTATCGTACATTATTTTGTGCGAAGATCGTTTATTACATACCTGAAAGAGAATTATTTCTAATTAGTTGCAATGAAATCTTCCATCTTGGTTTCTGTCCAATGACGGCAAATTTGCAAAACAAAAATATCTATCTTCAACATTATTGCTTTAAAATATTTTCTGTGTTTACTATACTCCAGCAGGCCATGATATACGTCTGTCTTCCCCCAGTCTATGATGAGTCTGAAATCTTGTTGATTTTTTCACGGCTTTCTTAATGTTACTTGCATCACGAATGCAGTAACTTTAGTGGAGTTGTAGAGTTTACTTAATTTTTGCAAATATTTAAAAACAATAATTAACAGTGCAATTTATGTGAAATTGCAGTGGTAAGTTTCAATTTATAATTAATACTATATTGAACGTCTCTAAAAATAATATGTTAAAAGCCTAAAGCAGTAAAATCAATATGTCACTTAAGCGGTAAGAAGAGGGAAATTGTTGTGTGTTCGGTTGGGAATACTGAATGTGGAATTTTAGACTTACCGCGGATTGGTTTTGTGCGGAAACCAAGCAAATACGCACGATCTTTCACAAAATAAATTGTACGCCATCTAGAAAATCTCTTTACAACGCATTTTTTATTTGCGACGGAGTCTTTGATATGGTATATTTTATTTTGAGACAGACTGTACCAATGAAACGTGAACACCTGCGACAATGCTCAGTTCAGCTTTTCCACCATAAGCCACGTATAGAGAAACTCTGTGCAACCCACCAAGCGCAGACTTCACATTAATTTAAATAGGCGAGTTTTCAAAAACGATAACAAAAATTTTGTGCGAGAACGTGCGTATTTGCTTGTTTTCCGCACAGAACCAATACCCGTAAGTGTGAAATACCACATTCAGTATTCCCAACGTAACACACATAACAATTCCCTATTCTTACCGCTTAAGCGACATTCATTTACTGCTTCAGGCTTTTAACATATTTTTTTTAGAGACGTTTAACATAGTAATAATTATAAATTGAAACTTACCACTGCAATTTCACCTAAATTGCAATGTTAATTATTGTTTTTAAATATTTGCAAAAATTAAGTAAAGTCTACTACTCCACGAAACTTATTGCATTCCTGATACAAGTAACATTAAGGTAGCCGTGAAAAAATCAACAAGATTCCAGATGCGGATGTTATTACTGCAATATGTTACATAAATAATATTGTTAAAATATTAAAATGAAAAATAAATCATTACATAACCCTACCGTTTGTTTTAAGTTCGTATTTATAGACTGGGGGAAGACAACGTATATCACGGCCTGCTGGAGTATAGTAAACACAGAAAACATTTTACAGCAACAATGTTGAAGAAAGATATTTTGGTGTTCCGTCATTAAACAGAAACCAACATGGAGATTTCATTGCAACTAATTAGAAATTCGTCTTTCAGGTATGTAATAAACGATCTTCGCACAAAATAATGTACGATACACGAGCGGTATGTTTGTTTTCATGTTCTCGGAAATTAAAAAGCTCAACTACGTTTCGCTTTTTCAATCTTTTCCTCGACTATGAAAACGTCAACATACCGCTCTTGTAACGTATATTACTATTATCGGACATCAGCATAGATAGATTGGAACATTGAGACATGCCTTTGTTTCTTTTCTTCTAATGTTACTCAAGTTGCTGTTTGTTCTTTTAGAATTTTCGATTGAATGTTAACATCAATCTATCTACAACACTGGATGTCCGACACGTTTTTGTTGCATTTTTCATCATGGAATCGAAACAGGTGTGAATAACTATGTTTTTAACAATTTTTTTAATTCAGCTTATATCTTGAAAGTCTTATTTGGACGAAAACGAGGTTAAAAAGGACAAAATTGCTAGAAGTATTGATTTGTGTTTTTTTTTTTCTTTTTCTTTTTAATCTAGATTAATATTGCAAGTTTCTTGTTTATGTTAGTTAATTAGTTAGGACACAATTAATTATGATACTTAATCACTCATTTAAAGTTTATGTGACTGCAACCTGTGTATATTTTTGTGTGGCTTACTGCAAAATGACTTTTAAGGAACCCGAAGGTTCATTGCCGCCCTCACAAAAGACCGCCAGCGGTCCCTATCCTGTGCAAGATTAATCCAGTCTCTATCATCATACCCCACCTCCCTCAAATCCATTTTAATATTATCCTCCCATCTACGTCTCGGCCTCCCTAAAGGTCTTTTTCCTTCCGGTCTCCCAACTTCTATATGCATTTCTGGATTCGCTCAGTGCTTTTCTCAAACGTCTGGCTTCAATGTTCCTAATTATGTCAGGTGAAGAATACAATTGCAGTTCTGTGTTGTGTAACTTTCTCCATTCTCCTGTAACTTCATCCCGTTAGCCCCAAATATTTTCCTAAGCACCTTATTCTCAAACACCCTTAACCTATTTTCTCTCAGAGTGAGAGTCCAAGTTTCACAGCCATACAGAAGAACCGGTAATATAACTGTTTTATAAATTCTAACTTTCAGATTTTTGGACAGCAGACTGGATGATAAAAGCTTCTCAACCGAATAATAACAGGCATTTCCCATATTTATTCTGCGTTTAATTTCCTTCCGAGTGTCATTTATATTTGTTACTGGATGACCTTAACTACAGAATAAATAGATGGGAGGATAATATTAAAATGGATTTGAGGGAGGTGGGATATGATGATAGAGACTGAATTAATCTTGCTGAGGATAGGGACCGATGGCGATCTTATGTGAGGGCGGCAATGAATCTCCGGATTCCTTAAAAGTCATAAGTATTATTACTATTATTATTATTATTATTATTATTATTATTATTATTATTATTATTATTATTAATATTGATGGCAGCAAAACTAATCTCTTTTTGCAAATTTGTTAGTGTGTAAATATTTAAACCTACAAACGCGGAGGAATGAAACATGATGAGATTCGTCCAATAAAGGGCATCAGCTTAAATATACACAGCCCAGCCTCGCCATTGCTCAAATTTCATCCCATTCTACGCCATTATTTACACACGTCATGAAATCATAATTAGCTACACAGAAAACCCTTAATTAAGACCCCAGTGTAATGCAATGCGTGGGAATAGCTGCTGGCAGATTAAAATTAATAACGACTCCTAGAACGCGTCCTGATCCTACGTCATGTCTATCAGAGATACACAATCCAAATCCTTAAATCTATACTAATAATAAATCTGTAGCCGAAATTTTTCTGGTAATTTTCGATTTTCCAAAATAATTGGTCTAACATATATAATTAACCACCCTGAAACCGAAAATCGCTTTTTTTATTTTTGTTTGTATGTCTGTCTGTCTGTCTGTCTGTCTGTCTGTCTGTCTGTCTGTTACCTTTTCACGCGATAATGGCTGAACGGATTTCGATGAAAATTGGAATATAAATTAAGTTCGTTGTAACTTAGATTTTAGGGTATATGGCGTTCAGAATACGTTATTTAAAAGGGAGTTATAAGGGGGCCTGAAGTAAATAAACCAAAATATCTCACTTATCATTGATTTTGTGAAAAATGTTACATAACAAACGTTTCTTTAAAAATAATTTGCGATAAGTTTTATTCCTTGAAAAATTTTGATAGGACTGATATTTAATGAGATAAATGAGTTTTAAAATTAAAATAACTGCCATCTAAGGCCGTGTAATGAATTAAAAAACGAATGACTTCGTCTATAAGGGGCCTTGGACAGCAACAATCAAAAGCTATGAAAGATAGCCTACAGAAAATGTTTCTGTATTTGTATGAAGTAATATCGGAAGCTAAATTAACAGATTTGTATAATTAATTATTATTTCACCATTGGAAAGTGTAGTTTCTCTAGATGGACATAATGCTATAATGTAATTACAGTAACTTCTAATATAATATAATATAATATAATATAATATAATATAATATAATATAATATAATATAATATAATATAATATAATATAATACAATATAATATAATATAATATAATATAATATAATATAATATGTAATATTGTATAATATAATTTAAGTTATTTGAAGGGTTCAGAACCATAGTGGGCCAAGCGCCATTTACTGAATACGTAGAAAACAATGGTTAAAATTAAGTTATTACCATAATTCAATGGAAACCTATAACAAGTAAAATAAAATATACACATTAAATCTAAATGATGTCAATCTTCATTAAACTATGGTTGCATGTAATAAAAATTAAGAAACATGTTAAAGGAATTGTCGTTGCACCAAGTGAGTGTCTCTGGACGAAAATGATCGCATTTTATTAATTTGGATGCAATTTAAATAACGTAACATATTAAATGATTTATCCTTCTATCAAACACGAATGTTCCCTGGATCAAATTTCCTTTTTAATTATGTAATTACGTTATATTTATTTCTAACATGCAGCGGAGCGCACGGGTACGGTAGTTTTGTAAATAAATATCATTCCAATGATTTGGAAACCAGCCCAGGACTAGAATATCCTCGAGGAGTGAATGTAGTTCTGTTTATTCCCCTGATAAATACATGAGGTAGACAGACAACTCTCCTCCTTTCTTGAAGTTGGGCTTACAATTCCGCCTACTGCTGTTCGATTCCTGGTGAAGAATGCAGTTATTTTCTATGACAAAGATTGTAACATGATAATTTAGGCGTTACCTGGAATAACAACTTAATGCAGTGGTTCCCAACCTTTTTGACTGACGACACACTTTACTGAACGCCCACGATATTTAGACACAGTTATATTATTATTATTATTATTATTATTATTATTATTATTATTAGTAACCAATACTTTTATTCTGGAGAAACAGACGAATAGTTTAAACAGTACGGGGAAATGATTACTGTTCACTGCATTATATATATATATATATATATATATATTATTTTATATTTATTTACTAGCCGTACCCGTGCGCTCCGCTGCACCCGTTAGAAATAAATATTAAGTAATTACATAATTAAAATAGGACATTTGATCCAGGGAACATTCGTGTTTGATAGAAGGATAAATCGTTTATTATGTTACTTAATTTAAATTCTATTTAAATAATTAAATTGCGATCATTTTGGTCCAGAGACACTCATTTGGTGCAATTACAATTCCTTTAACATGTTTCTTAATTGTTATTACATGCATCCATAGTTCAATGGAGATTGACATCATTTAGATTTAATGTGTATATTTTATTTTACTTGTTATAGGTTTCCATTGAATTATGGTAATAACTTAATTTTAACCCTCGTTTTCTACGTATTCAGTAAATGGCGCTTGGCCCACTATGGTACTGAACCCTTCAAATAACTTAAATTATATTATATAATATTACATATTATATTATATTATATCAGAAATTACTGTAATAACATTATAGCATTATGTCCATCTAGAGAAACTACACTTTCAATGGTGAAATAATAATTAATTGTACAAATCGGTTAATTTAGCTTCCGATATTACTTCATACAAACAGAGAAACATTCTCTGTAGGCTATCTTTCATAGCTTTCGATTGTTGATGTCCAAGGCCCCTTATAGACGAAGTCATTTTTTTTTAAATTCATTACACGGCCTTAGATGGCAGTTATTTTAATTTTAAAACTCATTTATCTAATTAAATATCAGTCCTATTAAAATTTTTAAGGAATAAAACTTATCGCAAATTATGTTGAAAGAAACTTTTGTTATGTAACATTTTTCACAAAAATCAATAATAAGCGAGATATTTCGATTTATTTAATTTAGGCCCCTTATAACCTCCCTTTTAAATAATGTATTTTGAATGCCATATAGCCTAAAATCTAAGTTACAACGAACTTAATTTATATTCCAATTTTCATCGAAATCCGTTCATCCATTAATGCGTGAAAAGGTAACAAACATACAGACAGACAGACAGACAAAAACAAAAATTTCAAAAAAGCGATTTTCGGTTTCAGGGTGGTTAATTATATATGTTAGGGCCAATTATTTTTGGAAAATCGAAAATTACCAGAAAAATTTCGGCTACAGATTTATTATTAGTATAGATTTATTTATTTATTTATTTATTTATTTATTTATTTATTTATTTATTTATTTATTATATATATTTATATTTATTTATTGATATATAGATATTTTTTTGTATTTCATTTTAATTTTTATTTATTTATTTATATATTTATATATTTATATTTATTTATTTATTTATTTATTTATTTATTTATTTATTTATTTATTTATTTATTTATTTATTTATTTAACGTCCCTCATGTTATCCAACTGGAGTTCAATCCCGCTAGTTTTGCAATCAAACGCGCAAACCACCTCTCCAAAACAGTTGACTAACGTAGAAAATACGTGGAGTCTTATATTCATAGAATAAATCTACGTGATACGTAATATGTTGTGGAACAAAGGAAGTTGTATTCAACGAACGAAATTATATTGTTTGTAATTTAATATGAATAAATGCCGTTAAGTACGTCTAAAAAGAGTTAAGACATGAATAACAAAATGAAGAGAGAACCGGAAATTAGTAAGTATAGCAGGGGAGAAAACTGGATGTTGAGAAGAACAGAAATAAAAATGGACGTGTCTATATAGGAGGAAATACGGAAACAAATGAAGGAAGAGAGAGAGGTCCAGGAACTTGCGCCTGTTTAATAATTAGTTCCCTTGCGCATGACCTCTCGTCACACAACAATAAATCAAACCAGGAGGCGCTGGGGTCACGACAGCGGAGCATCGCGCGCGTCCGCACCCCACATTGCTACAGCGCTGGCCTCGTGTTACAATGCAGGAGGCCAGCATTTCTTCATTTTGCAAAGAACTCTGCGTTTCTTTTTGTACAATTTCCTTTGTTGCATTCCGTGTATGGATATAGTTGTACAATAATAATAATAATATTAATAATAATAATGATGATAATAATAATAATAATAATAATAATAATTTAATTTATTTTATTTATTTATTATTAATATTTGTGTGCTGAACAACAGCCAGAGGCCAATTATAGTTCAGCACAATACACAAACAGAAGATACAAAGGTGCAAAAACAAATAAATAATATCTTAAATAAACAAAAACACACATAAATAAAATAGATAACAAGAACAGTAAATACAAATAATCAAAACGAAACTATACCTTAAAAGGATCTAAATTGTGCCCATGCAAATTGGTATATTTTATGCATCTACAGACTGGAGAAAGTGATTTTGAATTTTTGTTATAAAAATTTTTTTGAAATCTTAAACCTTTTGTAGGAATACGAAGGCTGATGTTGTTTATGATAGACTCACAATATCACCATTGATAATAATAATAATAATAATAATAATAATAATAATAATAATAATAATAATAATAATAATAATAAGAGCATAAACGAATTTAAGAACGGATATTAGGTAAGGGTAAACGTGATCAAGGATGGGAATGGTGACTTGCTTGCAGACTCTCATTCAATCTTGAACAGATGGAAAAACTATTTTGGGCAACTACTAAATGTACATAGGCCAAATAGAAATGTATGTATGTATGTATGTATGTATGTATGTATGTATGTATGTATGTATGTATGTATGTATGTATGTATGTATGTATGTATGTATGTATGTATGTATGTATGTATGTATGTACTCCACACCTGTGGAGTAACTGTCAGAGCGTCTGGCAGCGAAACCAGGTGGCCCGGGTTCGTATCCCTGTTGGGGCAAGTTACCTGGTTGAGGTTTTTTCAGGGGTTTTCCCTCAACCCAATACGAGCAAGTGCTGGATAACTTTCGGTGCTGGACCCCGGACTCATTTCATCGGCATTATCACCTTCATTTCATTCAGACGCTAAATAACCTGAGATGTTGATACAGCGTCGTAAAATAACCCAATAAAAATGTATGTATGTATGTATGTATTCACACTGAAATGGGTATATACCCGGTGGCAGTGGTAACTAATTACACTCAATAATGACAATTAATAATAAACACAACTAAAAAAATTCAATTAATAATAATAATAATAATAATAATAATAATAATAATAATAATAATAATAATAATAATAATAATAATAATAATAATAGGGAGCATCCCATATTAAACAAAGCACAATCACTTAAAATAACATTTAAAGTAAATCTAATTTGTATCTTAACCCTGAGTTCGAACTAAAACCCACGAGTATGATATGTTCATACCTGCACAAGTACCTTTCAGCACTACACTCATTTCGCTGACAACTCACTCACTGCACTGGAACTACGACACATTTCACTGATTCTATCCTGATTTCACTAATACTTCAAAAACATTTCACTGTTCAAATACTTTGCACTTATAAACTATAAAACTGCACACAAAACTTCACTGACACAAACACACTTCACTGACACAACACACTTCTTCACTGATACAACACTTCAAATAACAAAATATCAATTACACCCTTTAAATAGTGTGTGTAATATACTACAGTCTATTACTAAAGTCCTTAAGCCTATTTTTAAATACATTTTTGGTTGTTGGTAAAGCCTTTAGTAAGTCTGCAGGTAAAGCATTCCAGTCCCTGATAGTACGATTGAGAAAAGAAAACTTTCCAGTGTCCGTCCTCTGCCTTCTTTCCCTCAATCTATATGAGTGGTCGTTCCTTGAAGAGAATTTGGCGGCTGCAACCTATTTTTTATTTCTCTCCAGGCAGGCTCACCTCTGTATGTTTTGAACAGTGCGCATAATCGAATTCGCGTTCTCTTGTCCGTGAGTGATAGGGACGAAATTAAAATACAAACTGCTGAGCCATTTATACCCGAACCCACACTCTCTGAAGTCAAATTTGCGATAGAAACTCTGAAAAATTACAAGTCTCCAGTTAAGGGTGTTTGAGAATAAGGTGCTTACGAAAATGTTTCGGGCTAAGAGGGATAAAGTTACAGGAAAATGGAGAAAGTTACACAACACAGAACTGCACGCATTGTATTCTTCACCTGACATAATTAGGAACATTAAATCCAGAGGTTTGAGATGGGCAGGGCATGTAGCACGTATGAGCGAATGCAGAAATACATACAGAATGTTAGTTGGGAGGCCAGAGAGGAAAAACCTTTAGGGGAGGCCGAGACGTAGATGAAAGGATAATATAAAATTTATTTGAGGTGAGATGGTGGGATATGATTATATAGGCTGGGACCTATTAATCTTCCTCAAGATAGGGTTCCTTAAAAGCTATTTGTAACTGAGTACAGGCTACATAAAATTTCGCTAACGAAAAGAGAACTGGTTTTTAGAAGAATTAAAAATTAAACCAATTTTAGAACTAAATGGAGATTTCATTTCCTCGAGAACAACTTCTGAAAGTATAGGCTACTTCTGCAGATGCTAAATTACCACCTACTAGTGGAAAGATTTCTGGGTCATCCGCTGTAATTGTTTAATTAGATCGTAACAAACATTAGTCCTAATACAAGAAAGTAAGGAGAGGAATGGTAATTTATCAGTACCTTAATTCAAAACTAAACTAATTGATTAAACCGCTTATAACTTCTGTCTTAGCTTTTACAAGCTCAGTAGACCCTTACCAGGTTGTTTTATAAATACTGAACATATCACTACCTTTGATTATTGTATATATTGGATTTAGGTGTGGGTAATTAAACAGTTTAATGATAATTTAACAACAATTAACAGATAATCGTGCGTATAAATTACTCATAATTGGTTTATTGTACCCAATTATATAGTTAATTTCATTATGCAGTGCATGGATATTGAGGCACTAATGTTGTCAGTATCATTACATCTGTCCATCAGAGCTCCACAAACCCAGCAGATGGTCACGTTGCAATATTTTTCCCTTGTATTGCGATATTTAGTCCCCTCGTCGCCTCCTTCAGCGACAATTCTTCTCATTTTGACGTAGGTCCACGTCTTTGAACTCGAGTCATCATCCGACTGACATGTCGTAAAGCCCTCAGAGAGATAAAGCACAGATTTACTTTATTCAACGCGAAATTAATTGTAAATAATTTTTCATAAAGAAATACAAACATTGCTTTTTAACATGCCACGCAATACCGCTTATCAGCGTAACTAGAAATGACGAAAATGTCAACAGGAGAAAAAAGTAGGTCAAAAGGAGTCGAGCTAGCCCATAGTTCCCAGAACCAAACGAGTTGAACGGTTTCAGCAGCGCAAGAAAAAGCCACGAGTCACGCCGCCAAAGAATCGTCGGACTCAACTATCGAACTTGTGGCTGGCCCGTCCGGAAAAGAGAGAGAGAGAGAGAGATAGACATGGAAAGAGACAGGACATAGGTGAAGAAATAGAAGATGACAAGAGATAGAAGAAGGGAAGAGTTAAGGAGGTGGGAAGAGAGAAGGAGATGGGAAAAGAGAAGGGAGTGTCAAGAGATGAGTAGATGGGAAGAGATGAAGAGATGGGTAGAGATAAGGCGGTGGCAAGAGATAAAGAGATGGGAAAAGAGAAGGCGGTGGCAAGAATAAGTAGATGGTAAGAGATAAAGAGATGGGTAGAGATAAGGCGGTGGCAAGAGATAAAGAGGTGGGAAAAGAGAAGGCGGTGGCAAGAATAAGTAGATGGGAAGAGATAAAGAGATGGGAAAAGAGAAGGCGGTGGCAAAGGTAATTAGATATTAAGAGATAAGTAGATGGGAAGAGCTAAAGAGATGGGAAAAGAGAAGGCGGTGGCAAGAGATAATTAGATGGTGAGAGATAAAGAGATGACTAGAGATAAGGCGGTGGCAAGAGATTGGAAGAGAAAGAGATGTTAAAAGATGGCAAGAGATAATTAGATGGGAAGAGATAAAGAGATGGGGAAAAAGAAGGCGGTGGCAAGATAAGTAGACGGTAAAGAGATGGGAAAAGAGAAGGCGGTGGCAAGAGATAAAGATGTTAAGAGATAAGTAGATGGGAAGAGCTAAAGAGATGGGAAAAGAGAAGGCGGTGGCAAGAGATAAGTAGATGGTAAGAGATAAAGAGATGAGTAGATATAAGGCGGTGGGAAGGCATAAGTAGATGGGAAGAGAGAAAGAGATGGGAAAAGAGAAGGCGGTGGCAAGAGATAATTAGATGGTGAGAGATAAAGAGATGTGTAGATATAAGGCAGTGGGAAGGCATAAGTAGATGGGAAGAGTTGAAGAGATTGGAAAAGAGGCGGTGAAAGAGATAATTAGATGGTAAGAGATAAGTAGATGGGAAGAGATAAAGAGATGGGGAAAAGAGAAGGCGGTGGCAAGAGATAAGTAGATGGTAAGAGATAAAGAGATGTGTAGATAGATATAAGGCGGTGGGAAGGCAAGTAGATGGGAAGAGTTGAAGAGATTGGAAAAGATGACAAGAGATAATTAGATGGTAAGAGATAAGTAGATGGGAAGAGATAAAGAGATGGGAAAAGAGAAGGCGGTGGCAAGAGATAAGTAGATGGTAAGAGATAAAGAGATGAGTAGATATAAGGCGGTGGGAAGGCATGGATGGGAAGATGGGAAAAGAGAAGGCGGTGGTAAGAGATAAGTAGATGGTAAGAGATAAAGAGATGAGTAGATATAAGGCGGTGGGAAGGCATAAGTAGATGGGAAGAGAAAGAGATGTTAAAAGAGAAGGCGGTGGCAAGAGATAATTAGATGGTGAGAGATAAAGAGATGGTTAGAGATAAGGCGGTGGAAGGCATAAGTAGATGGGAAGAGTTGAAGAGATTGGAAAAGAGAAGGCGGTGACAAGAGATAATTAGATGGTAAGAGATAAGTAGATGGGAAGAGATAAAGAGATGGGGAAAAGAGAAGGCGGTGGCAAGAGATAAGTAGATGGTAAGAGATAAAGAGATGTGTAGATAAAGGCAGAAGGCATGGATGGGAAGAGTTGAAGAGATTGGAAAAGAGAAGCGGTGACAAGAGATAATTAGATGGTAAGAGATAAGTAGATGGGAAGAGATAAAGAGATGGGGAAAAGAGAAGGCGGTGGCAAGAGATAAGTAGATGGTATAAAGAGATGTAGATATTAGGCGGTGGGAAGGCATAAGTAGATGGGAAGAGAGAAAGAGATGGGAAAAGAGAAGGCGGTGGCAAAAGATAATTAGATGGTAAGAGATAAGTAGATGGGAAGAGCTGAAGAGATGGGAAAAGACAAAGAGGTGGCAATAGATAAGTAGATGGTAAGAGATAAAGAGATGAGTAGATATAAGGCAGTGGGAAGGCATAAGTAGATGGGAAGAGAGAAAGAGATGGGAAAAGAGAAGGCGGTGGAAAGAGACAAGTAGATGATAAGAGATACAGAGATGGGTAGAGATAAGACAAGAGATAAGTAGATGGTAAGAGATAAAGAGATGGGTAGAGATAAGGCGGTGGCAAGAGATAAGTAGATGGTAAGAGATAAAGAGATGAGTAGATATAAGGCGGTGGGAAGGCATAAGTAGATGGGAAGAGAGATGGGAAAAGAGAAGGCGGTGGAAAGAGACAAGTAGATGGAGATAAAGAGATGGGAAAAGAGAAGGCGGTGTCAAGAGATAAGTAGATGGGTAGAGAGAAAGAGATGGGAAAAGAGAAGGCAGTGGAAAGAGATAAGTAGATGGTAAGAGATAAAGAGATGGGTAGAGATAATGCGGTGGCAAGAGATAAAGAGATGGGAAAAGAAACGGTGTCAAGAGATAAGAGATGGGTAGAATAAAGAGATGGGAAAAGAGAAGGCGGTGGCATTTTAAGAGAGAAAGAGATGGGTATAGATAAGGCTGACAAGAGATAAGTAGATGGGAAAACAAAGGCTAGCAAGAGAAATTAGATGGTAAGAGATAAAGAGATGGGTATGATAACAAGAGATACGTAGATGGGAAGAAGTAAAGAGGTGAGAAAAAAGAAACTAAAGAAAAAAGGTATTTTACTAACAACTTGAAATTAATGTAACTGAAAATAGCCTATTGAGATTAAGACAAATGTTTATGACATTTTTTTGCTCAGAATGTCTTCGAAAATAAGCTCCGTAAGGGACGGTAAATCCTCGTGAATCACCCTGTATATATAAAGTAAACAAAATGTTATAGATCATAGCCTCAAAGAAGGAAGAAACGAATTGAAGAATGGTAATAATTTGGACTAAAGCAGAGAGTAGACAATTTAGAGAGTAAGAGATGGAAGATGGGAAAATTAAAGCGTGTTATCTAGTTTGAGAACAGTGGTAATCACTTTATCGAAATTATCAAGTTGAAATGGCACTAATTCGAAATATCCCTTGTTTCTGTTCCACTGAATTATAATATTGTAACTTTCCCCGGTGTCGTTTCTTGCGTTTAGAAGTGTAATGACTGCGCCCGTCGTGATGGCGGAGTTCGTCCCTATCTGCGTCGGTTAACTGTCGTTCCATTTGGTTTCACAGCGCTCGTATGTCTGCCGGCAGACACTAATGCCACCTGATACCTGCAAAACAACACTGTCTGCTCACTCAGCGCTGCAAATGCACCCCTCAAGCATTCAAAAGCATGTGACAATGTTACATTACGTTCAAGTAACATTATGCTAATATTCGTGCAGGGCTGTTTGTTTACACGATCTGGTGTTCAAACCTTTTGGAAGCAGCCTAAATTGTGCTGATAAATTTATGCAAATTAGAGGAAAAAGCAAAATTAGCTGCCTCGTATTAAATTTTTAAAAAATTATGATCATTTATGACCTACTTCACAGTTTCACCGTCAGGGAAATGCGCACTGTGTTGGATTTTCATGCGGCAGAACTGAGTTTATATCCCTGCAATCCAAGTGGAATTTGACGTTCACTGCACACTGTGTCTGGATGTGGATTCTTCCCTTATCGTACTGCAGTTCTTCTATTGGTTTATAAATGTTGTCCGTACACAGTTAAATTAAATGACTTTTAAGTAAACGGATAGTAAAATAATTATAAATCTGTTGTGTCTGCAAATTATTTCAAATTTGTCTGTAACTCCTTGTGCAATTGCAGTTTGAATATTTGGAAATGTATAATGACTTTTACCCCCCACCTCGATGCGTTCACATAAAAGACCTCTTTCTTTCTTTCTTTCTTTCTTTCTTTTTCCTTTCTTTCTCTTCCTTTTCTTTCTTTCTTCTTTCTTTCTTCTCTCTTCCTTTCGTCTTTCTTTTTCTTTCTTTCTTGTCCACACCTGAGGAGTAACGGTCAGCGCGTCTGGCTGCTTTCTTTCCCGGTCGGGGCTTATCTGGTTTTTTTCTTTTTCCTTTTTGAGCAAATGCTGGGTAACTTTTTGGACCCCGGACTCATTTCACCGGCATTATCACCTTTTTCATTCAGACGCTAAATAACCTTTTTGATACAGCGTCGTAAAATAACCCAATAAAATAAAAAATAAAATTTCTTTCTTTCTTCTTCTTTTTCTTTCTTTTTCTTTCTTCCTTCTTTTTTTCTTCCTTTCTTTTTCTCTCTTTCTTTCTTCCTTTTTCTCTGTTTTCTTCCTTCCTTCCTTTTTGTTTCTTCCTTTTTTCTTCCTTTTTCTTTCTTTCTTCCTTTTTCTTTCTTTTTTTTTTTCTTCCTTCCTTTTTCTTTCTTTCTTTTTTTTTCTTCCTTTTTCTTTTTCTTTCTTTTTCTTTTTCTTTCTTTTTTTTTCTTCTTTCTTTCTTCCCTTTTCTTTCTTTTTTTGTTCCTTCCTTTTTTCTTTCTTCCTTTTCTCTTTTTTTTTCTTTATTCATTTTTTCTTTCTTTTTCTTTCTTTCTTTCTTTTTCTTTCTTTTCTTTCTTCTCCCTTCCTTTCTTTTTTCTCTCTTTTTCCTTTTTCTTTCTTTCTTTTTCTCTCTTTCATTCTTCCTTTTTCTTTCTTTCTTTTCTTTCTTCCTTCCTTTTTTCTTTTCTTTTTTTATTCTTTCTTTCTTCCTTTTTTATTTCTTTCTTTTTCTTTATTTCTTTTTCTTTCTTTCTTTCTTTTTCTTTCTTCCTTCCTTTTTTCTTCCTTTCTCTTTTCTCTTTTCTTCCTTTTTCTTTCTTTTCTTTCTTTCTTTTTCTTTTTCTTTCTTCCTTTTGTATTTCTTTCTTTTTCTTTCTTCCTTCCTTATTTCTTTCTTCTTTTTTCTCTCTTTTTTCTTTATTTCTTTTTTCTTCCTTTTTCTTCTTGCTTTCTTTCTTCCTTTTTTCTTTCTTTCTTTTTCTTTCTTCCTTCCTTCCTTTCTTTTTCTCTCTTCCTTCCTTTTTTCTCTTTCTTCCTTTTTTCTTTGTTTCTTTTTCTTTCTTTCTTTTTCTTTCTTCCTTTTTTCTTTCTTTCTTTTTCTTTCTTCCTTCCTTTTTTCTTTATTCCTTTTTCTTTCTTTCTTTTTTATCTCTCTCTTTCTTTCTTCCTTCCTTTTTTCTTTGATCTGTTGTAATAATTACCGGCAGATTTACTTGTGCCTGATCAGTTTACGTTGTCCAAGAGTCTATATTGTACGAAGCTTGTTTCACTTCATTTTTTCGGCATGCATTTGATACAGTGAAGTTAAATAGGTCCGATCAAACTGAGTCTATTGCGGATCTTGGCTTTCCTGTAGCTCATAGATGTCCAATAATAAAACTCGTACGAGGTAACCTCTGGCGTAAGCAAACCGCAGCGCATATTCTTTAAGGTCGTTTTTCCTATTTTATATGGAAAGTTATTGACCTTAGCAGAGCATCCTGACGTGCCAAATCTCCTGGTTCTATATGCGTTTGGACACCCATGCTCTAGCTTTTTAAGAAGTCACGAAATCTTGAACGAAAAATTCGACCGAGGAACGTTTCTCTTCATATTCACTTTACAGTTGATTCTTGCGTTGTTCGTGTGTTTACAATACATCAGAAAGTTTTTAGACATCCTGTATGTCGACTTCATGACTCGTGTAACATTGCCTTGGAAGCTGGTTTGCACTTTACTTAACCTAATTACGCAGCTTCCCTATCGAAGTGAATGCAAACATAAAATACACCAGGAGTGTGTGACTTCGTGTATTAACACAAATGATGCCTTGCTGTTGTTGATTCTGTCGTGAACTTCAGTTATTTCTACATGCTATTCAACTGATCTATTTTAATGGATGTTTGTGAATTGAAATGTCCCTCGAAAGTACATTATTCTCAAATCTATATTAGAATTGTGTTGAAATTCTTAGTGAACTGATGAGGGTTTGTATTGTTGCTTCAACACTGAATAAGCTTTGCAGATGAAAGCGACGTTAAATTTAATAAAATGGAACTAATAAGTCTCCTCCTTGATACTTTCTTCATGAGAGAAGTGTTTGTGTTTTGTTATTGGAGTTGATGGTTGCCATGGAGCACAATTCCGCATTTCTCAAAAGAGTATCGCTATTATATTGCTCTATCTGTACAGAATAGTAATATGCGTTACAAGAGCGGTATGTTGAAGTTTTCATGTTCGAGGAAAAGTTTGAAAAAGCGAAATGTAGTTGAGCTTTTTTAATTTCCGAGAATTGAAAGAAAATATACCGCTTGTGTATCGTATATTATTTTGTGCGAAGATCGTTTATTACATACCTGAAAGAGGAATTTATAATTAGTTGCAATGAAATCTCCATCTTGGTTTCTGTTCAATGACGGCAAATTTGCAAAACAAAATATCTATCTTCAACATTGTTGCTTTAAAATGTTTTCTGTGTTTACTATACTCCAGCAGGTCGTGATATACGTCTGTCTCTTTTTTTCCCTAGTCTATGATGAGTCTGGAATCTTGTTGATTTTTTCACGGCTTCCTTAATGTTATTTGCATCACGAATGTAGTAACCTTAGTGGAGTTGTAGAGTTTAGGTACTTAATTTTTGCAAGTATTTAAAAACAATAATTAACAGTGCAATTTAAGTGAAATTGCAGTGGTAAGTTTCAATTTATAATTATTACTATATTGAACGTCTCTAAAAATAATATGTTAAAAGACTAAAGCAGTAAAATCAATGTCAATTAAGCGGTAAGAAGAGGGAAATTGTTATGTGTGTTAGGTTGGGAATACTGAATGTGGAATTTTAGACTTTCCGCGGATTGGTTTTGTGCGGAAACCAAGCAAATACGCACGATCTCGCACAAAAATATATGTCGTCTCATAACCAATGTAATTTGGCTCAGACGGTAGCGTTTGTAACTCGTATTCGCGAGGTTCCGGGTTCAAATCCTGTGGCCGGCCAGTCTTACTAGGGTTTTTCATGGTTTCCATCAATCACAAAGGCAAATTACGGGTTGGAAATTCATATAATTTCATGTCAATGTGAGGAATTTTCTCGATCGCACACTCAATCAGAGATGGATAGGACGAAGAGGAAGTGCTGCGGAGTTCCCACCTCGATCTCCGGATTTAACCCCTCCAGACTTCTACCTTAGGAGAGCTCTAAAGGACACAGTGTACGCCACAAAACCACAAACACTGGAGGAACTGAGAGTTCAGATTGAACATGCCTGTAATGATATTTCATTAGCAACAATCCAGTTGGTATGTCGCTCTGTTGTATGTCGTTGTTGGGAGTGTACTATAGCGGGAGGGGCATTGTGAACATGTACTGGCTTAAGGAATACAAAACCGCAAAAATCGTATTTCTGTCTCATCTCGTTGCTGAGAAATAGTGTTTCAAAATGTGTATACATCAATTTGGGACACACTGTATAAGAGAATAATGCTTTTTCTCCATTATGTATACCAACCAGCCTCTAGGGATTTCTCTATACATTCAATACAGCTGTTAAAACTGTGAGTGAAATAGGGCACAAATCCTGTATGTATACTGTTATTGTTCATTGCAAAGCGTTCTCTTTCCGCTCGATTTTTGTCTTTCAATAAGCTTTTAGAGGAAAATAACATAATGCTAATGGCAAACATTCATTGTATTTATTTTATTTTTAAATAGACTCTGTGCACGTAATGAGAAGCAACGTTACATGTTTTAGTAAAATTATATTATTATTAGAGATAATAATGTGTTCTATTTCTTATTTCTCTTGAGGAAATAGCAAAAAATGTGACATTATAGCATACTAGATGTATGATAATATTAAGAGCTAATATACAGGGTTAGTTAAAAGTTCCGCACCACCTAAATAACTTTTGAAGCATACGGTTCAGTGACATGAAACTTGGTATGTGGGGATAACCATATACTAAGAACTAAATAATGGTATTACCGAGTTTTTTATACTTCCGGTTTAACCGGAAGTAACTCCAACTCCCTTATTTTAAATGGAACACCCAATATATTTTTTTTATTTTTGAATTGTACTCATTAAGAGCTTTTCAAAAAGTAACCACACTCAATACTTCTGTACAAATTCAGTGTTGCTAAGTCAAGAAAACAGAAAAGTGTATCGAATATTAAAATAATAAACGCACCACCTAAATAACTTTTGAAGCATACGGTTCAGTGATATGAAACTTGATATGTGAGGATAACCATATACTAAGAACTCAATAATGGTATTACCGAGTTTTTTTATACTTCCGGTTTAACCGGAAGTAACTCCAACTCCCTTATTTTAAATGGAACACCCAATATATTTTTTTTTATTTTTGAATTGTACTCATTACGAGCTTTTCAAAAAGTACCCACACTTGATACTTCTGTACAAATTCAGTGTTGCTAAGTCAATAAAACAGAAAAGTGTATCGAATATTAAAATAATAAACGCACCACCTAAATAACTTTTGAAGCATACGGTTCAGTGATATGAAACTTGATATGTGAGGATAACCATATACTAAGAACTCAATAATGGTATTACCGAGTTTTTTTATACTTCCGGTTTAACCGGAAGTAACTCCAACTCCCTTATTTTAAATGGAACACCCAA
The DNA here is from genome assembly GCA_025594305.2 of Periplaneta americana. Lineage (NCBI taxonomy): Eukaryota > Metazoa > Arthropoda > Insecta > Blattodea > Blattidae > Periplaneta > Periplaneta americana. Next base: position 199,883,355 of record JAJSOF020000003.1, on the reverse strand, counting down.
TATATTTTTTTTTATTTTTGAATTGTACTCATTACGAGCTTTTCAAAAAGTAACCACACTCGATACTTCTGTACAAATTCAGTGTTGCTAAGTCAATAAAACAGAAAAGTGTATCGAATATTAAAATAATAAATGCACCACCTAAATAACTTTTGAAGCATACGGTTCAGTGATATGAAACTTGATATGTGAGGATAACCATATACTAAGAACTCAATAATGGTATTACCGAGTTTTTTTATACTTCCGGTTTAACCGGAAGTAACTCCAACTCCCTTATTTTAAATGGAACACCCAATATATTTTTTTTTATTTTTGAATTGTACTCATTACGAGCTTTTCAAAAAGTAACCACACTCGATACTTCTGTACAAATTCAGTGTTGCTAAGTCAATAAAACAGAAAAGTGTATCGAATATTAAAATAATAAACGCACCACCTAAATAACTTTTGAAGCATACGGTTCAGTGATATGAAACTTGATATGTGAGGATAACCATATACTAAGAACTCAATAATGGTATTACCGAGTTTTTTCTACTTCCGGTTTAACCGGAAGTAACTCCAACTCACTTATTTTAAATGGAACACTGAATATATTTTTTTATTTTTGAATAGTGCTCATTAAGAGCTTTTCAAAAAGTACCCACACTTGATACTTCTGTACAAATTCAGTGTTGCTAAATCAAGAAAACAGAAAAGTGTATCGAATATTAAAATAATAAATGCACCACCTAAATAACTTTTGAAGCATACGGTACAGTGACACGAAACTTGGTATGTGAGGATAACCATATACTAAGAACTCAATAATGGTATTACCGAGTTTTTTCACTTCGTGTTTAGCCGGAAGTAACTCCAACTCTCTTATTTTAAATGAAACACTGAATATATTTTTTTATTTTTGAATAGCGCTCATTAAGAGCTTTTCAAAAAGTACACATACTCGATACTTCTGTACAAATTCGGTGTTGCTAAGTCAAGAAAACAGAAAAGTGTATCGAATATTAAAATAATAAAATACTACTTCCTTAACAAAAACAAAACAAAGCTAGCTCACCTTCTAAATTATGTGTTCAAATTGGTAGCCCTCAGCTGCTTTACAATGTGTCACTCGATCATAGAAATCATTTAAGGAATGATTTAACCAGGCTTTAGCAATATCTTACACCACTTCCATTTTTTTAGCAGCACTAAATTTGTATAGAAGTATCAAGTGGGGGTACTTTGGGAGAGTTGGAGTTACTTCCGGTTAAACCGGAAGTAGAAAAAACTCGGTAATACCATTATTGAGTTCTTAATATATGGTTATCCTCACATACCAAGTTTCATATCACTGAACCGTATGCTACAAAAGTTATTTAGGTGCTGCATTTATTATTTTAATATTCGATACACTTTTCTGTTTTCTTGATTTAGCAACACTGAATTTGTACAGAAGTATCACGTGTGGGTACTTTTTGAAAAGCTCTTAATGAGCACTATTCAAAAATAAAATAATATAATTGGGTATTCCATTTAAAATAAGGGATTTGGAGTTACTATCGGTTAAACCGGAAGTAGAAAAAAATCGGTAATACCATTATTGAGTTCTTAGTATATGGTTATCCTCACATATCAAGTTTCATTGAACCGTATGCTACAAAAGTTATTTAGGTGGTGCATTTATTATTTTAATATTCGATACACTTTTCTGTTTTCTTGACTTAGCAACACTGAATTTGTACAGAAGTATCAAGTGTGGGTACTTTTTGAAAAGCTCTTAATGAGTACTATTCAAAAATAAAATAATATATTGGGTGTTCCATTTAAAATAAGGGATTTGGAGTTACTATCGGTTAAACCGGAAGTAGAAAAAAATCGGTAATACCATTATTGAGTTCTTAGTATATGGTTATCCTCACATACCAAGTTTCATATCACTGAACCGTATGCTACAAAAGTTATTTAGGTGGTGCGTTTATTATTTTAATATTCGATACACTTTTCTGTTTTCTTGATTTAGCAACACTGAATTTGTACAGAAGTATCAAGTGTGGGTAATTTTTGAAAAGCTCTTAATGAGTACTATTAAAAAATAAAATAATATATTGGGTGTTTCATTTAAAATAAGAGAGTTGGAGTTACTTCCGGTTAAACCGGAAGTAGAAAAACTCGGTAATACCATTACTGAGTTCTTAGTATAATCCTCACATACCAAGTTTCATGTCACTGAACCGTATGCTTCAAAAGTTATTTAGGTGCTGCATTTATTATTTTAATATTCGATACACTTTTCTGTTTTCTTGACTTAGCAACACTGAATCTGTACAGAAGTATCATTAATTTTTGAAAAGCTCTTAATGAGTACTATTCAAAAATAAAATAATATATTGGGTGTTCCATTTAAAATAAGGGATTTGGAGTTACTATCGGCTAAACCGGAAGTAGAAAAAACTCGGTAACACCATTATTGAGTTCTTAGCATATGGTTTCCCCATGTTTCACACTGAACCACATGCTTCAAAAGTTATTTAGGTGGTGCGGGACTTTTATGTTCGCTTTCTGATTGCATTGTTGACTGCATCGCGATTGTCTATTTTATGTATTAAATTGAAGCTATGGCTGATAAAGAATTTAGGAAGGCTCGTACTAAATAGAATTTATTCCACTTCGCAATCCTTTTATCATGCTGTTATTCTCGAATTCAAATCATTTTCACAGCAGTAAAAATACTAATTTCTGAGTTGGACAGTGAAAGTTTGTAACCATTTCGTTCTTGTCTTAACATGCTTGGACGCATATTATTAATTTTACTTACGTGACGAGAGAAATTTTACTTGGCATATTGGCACTACGCACTAAATTTAAAAATTCTTCCTGTGCAATGTTTAGCAGCATACAGTGCGTTCATTTCAAAACTTCCCAGTCTAAATAATTATATAATTTAAATTAAATTTAATTAAACAAAAAAAAACACGTGTCCACACATGTGGAGTAACGGTTAGCGCGTCTGGTCGCGAAACCAGGTGGCCCGGGTTCAACTCCCTGTCGGGGTAAGTTACCTAGTTGAGGTTTTTCCGGGGTTTTCCCTCAACCCAATATAAGCAAATGCTGGGTAACTTTCGGTATGCACCTCGGACTCATTTCACCGGCATTATCACCTTCATCTCATTCACACGTAAATAACTTGAGATGTTGATACAGCGTCGTAAAATAACCTACTAAAAACACGTCAATTCAGATACTGAGGGGGAAGTTTAGAACTAGTCTGAATTGCATATTAATTTTCACCCCCAGTCAGTTTGAAATTTCAAATATTCCTATCTTGTGATACTTAAAAAAGACGTTTATACAATTCATTTGATCTTTTGTTTTCCTATCGTCGCCTGGCAAGGATTGTTGTTATTGTTGATTAGAGCTGAAGAGAATAAAGCTACAAAGACTATTGATCATTTCATGTATTAGTTGTGTCTGTAAATTAAATTATTTTAAAATGATTTGTACCCTCCAAGTGAGAACATAAATCATTCCTATTGATTAAATTTAGGAAATTACAGCCATCCTACAATCAACTGAAAATAGAGTACAATTTCAAGAAAAAACAAAAGATTTCAAATGAATGAACTATATAAACAATTGAATACTCTTTCAAATTTAAATATCACAAGATAGAGGTGCCATTTGAAATTTGAAAATAGGGGTGGCTGGGGGTAAGGGAGTAAAACTAAACATGCAGTTAAGACTGGTTTTAAATTTCCCCCTCAATATCCAAATTGACGTGTTCTTTGTTTAATTAAAATCAATTTAAATTTTATAGTTATTTAGACAGGAAAGTTTTGAAATGAACGCACTGTATAGCATTAATTGACTTCGAAAAACTTTTAATCGATAGAAAGACCTATACTATTGTTTTCCAAACTGGGGATCGCGACCACTGGAGTCGTGTAAAGACCTAAGAGAGTCGTAAGATGACTGACAAAACAAAACAAAAAATACCTTAACATAAATTTATCTTGCATTTAGAAACTTAAATAACGTTGAAGGTAAGATAAATTTCAATAGCTATAAAGTAAAAAGTAATAAAATACGATAAATACGTGTTAAGGGTGTTTGAGAATAAGGTGCTTAGGAAAATATTTGAGGCTAATAGGGATTAAGTTACAAGAGAATGGAGAAAGTTACACAACGCAGAACTGCACGCATTGTATTCTTTACCTGACATAATTAGGAACATTAAATCCGGATGTTTGAGATGGGCAGGGCATGTAGAACGTATGTGTCTATACAGATATGCATATAGAGTGTTAGTTGGGAGACCGGAGGGAAAAATACCATTGGGGAGGTCGAGACGTAGATGGGAAGATAATATTAAAATTAATTTGAGGGAGGTGAGATATGATGGTAGTAGCAGTAGCAGCAGCAGCAGCAGCAGCAGCAGCAGTAGCGCTGCTGCTGTTGTTGTTGTTTTATTTTGCCTGGCAGAGTTAAAAAACCAGATTTCAATAATATACAAAAAATTAGTTAGAAAACAAGATTAGTTACATAAAATATAAAATTACAAATAGTCAAGTTCGGTTACATAATATAAAATTACAAATAGTCAAGATCAGTTACATAATATATAATTAAAATAGTCATCAGTTATAAATATAAAATTACAAATAGTTAAGTTCGGTTACATAATATAAAATTACAAATAGTCAAGATCAGTTACATAATATATAATTACAAATAGTCAACATCAGTTACATAATATAAAATTACAAATACAAGTTCGGTTACATAATTAAAATAAAATTAAGATCCATAAAATGCTTACAAATAGTCAACATCAGATAAAAATTACAAATAGTCAAGATTAATTAACTTACAAATAGAGATATATTATAGTCAAGATTAATATAAAATTACAAATAGTCAAGATCGAATAATATAAAATTACAAATGAAGATCGGTTAGTCAAGACATTACAAATATAAAAATTACAAATAGTCAAGATCGGTTACATAATATAAAATTACAAATAGTCAAGATCGTTACATAATATAAAATTACAAATAGTCAAGATCAGTTACATAATATAAAATTACAAATAGTCAAGATCGGTTACATAATATAAAATTACAAATAGTCAAGATCGGTTACATAATATAAAATAAAGTAGAAAAGTACACATAATCAAAATCAGTTACATAACATAAGAGAAATAACACACTCAAAAACAAACACATAATTTATAAGACCTAAAATGCTCGAGATAAATTCGACGATTAATTAACTTGAGATTATTATACAGTCAATATACTAATAGGAGAAAATAATGGTTACAAGACATAAAATGTTGATTAGCTCGTGGTCAAATTTAAGAAAAAAAAAAAAGAAGAAGAAAGAGGAGAAAAAAAAAACAAATAGTCAAACTTCCATAGTATAAAATTATAAATAGTCAAGATCGGTCTAGTTCTAATCAAAATCAGTTACATAACATTAAAAACATTAATTTATAAGACCTAAAATGCTCGGGATAAATTCATTAAAAACATTTCTAAGACGATTAATTAACTTGAGATATATTATACAGTTAATATACTAATAGGGAATACATGGGGTTACAAGACATAAAATGTTGATTAGCAAAATGAACTAAATGGTTTCAAATTAATAAAAAAAAGAAATAAAAAAAAGAAGAGAGAGGAGGAAAAATATTGGTCATTTAAGACTATTATTCCGCAAGAGTCTATTCTGTTCATTATTATTATTAATTTGCTCAGGATAGGGACCAATGGGGGCTTATTATTATTTATTCTTTAAAAATAATTTATTATTATTATTATTTTATTATTATTATTATTATTATTATTATTATTATTAATTCAGCTGAGTTTAAATTTTTTTCCGTTCATTATATAAAAATTTCGTTGTAAATTATTGTGATATAATGCAGTGAATAATTAGAGATATGAAAAATAACTTTTCAATTATTTTTCGTAAGATTAATTACGTGAAGAGAAGGGAAAGTTTTTACACAAGCGTCGTGTTTCATTTATGCAGAATGCTTGTAAAACGAACACAATTAAATAAAACTCTTGCGTTTGCATTAAACTGAATGTAAACCTCATTTTGTTTCTGGAAATAGTTTTTCTCAGGAACCTACAACTTCATATATATCTGACATGAAGTTAATTAAGGATGTTTTGTAGCTAAATATTATCTCAGAATGTATTCATATAGAGAGCTGCATTATTCTCATAAATTATGTAATGCGTCATTCTAATTAGGTATTTTATGGCAGATTGAATTATAAAGGGTGCTTTTTAAAACCACACGCTGCTGCATACAGGGTTATCCGTAAGTAATGTCATTTGTTTCAGGGGGTTACTTTTTTAGATACTTCAACAGAAGAGTTTAATACAATTTTGCTCGTTTTTGCTCCGTTTTCGAGATAAAAATTATTTTTCTGCGAAATATTTCATAACGTGTTTTGGAAAAGCCATCGATTTAATTTCCAACGTACTCAGTCTATTTAAGACAGCAGTGTATTATGATGTTGTATTTGATTGTATTCTTCACCTGACATAATTAGGAACATTAAATCCAGACGTTTGAGATAGGCAGGACATATAGCACATACTGTATGGACGAATCCAGAAATGCATATACAGGATGTTTCCGAGGTGGTGTTACAAACTTTCAGGGATGATGGGAAGGACACATGTATCAATTTGAGATCAGGAACCCTGGTCCGGAAATGACTGAGTCGAAAATTATAAGCAAAAATAGTTGTGTGGAAATGCAATTGTAATTTCGCAACACGTGCCCTCCTTCCCTTAACCTTTGGAACAGTCGTGGAAAGATGGTATGGGCCGGATGTCTCCTATGTGAGTACTTGTACCGATACAATCTGTGACCTTGTCTAGTGTTCCCATTGGTTCATCCGTATTCGAAAATCAGGTCTGCTTATTCCGCTCTCGTGTACTCCTCCATTTCACTAGGACTGATTGACTGGACACTGCAACTTGTACACATACACTGCTGTCTACAGACGTGCATATCAGGACCGACCATGTCCGTTACACATTACGCTATCTGCATTGCTTTAGTGTAGTTTCCTGTCCCCACCCCTCAGACAGCGCACTGAATGGAATACTGTAAGTAGACAACGTAAACAAAGTCAGATGAATACAGTATGTGTAAGATGTACAGATAAATACACATAAATAAGGTGTACAGAGGAATAACATTGTTTCATTTCCACACAACTCTTTTTGCTTCTAACTTTCGACTCTGTCATTTCCGGATCAGGGTTCCTTATCTCAAATTGATACATGTGCCCTTCGCCATCATCCCTGAAAGTTTGTGACATCACCTTGGAAACACCCTGTAGAGAGTGCATATACTCCGGAGGGAAAAATACAGTTCCTTTGTGGAGGACGAGACGTAGATTGTATGGTAATATTCAAATCGATTTGAGGGAGGTGGGATATGATAGCAGAGGCTGGAATAATCTTGCTCAGTATAGGAAATAGATGGCGGTCTTATGTGAGGGCGGCAATGAACCTCCGAATTGTCTAAAAGCCTAAGTAAGTGTATTATGATAATAAATGATTGAAAGGATTTTAGTTTTGTTCTCTAAATGAGCAGGAATTTGGTCTGAACAAATGTAACACTATAAAATTTCTTTGCATAACGAAAAGTTACATTTGTTTGGATCACTTTTTTGCACATTTAAAGGACAATACTAAAAGCCATTACACTAGACAGAAACCTGAAGTACTTGGTGGTATCCTATGCCTCTATCGACTCTTACACCATAGAGACTAGAGCAGCGGTGGCGAAAATGTAATCGTGCGACGAGCCACTGTGTAACCTGCAACGTGCATAGCACCTATGGAGGGAGGCGGACACCCGAAGGGGAAGTGAAGCAACTGTCTGACTTATTAACGGATTTTCGTTTTCCTTACGTCAAGCACTTAAATATAATTTTATACAGTACAAGGCTACAAACTAATGTTTAGTACGTGTAACGAAGAAAGAAATGAACAATAAATGAACAATATCACAACCTAAAATTAACTGTCTTCAGAATGTCTCTGCGACAAAGTTTCAAAATCAGGAATTATGTCACTTACTGCCAGTCGTAGTTGATCACGAAGGTATTTGTCTGTCAGTCGTGATCTAAATTTGGTTTTTACTATTTTAATTGTTGAAAATAATTTTTCACAAACATAAGTTGTAGCGAACATGGCTTCAACAGAGCAAGCGAAAGAACGAATCTTCGGATATTTATTTTTTGGCAACGATTTGAAAAGTTCAACATTTGTCAAGTCCTTACATCTAGCTTTCATTTGACATCACATTGTAAATCAGTGAGTTCAAATTGAAGAGCTAACCGCATTATTCGTACATCTGCTGAAAAAGGGTCGACGTACAGAGATGATGATGATGATGATGATGATGATGATGATGATGATGATGATGATGATGATGATGATGATGATGATAACAATAACACTTAACCTTTTAATGTTTCATCAGTAACATGTAGTATAATGCCGTTTTATGTTATACAACCGTTTTCCTTGTAATAGTTGTGAACAAATCATACATTTAATATTCTCACCATATTGACAGCAAAAAAATGAGTCCTCCCATCCTACTTGGAACTTTCGTACATGACTTCGAGAGAGACATATGCCACTCGCATGTCAGAGACAAATACAAATGGAACGGAGTTTGACTCCAGTGAGTGAGAGGGTGGGGGTTGGGGGAGGTTAGAAACAAGCGAAATGCACAGCTATCACTGCGAGCCACAATGTCTCGTGAGTCACGTTCTCGCCACGGCTGGACTAGAGGGATTGAGTAATAATCCGAAATGAGATTTTGAAGAAACGTTTCGATTATCCAACTAAATTAATTTATTCTGAATTTAATGTATTTAATATTGAACAAATTTATAAGTATGCGCTGTTAAAATTTTATCATAAAAATCGTAATAAGTTTGTATTACAGACACACAATTATGACACAAGACGAAATATTAATTCAGCATTAGTAGAACCTAAATGTCTCACATCAGCTGGTCTAAAGCATAGCATTAATTTTGGCCCTCGGTTGTACAATGCTTTAACTAAATTACACCCGGAACTTCTAACATGTAACCCACTAACATACAGTAAAAGGTAAAGGTAAAGGTATCCCCGTAACATGCCATGAAGGCACTTGGGGGGCATGGAGGTAGAGCCCCATGCTTTCCATGACCTCCGCCCTAGAATGGGTGGTGTGGTCGGCACCACGCTCTGACCGCCTTTTACCCCGGGAAAGACCCGGTACTCAATTTTATAGGAGGCTGAGTGAACCTCGGGGCCGTTCTGAAAGTTTGGCAACGAGAAAAAATCCTGTCACCACCTGGGATCGAACCCCGGACCTTCCAGTATAAGAAGAAAATTAGAAACGTGTTAATATCTTCAATTTGATTAAATAAATTTATATCCTATGTGTATTAATTAATCAACCTATATTATATTTGTGTTCTATAATTTTGAAATATATATATATATATATATATATATATATATATATATATATATATATAGTCCTACTTTTCACGTGCGATATTATTCTTCTCTAGTGTTAATATTATATTATATAATTCCATTGCCGCTGTAATTTAAATTTAAGTTCCTATTTTATTTTACTTATTTATTTTTATTATTTTTTTCTATATTTCTCTTATATTAATATTGTATTATATAATTTCTGTAACTGTAATTTTAATTTATTTCCTATTTTATTTTATTTTATATTCTCTTATAGGCCTATTAATATTATATCTGAACTGCGACAGAACACGAGCGCTGCTCATTCGGTCTCAAATTTTGTTAATACTACTGTATCTCCTTTCTTATATTGATTGTATTATTTTATTTCTATTTCTTTGTTTGTTTGTAATTATATTCTTTATTCTGTATATTTAAATTTAAATAAATAAATAAATAAATTAATTTAAAAAACAGTTCAAGCTATCAATTGGTTCAAATTTGTGGGTGTAGCTCTGTTTAAAGACCTTTCAAAAGGCATGTTAATATTTTGTTTCTATGTGTAATTCTGTGATACGAATGAAGGTTCATAACGTTTGTTTTCAAATATTAAAAATTAAAGTTGACACTTGACTGGAAATATTCCGCTGCATGCAAGCGTGGAGCTGTGATTCTGACAGGTGGCTTAGAAAGACGTGTTGCTATAGAGATGCTTGTCAGACGACGTCAATAGGAAGGCAGTGATGACCGGGCACACAGTTGTGGATGCTACAAGAACCTCGTGTATAGATTTTCTTTTCTTCCTGACTTCCTTGCGTTTCCTTTTCTCAAACCCATCTCCCTCTCTCTTGCCTCTCTGAGCTACGCAATTTTTTGTTATTGCTCTCCAGAAACCCTCAGATGAATGGCTTGAAATCCTTTTCGGCCGACCTCAAGTTTTTCGATATAACAACACTATTACAGATGAATTCCTAAACCACAAGTTTATAGATTACCATGTGGAACATGCACTGGTTTACAGTTCAGTCAACAGGGTGTTCCAGTAATTGAAGCGTTGGGCAGAATAACGGTCTATATCACAATCTGCTAACTGTGGAGGAGGAAGAAATATGTTACATCATAATTCTGCTCATAAATTTATTATCGGACGGGCAACATAGACAATTATTCCATCAATATGTTTTGTACACTAAGCGAAGTATACGATTGTATGTTGTTGAAAGTCATATTACACATCATAGAAGTTTGTAACATTTTTAACTCCACAGAAATGCTACAGGGGAATACAAACAATAAACAGTTTTATACAATCAGAATATTATGAAATATACAAAATCAATAAAAAGGTTAAATTATGAACAAAATGATTATGACGTTTATTTTTAAATGCTATATACAGGGACGTCATTTTATTTTTACTTCAATTTTTATTGCATCTGAGTTTCTGAATGTACTTCACTCCCACCCCTTCTAGTAATGAAGCTCAATCGTCCTCCACACAGATCCAAGTCTGCATATAGCCTACAGTCATAGTAGCCTTACGGTCATAGTAAACAGTACGTTCCAAAAATATGTTCGCGTTTTCCAGTGACGAAAGAACTTTTAATATTGAATCATATTTTCGTACAGGTACTGTCCGTTTGCCTACGTCACATCCCGATTTCCCCCACCTGCTTCTGCACGGTCCTCTGTAAAAGCAGGGCTGTCTTTGCTCTTTTCTGAGAACATTAATTTCTCTTAGGAATTGGACGTCTACGTAATATTATACAACTGTTTAAAATAACTTAAATAAAAGGGCCTCGTTAAGTAATTAACTGTCACGTGATTTCCCCCTTTCTACGACCTTACGACATAACCACTTGGACGGAGAGTAGATAGTATGTCTGAGTAATTTTATCTTTTCGGATCGGGCGGAAATGAAAATTGAATTTACAGTAACATGCGTTACTAGTATGAAGGACGAAGCTGGTAATTGGGATTAGGTACAATAGTCTATAGTGCGATAATATGCACATTAGAACTGAAGCCTGTATTGAAATGAACGGCCACCATTTTCAAAAATGTGTTTAAATATCTAAATTAATTTTCATCATTTTACTAGCTATCTCAAATATTAAATTAATTATAATTCATTGAATTAAATTAGCTCATAAATTAAGTTAATACTTTACCTTATAGATTTATCTAAATTTAAATAAATGTGTAGTGAAGATTATTGCTGGAGAACCTTTTACGTGTAGTGAAAATATTTGTAATTTAAATTTATGTATTGTATTGATTAAGGCTGGTTGAGTGGAAGAGAAGGCCTTATGGCCTTAACTCTGCCAGCGAAAATAAAACATTATTATTATTATTATTATTATTATTATTATTATTATTATTATTATTATATTATGATTATTTTTCAATTTAACTTCATTCTATATATTGTGCGGTAATGTGCTGTAGATAGTATAATATACACTGCATAATGAATACGTCCACATGGACAGCTCAGTTCGTGAGTAAAAACACTCATTGTTAATGCTGTACTGTATTTTTATTAAACAAAAACCTAATGAAAATTATCAAACTCAAAATCGCGATATTTCCTAGTTTACGTAAATGGATGAACTACTTTTCTTCCCTCCTATACCTAGCAAAGTGATTTGTTTGTACATTACGCCAGTATCATCGAACTCCAGTCGTGGATCCAAAGGTATAACCAGGTTAATATTAAAAATGTTAGTAAAAATAAAATGATGTCCCTGTATTAATATGAATTAACACCGTGTAATTTACTAAAGTTACACTCAATGTCATATTATGAATAAACATACAATATTGATTAAATAATAACACTATTATTAGAAAATAACAGCAGCATTGAGATGTATGAACAGCATTAAAGTTGTAACAAAACAAATGAATGAAGAAAATTAAATATTGCAATTGAGACATTGTTGGGGTATGGAATCTGAACCCCTGTCCCGAATATTCAATATCCATCCCAACAGATGCCTTATCTATTAAATATACATTTTATTAAAAATAAAGACAATATCAATCACAGTTTTTAAATTCTGACTGTAAGAGGGTACTACATTTTAAACATTTCCTTTCTGACATCAAGAGCAAGCTGTGAGCACATCTCCTTGCACGAAATACTTTGATAAAATTCTAAGATAAACTATAGTGCCAATACACATTTTCGACCAACTAACACTAGGTGAAATGTAAGTTAAAATACAACTAATAAAATACTGCAAAAATAACACACAGAACTTACATTACTTGGGGGATCTTTCGCACTAACTTGCGACTTTATCTTCCTTCTTGTATACTCAAGGCCATTGTCTCTCAGCAAATTTCGTGACACATCTTTCAACTTATTAATATTAATTTGTCTCGATTCTTTTTTTTTTAGTCGGTCAATATCTATCGTAGAAATCGTCATTGTCTTGCATTCGTCCATTTTACGTAGTAGATCAACCGAAACCTGATAAACAGTTCAAGTACCCAGTATTCGTAAAGAGAACAAACTCCCGTGCAATAACTCCCGATACGATGTCAACAACTGGATACGCTAGAACAAACTCCCGTGCAATACTCGTGTAGAAGCGCCTCTGATACAGATATTGAAAAATTATTTTTTTTACACCTGTGTAAGACTATGCAGAGCATTATTCCATTAAAACTCGATTCTGAAAAATTGTAACATTATTAAATTACTTTATGCTCGACCATGCCGAAATGTAGTAATTATACACCTGGTAGCAGTCCTTTAATGCATGTCATTAAAGTACACCTATTCATTAAAGTTCAGGTTTTCGATTATTCTCGGATATGCAATCGAAAGACAACGAGGGAAACGTCACGGAGGCTGGAAATTCAATATTGTCGCAGAAGATTATGTTCTGTTACTATAATAATTAGCATTAATTGTAAATAATATTCAAATAAATTCAATTTGTCATCTCGTTTTTCAATTCTAAATCAATTTCCAGGTTATATCAAAATTAGTTCATGTTATTCTCTACATTACATCAAGGTCAATGACATTATTGTTCCTCGGAAAAAATCAATACTTTCGCGTCTGCGCACATCTCACAATTCACGAGCTATGCACAAGGTCACTTCCGATCTTCAGTCAGATACAAATAAAATGAATACTTCTGAATAATTTCAAGTTAGAAATATGGTAGAGCATAAAAAGTCGTATGAAACTTGCCTATAATGGTAATTAAGACGCTCGTATGAAAATTATGAAACGAGCGCAAGCGAGTTTCATAAACAAACATACTCGAGTCTTAATTACTATCATTATAGGCTCGTTGCATAATGTACTATTATATTATTACACAGAAAATAGGAAAGAATGGAGAAAGCTGGGTTTGCACTGAAAGACGTTCCCTTTGGCAAAATACTATAAATGAATATTCGTTATTACAAGCCTTCTTTATTTCACCTGTCCATTGATTCATTCAGTAAACGCAGCTTTCTTCCTTCATTTGTTTCTTAATGCATTCTATTTATTTTTCTTACATAAAAGTTAGAGTTGTAAACAAAAGAATGAAGATCTGTACATCGTAAGGACTTCACAGATAGAACTTGTGTTAGAATAGCGATGTAAACTTCAATTTTCAACAGGTATGGGAGATTTAAAATCTACAGACACGTTCAGCTTTTTTTATTTTTCGGAGGATGTATTGTGTTTAATGAACCTCTGCAATAGGATGACCTGCACCGCTTTAATTTCTCTTATTATTTTAGTGGCGAAGCTCGTTCCACAAAGTGACGTACTTTTATAATTGCTACACACGCGCGTGTGTAATCACGGCCACAGCAATTAAGAAATGAGATCACAGGATTCAGAGAAATTAAGTGGGGGAGTTAATGTACAAGACCAGAGGGCGTAAGCCTCAAACGACGTAATCAGAAAGGTGTACTAATATAGCCGTATGGGGTTAGTTAAGTCAGCTATTTCGTTGAGATTGCAGGGTCTGAGGTTTCTGTTTACAAATTGATTTACGTGTGTAATGTAACGTATATGCTTGAGATATTTAATGCTAACCGACAGATATTGTTTGCTGAGTCAACTGTTCGAAGACAGGTTTGAATCTCCAAGTGACATCGATAAGGAATGTCTCATGAGGCAACTAAGCCAGAAGTTAATGGGGTATGGGGATCACTGTATTGAATATGGTAGTATACTTCGCACGAAAACATGACGACCTTCCCTCATCCCCTTCACCAGTTAATTTTTTATTTTAGTTGGTTATTTAACGACGCTGTATCAACTACTAGGTTATTTAGCGTCGATGAGATTGGTGATAGCGAGATGATATTTGGCGAGATGAGGCCGAGGATTCGCCAGAGATTACCTTGTATTCACATTACGGTTGGGGAAAACCTCGGAAAAACCCAACCAGGCAATCAGCCCAAGCGGGGATCGAACCCGCGCCCGAACGCAACTTCAGACCGGCAGGCAAGCGCCTTAACCGACTGAGCCACGCCGGTGGCTGTTCACCAGTTAACTGCAGGCACGCGCAAGGGACATGCAAATCACAGAAACCTGCAGAAAAGTATATTCTATTATTCATGTGCTAAAAAGGATAAATGTTCATCTTCCCTCTTGCTTAAAAAAGTCCCTTGTGCAGACCCTTGTATTTCCCTATTTTGACTATGCTGACATTTTACTGACTGACCTTTCCAGCGACAACAAAATGAAACTTCAACGTGCTCATAATTTGTGTGTACGTTTTGTAAGCAATGTTCGTAAATATGATCATATTACCCCATCCCTGGAAGCAATAGGTTGGCTTAAAGAAAAGAAATTTACATTCACTTCTCTTTCTCTTCGAAATCTTGAACTCTTCTATTCCTTCGTACCTGTCGTCTCGCTTCACTTACCTTTCTTCCCACCACAATCTGAACACACGCTCTCGCCATGAAACAATACTAACAATACCATCCCATCGCACCTCCTCAACTCATCCTCTTTCACAATAGCCCTGCCAAGACTCTGGAATTCGTTACCTGCTAGCATCAGGGACTGTCGAAATAAAATTCAATTCAACCGCAAACTTACTAGGCACTTGGTCAGTAATTGAGACTCGTTCAGACATGGTTTCTTGTAAATAGTTCTTTTAATCTACCACAAAATATCTCAATATCCGGTAATTTCATCACTATAGAATTTTGTTATTGTAGGTTTAATTTGTAATTTAGTAAATACAAAAATATTCTTTGTTCTTAACTTCTATGATAAAATGTCTAGCTTTCATTAATCAGGTATTCTTGTCGTACTTTAATTTTTATTGTAATTGTAATTGTAAATTTAATATTAATTGTAATCTTATTGTTCATGTTATAGTTGTAATCCCCTGGTAGAGGGGCAGAGAAGGCCTGACGGCCTTATCTCTACCAGGTTAAATAAATAAATCTAAAAAAAAAATCTAAAATAAACCCTTAGCCGAGTTCCCAATTCTTGAAGTCATTGTGATTTGCGGACGTTTTTCAAACTGTGTTCCGTGAAACCGCGATTTTCAGAAATATACCTTGTAAATATACCTTAATATACCTTAATTTATAATTACTAAAACAAAATTGGTATAAAAATGAGCAAACGTATTTTAAAAACACTTTATATTTATATTTTCACTAACATGTTTTGCCTAAATAAACAAAAAAATGCAGACTTCTATAATAAGTGTTAAATTCTCATGTTATTGAAGTTCCAGAATTTTTTGCTTAATTAAGAATGTTGCGCTGGTAAAATTTTCTGAAACTGTGATCATTGAATAGTTATAGAATTTATAGTACAAAAGAGTAAAGTTAGATTTTATCAGCTCCGCCTTGGGTGATAATTCCCACGAACGCATAAAATCTGTTTACTCTAGTGTGCTATACAATATTTTATTTATTACTGGTATGTAAATTTAATTTTAAATTGTAGGGCTTTTCTTTGTACTGTGTTGTTGGCGAAGAAGTTCATATATATTCATTTTACTATTGCTAATATGTTGGTTGTCATGTAGAGTGATTTAAAAACATTTAATTCACTGCTGTAAGTTAGAAAACTTTAAAGCACTGCTGTGAATAATGTCAGTATTTAGGTTGCTAAGGACGGTGTTGCTGTTGGCGATATCTCTTTCGCGTACTGTTCACATACTGTTAGACGAAGTAAATCACTTATAAAATCGTCTTCTTACCGAAATCTGTTTTAATATTGCGACAGCGACGTGAGATTCGAACTCACGACCAGCGTCCCGCAAGAGAGAAGATCACGCGGAGCACTTTGTGATGGCGCGCGGCGAAGAGGGGAAAGGGCCAACGCGGCGAGAGAGTAGAGCGAGAGTGCGCGCGCATCTGGTGCTGGTAGAGAGGAGAGGCCTCTGGCTTTTTCTGGAATGCCATCTCTAGAGACGCGTGGAACCTTCGAGGCTACGTCGCTGTGGTTATAAATTACGGACGCGAAGGAACGACAGCAGTTTCAGAGTTTTCAGTTATTCAGTCAGTGAGTAAGCCAGAGCAAGCAAGCCAGTCAAGCCAACCGGAGTTCGACTCGAGTGTGCGTCCGCATCTGCGTCAGCATCCGAAGGCCTGAGTTCGAGTGCAGTGGACCGCAGTTGGAGGGACCTGAGTTCGAGTGCAGTGGACCGCAGTTGGAGGGACCCGAGTTCGAGTACAGTGAACTGTCTCTGAAGGTCTGTGGTTCGAGATACCGTGAACTCGAGTGACTGAGATAGAAGAACTGTGAACTGAGAACTGGTAGTTCTGATTTGTAAATAGTGCTTTGTAAATATTAGTTAAGATTAACAGTTCATTGTTGTGCGTAATAGTCCAAGTAAATTGTCATTGTCGTCGGTGGAGTGCTATAACGAATACTGTGTTGAGTGAAGATCCAATTGTTGACGAGAGCGTTTAAGGTGAATTGTAGAAAGGAATTATTGTTGTGACGAATAAATTACATTGTTGTTACTAATAAAAATCACAATATGTTTATTTTCTCTTTAGTTGGTGAACCGTAATTCTTAATTTCTATGCCCATATATCCAACTCCGCCGGTTGCGTCCGATGTTAAGTGATTAAGATTTATACTTATTAAACTGCCTGAACTTTCGATAGATAGAATTTCTAACGTTAGACACAATTTTAACACTTTGTTTACTTAACTACGCTCCTCTGCAAATAAGATATTCTGTTTTCTCGACGGTGTTATTTGTTGTTCTTGTCGTGATCTTCAGGTGTATCAGGAGGCCTGGCTGCGGATCATCTGCTCCTACACTCATTAACTATGGCCGGAATAAATTAGACATATTGAAGCGCACAACGGTATAAAACACGTCGAAAAAGACACTGAGAATGGGTGAAAGCCAACAGGTAGAGGCAATGACTACTACATTTGGCAATGCTGGGATCTAGCGTATTCAATGAAATTACGTCTGCTCTTGATAATGGTAAGCCTCCTGTTGGAGTTTTTTTGCGATCTTAGCAGAGCTTTTGACTGTGTGAATCATAACCTTCTTCTGGCTAAGCTTGAAAGATATGGTATTCGTGGGACAGTTTTAAAATGGTTTGCCTCTTATTTTCAAAACAGATATCAATATGTGGAAATACTACACAAGGATCATAAAATAAATAATTTTACACATAAATATAGATCCAAGAATGTACATATTGACGTGGGTGTTCCTCAGGGCTCTGTTCTGGGCCCTGTATTGTTTCTTTTATATGTAAACGATTTACCCATGTATGTAAGAAATCATTTTATGTGTATGTATGCTGATGATACTTCTGTCATTGTAAAAGATGGAGAGGAACTGGATTTAGAGACAACCTGTTGTGACCTGTTAAAAGATCTCAAAACATGGTTTGATAGCAATCTGCTTCACTTAAATGTTAATAAGACCGGATATATTTACTTTCACAATTCTCAAAAGCGAAATTTGAAGGACATCAATATTTCTATTCAAGATCAATACTTATGTAAATGGGAAACTACTAAATTCTTGGGCGTTACATTTGATGATTGTTTGTCTTGGAGACCCCATTGCACAAGTTTAATTTCTAAGCTCAATAGCATTTGTTATCAAATCAGAATTTTGAGGACGATTATAAATCACGATGTATTAATGTCTTATTATTTCGCACACGTCGAGTCTAGGCTTTCATATGGTATTTGTTTTTGGGGATCTGGAACCATGCTGAATGATATATTTATTGCTCAAAAGCGTATTGTCAGATGCATAGCGGGTGTTGACAGTAGGACCTCTTGTAGGGAACATTTTTTACAATATAATATTCTTACTGTTTATGGTTTATACATTTTTAATGTTTTACTACTAATTTATAAAAATCTGTCTGATTTTCATCAAAATTGTGATTTCCATACCTACGACACTCGTAACAAAATAGTTTAACTATTCCAGCTCACCACCTTACAAACACTAGTAGAACATATATGGTCTTTGGTATTAAGATATACAACAGTTTGCCTGATGACATCAAATATACAAAAAATTCTCTGAAATTTAAGAATTATATAAAAACGAAATTAATAAAATTGTGTCCCTACAGTCTTGAGGATGTACGCATGGGCCGTTGAAATGAATAATGTTTTTTTTTTTTTTTTTACATTAAATTGTAATTGTATATATTTGACCATGTCTATGCATACATTATGCCATCGACAATAAAGTTTTATCTATCTATATATCTATCTATCTATCTATCTATCTATCTATCTATCTATCTATCTATCTATCTATCTATCTATCTATCTATCTATCTATCTATCTATCTATCTATCTATCTATCTATCTATCTATCTATCTATCTATCTATCTATCTATCTATCTATCTATCTATCTATCTATCTATCTATCTATCTATCTATCTATCTATCTATCTATCTATCTATCTATCTATCTATCTATCTATCTATCTATCTATCTATCTATCTATCTATCTATCTATCTATCTATCTATCTATCTATCTATCTATCTATCTATCTATCTATCTATCTATCTATCTATCTATCTATCTATCTATCTATCTATCTATCTATCTATCTATCTATCTATCTATCTATCTATCTATCTATCTATCTATCTATCTATCTATCTATCTATCTATCTATCTATCTATCTATCTATCTATCTATCTATCTATCTATCTATCTATCTATCTATCTATCTATCTATCTATCTATCTATCTATCTATCTATCTATCTATCTATCTATCTATCTATCTATCTATCTATCTATCTATCTATCTATCTATCTATCTATCTATCTATCTATCTATCTATCTATCTATCTATCTATCTATCTATCTATCTATCTATCTATCTATCTATCTATCTATCTATCTATCTATCTATCTATCTATCTATCTATCTATCTATCTATCTATCTATCTATCTATCTATCTATCTATCTATCTATCTATCTATCTATCTATCTATCTATCTATCTCTATCTATCTATCTATCTATCTATCTATCTATCTATCTATCTATCTATCTATCTATCTATCTATCTATCTATCTATCTATCTATCTATCTATCTATCTATCTATCTATCTATCTATCTATCTATCTATCTATCTATCTATCTATCTATCTATCTATCTATCTATCTATCTATCTATCTATCTATCTATCTATCTATCTATCTATCTATCTATCTATCTATCTATCTATCTATCTATCTATCTATCTATCTATCTATCTATCTATCTATCTATCTATCTATCTATCTATCTATCTATCTATCTATCTATCTATCTATCTATCTATCTATCTATCTATCTATCTATCTATCTATCTATCTATCTATCTATCTATCTATCTATCTATCTATCTATCTATCTATCTATCTATCTATCTATCTATCTATCTATCTATCTATCTATCTATCTATCTATCTATCTATCTATCTATCTATCTATCTATCTATCTATCTATCTATCTATCTATCTATCTATCTATCTATCTATCTATCTATCTATCTATCTATCTATCTATCTATCTATCTATCTATCTATCTATCTATCTATCTATCTATCTATCTATCTATCTATCTATCTATCTATCTATCTATCTATCTATCTATCTATCTATCTATCTATCTATCTATCTATCTATCTATCTATCTATCTATCTATCTATCTATCTATCTATCTATCTATCTATCTATCTATCTATCTATCTATCTATCTATCTATCTATCTATCTATCTATCTATCTATCTATCTATCTATCTATCTATCTATCTATCTATCTATCTATCTATCTATCTATCTATCTATCTATCTATCTATCTATCTATCTATCTATCTATCTATCTATCTATCTATCTATCTATCTATCTATCTATCTATCTATCTATCTATCTATCTATCTATCTATCTATCTATCTATCTATCTATCTATCTATCTATCTATCTATCTATCTATCTATCTATCTATCTATCTATCTATCTATCTATCTATCTATCTATCTATCTATCTATCTATCTATCTATCTATCTATCTATCTATCTATCTATCTATCTATCTATCTATCTATCTATCTATCTATCTATCTATCTATCTATCTATCTATCTATCTATCTATCTATCTATCTATCTATCTATCTATCTATCTATCTATCTATCTATCTATCTATCTATCTATCTATCTATCTATCTATCTATCTATCTATCTATCTATCTATCTATCTATCTATCTATCTATCTATCTATCTATCTATCTATCTATCTATCTATCTATCTATCTATCTATCTATCTATCTATCTATCTATCTATCTATCTATCTATCTATCTATCTATCTATCTATCTATCTATCTCTATCTATCTATCTATCTATCTATCTATCTATCTATCTATCTATCTATCTATCTATCTATCTATCTATCTATCTATCTATCTATCTATCTATCTATCTATCTATCTATCTATCTATCTATCTATCTATCTATCTATCTATCTATCTATCTATCTATCTATCTCTATCTATCTATCTATCTATCTATTTATTGTATTTCTGCCACGCGGCTAGGGGTTGAGTAGAGGATGGGGGTTTATGAGGGATTACCAATTCCAAGAAGAGAGGCCGTCATGTTTCCGAGCCAAGTATAGATATTATTCGTATGGAGAAAGAGTACATTGAAACCTGTCTAAAGCGGCCATCTGAAGTTATCTTGTAGAATGGCCGTTTTATCAGGTGACCGCTTGATGAAGGTTGCGGTTTTTGTGAATCAGCATGAAAATGTTGAATTTCATTTGTTTTTTACTACTGAGCGCGTTCAACAATCGTGCATATTAATGTCAGTTTCTTCCATTCTTGCAACTAGATTTATTGTTGGACATGATTTCTCTCTCAAATTAACTTCACAGTTCCTCTGAATCAACTGAATGAAAACAAAACACAAAAAAAAAATTCGTAGAAGCTGCCAAATAAAGAAAGATAGAAAGCGGAAAAGAAAAAAAAATCTTAACAATTTGAATGGTTAATTACTGAAACATACTGTGACATTTTCAATAGAAAAAGTCCGTGTTTCAATCCCTTAAAAACGAGTAAGAATTTATAGCTTTTGCAGGCTCGGAGTGGAAAGTGACAAAAGAGTCATAAAACAGTAACCAACTAACCCCAAGATATGGAGGGTGTACTGTTGTACACTTAGCTATTGTCCTCGTGATATTGCTTCCTGTCCTCTAACCATCGAAAAAATAGTTCAGACAGTATCCGTGAAAAGATTTTTTGTTGCACAGTGACTATTATAGTCAGGACCCAATCCAAGTAGACCCCCAGGCTGCTGGTCGGTGCATGAGGTGGCCGCTAAATGAAGAGAGAATTTGTATTGATCTTATGGAAAATCCAGTTGGTTCCTAAGAAAATTGAACTTTTGGCGAGGTGGCCGTTTAAATGAAGTGACCGCAAAGGCAGGTTTCACTGTATATTGAATATTAAGAGTAGAGGCTTTATAAATATAATGCAGAAAAAGTGAAAAGAACATATTATCACAAGTCTAGTATATACAGTCACGAAGCTTGAGTAGTTGAGAGTACTAGGAACAATAGACTGTGCAGGTACTATTTCGCATTGTCTGTGATGAGGCGATAGTAGCGATCCTATTGGTTAGCAACTATCTATGGATGCATATTCCCTACGTATTGAGCTTCGTGACTATATACTAGACTGTGATATTATTGTGCTTATAAGAAGATGTCTTATAAAATACACTAAGTTGGTATAATTTACTTAAGACCTATTACAATAAAGGTGGTATCTGTATTTTCGAAGACATACTTAGAAGAAACGTCATATAAACACTTGTCCTAATCTCAATATTTTCAGAGTTAAAAACAATTTGAAGTTGTTTGTAAAATATCATTATTCTTTTGTTTTAAGGGTAAAAGAATATTACAGATAAAGAATTAAATATTCAAGAGTATCGTTTCTTTAATTAGCTATAGTATTCTCAAGCTAAAAATGTGTTGTGAATTCCATAGTTGCTTCGTACAGAATTTTTTTTCGATTTTTAACTACAAAAATTACCCTTTTCTTACGCATTTATCACAACAATTGAAGACATTATTGCAAAAACAGCCCTAGTCATTTATAATGAAATTGAGTTAAGGACACATTTGCTACTATTTCAAATGTTCATAGACTTCAAAAACGACACATGTCAGGTGCAATAGCCATAAGGATAAACACCAGTTGTACAGAAACAGCTGACATATGTTACTGTATTTATTTTTATTGCTCTCCTGAAAAATAGCAATTTTGACAAGGGTTGTTTTTGTAATGTCTTCAATTGTTACAAATCACGCCACTCTCGCAAATTCTTTAAGACTGTACAATAGGATGTGTAATTAAACTGTAAAGAATCAAGTTTCTGAAGTCATATGATTTGTAACAATTTTTTTGATAAGTGCGTAAGAATGATGTCATTTTTAGTCAAAAATTGAAAAACAAAATCTGTACAAAGTAACTGACTACACATTTTTAGCTTTCAGAATACTAGCCAATTAAAGAAATGATACTCCTGAATAGTTCATTCTCTATTTGTAATATTCTTTTACCCTTAAAAATAAAGAAAAAAAGGTGTTTTACAAACAACTTCAAATTATTGTAACTCTCAAGATATTGAGATTAGGGCAAATGTTTATATGACATTTTTGCTCAGAATGTCTTCGGAAATAAGCTCCGTAAGGGACGGTAAAATGTCGTGAATCACCCTGTATATTGAAAAAGTAGTTAATTTTTGGACCGGAACAAAAAAAATATATATTTGAAGAGTCCACTGCAAGAATGATGGATGTCACTTTCTTGTCGAAAATGAACCAAGACTGTCAATGCATAGCTTAAGACATATAGAATGTACATAGAGAGTTATATGGCATTAACACTGATAGTCATTGTCCAGTAATGATTGGAAAATCACAGTTAAGCTTTGAGCGCTAAGTATTTCAAACTTTCAATTGCTTCTCCTGCAAAATGTATTCCTAATGACATCCATCATTCTTGCAGTGGACTCTTCATTTAATGTACTATGCGCTTTTGCCGTGTAAAATTCTAGTCACAATATATGTAAGAATATCGTGTAGAAACTAATTTCCTACTCCCAGTACTTTCTGAGAAAGCTATCTAACGAACATTAACCTTAACACTTAACTTGGCAAAGCTTCATTTCTCACACTAGTTTATTAAGCCTTGTCGGACCGTAAAGAAAACAACTATCGCAATGTCCATATTTTTATATGTTGTACAATATTAATTAATTTAGAAATCTTCTCACTATTCGTCAGCTGCCACAAGGGACAAAGAGTACTTAACCATATAAATGTTTACAAGTTCAGTGAACCATTAATTTTGTTTTGACAATGAAACTCCTACAAGTACATAGCTGCAAATACATTTTGTGCGAGATCGTGCGTATTTGCTTGTTTTCCGCACAGAACCAATACGCGGTAACTGTGAAATACCACATTCAGTATTCCCAACCTAACACACATAATAATTTCCCTCTTCTCACCGCTTAAGCGCGACATTCATTTTACTGCTTTAGGCTTTTAACATATTATTTTTAGAGACGTTTAACATAGTAATAATTATAAATTGGAAACTTACCACTGCAATTTCACCTAAATTGCAATGTTAATTATTGTTTTTAAATATTTGCAAAAATTAAGTAAAGTCTACTACTCCACGAAACTTATTGCATTCCTGATACAAGTAACATTAAGGAAGCCGTGAAAAAATCAACAAGACTCCAGATGCCGATGTTATTACTGCAATATGTTATATAAATAATATTGTTAAAATATTAAAATGAAAAATAAATCATTACATAACCTTACCGTTTCTTTTAAGTTCGCATTTATAGACTGGGGGAAGACAGACGTATATCACGGCCTGCTGGAGTATAGTAAATACAGAAAACATTTTATAGCAACAATGTTGAAGAAATATATTTTGTTTTCCGAAGTTGAAGTCATTAAACAGAAACCAAAATGGAGATTTCATTGCAACTAATTAAAAATTCGTCTTTCAGGTATGTAATAACCGATCTTCGCACAAAATAATGTACGATACACGATGTTTGTTTTCATGTTTGAAAAAAAAGCTCAACTATACCGCAATCTTTTCCTCGAACATGAAAACGTCAACATACCGCTCTTGTAACGTATATTACTATTGTGATTGGTGGAAATATACCTAGTTTTAGAGAGGCAAGTGTTACAAAAAAGTAAATAATGCTAATGAACTTGGTTTCATTTCGAATATAGGTGATTCTTCAGGAGAGCAATTGATCCTTTCAATGCAGCTAGAGTTACAATCGGAATAATAGATGTAGGCATTCCAAGCCTCTTGAACACATCTTTCATGAAGAGAGTAGCGGTACCTCTTGCTCCAACCAGAAGTCCGATTATTTCAAGCTCTTCTAGCTGGTACTTTCGGAGGCAATATGGAATGGTAGGATTGTAGATATTCTTTTTTTCCTTATCCACTTCTGCTGGCTGTTTCCTCATTCGTTTCGAAACGCACAGTGGGATCAATTATGAATCCAGATCTTGTAGATTCCTTGAAAGCTATTATATCTATGCGCCGTGTACTGCCAGTGACGGAGAGCCCATGTACTTCTTCAAAGGTGTTGTAATCGGCATCTTTAAGGACAGTGGCTATAATTGATCATACTTGGTGGTGTCTAGCGTTTCGCAGACCTTCGCCGTGCGGACAGGATCCCAGGACGTGTGCAAGAGTTTCAACCTCGTTGTGGCAATGCCTACAACGGTTGTCCTGAGATCTTCCCGGCACAGCACGTACTGCAGCAACATTTCCAACCATTTTAATGCCATCGCGCCATTCGCTGTTGGACAGTCCTTCGTGTTTACAAATCCATTTGTAGAAACTAGGATATCTATACTAATAATAAATCTGTAAGCGAAATTTTTCTGGTAATTTTCGATTTTCCAAAAATAATTGGTGTTAACATGTATAATTAATCATCCTGAAACCGAAAATCGCTTTTTTTAAATTTTTGTATGTATGTCTGTCTGTCTGTCTATGTTTGTTACCTTTTCACGCGATAATGGCTGAACGGATTTCGATAAAAATTGGAATATAAATTAAGTTCGTTGTAACTTAGATTTTAGGCTATATGGCATTCAAAATACTTTATTTAAAAGGGGGTTATAAGGGGACCTGAATTAAATAAACCAAAATATCTCGCTTATCATTGATTTTGTGAAAAATGTTACATAACAAACGTTTCTTTAAAAATAATTTGCGATAAGTTTTATTCCTTGAAAAATTTTGATAGGACTGATATTTAATGAGATAAATGAGTTTTAAAATTAAAATAACTGCCATCTAAAGCCGTGTAATGAATTAAAAAACAAATGAATTCGTCTATAAGGGGCCTTGGACAGCAACAATCGAAAGCTATGAAACATAGCCTACAGAGAATGTTTCTGTGTTTGTATGAAGTAATATCGGAAGCTAAATTAACCGATCTGTATAATTAATTATTATTTCACCATTGGAAAGTGTAGTTTCTCTGGATGGACATAATGCTATAATGTTATTACAGTAACTTCTGAGTGAATCTAGGACAGGTAAGATTAAAATAGCTTCTTATGCACAGAAAACTTGATAGGCTATTTTGTAACTCACATTCATTAAACTATGGTTGCATGTAATAACAAATAAGAAACATGTTCAAGGAATTGTCATTGCACCAAATGAGTGGTCTCTTGACCAAAAGATCGCATTTTAATTATTTAAATACAATTTAAATTAAGTAATATATTAAACGATTTTCCTTCTATTAAACACGAATGTTCCCTGGATCAAACGTCCTATTTTAATTATGTAATTACTTTATATTTGCAAATCAAGATTACCTGAAATCTTGATTTGCATAATACACGTCACTGTTCGTTAACAGAAAACCACAATTTAAGTCACACAGAGTTGGTGTGCACTCGAAGTTGGTTGCTTGACGGTTGTCAGCCCACTTTGAGGTCTGTGGATATAGAGGGGAAAAATTGGATCGGTGTCGGTTAGAGTTCCCGAGTAGCTCAGTGGTAGAGCGTTGGTACGTTAAACCAAGGGTCCCGGGTTCGATACCCGGCTCCGGAACAATTTTTCCCTCGAAATTATTCAAATAAACTTTACAGGGAGTTATACCTGAAATCTTCGTTTCTGTTCGTTAACAGAAAACCACAATTTAAGTCACACGGAGTTAGTGTGCACTCGAAGTTGGTTGCTTGACGGTTGTCAGCCCACTTTGAGGTCTGTGGATATAGAGGGAAAAATTGGATCGGTGTCGGTTAGAGTTCCCGAGTAGCTGAGTGGTAGAGCGTTGGTACGTTAAACCAAGGGTCCCGGGTTCGATACCCGGCTCCGGAACAATTTTTCCCTCGAAATTATTCAAATCAACTTTACAGGGAGTTATACCTGTAATCTTGATTTAATACTCACTGTTCGTTAACAGAAAACCACAATTTAAGTCACACGGAGTTAGTGTGCACTCGAAGTTGGTTGCTTGACGGTTGTCAGCCCACTTTGAGGTCTGTGGATATAGAGGGAAAAATTGGATCGGTGTCGGTTAGAGTTCCCGAGTAGCTCAGTGGTAGAGCGTTGGTACGTTAAACCAAGGGTCCCGGGTTCGATACCCGGCTCCGGAACAATTTTTCCCTCGAAATTATTCAAATCAACTTTACAGGGAGTTATACCTGAAATCTTCGTTTCTGTTCGTTAACAGAAAACCACATTTTAAGTCACACAGAGTTAGTGTGCACTCGAAGTTGGTTGCTTGACGGTTGTCAGCCCACTTTGAGGTCTGTGGATATAGAGGGAAAAATTGGATCGGTGTCGGTTAGAGTTCCCGAGTAGCTCAGTGGTAGAGCGTTGGTACGTTAAACCAAGGGTCCCGGGTTCGATACCCGGCTCCGGAACAATTTTTCCCTCGAAATTATTCAAATCAACTTTACAGGGAGTTATACCTGAAATCTTCGTTTCTGTTCGTTAACAGAAAACCACATTTTAAGTTACACAGAGTTAGTGTGCACTCGAAGTTGGTTGCTTGACGGTTGTCAGCCCACTTTGAGGTCTGTGGATATAGAGGGAAAAATTGGATCGGTGTCGGTTAGAGTTCCCGAGTAGCTCAGTGGTAGAGCGTTGGTACGTTAAACCAAGGGTCCCGGGTTCGATACCCGGCTCCGGAACAATTTTTCCCTCGAAATTATTACTTTATATTTATTTCTAACAGATGCAGCGGAGCGCACGGGTACGGCTAGTTGTTTAAATAAAACTACGCCTTTCCCTTTCTGTGGATGACGACATTGTGAAATTTAAATTTTCCTACCATTTTTCTTTTCTTTTGTTCTATTAAAATTATAGGATATTGCCTATTAAATGTTGTATCCTATAGCATACATTGTCAATTTAAGGGTTAACATAGCCGATATAGGATATACCGGGTCCTCTCAAAACTATTCTAATGCCCGATTGTATAAACCATTTAATCTTAGATCAGAGGTTAAATTGATCCTTGTTTCAGCTGAACTTGGAATTTTGTGTTGTATAAAGTCTAATCTGAGATTAATTTGTCTCAAACTAAAGTCAACTTTGACTGAAGAAATTTCTCCGATTAAGTTAGATGATCCAAGTTCAGTTATTTCTTTTCTGTTTGAAATATACGAGTGACAGATTGTGCAAATAAAATATCCATTATTATTAATATTAATAGATATGATAGGTACATTTATATATATTTCTTTCAATTTCTTGCCTTAATACACGAACAATCTTATATTTTATAAGGCTCTGTCGTGTTCAGCAGTATCAAATAACATAACCTATAATTATATTATGTTTATAACAATCATTAATTATTAATGGATATGATAGGTACATTTATAAATTTTCAATTAACTGTGTTACTAAACGAAAATTGTCGTTTTATAAAGCTTTATTATGTTTAGCAGTATCAAACACCATAACATGATAACAACTCGGAGAACAGTCAACCTTCTTCTTATTGTCCGCCATTATTTACATTGCACAAAAAACCAGTGCTTCCAACAGAGTGTACGGAAAGTCGCCAAAAAGTAGTTGTAAAGTCGCTAGATTTCTCATTATCAACAAAGAAAGATTAAATTTTGTCACTATGGGGTGCTAAAAAGGTCACTAAATCCCTATTTAAGCAATATAAAAGTTAAAAGAAATTGTCGTTGAAAAGAGTTAAAGTCGCTAGATTGGCAACACTGAACAAAACTGTATAACATGGTCCGCGCATCACGTATTTCACCTGTTTAAGCGATGTTGCCAAATCCTTTTCACGTGAACTTAGATTGCATTTGAACTAAGGTAATTTGATCGCAGAAAAGTTTTATACAATAGAAGAAGTGTCTTAACTCGGTTCACTTTTCGATCTTCGATCAAAGTTGATCTTTAGTCAGGGAGTTTTATACAATTGGGCCTAAGAATTCGTCCCTTAATGTACCTTCCACCTTGCACACTTTTAAAAGAAGTCTAGTCTTTCTTGCTGGAGGTTGTGGTAATAATCTTGGTGGCGATACATAGTCTTTGCATGAATTGTGAAAGTTATCCACTCATCAGTTCCGGGTTGAAGCTAGTTTTCAAAATGTACCCAAAATTGCGTCATTACCTCCAGTAGATAATCAGCAAAACAGTAAGACAAAAAGAGAGAGGGCGTGTAGAACAGCAAACGTGCATAGAGAATGGAAATGACAGACAGAGCGGACCGACGCAGATAGATAGAAGGGGGTGGAACATTGCTACCCCCACATTCCATTTGCCAACGCCCCGGGATCTGCCACACTAAGAGGGTGGGAGGTGGTGGAGAGGGAGGGTGTTTTAATTAATGTAATGGAGAAGACTGCGTGATTAGCGTGGTAACCAGACACGTAGGGGTCGAAAAGAAGGGGTAACTTGGGAGGGGGTGAAATAAGAGCAAGGGCGTCTACACCTAACCTACACAGATCACAAAAAATATGCAAGGGAAATTGTGGACTCAGACTTCGATACTGTGACATTGATGTGTGGTGAGAGAATTTTGGCGATATTGTCTTTCGTTTTTGCAGCGGAATTTCGAAAATTCGCCCCCTTTCGGCTTCTTCTGGATATGCAGGGCCTCAAGGGAGATGCTATTGATAAATTTCAGAGAAAATATGTGTGTGATAAAATGACATATTATTTTGTCATACGTTTTACTCGTTAATTCATTAATTTCTTCGTATTATTAGCAGCATTCGTACTAAATGTTTCTTTTCCTTGAACAATCATTCATGAGGCATAGGTAAGTGCAAAAAATGTTCCAAGTATCCGGTTAAGGATTTATGTGCAACTTACAGCAGTAAAATTTTTCGAAATATTCAACATTTTTTTATGCTCGACCGTGCCGAAATGTAGTAATTATACACCTGGTAGTAGCCCTTTAATGCACCTCATTAAAGTACATCTATTCATTATAATTCAGTTGTTCAGCCAATGAGAAATCACTTTTGTACCATTATAAAACCGCAAGTATCGAATATTCTCGGATATGCAATCGAAAGACAATTAGCGAAAAGTCACGGAGGCTGGAAATCCAATACTGTCGCAGAAGGTTATGTTCTGTTACTATAATAATGTGACAGCGACGTGAGATTCGAACTCACGACCAGCGTCCCGCAAGAGAGAAGATCGCGCGGAGCACTTTGTGATGGCGCGCGGCGAAGAGGGGAAAGGGCCAACGCGGCGAGAGAGTGGAGCGAGAGTGCACGCGCATCTGGTGCTGGTAGAGAGGAGAGGGCTCTGGCTTTTTCTGGAGTGCCATCTCTAGAGACGCGTGGAACCTTCGAGGCTACGTCGCTGTGGTTATAAATTACGGACGCGAAGGAACGACAGCAGTTTCCAGTTTTTCAGTTATTCAGTCAGTGAGTAAGCCAGAGCAAGCAAGCGAGTCAAGCCAACCGGAGTTCGACTCGAGTGTGCGTCCGCATCTGCGTCAGCATCCGAAGGCCTGAGTTCGAGTGCAGTGGACCGCAGTTGGAGGGACCTGAGTTCGAGTGCAGTGGACCGCAGTTGGAGGGACCCGAGTTCGAGTACAGTGAACTGTCTCTGAAGGTCTGTGGTTCGAGATACTGTGAACTCAAGTGACTGAGATAGAAGAACTGTGAACTGAGAACTGATAGTTCTGATTTGTAAATAGTGCTTTGTAAATATTAGTTAAGATTAACAGTTCATTGTTGTTCGTACTAGTCCAAGTAAATTGTCATTGTCGTCGGTGGAGTGCTATAACGAATACTGTGTTGAGTGAAAATCCAATTGTTGACGAGAGCGTTTAAGGCGAATTGTAGAAAGGAATTATTGTTGTGACGAATAAATTACATTGTTGTTACTAATAAAGTTCACAATAATTAGCCTTAATTGTAAATAATGTTCAAATAAATTCAATTTGTCATCTCGTTTTTCAATTTTAAATCAATTTCCAGGTTATATCAAGGCTAATGTTCATGTTATTCTCTAGATTATATCAAGGTCAATGACATTTGTGCCTCGGAAAAAATTAATACTTTTGTGTCTGCGCACATCTCACAATTCAGGTCAGTTCCGCTCCTCACTTACATAACCATAACATGGATACTTATGAATAATTTCAAGTTAGAAATATGGTCGAGCATAAAAAAGTCGTTTGAAACTTGCCTAAAATGGTAATTAAGACGCTCGTATGGAAATTATGAAACTCGCTTGCGTTCGTTTCATAAACAAACATACTCGCATCTTAATTACTACCATTATAGGCTCGTTGCATAATGTACTATTTCTTCATTACTGTATATTGTACAATAATGAAAACTGGTATGTATAAAACCCTGTCCTTCTGCTATTTTTTTTTTAATTCAAAACGGTGGCAGTTCACTGTGCTGTGATGAAGCGTTTCCCTCATAACTAAAAAAATTGTTAACTTTTTCATGTTCTCTCTCTTTTATTTTATTGCTGAAACTCATGTTTGCAATGTCATGCTCTTTCAACTACATTCCTTAATAAATTATATATATTTTTATTTTGTGTTAGAAGAAAATACTGATATGTGACCATTTTTTTAAATGAATTTATTTTTATCAGACAATCTATCAAAGGTAGAGAAGTGATTTTGCATCACATTGTAGATACGACATGCATAAAAACACAGAAAAAATTTCATCACTGAATGTTGGATAGTTTTTGAGTTATGATGGAAACGCTTTATCACTGCACAGTGAATTTTTAATTTTGGAAAATAGTATAAATAATGTTTTATACATCTTGATTACACAATTTTTAACACTGTATCACTTCGGAATATGTATGGTAAGACTTTCCTATGTTAAATTTCAACGTAACTCTTTTACATGTTTCGACCTATTTATGGGTCATCTTCAGAACTGGTCGTTGTTGGTCTTGGCGCCACTTGTTCTGTTTCCTGTGAGGGTGTGTTCCTGTGGTATAGTGTAGAATCAAAGAGTGTGTGTGTTTTGAAGTTGAGTTGTGTGTTGAGAATATCGTTGGGGTGTGTTTTTCTGTGTCTGTATATTTCATATTGTTCTAGTGTGTTGAGTTTCTGGCTTTTTGGTTGGATGTGTAGAATTTCTAGGTCTGTGTTGATGTCTCTATGGGTGTGGTTAGCATTTGTGATGTGTTCTGCATATGTGGAGGTGTTTTGTAATTTTGTTATGGCTGTGATGTGTTCTTTGTAACGTGTTTGAAATGATCTGCCTGTCTGTCTTATGTAGAAGTTGTTGCAGATGTTACATTTGAGTTTGTATACGCCAGTGTGGTTGTATTTGTTTTTTGTTTGTTTGTGTGTTGAGATGTTTTTGTAGAGTGTTATTTGTTCTGTATGCAATGTTGTAATTTAATTTCTTGAATGATTTTGCAATTTTGTGTGAGTTTTTGTTTTCGTATGTTAGTGTGATGTAAAATCGTAAAAATATGTTTATCATACCCATATAGCAGAAGGACAGTGTTTTACACAGATTAATTTTCGTTATTATACAAGATACTGTAATGGAGTAAAAATGTTGAATATTTCCAAAATTTTACTCCTTTAAGCTGTACCTAACCCCTTAAGAAGATAAACTTCCGTGTTCTATATTCCAGACAAAAGGCTGGTTTTCTTAGCATTGTTACAGTTACATATTATCTTAAATTATATGTCGCAACCGTCTATTCATTAAAGCTGATTTATTTCTTCAATATTACATATCAAACATCCTGTTATTTATCAACAATTTATTATTTTAATCATATTTAAATGTAACTATTTTAAAAATTGTTTGCATTTTTATCCATGTAATGTGTTCATATTTAGTGTTATATTTATATTTAATTGATCTGAAGATGGCAAAATAACTTGCCGAAAACGTTAATCTGTTTTGTATTTGTCATATAAATCGATCTGTTTTAGTGAACACTAATTCACTTAGCATAAGATAAGCCATTCAGACGACAAAACATAAACAAATAATTCCAAAGAAAACCTAAGCTGAACTAACTAAAACCAAACTCCAGAAAACATTGTTATAATGTCAATGCATAATTTACATGTAAGTAGACATTGGAAAAGACAAAGTATATGATTATATCTCGTGACGAGAATATTGTACGAAATGGAACTATAAAGATTGGAAATTTATCCTTCGAAGAGGTGGAAAAATTCAAATATCTGGGAGCAACAGTAACAACATAAATGCTACTCGGGAAGAAATTAAACACAGAATAGATGTGGGAAATGCCTGTTATTATTCGGTTGAGAAGCTTTTGTCATCCAGTCTGTTGTCAAAAAATCTGAAAGTTAGAATTTATAAAACAGTTATATTACCGGTTGTTCTTTATGGTTGTGAAACTTGGACTCTCACTTTGAGAGAGGAACATAGGTTAAGGGTGTTTGAGAATAAGGTGCTTAGGTAAGTATTTGAGGCTAAGAGGGATGAAGTTACAGGGGAATGGAGAAAGTTACACAACACAGAACTGCACGCATTGTATCCTTCACCTGACGGACCATTAAATCCAGACGTTTAAAATGGGCAGGGCATGTAGCACGTATGGGCGAATCCAGAAATGCATATAGAGTGTTAGTTGGGAGGCCTGAGGGAAAAAGACCTTTGGGGAGGCCGAGACGTAGATGTGAAGATAATATTAAAATGGATTTGAGGGAGGTGGGATATGATGATAGAGAATGGATTAATCTTGCTCAGGATAGGGACCAATGGCGTGCTTATGTGAGGGCGGCAATGAACCTCCGGGTTCCTTAAAAGCCAGTAAGTAAGTAAGTAAGTAGACATTGATTTGGCACGGTTTAACACTATTTTGTCAGTTTTTGAACCTTAGTTTTGGTATTTTTCTGTGTCTACAACATTCCTGATAGATTCTTCTTTTAACTTTATTGAAGTGTCTCAAGTATGACGATAGAATTGTATTCTGTGTGATATAACATCGGCAGTTTGTATATCTTTGAGGTAGTCGTGTAATCTTAGATGCAGTGAAATAGTACAGTCATTTTGTTCTAAGAATTCCTTACTGTGATTTTTTTTCCTACTGTTCTGACACTCTTGAAATTAAACGTAGTTTATTTTCCACTAAACAATACTTTTATTTTTTTAAATTGAAGTATTGCACTACTTTTCTATATAAGAATGATAAACGGAAATGTGGAACATAGGCTACCCTGCTCGACAGCAAATTCATTACGACCCCTATTATTGCCGCCAAATCCCAGAAAAGCAATAAAGAACAAGGTGGAGGCAATATCAGAAAATACAGCGGTGCTGTACTGCGCAGACTCGACTCTGATCCAGGAAATCACGTCTACAGGTTTACGTTTGTGTTTGATTGTCTACGGTGTAGGTTCGCTGCCGAATCGCAAATGAATCAAGAGTTAAATCCTGAAGCCTTCTTTCCATCAGAATGCTGACCAAATACATAAGAAAACTGCAACTTATTCTGAATATGTTAATATCGACGTGTACATCTTGATTACACAACTTTTAACACTGTAGCTATCACTTCGGAATATGTATGATAAGAACTTTCTTGTGTTAAATATTATTAACGTACCTTGTTAACATGTTTCGACCTATTTTCGGTCATCTTCGGAACTGGTCGTTGTTGGTCTTGGCGCCTCTTGTTTCCTGTGTGGGTGTGTTCGAATTGTAGACACACAACTCAATTTCAAAACACACGCACTCTTTGACTCTACACTACGAACGCACCCACACAGGAAACAAGAGGCGCCAAGATCAACAACGACCAGTTCCGAAGATGACCGAAAATAGGTCGAAACATGTTAACAAGGTACGTTAATAATATTTAACACAAAGTTTTATCATACATGTCTGTTTAGCTCAGTTGGCTAACGCGTGTTGTTTTAAAATCCTATAAACCCAACTTCGCAGGTTCAAGTCTCCTCGCATCCCAAAAGGTAAATTATTACAAAATTTTAAAAAGATGCATATTAGATTTGGATGTAATGTACAAATTACGACATAATAATAATAATAATAATAATAATAATAATAATAATAATAATAATAATGTATTTTAGCTGGCAGAGTTAAGGCCGTAAGGCCTTCTCTTCCACTCAACCAGCAAAAAGTGTATATACATATGCATGAACTTACAAAGAATTCAACAATTTGATTTAGATGAGAGTTACATGTATACAAGAGTTATTTACGAATTAAACAACAAAATACTATGAACTATTAATTAAACACTGAAATAAACTGTGTAGCAGAATTAAACTAAAATACATAGAATGTTAATATATTTCAAATAATATTAGATAATAGAAAGAGATTATTATGAGACAATTTTGAAAATACAGCACAATCAGGATGATGTCTAAAGAAAAAAGTAACAGTGTAGTCAGTGATAGTTTAAATCAGTATGATTGGAGTGAAATGCTAATAAGGTTATCTTTTAATCTGTTCTTAAAGGTGTTTGTTGTCTTGCAGCCCCTAATACTTTGTGACAAGGAAGTCACATAGCAGATAGAGAAAAGAGAAGGAGATTGAGTGTATGTATATTTAAGAAATGGTAATAAAGAAGTAGAGGTAGTGACATCTAGTAACTAATATATTAACTTCTTGAGTAATAGTTCAATGGAAAAGTATACGTGTGTACCCGGGTACTACGAAAATACTAATGAACTGTGAGATAAAGTTCAAACTGTGAGGTAAAGTCTTTATCTCGCTAGTGGAATAAAGTAATGTTGAATAAAAGCCTACTTTACAAACGCAAAAGTATTTAGTAAAGGCATGTTTTTCGTTATGGTCATGGATAAAATTAATTATCTAGGCTAGCTTACATTACAGTAGATAAGAACTGTTCTACAGCCAAAAGCTACAAAAAAAAAAAATAAAATAGCAACGATTATTAGGATTGGATCCATGGCAACCAGATTTCATGCAATTTTTCCTAAAGTTTCATTCACACACTTCTACTGTCAATTGTTTTAAGACTTAAAACAGAAAATCTGACTGTTTGGTCATCTAAAGTACCCAGATCTCTTATTAAAGCGTGTTACTTTGCTTTTCTGTCGTTTGTAAAGATGTGTGGGCACTCTAAATTATTTACCCAATCCGTGCCGCTGGAGAACAGAACTGCGATGGCCACAACTGTTGTGTACACAACTGTTGCCATGAGCCGTGTGTCCCGCCTTGCAGTTTGCTCATGCTCCTACCTTAATTGCCGCCACACATCGTAATGTTAACAATATTTTGAAAACATCCCCGCTGACTCGACGTCCCGTGGCATTATCTTCCTCCCTAGGCCAATATTGACAGTCCAAACAGCAGAGTTTCGGTTGACTTCATTTAATATCGCTGGAACAAAAATACCGAAACAGCGTGGCAGTAAACAGAGCTCCTTGACAGATCGCCCATAGCACGTGGGTGCGTAATGGGGGCTTCCCTAACTAGGTTACTGAGGGCCGCTATTGGACAAATGTTACGTTACTGTTAGTGCCTCCCTAATGAATAATTCAATTGCAATACGGACGTAATTGAAAGCAATAATCGAATTTCCGTCACCTGCGATCAGATGGATAACAATGGCAGACAGTTTTTCACTAACTGTAAGGGCAAAGTAACACTTCCATGTGAAAATGGAAAGCCGCAACGATTGGTACGTTTTTAGAGAGAAAAGTGTTCTATTATTATTATTATTATTATTATTATTATTATTATTATTATTATTATTATTATTATTATTATTGTTACTTACTTACTTACTGGCTTTTAAGGAACCCGGAGGTTCATTGCCGCCCTCACATAAGCACGCCATTGGTCCCTATCCTGAGCAAGATTAATCCATTCTCTATCATCATATCCCACCTCCCTCAAATCCATTTTAATATTATCTTCACATCTACGTCTCGGCCTCCCCAAAGGTCTTTTTCCCTCAGGCCTCCCAACTAACACTCTATATGCATTTCTGGATTCGCCCATACGTGCTACATGCCCTGCCCATTTTAAACGTCTGGATTTAATGGTCCTAATTATGTCAGGTGAAGGATACAATGCGTGCAGTTCTGTGTTGTGTAACTTTCTCCATTCTCCTGTAACTTCATCCCTCTTAGCCTCAAATACTTACCTAAGCACTTTATTCTCAAACACCCTTAACCTATGTTCCTCTCTCAGAGTGAGAGTCCAAGTTTCACAACCATACAGAAGAACCGGTAATATAACTGTTTTATAAATTCTAACTTTCAGATTTTTGGACAGCAGTCTGGATGATAAGAGCTTCTCAACCGAATAATAACACTCATTTCCCATATTTATTCTGCGTTTAATTTCCTCCCGAGTGTCATTTATATTTATTACTGTTGCTCCAAGATATTTGAATTTTTCCACCTCTTCGAAGGATAAATCTCCAATTTTTATATTTCCATTTCGTGCAATATTCTGGTCACGAGACATAATCATATACTTTGTCTTTTCGGGATTTACTTCCAAACCGATCGCTCTACTTGCTTCAAGTAAAATTTCCGTGTTTTCCCTAATCGTTTGTGTATTTTCTCCTAACATATTCACGTCATCCGCATAGGCAAGAAGCTGATGTAACCCGTTCAATTCCAAACCCTGCCTGTTATCCTGAACTTTCCTAATGGCATATTCTAGAGAATTAAAAAGTAAAGGTGATAGTGCAACTCCTGCTTTAGCCCGCAGTGAATTGGTTATCATTATTATTATTATTATTACTTACTTACTTAGTTACTTACTTACTTACTTTTAAGGAACCCGCTGGTTCATTTCCGCCCTCACATAAGCCCGCCGTCGGTCCCTATCCTGAGCAAGATTAATGCACTCTCTACCACCATATCCCACCTCCCTCAAATCCATTTTAATATTATCTTCACATCTACGTCTCGGCCTCCCCAAAGGTCTTTTTCCTCCAGCCTCCCAACTAACACTCTATATGCATTTTTGGATTCGCCCATACGTGCTACATGCCGTGCCCATCTCAAACGTCTGCCTTTAATGTTCCTAATTATGTCAGATGAAAAATAGAATGCGTACAGTTCTGTGTTGTGTAACTTTCTCCATTCTCCTGTAACTTCATCCCTCTTAGCCATAAATTTTCCTAAGCACCTTATTCTCAAACACCTTTAACCTATGTTCCTCTCTCAGAGTGAGAGTCCAAGTTTCACAACCATAAAGAACAACCGGTAATATAACTGTTTTATAAATTCTAACTTTCAGATTTTTGACAGCAGACTGGATGATAAAAGCTTCTCAACCGAATAATAACAGGCATTTCCCATATTTATTCTGTGTTTAATTTATTCCCGAGTATCGTTTATATTTGTTACTGTTGCTCCCAGATATTTGAACTTCTCCATCTCTTCAAAGGATAAATTTCCAAAATTTATATTTCCATTTCGTACAATATTCTGGTCACGAGACATAATCATATACTTTTTCTTTTCTGGATTTGCTTCCAAACCTATCGCTTTACTTGCTTCAAGTAAAATTCCCCTGTTTTCTCTAATCGTTTGTGGATTTTCTCCTAACATATTCACGTCATCCCCATAGACAAGCAGCTGATGTAACCCGTTCAATTCCAAAGCCTGTCTGTTATCCTGAACTTTCCTAATGGCATACTCTAGAGAATATCACTTGCTGCACTCGTCTCGTTTTCTACTAATTTTGGTATACCCGATCGGTTTTTATCGGCAACTGAACCAGTTTCTACAAATTTGTTAATCAACTTACGAAATGATTTTACAGATCAGAGTCCATTTCTCAATCCATGTAACGTCCGATATCTTCTCAATACAAATGCGTATTTTCTATTGCATTCGTAATAGCAGTGAAGAAGGCAAATTCGAACTCGTAAATGTAAAACCATTGTAAAAATTATTAAAATTACTCTCCTACAATTGCCGTCTGTATTCTCAACAACAATTATTGTTTATACAAGCGTGACACATGCCAGGTGGTAACAGGATGTTTTCTAGTTGCCAAACTTTCAGAACGGCCCCGAGGTTCACTCAGCCTCCTATAAAATTGAGTACCGGGTCTTTCCCGGGGGTAAAAGGCGGTCAGAGCGTGGTGCCGACCACACCACCTCATTCTAGTGCCGAGGTCATGGAAAGCATGGGTCTCTACCTCCATGCCCCCCAAGTGCCTTCATGTCATGTTACGGGGATACCTTTCTTCCTTTCTCTCTTTCTTTCTTTCTTTCTTTCTTTCTTTCTTTCTTTCTTTCTTTCTACAAGCGTGACACAGCTACCATAGCAACGAAACACGCATCGATAAAAAAAAACCCAAACCTTCTAAACAGTAATGGTATCTATATGATATCAAACTGCTGATATGTACAGTTGTCAAAAAAAAAAGTGGCCGCACTCGTGAACAGCGAATATTTTCTAAGTCCAATTCGGATCACGGCGATGTTACACGATGCATGTGCTTGCAGAAGCAGTTCTGGAACTATGGAATTATTCCAAATCTGCGTCTCGTAGACCAGCGGTTGGGTGCTTACTTAATGATTCGAACGTTGTGGGTTTGAGCCTTCTTCAAGTTTTCATTTTATTTTTAATCGTTCTTTAGCGATATAAATAATAAATATTGAAATTAACATTTTTATTCTGTTATCGTTTTTTTATCGATGTCAAGTTATTATATTTTGTTATATCAGCAATATAAATGATATTAAGTTATGATTTTTGTATTCTGTTATCGTTCTTTAGAGGTATAAATAATATTCAAGTCATCATTTGTATTCTGTTATCGTTCTTTAACAATATGAATAATATTCACGTTTTTTTATATTCTGTTATCGTTTTTTAGCGATATAAATAATATTCAAGTCATTATTTGTATTCTGTTATCGTTCTTTAACAATATGAATAATATTCACGTTTTTTTATATTCTGTTGTCGTTCTTTAGAGATATAAATAATATTCAAGTCATTATTTGTATTCTGTTATCGTTCTTTAACAATATGAATAATATTCACGTTTTTTATATTCTGTTGTCGTTCTTTAGAGATATAAATAATATTCAAGTCATTATTTGTATTCTGTTATCGTTCTTTAACAATATGAATAATATTCACGTTTTTTATATTCTGCTATCGTTTTTTAGCGATATAAATAATATTCAAGTTATGATTTTTTATCGGATTCTGTTATCGTTCTTTAGAGATATAAATAATATCAAGTCATTATTTGTATTCTGTTATCGTTCTTTAACAATATGAATAATATTCACGTTTTTTTATATTCTGTTGTCGTTCTTTAGAGATATGAATAATATTCAAGTCATTATTTGTATTCTGTTATCGTTCTTTAACAATAAGAATAATATTCACGTTTTTTTATATTCTGTTGTCGTTCTTTAGAGATATGAATAATATTCAAGTCATTATTTGTATTCTGTTATCGTTCTTTAACAATATGAATAATATTCACGTTTTTTATATTCTGCTATCGTTTTTTAGCGATATAAATAATATTCAAGTTATGATTTTTTGATTCTGTTATCGTTCTTTAGAGATATAAATAATATCAAGTCATTATTTGTATTCTGTTATCGTTCTTTAACAATATGAATAATATTCACGTTTTTTTATATTCTGTTATTGTTCTTTCGCGGTATAAATAATCTGTATTTTATGTAAGTAATTATTATAATACAAATAACTATTTTTCTTTGTAAAATAGGTTATTTTATTTAAATAATTAAATATATTATATAATATCTTATATTAATTAAACAGATATTTATCATTTATATTCTGCTATCGTTCTTTAGTGATACTGCATAAATGATATTCAAGTTATTTATATTGTTATCGTTCTTTAGCGACATAAATAATATTCAAGTTATGATTTATTTATCGTTCTTTAGCGATATAAATAACATAAATGTCTCTCTCTTAAAAAACAAAACAAAAAAGAACATAAAAAGCACGAGGTTGTATTCGAACGCAGGACGTCACCAATAAGAGGCCAGAACGCTACCATTACGCTATCAAGTAACACACAGAATACTTTAATTATAACTGTAGATATCACGCAACGTGGTCCAACAACATGTAACATCGCCTGTCTCCGAATTGTGGCGAAGATACCCGACGGGAACTTTGCTTCAAGAGAGCGGCCACTTTTTCTTTTGACAGCTGTACAGAAGATACAGCTGTTTAAAAATGGGAACTTACTTTTGAATAACCTTATATTTATCACTTAAGAAGCAAATTATGATTTTTGCATTTTCGTTTAATATATTTTATGCTCGACCATGCCGAAATGTAGTAATTATACACCTGGTAGCATCCTTTAATGGACCTCATTAAAGTACACCTATTCATTAAAGTTCAGGTGTTGCACCAATCAGAAAACACCATTGTATCAATATGAAAGCGCAAGTATCGATTATTCTCGGATATGCAATCGAAAGACAACTAGCGAAACGTCACGGAGGCTGGAAATCCAATACTGTCGCAGAAGGTTATGTTCTGTTACTATAATAATTAGCGTTAATTGTAAATAATATTAAAATAAATTCAATTTGTCATCTCGTTTTTCAATGTCTAAATCAATTTCAAGGTTATATCAAGATTAATGTTTATTTTACTCTCTAGATTATATCAAGGTCAATGTCGACATTTGTTTCTCGGAAAAAATCAATACTTTCGCGTCTGCGCACATCTCACAATTTACGAGATATTGTACAAGGTCAGTTCCGCTCCCCAGTCAGATAAGAATAACATGAATACTTATGAATAATTTCAAGTTATAAATATGGTCGAGCATAAAAAGTCGTATGAAACTTGCCTATAATAGTAATTAAGACGCTCGTATGAAAATTATGAAACTCGCTTGCACTCGTTTCATAAACATACTCGCGTCTTAATTACTACCATTATAGGCTCGTTGCATAATGTACCATTATTTGTTTTAATTAAGATAAATGGCGATTATCTAAAAATAGTCTGCAGTCAACGTAAAAAAGTGATTTACACAATCTTGGAAATGGAATAAAATCGACTTTGCCTCGTTCTTTCAAACGATACCACATTTGTATCGCGTTATACTATATAATGAAATGCACAATTTGCATCATTATTAGCATATTAAAGAACTTTACATTATAACATAATAGTCAACTTAAAAATGTATTCGATTCCGCCATTATCTGTCATTCGTTTATCTCAAGCAGAGAAATTTTCAACCGTAAAGGCAAATATTAATAATTGGTAAAGTATCTGCAGAGACATCTACATGCATCGATCGTTATAACAATCAGAACGGAAATGAAGGCAGCCATGTAGTCATGGAGATGAGAAGGAGCAGGGATTAGTTTTCTACACCTTGAACGCAAAGTGGCAGTCATTTGTTCTTCCCTACGCCAGAGACATTGCACAAGCATTAAAGCTAAGTAGAGGGAGCATTATGGAAACATTGAGAAATTAAACGTACTAGTAGTGAGTTCTGCTTGATTTTAATCACGGAAAACTGTTTCAGGAAATTTCATAACTTGCCTTAAAGCACACTTTTAGGTCTGAGACTCGCTCAACTTGTAAGAGATTCTAGAATATTCGTCCCACTTGCATTATCAAAAACGCCTACAGCTCTTTTCGTGGTTCATTTGTTTCTATTTTCTCAAGAAGCAACTTACTTCATGCTCAATAAACTCTACTAAACTTCGGTTTAATATACGGCCTATTACGAAAGTATACAGGGTGTCC
Source organism: Periplaneta americana (assembly GCA_025594305.2). Lineage (NCBI taxonomy): Eukaryota > Metazoa > Arthropoda > Insecta > Blattodea > Blattidae > Periplaneta > Periplaneta americana. The sequence goes on along the minus strand of JAJSOF020000003.1, from coordinate 199,840,088 downwards.
CGTTATTATTGCCTTAAACATGTGTATCGTGTTATACATTTGAAAAGAAATAAAAATGTCATATCAACTAATTGTCTAAATGACTTAGTAACAGAGATATGACAGAGAGAAGGTGACATTGAAAGATGTCGTTCCTAATAATGTAATAGTAATATGCGTTACAAGAGCGGTATGTTGAAGTTTTCATGTTCGAGGAAAAGTTTGAAAAAGCGAAACGTAGTTGAGCTTTTTTAATTTCCGAGAATTGAAAGAAAACATACCGCTCGTGTATCGTACATTATTTTGTGCGAAGATCGTTTGTTACATACCTGAAAGAGGAATTTCTAATTAGTTGCAATGAAATCTCCATCTTGGTTTCTGTTCAATGACGGCAAATTTTCAAAACAAAATATCTATCTTCAACATTGTTACTTTAAAATGTTTTCTGTGTTTACTATACTCCAGCAGGCCGTGATATACGTCTGTCTTCCCCCAGTCTATAAATGCGAACTTAAAACAAACGGTAAGGTTATGTAATTATTTACTTTTCATTTTAATATTTTAACAATATTATTTATGTAACATATTGCAGTAATAACATCGGCAAGTTTGTTGATTTTTTCACGGCTTCCTTAATGTTACTTGTATCAGGAATGCAATAAGTTTCGTGGAGTAGTAGACTTTACTTAATTTTTGCAAATATTTAAAAACAAATTTAGGTGAAATTGCAGTGGTAAGTTTCCAATTTATAATTATTACTTTATTGAACGTCTCTAAAAATAATATGTTAAAAGCCTAAAGCAGTAAAATCAATATGTCACTTAAGCGGTAAGAAGAGGGAAATTATTATGTGTGTTAGGTTGGGAATACTGAATGTGGTATTTCACACTTACCGCGTATTGGTTGTGTGCGGAAAGCAAGCAAATACGCACGATCTCGCACAAAATAATGTGCGATACACGAGCGGTATGTTTTCTTTCAGTTCTCGGAAATTAAAAAAGCTCAACTACGTTTCGCTTTTTCATACTTTTCCTCGAACATGAAAACTTCAACATACCGCTCTTGTAACGCATATCACTATTCTTTGATTCTGGGCCTAAGGTTACTAACATTTAAATTATACTTTCTGGGTCAACAGATGCCCAAGGAACCCGGAGACATTTCAACACAGCAGACGTAAATTCAGGATAATTCAACACTGTTTGTTCCCTTCAAGGAAAGTGAAATAACAAAACACTGACGATTGTAGAGCTTGCGAACTCCACAAGTAAGAACAGTATCACATCTTAGAAATTGTTTGTGGGAAAATAAGAGACCTGCTCTGTAGGGCTTCTTTTCAATCACAGGAACAAAGCCCTTCTCTTTCATTCCGTATTCAGCATTCCTCAGGCTTTCGTGAATTTCTTTACATCCGCGAAACATCTCTGAGGGCACGAAACTTCTTCAATTGCTACTCTTTGCAAACTAACTTCATGCAGATATAAGATAATTTCTGTGCCTAGTTGGTCAGTGACAAATCTTGGAGTAGGTAAATAATAATAATAATAATAATAATAATAATAATAATAATAATAGTAATAATAATAATAATAATAATAATTGTAATAATAATAATTGTAATAATAATAATAGTAATAATAGTAATAATAGTAATAATAATAATAATAATAATAATAATAATAATAATAATAGTAATAATAGTAATAATAGTAATAATAATAATAGTAATAATAATAATAGTAATAATAATAGTAATAATAGTAATAATAATAATAGTAATAATAGTAATAATAGGAATAATAATAATAATAATAATAATAATAGTAATAATAGTAATAATAGTAATAATAATAGTAATAATAATAATAGTAATAATAGTAATAATAATAGTAATAATAATAGTAATAATAGTAATAGAAATAATAATAATAATAGTAATAATAATAATAGTAATAATAATAATAATAGTAATAATAATAGTAATAATAATAATAGTAATAATAATAATAATAATAATAATAATAATAATAATAGTAATAATAGTAATAATAATAATAATAATAATAATAATAATAATAGTAATAATAGTAATAATAGTAATAATAATAATAATAATAGTAATAATAATAATAGTAATAATAGTAATAATAATAATAATAATAATAGTAATAATAATAATAGTAATAATAGGAATAATAATAATAATTGTAATAATAGTAATAATAATAATAATAATAGTAATAATAATAATAATAATAATAGTAATAATAATAATAATAATAATAATTGATACTAATAATAATGATTTATTTGTAGTTACATAATTACATCTGTCAAGAATAATAAAAGCGATTTATTCGAAAACGGATGAAAAATGTAAAAATAACTATTAAATATTGTTGTTAAGTCAACTGTCCGAAGATAGGTCTGAACCTCACAGTGATACCAAAAAGGAACCACTTATGAGGAACCTAAGCCAGGAGATAATGGGGTAGGGCGGCCAGTTTCTTTCCCTCTCCATTGCGTACATCGCCGACTAGCTACATATTAGACTAGTCAGACTTCAGATGTATACAAACAATTGTTCTTCCTCTGACACATATCGTCAAGTGAGATGTACTGCCTGATAATAGATGTAGGTATCAGTCCGAACCTGCTATTTAATATTGTATACATTGACTCTAAACTGATGGAAGTCTTATTATCTTACTCAAATTGTTTAATTATTTTCTAACACGTCCGAATTTATTTATTTATTTATTTATTCAATTAATCCGAAGGTTTAAGGCCATAGATCCTACCAGATAACAGTAAATAATGATTCCACCCATATATTTAATATCATAGACGGAATTTCTACGAAAGCTGCTATTATCTTGACCTCGTTATTGTTAGACCTTTGGACATATTGATTACATCATTGACCACTGGTTGAATGACTCACTGACCGATTGGTTGACTCACTGACTGATTCATTGTTTGACTCACTGACTGGTTCGTTAACTCACTGACTGAACGATTTGTTGACTCATTGACTGACCCATTATTTGACTCACAGACCGATTGGTTGACTCACTGATACCTTGTTTGACTCACTTATTCCTTAACTCACTGACTGAACGATTCGTTGACTCATTGACTGACCAATTCTTTGACTTACTTATTGACCGATTGGTTTACTCACTGACTCATTGTTTGACTCACTGACTGAGCGTTTCAGTGACTCACTAGCTGATTCATTGACACAATGACTGACTTCTTGACTCAGTGACTGACCGATTCGTTGACTCTGACTACCGATTGGTTGACTCATCCATTGGCCGATTGCTTGACACACTGACTGATTCATTTGTTTGACTCACTGACTGGTTGACTTACTGACTGATAGATCGGTTGGCTCACCCACTGACCGGTTGGTTGACTAACGTACTGACCAATTGGTTGACTCAAACATTGACCCAATCATTGACTCATACATTGACCGATTCGTTGACTTATCCACTGGCCGGGTGGATGACACACTGACTCATTTGTTTGATTCGCTGATTGACTGGTTGACTTACTGACTAATCGATCGGTTGACTCACTCACTGATCGGTTGGATGACTCACCCACTGAATAGTTGGTTGACTAACGCACTGACCAATTGGTTGACTCACTCATTGATCATATCATTGACTCATAGATTGTTCGATTGGTTGACTCATAGAGTGATAAATCTCTAGACTTACTGACTGATCGATTGTTTGACTCACCTACTGACATTGTTTGATTCAGTGACTGTCCGATTGTTTGAGTCATTGATTGATAAGTGACTGATTGGTTGACTCACTGACAATGAATTGTTGACTCACTGACCCATTGGTTGACTGACTGATCCATTGGGTCACTGAATAACTGACTGATAGATTGGTTGACTGATAGATTCCTTGACTCACTGACTGAAAGAATAGCAGACTCTGACTGACCGATTTGTTGACACACTGACGACTGATTCTAGCACTCACAGACAGGTTGATTGACCGATAGAGCCACCGGCGTAGCTAAGGCGGTTAAGGCGCTTGCCTGTTGATCCGGAGTTGCGCGCGGGCGCGGGTTCGATTCCCGCTTGGGCTGATTACCTGGTTAGGTTTTTTTCTGAGGTTTGCCCCAACTATAAGGAAAATATCAGGTAATCTATGGCGAATCCTCGGCATCGGCCGCTAAATAACTTCTTAGTTGATACAGTGTCGTTAAATAACCAAGTAAAATAAAAAAAAATTGACCGATAGATCGACTCGCTGAATATCCAATAAAGTCACTGAATAAATAATTTTTTGATTCACTGAATACGGATTTTCTGACCGACTGATTGATTGATTATCTGACTGACTGATAGACCGGCTCACTATCTGATTGAATGAACTTTAGATTAGATCACTGACCAAACAATTTGACTCAATGAATTGCAGATTTTCTGACTCACTGACTGACCGATCTACCAATAGATCTAATCACTCAGACTCTCTTATTGTCTTACTGAATGACCGATAGATTAACTCACTGATTAAACGATTTAATTCACGGAATTACCAATTTTCTACCGTTCAGTAGATTCATGCATACTAGTAATTCATTATCATATACAGGGTGTGCACGATATAAACTGCCAGAAAAAAATACTGGTGATATATAGCAAAAATTACTAAACAAAAAAGTATCATAACATTTTTAGTAAATCTTGTGGTTTCCATTGAAAAAAAAGTTAACTTTAAGTAAAATGTTTTTGGAAATTATAGTAGAGAGTCATGATTTACTTCGGTGCACTACGTAAATTGCAACTGTGGTGATGTCAGCGTGTGTTGGACTGAAGATAATTCGCAATGACGTTCATATTTACTCGAACTTACTTACTGGCGTTTAAGGAACCCGGAGGTTCATTGCCGTCCTCACATAAGCCCGCCATTGGTCCCTATCCTGAGCAAGATTAATCCAGTCTTTATCATCGTACCCCACCTCCCTGAAATCCAGTTTAATATTATCTTCCCATCTACGTCTCGGCCTCCCCAATGATCTTTTTCCCTCCGGCCTCCCAACTAACACTATATATGCATTTCTGGATTCGCCCATACGTGCTACATGCCCTGCCCATCTCAAACGTCTGGATTTAATGTTCGTAATTATGTCAGGTGAAGAATACAATGCGTGTAGTTCTGTGTTGTGTAACTTTCTCCATTCTCCTGTAACTTCATCCCACTTAGCCTCAAATACTTACCTAAGCACTTTATTCTCAAACACCCTTAACCTATGTTCCTCTCTCAAAGTGAGAGTCCAAGTTTCACAACCATACAGAACAACCGGTAATATAACTGTTTTATAAATTCTAACTTTCAGATTTTTCGACATCAGACTGGATGATATAGCTTCTCAACCGAATAATAACAGGCATTTCCCATATTTATTCTGTGTTTAATTTCCTCCCGAGTATCATTTATATTTGTTACTGTTGCTCCCAGATATTTGAACTTCTCCACCTCTTCGAAAGATAAATTTCCAAGTTTTATATTTTCACTTCGTACAATATTCTGGTCACGAGACATAGTCATATAGTTTGTCTTTTCGGGATTTACTTCCAAACCTATCCCTTTACTTGCGTCAAGTAAAATTTCCGTGTTTTCCCTAATCGTTTGTGGATTTTCTCCTAACATATTCACGTCATCCGCATAGACAAGCAGCTGATGTAACCCGTTCAATTCCAAACCCTCTATGTTATCCTGGCCTTTCCTAATGGCATATTTACTCGAACAGTAAGAATTAAACTACTATCGATCCTAAAAACATGATATTTACGGAATTAAAAACAAGAATAGAGGAAAAAAGAAAATTTCACTATACATCATGTTTAGTAGAATGAGATGTACAGTTTGTATAGTTTTGGCTATTTATATGGTTTACACCTGTATATCTGAATGTAGGTTTTTGTGTTATTAAAGGTTCAATGTAACGCCATTTGTATGTCCTTTAAAATATTCAGGTAAGTGTAAAACAATGCACCGTTCAAAGTACCCTCCATTACGTATCTGTACCGTACATTTTTTTCGGTTTTAGAGTCCGTGGTCCCCTTGGTTTAAGTTAATCTCTAGACAAGCACGCTCCCACGCAAACCTTGAAGAACTTCAGACTCTAACAAATATGGCTGCCAGACTGAAGTTTTCCATTGTCCGCAAGCTACTCCATTCTTCACCTGACTCGCTGCTTTTGTTCTGCGAACTCATCTGTTGCGACTCGCTGGGTAATTTGTGTCAACCCCGACACTTGTCATAACCAGTTACATAAGAAAGTCTCACCAAGTTGCATTCTGCCCCTAATTAGCATCCAGTGGCTTCTTCAACACGCCACACGGCTCTGCTGCCATCTTTCCCCACTTCGCACTCATTTCTGTACGGTATTTTTATCTTCGTGCTTATCCTTCTAGGTTTCCTTCATCATTATTGTTCTTTTTCCCATTCTTGTCTGTTTCTTCTCATATCCTCAACTTTCGTTTATCCATCTGTATTATTTTACATTCAAACCTCCTCTGCTTTCTTTCCTTGTTCCTCAATTTCCTGTTTCCATCTATATTATTTTACATTCAAATCTTATCTTCTCTCTTCGTCTATTCTTCAGTTTCTTCTTTCCATTTACACATATTAAGTTGCATTCAAACCTCACTTGCTTTCTCTTCTATTTCAACCATCTTCCTTCCTTATGCTCTTTTCGACATATCTTTCTTTCTTCTCTTCAATATTTCCTTATTTCTACCTACACTATTTCAACTATCTTCCTTCCTTATGCTCTTTTCGACATATCTTTCTTTCTTCTGTTCAATATTTCATTATTTCTACCTAGACTATTTCAATCATTTTCCTTCCTTATGCTCTTTTCGAATCTTTCTTTCTTCTGTTCAATATTACCTTATTTCTACCCACACTACAGTATTTCAACCATCTTCCTTCCTTATACTCTTTTCGACATATCTTTCTTCTGTTCATTATTTCCTTTTCTCTACCTACACTATTTCAACCATCTTCCTTCCTTATGCTCTTTTCGACATATCTTTCTTTCTTCTGTTCAATATTTCCTTATTTCTACCTACACTATTTCAACCATCTTCCTTCCTTATGCTCTTTTCGACATATCTTTCTTCTGTTCATTATTTCCTTATTTCTACCTACACTATTTCAACCATCTTCCTTCCTTATGCTCTTTTCGACATATCTTTCTTTCTTCTCTTCAATATTTCCTTATTTCTACCTACACTATTTCAACTATCTTCCTTCCTTATGCTCTTTTCGACATATCTTTCTTTCTTCTGTTCAATATTTCCTTATTTCTACCTACACTATTTCAACCATCTTCCTTCCTTATGCTCTTTTCGAATCTTTCTTTCTTCTGTTCAGTATTACCTTATTTCTACCCACACTACAGTATTTCAACCATCTTCCTTCCTTATACTCTTTTCGACATATCTTTCTTCTGTTCATTATTTCCTTTCTTCTACCTATACTATTTCAACCATCTTCCTTCGTTATGCTCTTTTCGACATATCTTTCTTTCTTCTCTTCAATATTTCCTCATTTCTACCCACACTACAGTATTTCAACCATCTTCCTTCCTTATACTCTTTTCGACATATCTTTCTTCTGTTCATTATTTCCTTTTTTCTACCTGTACTATTTCAACTATCTTCCTTCCTTATGCTCTTTTCGACATATCTTTCTTTCTTCTGTTCAATATTTCCTTATTTCTACCCACACCACAGTATTTCAACCATCTTCCTTCCTTATGCTCTTTTCGACATATCTTTCTTTCTTCTGTTCAATATTTCCTTATTTCTACCCACACTACAGTATTTAAACCATCTTCCTTCCTTATGTTCTTTTCGACATATCTTTCTTTCTTCTGTTCAATATTTCATTATTTCTACCTACACTATTTCAATTATTTTCCTTCCTTATGCTCTTTTCGAATCTTTCTTTCTTCTGTTCAATATTACCTTATTTCTACCCACACTACAGTATTTCAACCAACTTCCTTCCTTATACTCTTTTCGACATATCTTTCTTCTGTTCAATATTTCCTTATTTCTACCTACACTATTTCAACCATTTTCCTTCCTTATGCTCTTTTCGACATATCTTTCATTCTTCTGTTCAATATTTCCTTATTTCTACCTACACTATTTCAACCATCTTCCTTCCTTATGCTCTTTTCGACATATCTTTCTTTCTTCTGTTCAATATTACCTTATTTCTACCTACACTATTTCAACTATCTTACTTCCTTATGCTCTTTTCGACATATCTTTCTTCTGTTCAATATTTCCTTATTTCTACCTACACTATTTCAACCATTTTCCTTCCTTATGCTCTTTTCGACATATCTTTCTTTCTTCTGTTCAATATTTCCTTATTTCTACCTACACTATTTCAACTATCTTCCTTCCTTATGCTCTTTTCGACATATATTTCTTTCTTCTGTTCAATATTTCCTTATTTCTACCCACACTACAGTATTTCAACCATCTTCCTTCCTTATGCTCTTTTCGACATTCTTTCTTCTGTTCAATATTTCCTTATTTCTACCTACACTATTTCAAACATCTTCCTTCTTCATGCTCTTCCCACACACCTTTCCTTCTTCTCTTCAATATTTCCTTATTTCTACCTACACTATTTCAACCATTTTCCTTCCTTATGCTCTTTTCGACATATCTTTCTTTCTTCTCTTCAATATTTCCTTATTTCTACCTACACTATTTCAAACATCTTCCTTCTTCATGCTCTTTTCGACATATCTTTCTTTCTTCTGTTCAATATTTCCTTATTTCTACCTACACTATTTCAACCATCTTCCTTCCTTATGCTCTTTTTGACATACCTTTCTTTCTTCTCTTCAATTTTTCCTTATTTCTACCTACACTATTTCCACCATCTTCCTTCCTTATGCTCTTGCGATATATTATGCTATCTTCCTTTGTTCTTTTCGGTATTTCCTTATTTATACCTACCCTATTTCATCAATTCTCCTTCCCCATACTGTGTTTAACCTATATTTTTATTTCTTATTTCACCTATTTTAACTACCCCATGTCATCTATCTTTCTTTCATTCCGGGTAGTACGTGCAACCCCTGCCCTCCTCTCAATGGGGACTAATAGAATAGATACTCTCGCATTTTGCCTGTGTTTCCGTTGTTCCTGTACTTAAGTCGCCTGAAGCTACTTCAAGAAATGGGATCGTGCTTCGATGCCAGACACTTCTCTGGATCGATTAGTGCACAATCGTCCCGGTGTTGTTTTCCAGGTTGCTAAATATCCTACTGAGGCCCTTATTACACAGTTGTCCCTTATACATATACTCAGTGCTCCGCAAGCTCCCCATATATATTTCGTGCTTTGCTAGGGACGTAGCGTGTGTTCTGATTGATGTTCAGGGATCACTGAGAGCTGCTGTATCAGCAATAATTCAGCAGCAAGCCGTGGGAGAATCCGGCCTACCAAAGCAAATCTCGCAGGCAGCTTCTTTTTCTCCTCTCTAACACGTCTGGTTGGCAGTCTCGCACGTTTCTACGCCATCGTTTTGGGATAGAAATAAACTTTTATATGTATTCTTCCTTTTTTTGCCGTCCTCGTTAGACGTCACCTGGCTTGCACACATTTCACGAGCCTTGTCGCATTACCGAGGCCTTCGCGTCTAATTCCCACGCAGCCTGACTCAATCTAAAAGTTCTTCACTCGATTTCCACGCTTCGCACCCCGTGCATGAAGAGTCGTGGGGGATGTAACTGCAATCATTTTTTAATATACTGACTTCACAAAAAGTACACGATGCTACAAAAACTGTTCACCGATTCTTTTAGTAGAATAGTGCATTTAGAATATTTGATGCACAGACAAAAGAGCAACGAAAGTATCCATTATTTTATTTTTATTAGGTCTATACAAAGTTTCGCAATTAACGAAGCCTCGTTAAATAGAAGTTTAATAAAAGATATACATAAAATCAAAACGGGTTGTATATCTCTCTTCAGATTTTTTCTTAGACAGTTCGTTCATTGTTCAGCAGTGTATCGATGTAGCCCGGTTTTGAAACGATTACGATATTTAAACGCCTGAAAAGTAGGCTTCCCACAGGAATCGTTTGTTCCCTTTGCCTTCTGAACACTTTCTATAAATCATTCGTTTACTTTCAAAATAAACGTTCATTGCAAAAAAAAATGATATAATATAATGTACTATAATGTAATACATTACACGAGTAATACCTAGTACAATAAAATATACTTACTTACTGGTTTTTAAGGAACCCGAAGGTTCATTGCCGCCCTCACATAAGCCCGCTATCGGTCCCTATCCTGTGCAAGATTAATCCAGTCTCTGTCATCATATCCCACCTCCCTCTAATCCATTTTAATATTATCCTCCCATCTACGCCTTGGCCTCCCCAAAGGTCATTTTCCCTCAGGTCTTCCAACTAACACTCTATATGCATTTCTGGATTCGTCCATACGTGCTACATGCCCATCTCAAACGTCTGGATTTAATGTTCCTAATTATGTCAGGTGAAGAATACAATGCGTGCAGTTCTGCGTTGTGTACCTTTCTCCATTCTCCTGTAACTTCATCCCTCTTAGCCCCAAGTATTTTCCTAAGCATCTTTTTCCCATACATCCTTAACCTCTGTTTCTCAAAGTGAGAGTCCAAGTTTGACAACCATAAAAACAACCGGTAATATAACTGTTTTATAAATTCTAACTTTTAATTTTTTTTTAGAAGACTGCATGACAAAAGCTTCACAACCGAATAATAACAGGCATTTCACGTATTTATTATGGGTTTAATTTCCTCATGAGTCTAATTTACATATGTTGCTGTTGTTCCAAGGTATTTGAATTTTTCCCCCTCTTCAGAGGGTAAATTTCGAACTTTTTATATTTCCATTTCGTACTATGTGTTTTCGGGATTTACTTCCAAATCTATCTCTTTACTTGCTTCAAGTAAAATTCCCTCATTTTCCGTAATCGTTTGTGGGTTTTCTCCTAAAATATTCTGGTCCTCCGCATAAACGGCACCTGATATATAATATAATATAATATAATATAATATAATATAATATAATATAATATAATATAATATAATATAATATAGCTTAAATGCAGTTCTGTTTATAAGTATTTGCCTTATTTGAACTGTTGTATCAGTGAAGCGAGGTGAGTCAGTGAAGTTATGGTTTTACAGTGCAGTGAATAGTTCCGATCAGTGATAATTTATAGCGTCAATGAAATGCGTTCTATAGTGTCAGTGAAATATATACTAAAGTGTCAGTGAAAAGCGTCATAGTGCCACTACAGTGAGTGAGATGAGAGTAAAGTGAAAGACTATTGAAACTTACGTAGGGTCTATACATATGTAGGTTGTATTGTAAAATTAGGTTATTTTATGTTTATTATTAATTGTAATTATTGTGTTAAATTGTATTGTGTATTCGTATTTTATTGTGTATATAATTGTACTGTGTATTGTATAATTGTATTGCGTACTGTATAATTGTATTCTGTATTGTAATTTTATTGTCTATTGTTTATATTGTGTTTACCACTGTCACCGGGTGCTTGCCTACTTGCAGTGTAAATAAATACATACAGTATAATATAATATAATATAATATAATATAATATAATATAATATAATTTAATATAATATAATATAATATAATATAATATAATATTGTGACAGCGACGTGAGATTCGAACTCACGACCAGCGTCCCGCAAGAGAAAAGATCGCGCGGAGCACTTTGGGATGGCGCGCGGCGGAGAGGGGAAAGGGCCAACGCGGCGAGAGTGGAGAGAGAGTGCGCGCGCATCTGGTGCTGGTAGAGAGGAGAGGGCTCTGGATTTTTCTGGAGTGCCATCTCTAGAGACGCGTGGAACTTTCGAGGCTACGTCGCTGTGGTTATAAATTACGGACGCGAAGGAACGAGAGCAGAGTTTTCAGTTGATTAGTCAGCCAGTCAGTGAGAAAGCCAGAGCAAGCAAGCCAGTCTTGTGTACCGGAGTTCGACTCGAGTGTGCGTCCGCATCTGCGTCAGCATCCGAAGGCCTGAGTTCGAGTGCAGTGGACCGCAGTTGGAGGGACCTGAGTTCGAGTGCAGTGGACCGCAGTTGGAGGGACCTGAGTTCGAGTACAATGAACTGTCTCTGGAGGTCTGTGGTTCGAGATACTGTGAACTCGAGTGACTGAGCTAGAAGAACTGTGAACTGAGAACTGATAGTTCTGATTTGTAAATAGTGCTTTGTAAATATTAGTTAAGATTAACAGTTCATTGTTGTTCGTACTAGTCCAAGTAAATTGTCATTGTCGTTGGTGGAGTGCTATAACGAATACTGTGTTAAGAAAATCCAATTGTTGACGAGAGCGTTTAAGGCGAATTGTAGAAAGGAATTATTGTTGTGGCGAATAAATTACATTTTTGTTACTAATAAAATTCACAATATAATATAATATAATATATAATATAATACAATACAATACAATACAATACAATGTAGCACAGTGCAATACAATATAATTGCAATATATTATAATCTAGGGATCTCTTGGAAAAGAACTAAGGAAGAGACTTGTGAAGTACTTTGCATGAAGTGTGGCATTGTACGCGCAAGAAAAATTGACATTTCGACAAAGTGAAGAGAAAAACGTCTGGAAGCATTTGAAATGTGATCATGAAGAATAATGGAGCGTGTGAAATGGACAGACAGAATAAGAAACAGAGCTGTGCAATAATGAGTAGGTGAAGAAAGAATGTTGCTTAAACTGATCAGGAAGGGTAAAGGAAATAATTGACTGAGGCACTGGCTGAGAAGAAACTGCCTACTGAAGGATGCACTGGAAGGAATGGTGAACGGGAGAAGAGTTCGGGGCTGAAGAAGATATCAGATGATAGACGACATTAAGATATATGGACCATATGAGGAGACAAAGAGGAAGGCAGAAAATAGGAAAGATCGGAGACTGCTGGGTTTGCGGTGAAAGACTTGTCCTTGGACAGGAAACTGTGAATGAAATGCATTGGTGCAGGGGTTTATTGAAAAAGTCTTTAGATTATTATTTCAGTGAAATAACTAGTAATAATTGTTATGAAATGTTTGTTTCATACACTGTAATTATCTGTTGAACTGACTGGCAGATATTGAAAACGATAAAAAGAAAGCCGTGCAATAGTTTAGATGAAAATGCTCGTTCATAGAGAGATACATGTAGGGTCACTGTATATCGATATCACTTGTTTTTGTACGAAATGTGCTGAAAATGCGTATATTTCCACATTAATCTCGAAATGAATTTTCGCAGCGTTAAAATGTTTATTTTTACTCCGGGTAATGAAAAAGTAAAATTGTTAGTTGGGCATCATACTGTGACCCTGTTTATTGAAAATGGATGCACGGTAAAATCTTGTTTTTTTACGCTTGCCAACTTTAATTTTCAACTACACATAACGGTTTTTATTTTGCAATCTGATATTCCTCTTTGAAATTGAAACGTACTGTTCTGCCACTCTAGTCTAATGATTGAGTTCCCAATGCAATAAAATTTCAAACCGTCCCTGTAATTCGAGATCAGAGGTTTCCGTATCGCTAAACGCTTCGCATGTGTTTGCAGTGTCCTAGTAACCTACATACGTGCAAAACTCCGGATTTGTTCTGTCGTAGACTTTTGATCATTTTTCATTGTAGATTTTTTTTTATTTAACACCTGCCACATTTGCAATCTGTCTACAATAGACAATAAGTAAATATTATAAAAGAATATGACATGAGTGGAGATGTTATCCCATGACAACACTCCAAAAGAAAAATAACAATGTTTTAAATAGCTGTAGTAAAAATGAATGGAAGGTCAAGAGCATTGGTCCTTTTAAGTCTTCTTATTGTTTGACTATTATCCAGCAAATTTAATGCATGGTGAGTGGGTTGTTGATTTAATCGATGCAGGTATTTTTTACTGAATTTAGAGATTTCTTCTTTCACACTTGAAATGTTGAGTCACGATGAATGACATCATTACGGACATACCATGGTGCAGTGACAATGGAACGTAAAGTTTTGGACTGATACCTCTGCAATATTTCAATGTTTGAGTTGATAGCAGCTCCCCACAGTTGGATTCCGTATGTCCAGATTGGTTTTAGTATGGCTTTATAAACAAGAAGTTTATTTTCTAATGACAGTTTTGACTTAGGTCCCGATATCCAATAGATTTTTGATGTTTTAAAATTTAATTTTTTACGTTTAGTTTCAATATGTTTACGCCATGTTAATCGGCGATCTAAATTCATACCTAAATATTTAACATCGTCTGCTTCAGGAAGTTCTTTGTTGTACAGTGTTACAGGAGGACAGTTTTCAGTTCTGATTCCGAAAGTAACATAAACTGATTTGTTTTCACTCACTTGTATTCTCCATTTAGTTAGCCAGTCTTCTGTTTCTTTCAACTCATTCTGCAGGTTTTCAGATTCTGTTGATGGATCTTCATGTGAAGCAAGAATAGCAGTGTCATCAGCGAAAGTAGTTACCAATACTTCATTAGAAATTGGAAAGTCAGTTGTATAAATTGTATATAGTATAGGACCTAAGACTGAACCTTGAGGTACACCTGAATTTATGTCATAGAATGAGGAGAAATGTTCTCCGAACTTTACTTGAAAAATTCTCGAAGCTAAGTACAAGTGAAGTAATAGATAATATGGTTGCGGAAGTATGACTTTCAGTTTGTAAAGTAGACCAAGATGCCAGACTTATCGAAGGCTTGTTAAATATCTAAAAATACAGCAGAGCAATATTTTTTTGTTCCTTTGGCATCTTCAATTTTATTCACGACTCTATGAATTTGTTCTATTGTAGAGTGTTTTCTTCGGAATCCGAACTGATGGTCAGTTATAATATTGCTGTCAGTAAGATTGTAGATTTAACTATTTTTTTTTCTTATCTTCAATGGATGACACATTTACGTAGCAGACTCTACTGCTGTAAAAATTCACATTTAACATAGCCACGAATTACACACTATTTGTCTCTGAAATCGTCATGGTATGAATAAGGTAGAAAGAAATAGTAAGAACGAAAACATTAGAGATTTATATAAGGCCATAAAGGAATTTAAGAAAGCATATCAGGCAAGGTTAAATTGTGATTAAGGATGAGAATGGTGACTTGCTTGCAGACTCTCATTCAATCCTGAACAGAAGGAAAAACTATTTTGGACAACTACTAATGTAGATAAGCTAATCCAAATAGAAATGATTGGGACGAAATTCAAATACAAACTGTTGAGCCATTTATACCCGAACCCACGCTTTCAGAAGTCGAAATTGCGACAGAAAATCTGAAAAGGTACAAGACTCCAGGTATCGATCAAATTGCAGCAGAAGTAATACAAGAGTATGGAAGTGCATTATATAACGAAATTTATAAACTTGTACTTGCTATTTGGGAAAAGGAAATTGTACCAGAACAATGGAAGGAATTCATAATTGTACCTATCTTTAAGAAAGGGGACAAGACTAACTGTGATAACTTTCGAGGAATATCACTTCTGTTGACGTACAAAATTTGGTCCAATATTCTTTTGAGAAGATTAACTCCATATGTAGATGAAATTATTGGAGATCATCAGTGTGATTTTAGGCGTAATAGATCGACTATTGATCAGATGATTTTATTCCACTGATATTGGGAGTAAAAAAAGAGAATATAAGGGCACAGTATATCAGTTATTCATAGATTTAAAAAAGGCATATTACTCGGTTAAGAGAGAAGTTTCAAATAAACTTCTTATTGAATTTGTTATTCCCAAGAAACTAGTTCGATTAATTAAAATGTGTCTCAGTGAAAGGTACAGTAGAGTCCGTATAGGTCAGTTTCTGTCATATGCTTTTCCAATTCACTGCGGGCTAAAGCAAGGAGATGCACTACCACCTTTTTATTTTTTAAATTTTTTCTAGAATATGCCATTGGGAAAGTCCACGATAACAGAAAGGGTTTGGAATTGAACGGGTTACATCAGCTGCTTGTCTATGCGGATGACGTGATTATGTTAGGAGAAAATCCACAAATGATTAGGGAAAACGCGGGAATTTTACTTGAAGCAAATAAAGAGATAGGTTTTGAAGAAATCCCGAAAAAAAAACAAAGTATATGATTATATCTCGTGACCAGAAGATTGTACGAAATGGTAATTTAAAAATTGGAAATTTATCCTTTGAAAAGATGGAAAAATTCAAATAGCTGAGAGCAACAGTAACAAATATAAATGGCACACGGGAGGAAATTAAACGCAGAATAAATATGGGAAATGCCTGTTATTATACATTTGACAATCTTTTGTTATCCAGTCTGCTCACAAAAAAGTTGAAAGTTAAATTTATAAAACAGTTATATTACCGGTTGTTCTGTATGGTTGTGAAACTTTGACTCTCTTTACTTGAGAGAGAAACAGAGGTTAAGAGCGTTTGAGAATAGTTGCTTAGGAAAAGTGTGTCCTAAGAGGGATGAATTACAGGAGAATGGAGGATTTACACAACGCAATAGTTAAGAAAATTAAATCCAGACGTTTGAGATGGGGAGGGCATGTAGCACGTATGGGCTAATACAGAAATGCATATAGAGTGTTAGTTGGGGAGTCCGAGACGTTAAAATAGACTTGAGGGAGGTGTGATATGTTAGCAGGGACTACGTAAGGGCGGCAATGAACCTCCGGGTTCTTTAAAAACCATTTGTGTCACTCTGAAAGCCTCTTCGTGCAGTGGTTTCTCGCTTTTCTAGGATGTTACTCATCCCATGTTTCTCTTAATTAGTAGCAACTAGTACCTCGCTTTTCTCTCTTCTTCGTTTTCTATTCGCCCCCTATCTGCATGCAGTTATTCTGGTCTTATCTGTGGAATTCCATTTCGCAATACGTAATCGCGGAAGGTCTGGGTCGTAAGTAACGCGGCGAGGTGGCTACACAAATAATCATGTGAATTCGGTTGTCCGCTGGGGCCTGTCTAATCTGTCCGCGCCGCATGTTGTGTTGTGCCCATATTTATACGCGCCTTGGGACGAGCTCTGGCCGCTGTAATGAGTTGGTTGTGGCCGCTCTACACTTTTAGCCCGATAAATTACCCGTGGGTTGCTGAGTTACGCGGCAGTCAACTGTTACACCCACAAATACGCACAAGTTCGTGTGGAATCACGTACTGCCCTTGAATAAGACTTATGCGGTGTTCATTTATGAGATACTGCACCTCCTCATTATCTTGTAGAAGCAAACCTCATGCAGTCAGAAAATCATTACCACAAACACCAAAGATTCGTTATCATCATCATCATCATCATCATCATCATCATCATCATCATCATCATCATTAGGGCTAGGATTTTGATGACCTATAAATCATGAAAACATGTTCTACAACAATGCATTTATGGCCTAAAAATCTTTCAAAAATGCCCTTAAAATGCCCTAAAAATTGATCTTACATAATTGCCTTAATAGGAAAAGAGGTTTTGTATGTATGTATTAACACTACAATTGGGTATACACCCGGTGGCAGTGATATATTATATATATTATTTTAATGTACCGAAGTACATATGATATTTCCATGCAGATATTCTGCGTCATCATACGATGAAAGAGTAATGGAACGGAGAAAATTCTCTCCGGCGCCGGGATTTGAACCCGGGTTTTCAGCTCTACGTGCTAATGCTTTATCCACTAAGCCACACCGGATACAACTCCGACGCCGGTTAGAATCGTCTCAGATTAAGCTCCAACTCTTGGGTTCCCTCTTCGTGATTTAAGACGGCGCTTATTCCGTCGGATCCCGGCCAACTAGTCACTCATATCGAGTGCACCTCAGCACATGTGTGGACTTCGGTCCTGCGTTCATAGACATCTATGACTTAGTGCAGAGGGCGGCCACTAGAGGGAACCCAAGAGTTGGAGCTAATCTGAGACGATTCTAACCGGCGTCGGAGTTGTATCCGGTGTGGCTTAGTGGATAAAGCATCAGCACGTAGAGCTGAAAACCCGGGTTCAAATCCCGGCGCCGGAGAGAATTTTTCTCCGTTCCATTACTCTTTCATCGAGTGATATATTAGTTCATTATGCAACGAGCCTATAATGATAGTAATTAAGACGCAAGTATGGATATTTATGAAACGAGCGCAAGCGAGTTTCATAATATTCATACGAGCGTCTTAATTACCATTATAGGCAAGTTTCATACGACTTTTTATGCTCGACCATATTTCTAACTTCAAATTATTCAGATGTATACATTTTATTTGTATCTGACAAGATCGGAAGTGACCTTGTTCTAGGTCGCGAATTGTGAGATGTGCGCAGACGCGAAAGTATTGATTTTTTCCGAGGAACAATAATGTCATTGACCTTGATGTAATCCCGTTAAACTTGATATAACCTTGATGATTGAATTCGACATTGAAAAACGAGATGACAAATTGAATTTATTTGAATATTATTTACAATTAACGCTAATTATTATAGTAACAGAACATAACCTTCTGCTACAGTAGTCCTATTGGATTTCCAGCCTCCGTAATCGATACTTGCGGTTTTATAACGGTACAAAGCTGACTTGTCATTGGCTGAACACTTGTAAGCTGAGTTGTCATTGGCTAAACACCTGTACTTGGTTGAGCATGGTTGAGTATAAATACATTTGCATTATCTGCTGAAATCATAATTTAATTTAACAGTAACAGTAGGACAGCTATACACCAATGCTTATGTATTCACAGAAGACATGTTGCTACACAGTGAAGCCATCTCTGTATAGATAGGCCTAATTAAAACACGAATTCTATTACGCCATACGGAAGGCAGTTTGATCAAAGACATTATTATTACTATGCAAGGTCTTTGAGTTTGATATGCGATGATGTTATATAAATTTGAACATGTGACTTTCTATTCATTGTTTCATTTCATTCACAAAATACAAATTTTATAGGCTACAATTATAGGTTAAGTTACCTTTGGGAGCAGGACCAATGTCAGCTGTGCCTTATTTCGACCGTTACAATCAGTGCTACACGAAAGCATTTTTATAGCTCGACAAACGCATTCTCGATGTAGTGTGTAACGGAACTAAAGCTGCATCTACACAGTTCAATATTCCAATCGCGTATGCGTGCAACCTGGGAAGAATATTGAAAGAATCAAGTTTAAAAGGTACGTTCCATTAAGATGCATGAAGATTTTGTGTCTACATGGTGCGCCGTTTTGAACGTCGTCTTCACTGCGTAAATATATTAATTAATATTAAATATCAATCTTGCATTCATGGCTTTAAAGTTGAAAAAAAAGTTTAACCGTGTAGTTGCATCTTAATGTATTCATGATCATCAATTTACGGGGAAACAGTTAGCGACAACGACTGAACAAAAGAACGACCATTGGATAAATTGATAGCTATAAATCTAGCTTCAAAAATTATCGCAAAGTGTGACTGTGATTTGTTGGAATTCAAAATTTCATTACACTTCATTGGTCGGGAATGGAATGACGTCATTTAAACGAAATAGTCATCACAAACACCACAGATTCGTTATCATATCATCATCATCATCATCATTAGGGCTAGGATTTTGATGACCTATAAATCATGAAAAAATATCCTAAAAACATTGCATTTATGGCCTAAATATCTTTAAAAAAATGCCCTTAAAATGCCCTAAAATTGACCTTACATAATTGGCTTAGTACAAAAAGAGGTTTTGTACTACTTAATATTTAGATTAGTAATTAAATTAAATTTCACACAATTTTTTTCTAAGTAGTACACTTTAATTAATTATTTTACTGATGTAGTTACTATGTATGATCGTTCACCTCTGCCTTGGCATGTGGACGTGAGGTCAGCTGTCAGCTGTTCGGTCTTGGCCCTTCATGGGCTGTAGCGCCATGGATTTACTTTACTTTTAGTTTCCATGTAGTCTACCACAAGGCCACTCTTATCCGGAATTAGCAGGGATAGAGGAATCTATATTGGAGGGGTGGTTGGACTGATCCATTACATGGGGTGTACTACGTTCAAATGTCAATATTTGTGTAGAAAAACGATTAAAATATTATACAAAATAATGGGTATTAATGGACAAAATATGTAAAGAAAATAGACATTATTGTACAGTAATAATTGGGATTTATGGCAAAAATTAAATGAAAGTGCCTAAAAAATGACCGAATAAAACAAAAGATGCTCTTATGAGTTCAAAATGTCCTAACAAATATATCTTAAAACACTCATTTTATCACATAACATATTTATACTAAAGCAGCTATGTTTCTGGCTTACTAGAAAAAAGATGCAATTTCATCATCATCAGTTTAGTAATTTTTATTATTTTTTACACAATGCAATTTGACATTTCTGGTCTCTCCTGACAATGGCTTATTTGTAACCCACTTCTGAGGTTGGGGCACCTGGAAGACGGAGTTACACTGTCCCGATGATATTATGATAGGATAATTATGATTTATGAAGTGCCAGGAGAGGTCTTAAACATAAGCCTAACCTAATTTCCAGACCATGGACGAACACAGGAACATTCCCCTTTAAGGAAAAATTCCTGTGTTCTAATCGGGAATCGAACCCGGGACCTCATGACCACTAGCTCTGACCACTAGCCCATGAGGCTGGTCTGTTTAGTAGTTATTGAAATGTTATTAATATTTCTGGTCATTCCCGTAACTAACTTGGTTGCTAAGTCAGAGTCTGATGTTTTCTTGTTTTACAAATTGCCAAAGCTTTTCATTTTCTAAACAAATCCCCGTTAATTAAGGCGAGATTCAAGACCCAATTGACCAAAACTAACAGTTTACTATTGAAATTTTTTATCTTTAAAACTACTGAACCAACGAGATTCATTTCACAAATCATGGCAACTATGTTATATCTTCCGAATAAATGAAAACATGGTTAATTCAGTATGGAATAGAATAGAATGTTTGATTTTTCGCTGGCAGAGTTAAGTCCATAAGGCCTTATCTTCTACTCAAAAACATAGCATAGGAACATAGATACAATCCCAACATAGGCTAACATGCAACACCATAAGAAAGAGTAAACTCAAACAACAAAACGCATAACTAACACAAGAACAAAACAAATACATCACACTAACATAAGAAAACAAGAACACAATATACAAGATTGCATCATCATTGAAGAAAATAAAATACAACATTGCATACAGAACACACATCGAGTACAAAAACATCTTAACACAGACAAGACACACAAATAAATACAACTCAACAGGTGTAGGTATACAAACTATCATGCAATATAATAACAGTACATCATGCAACGAGCCTATAATGATAGTAATTAAGACGCAAGTAGATTTGTTTATGAAACGAGCGCAAGCGAGTTTCATAATTTTCATACGAGCGTCTTAATTACCATTATAGGCAAGTTTCATACGACTTTTTATGCTCGACCATATTTCTAACTTGAAATTATTCAGAAATATTCATGTTATTTTTATCTGACAGAAGATCGTAAGTGACCTTGTTCATAGCTCGAAATTGAGAGATGTGCGCAGACGCGAAAGTATTGATTTTTTCCGAGGAACAATAATGTCATTGACCTTGATGTAATGCAGAGAATGTATAACCTGGAAATTGATTTAGAATTGAAAAACGACATGACAAATTGAATTTATTTAAATATTATTTACAATTAACGCTAATTATTATGGTAATAGAACATAACCTTCTGCGACAGTATTGGATTTCCAGCCTCTGTCACGTTTCCTCGTCTTTCGATTCCATATCCGAGAATAATCGAAAACCTGAACTTTAATGAATAGGTGTACTTTAATGACATGCATTAAAGGACTGCTACCAGGTGTATAATTACTACATTTCGGCATGGTCGAGCATAAATTTATTTAAAATGCTCAATCGTATGATTTATCAATTACGCAAATTTTTTATTTGCTAATACATCTTAAAAAAATAAGATATTTATGAACGTTTTCTCCTGTACGGCATCATCAGAAATTCAAAATTTGACGAAATCTAAACATAAGTGCATTAAGTTGTACACAGTAATATGCATAGAAGTGGTTGAATGATTTTTCATGAGTTTTCTGTAATGGAAATCTTATATTGGGAGAATGTTCAATTTTGAAGAATTTGTGTACTTTATTGATTTGGCGAAAGATAACGTATCAAAATTTGTGATTATAAAATATGAATATTAATGCATATAAAAAATGTAACATGAGTTACACTATTAATATTCACAATTTACTTCGGCCTCATCTCGCCAGATATCATCTCGCTATCACCAATCTCATCGACGCTAAATAACCTAGTAGTCGATACAGCGTCGTTAAATAACCAACTAAAATACAAATAAATTCACATTTTTTAATCATAAATGTCATGTTTTATCTTTCGGCAATCAAAAAATTACACAAATTATTCAAAATTGAACATTCTCCCAATGGGCAGGGCATAGTTGCGCCCCACGGTAAGATAAAATGCAGCAGATAAAAAAGGGTCCCTATTTTGTGGGCATAGTTGCGCCCCGTTCCCATCAGGTAGAGAATAGGGTATGGCATAGTTGCGCCCCGAAGAAATCAGGTAGCAGGATGGACATGGCATAGTTGCGCCCCGAAGAAATCAGGTAGCAGAATGGACATGGCATAGTTGCGCCCCGAAGAAATCAGGTAGCAGAATGGACATGGCATAGTTGCGCCCAGATGAAATTGGTAGAGAAAAAGACACTACGGGAACTCGAGCCTCGTAATCAACCAACCTTATTGATTTCTTATGCGATTTAATGTTCATTATCGATACCGTTAAAATGAACACCATGAAGTTGGCAATATTTTATTAACTGTTTTTCTACTGTTTATGCAGTGATTATCAACAACCTACCATTAAAATTAACACCATGAAGTTGGCAGTACTTTATTAACTGTTTTTCTACTGTTTATGCAGTGATTATCAATAACCTACCATTAAAATGAACACCATGAAGTTGACAGTACTTTATTAACTGATATATTCAAATGAGTGAGCCGTTGGAATATAGGGCCTTAGCAGTCTTTGACATTTTATTAGTGATTTTCACACCGTCTGTGGCGTATAGTGAGGTTAATTTAAAATGAATGTTAAGTTTAGTGAAAAGGGTGAAGAGTTAATAATTCACAGTGGTTCCAAGTTTCAATTTTCGAAACCCTGTACCGTAGGGTTAAGATATCGATGTAGAAACAAAAAATGCAGTTCATTTATTGTGTGTGATCGATAAAAAAGTGTTATTTTAAAAGTAAAATTGATCAAATGCTAGGGCTAACTGATTTCAATGCAGCTATCACTGTAATATTTTTAAGTAATTTATTTATTTTATGACAATCACTTTCATGTGTACTATGTCCATCGGGGCGCAACTATGCCATGTCCATCCTGCTACCTGATTTCTTCGGGGCGCAACTATGCCATGTCCATCCTGCTACCTGATTTATTCGGGGCGCAACTTGCCATGTCCATCCTGCTACCTGATTTCTTCGGGGCGCAACTATGCCATGTCCATCCTGCTACCTGATTTCTTCGGGGCGCAACTATGCCATGTCCATCCTGCTACCTGATTTCTTCGGGGCGCAACTATGCCATGTCCATCCTGCTACCTGATTTCTTCGGGGCGCAACTATACCATGTCCATCCTACTACCTGATTTCTTCCGGGCGCAACTATGCCATGTCCATCCTGCTACCTGATTTCTTCGGGGCGCAACTATGCCATATCCATCCTGCTACCTGATTTCTTCGGGGCGCAACTATGCCATGTCCATCCTGCTACCTGATTTCTTCGGGGCGCAACTATGCCATGTCCATCCTGCTACCTGATTTCTTCGGGGCGCAACTATGCCATGTCCATCCTGCTACCTGATTTCTTCGGGGCGCAACTATGCCATGTCCATCCTGCTACCTGATTTCTTCGGGGCGCAACTATGCCATGTCCATCCTGCTACCTGATTTCTTCGGGGCGCAACTATGCCATGTCCATCCTGCTACCTGATTTCTTCGGGGCGCAACTATGCCATGTCCATCCTGCTACCTGATTTCTTCGGGGCGCAACTATGCCATGTCCATCCTGCTACCTGATTTCTTCGGGGCGCAACTATGCCATGTCCATTCTGCTACCTGATTTCTTCGGGGCGCAACTATGCCATATCCATCCTGCTACCTGATTTCTTCGGGGCGCAACTATGCCATGTCCATTCTGCTACCTGATTTCTTCGGGGCGCAACTATGCCATGTCCATCCTGCTACCTGATTTCTTCGGAGCGCAACTATACCATGTCCATCCTGCTACCTGATTTCTTCCGGGCGCAACTATGCCATGTCCATCCTGCTACCTGATTTCTTCGGGGCGCAACTATGCCATGTCCATCCTGCTACCTGATTTCTTCGGGGCGCAACTATGCCATGTCCATCCTGCTACCTGATTTCTTCGGGGCGCAACTATGCCATGTCCATCCTGCTACCTGATTTCTTCGGGGCGCAACTATGCCATGTCCATCCTGCTACCTGATTTCTTCGGGGCGCAACTATGCCATGTCCATCCTGCTACCTGATTTCTTCGGGGCGCAACTATGCCATGTCCATCCTGCTACCTGATTTCTTCGGGGCGCAACTATGCCATGTCCATTCTGCTACCTGATTTCTTCGGGGCGCAACTATGCCATGTCCATCCTGCTACCTGATTTCTTCGGGGCGCAACTATGCCATGTCCATTCTGCTACCTGATTTCTCTTCAGGGTGCAACTATGCCATGTCCATCCTGCTACCTGATTTCTTCGGAGCGCAACTATACCATGTCCATCCTGCTACCTGATTTCTTCCGGGCGCAACTATGCCATGTCCATCCTGCTACCTGATTTCTTCGGGGCGCAACTATGCCATGTCCATCCTGCTACCTGATTTCTTCGGGGCGCAAACTATGCCATGTCCATCCTGCTACCTGATTTCTTCGGGGCGCAACTATGCCATGTCCATCCTGCTACCTGATTTCTTCGGGGCGCAACTATGCCATGTCCATCCTGCTACCTGATTTCTTCGGGGCGCAACTTTTATGCCATGTCCATCCTGCTACCTGATTTCTTCGGGGCGCAACTATGCCATGTCCATTCTGCTACCTGATTTCTTCGGGGCGCAACTATGCCATGTCCATCCTGCTACCTGATTTCTTCGGGGCGCAAATATGCCATGTCCATTCTGCTACCTGATTTCTTCGGGGCGCAACTATGCCATGTCCATTCTGCTACCTGATTTCTTCGGGGCGCACTATGCCATGTCCATCCTCCTACCTGATTTCTTCGGGGCGCAACTATGCCATGTCCATTCTGCTACCTGATTTCTTCTGGGGGCAACTATGCCATGTCCATTCTGCTACCTGATTTCTTCGGGGCGCAACTATGCCATGTCCATCCTGCTACCTGATTTCTTCGGGGCGCAACTATGCCATGTCCATCCTGCTACCTGATTTCTTCGGGGCGCAACTATGCCATGTCCATTCTGCTACTTGATTTCTTCGGGGCGCAACTATGCCATATCCATTCTGCTACCTGATTTCTTCGGGGCGCAACTATACCATGTGCATTCTGCTACCTGATTTCTTCAAACTATGTCATGTCCATTCTGCTACCTGATTTCTTCGGGGCGCAACTATGCCATGTCCATTCTGCTACCTGATTTCTTCGGGGCGCAACTATGCCATGTACATTCTGCTACCTGATTTCTTCGCTGCGCAACTATGCCATGTCCCTTCTGCTACCTGATTTCTTCGGGGCGCAACTATGCCATGTCCCTTCTGCTACCTGATTTCTTCGGGGCGCAACTCTGCCATGTCCATTCTGCTACCTGATTTCTTCGGGGCGCAACTATGCCATGTCCATTCTGCTACCTGATTTCTTCGGGGCGCAACTATGCCATGTCCATTCTGCTACCTGATTTCTTCGGGGCGCAACTATGCCATGTTCATTCTGCTACCTGATTTCTTCGGGGCGCAACTATGCCATGTCCATTCTGCTACCTGATTTCTTCGGGCGCAACTATGCCATGTCCATTCTGCTACCTGATTTCTTCGGGGCGCAACTATGCCATGTCCATTCTGCTACCTGGTTTCTTCGGGGCGTAATTATGCCATGCCTAGACCTCCCAATTGACCGCGGGGCGCAACTATGCCATACCGCTCCCAATATAAGATTAACATTACATAAAACTCATGATAAATCATTCAACCTTTGTTATACATATTACTATGTACAAGTTAATGGACTTATGTTTAGATTTCGTCAAATTTTGAATACCTGATGATGCCGTACAGGCGAAAACGTTCATAAATATCTTTTTAAGATGTATTAGCAAATAATAAATTTGCAAAATTGATATATCATATGATTGAGCATTTTAAATAAATTTATTATCCTGAATAGATTTGTCTGAAAATCAAAATGAATTGCAAAATATCATGCAACAGTTGCAACGATTACTAGCCTACATGGACAGACAGGCAGATCATTTCAAACACCTTACAGGGAACGTAACATAGCCATAACAAATCCACAAAACAATTCAATATACGCAGAACACATCACGAACTCCAACCACAACTACAGTAACATAGACACTGACATAGAATACTACACATCCAACCAAAAAGCAGAAGCTTGACAGTCTAGAAAAATATGAAATATAAAAACATACAAAAACACACCCCCAGCAATCCTGAACACTCAACTCAATTTCAAAACACACCCCATTTTCGACACAATCATGAACACGCCTCACCACAACAGGAAACCAGAAAATAGCGCGGTACTTTCACTAGGCTTTGGAAAATGAAGAATATCACTTCGAAACTGTTCAGCAAGATAATTGCCTCATATTAACACAGTAAAGAAAAAATATAAAGTTAATCCGTGATTAAATAAGTGTCAAAAATGTATATAGGACATTGAAGACAATCTTCTATTGTACTCTCATTTCGAAAAATGAACGAAACATTTTCCGCAAAGTCTACTGTGCTTACGTTCTTTCAAAATCTCACTCTAATGAATTAGGCGCTAATCTTGATGGCATCTGATGAAACTGAGAGGACATAAGGTTCTCCAAATGTTGTATGTATTTATTCACACTGCAGTGGGTATATACCCGATGGCAGTGGTAACTAATTACACTCAATAATGACAATAATAAACTTATTAATTAAAAATACAATTAGTAATAATACTAATAATTAATACTAACAATAATTAATAATAATAATAATAATAATAATAATAATAATAATAATAATAATAATAATAATAACAACAGCAGGTAATATACTAAATTAAATGAAACGATCACTTAAAATAACATTTGAAATAAATCTAGTCTGTATCTTAAAACTAAGATCGAACTAAAACCCACGAGTATGATATGTTCATATCTGCACAAGTACCTTTCAACATTACACTCATTTAGCTGTAAACTCACTCACTGCACTGGAACTACGACAAATTTCACTGATTCTACCCTGATTTCACTAACACTTCAAAAACATTTCACTGTTCAAATACTTTGCACTGCCACTATAAACTATAAAGTTTCACTGACAGGAACACGTTTCACTTACACAGCACACTTCACTGACACGACATACTTCTTCACTGATACAACACACTTCACTGACACAACATAATTCTTCACTGATACAACACTTCAATAACAACATATCATTTACACCCTTTAAATACTGTGTATAATTATCGTCTATTAGTAAGGTCCTTAAGTCTATTTTTAAATACATTTTTGGTTGTTGGTAAGGCCTTTAGTAAGTCTGCAGGTAAAGCATTCCAGTCCCTGATAGTACGATTGAGAAAAGAAAACTTTCCAGTGTCCGTCCTCTGCCTTCTTTCCCTCAATTTATATGAGTGGTCGTTCCTTGAAGAGTAATTTGGTGGTTGCAACCTATTTTTTTGTTGTCTATCAGGCCGTCGATAAATTTCTTAGAAGCAACTACAACTGCCAGTAGTGTTGAGCTATCTGTCATTATCATTGGTCGTGTTGAATGTCATCCATGGATGACAGATTTTTCCATTAATTAATCGTGAACTGCTTCAGAACAGGGACAGCAATCACATTGTGTTGAAGCACGTGCATCATTGCTCGTGTACCAACTGACAGGCGATAAAAATACCTTCAGTACATCCTACACGACAACTCTGCCGATCTTTGTTAACTCGCTTTGCTAACGTATGTGCACGTGAATAATTTCTTTTAAAATGTCACATAGACTTTCTAAACTTAAAAAGTTTCCACGTTTTATACATTTTATTCATCCATATCCTTAAGCTTTATTTTAATGCTATTTTATATACCGGGTGTTTCATAATCCGTGAAACAATTTTGAAATTCACCATAAATAAACTAATCAACGGATACTACATGTTATTACACAGAAATGTAGGCAAACTCTCCAAGTTTTTTTATACATCTCACAAATGCTCAATGTGTCCACCCTTGCTGATACAGGAGACATCTGGGCGATAATCCATTTTTCATCCCACACGCGTGTCAACATTATTACGATCGATCAGTTCCATAGGTGCGGTGATACGGTCGCGAAATTCCTGAAGATTAGCGAGGAATGATGTTACAAAAACAATGTCCTTCACAATTCCCCACAAGAAAAAAATCGCAAGATGTGAAATCCGGTGACCTGGGTGGCCACAGCACTAATTTTTCGTCTTATTTCCACAGCGCCCTATCCAACATTGTGATCAGTTTATGTTGTGTTAGATTCGTACGTCATTGTGGAAATGAGGCGGGCAGCCGTATTGTTGGGAAATGTAATTACCACAGGCTTTTTCCTAACAAAGCTAATTCACTACTACTCCTACTAGCGGCAAACCACGACAACTTTGTAATACAGCCTTTTCTTAACAAAACTTGTAGAGTTTACCTTTCTATAGAATAAAAAAAATTACAATTATCCCTTGCTTTTTTATTTTATTTCTGGTGAATTTCTAAAATGTTTCACGGTCTTATGAAAGACGGTGTTTTTGATGTCTGAAAATTGCTCTTCGATATAAAAGAAAAAAATATTTACCTACTTGTACATAAAAAGTTCTTGGAATTATGAATTTTCAAAATGTTTCTTTTGCGATTTGTATCGAACTTTTATTTAAAAAAACTAAACTCCGGTCATTCGCTGACAGAAGTATTTTACCCCACATGTGTCCGCGAAAATAAAATGAATAAGCCAAAAAACAAAAATAAAAATACGTCCTCACTCAACGGACAAACATCTGCTTCTTCAATTAAAAATGCGACGTTCGTCCTGACTTAATTCTTTTTAACACTGCCAAGAAAGAGCTCAAAATAATAAAATGAATTACACTTATCAGATTTTGTACTGGAATAGTCCAAATACACATCGGATAATTAGACAGAGCAGTGAGGCTAACGTAAGATTAGTTTCTAAAAAACTAACATAGCTGTCTTTTCAATGTTTCCAACTGTTACCAGATATCACCAAAGGAGGTGGAATCGCAATTATATGTAAAGAAACAATAATAATTCGTATTTATTTCCCTATGTTATTGATTGATCTAATGTTAAAATGTCTTTTTGGACGTCGTGCGTTTTTTGTTACTTACCGTTAGTGTTCAAATTTTAGCCGGTGGTACACTAACCGGTGTTCATGCACCTGGGTATAAAGTTGGGAGACTCTGATTATAGAGCGAGACGAATCGCGTATGAGTGAGTGGGTGGGTGGGTGAGTGGGTGGGTGAGTGCGTGGGTGGGTGGGTGGGTGAGTGGGTGGGTGAGTGCGTGGGTGGGTGAGTGGGTGAGTGCGTGGGTGGGTGGGTGAGTGCGTGGGTGGGTGAGTGAGTGAGTGCGTGGGTGGGTGGTGAGTGAGTGCGTGGGTGGGTGAGTGAGTGAGTGCGTGGGTGAGTGAGTGCCTAGGAGGGTGGGTGAGTGAGTGAGTGCGTGGATGGGTGGGTGGATGGATGGGTGAGTGAGTGCGTGGGTGGGTGAGTGAGTGCGTGGGTGGGTGGGTGATTGCGATGGGTGGTTGAGTGAGTGCGTGGGTGAATGAGTGCGTGGGTGAGTGAGTGCGTGGGTGGGTGAGTGAGTGCGTAGGTGGGTGGGTGAATGAGTGCGTGGGTGAGTGAGTGCGTGGGTGGGTGAGTGAGTGCGTGGGTGGGTGGGTGAATGAGTGCGTGGGTGAGTGAGTGCGTGGGTGGGTGAGTGAGTGCGTGGGTGGGTGAGTAAGTGCGTGGATGGGTGAGTGAGTGCGTGGGTGGGTGAGTGCGTGCGTGGGTGGCTGAGTGGGTGGGTGAGTGCGTGGGTGGGTGAGTGCGTGGGTGGGGGTGAGTGAGTGCGTGGGTGGGGTGAGAGTGAGTGCGTGGTGGGTGAGTGAGTGAGTGGGTGGGTGAGTGAGTGCGTGGGTGGGTGGGTGAGTGCGTGGGTGGGGGGTGAGTGAGTGCGTGGGTGGGGTGAGAGTGAGTGCGTGGGTGGGTGGGTGAGTGAGTGGTTGGGTGAGTGAGTGCGTGGGTGGGCGAGTGAGTGAGTGCGTGGGTGGGTGGGTGGGTGTGTGAGTTCGGGGTGGTGAGTGCCTAGGAGGGTGGGTGAGTGAGTGCGTGGGTGGGGTGAGAGTGAGTGCGTGGGTGGGTGAGTGCGTGGGTGGGGGTGAGTGAGTGCGTGGGTGGGGTGAGAGTGAGTGCGTGGGTGGGTGAGTGCGTGGGTGGGTGAGTGCGTGGGTGGGTGGTGAGTGAGTGCGTGGGTGGGTGGGTGTGTGAGTTCGTGGGTGGGTGTGTGAGTGAGTGCCTAGGAGGGTGGGTGAGTGAGTGAGTGAGTGCGTGGATGGGTGGGTGGATGCGTGGGTGTGTGGGTGAGTGAGTGGGGTGAGTGAGTGTGTGGGTGGTTGAGTGAGTGCGTGGGTGAGTGAGTGAGTGCGTGGGTGGGTGAGTGAGTGCGTGGGTGGGTGAGTGAGTGCGTGGGTGGGTGGGTGGGTGAGTTCGTGGGTGGGTGAGTGAGTGAATGAGTGCCTAGGAGGGTGGGTGAGTGAGTGAGTGCGTGGATGGGTGGGTGGATGGGTGGGTGGGTGGGTGAGTGAGTGCGGGTGGGTGTTTGGGTGAGTGAGTGCGTGGATGTTTGGGTGAGTGCGTGGGTGGGTGGGTGGGTGGATGGATGGGTAAGTGAGCGAGTGAGTGCGTGGATGGGTGGGTGAGTGAGTGGGAAATATTTAAAACGTACGGGGAGTGCCGAGACGTAGATAGGAGGATAATATTAAAATGGATTTAAGGGAGGTGGGATGTGATGGTAGAGAGGATAGGAACCGATGGCGGGCTTATGTGAGGGCTGCAATTAACCTGCGGATTTCTTAAAAGTCATTTGTAAATAAGTAATAAGGGGGCACACTGTCGAAATACATAATAAAATATAATACATATTATTGCTAGTCTTCTGCGACGTGAAGAGCATTTACGTTCACAGTCTTGCAGAGATACAATGAGGAATGCAGTTCTCGCAGAGCACGAGATCCATGTCGCTACCCTGCTGCAGTGCACTCCATCACGATGCTAATGTCTTTGAACGAACTTGTATTACAATAGCAAATGCTTTGAAGCTACCAATGCCTCCAGCGTAGCTTAGGGGTTGACAAGCTCTGCTAATCCTCCCAGGCTACGATCCGGCTTCGTTTCGAATCCCGCTGCGTTTGATTACCTGGTTGTGGAGTTTTTCCCGAATGTTAAATGTCATTGCAAATCCTGGACAGGTAACTTGGTCGTCAAATAACATAGGCCTGCGATTAGTTTTTTTTTTATTTTATTTTAGCTGTTCGTCACATATTTTTGTGTGCTAAAACAGAAAATTACACTTAAAATTACGTATCATGTCCGCCTACAGTTTTTTTCTCAAAAAAATGGAGATCTAGCATTCATACAACGGTGCTCTTAGGAGTGATTTCTACAAACTCATTAAATTAATCATGGATAAACTATCTCTTGGATAAAATTGATCTAATGATACCTCTGTGTTTCTACTAATCAACAAGTTAAATTTATCCTTGTATAAATTATCTATCCATATGTTAATTTCAAAATCTGACAATAGAGCAGTAATACCATAACTAGGAAGACTGATCTTTAGTTCCAAAATCTGCCTGTAGAGACTATAATCAGGATGGCTGTTCTTTAGTTCCCAAATCTGTCAGTAGAGCAGTATTACCACAGTCTACTATATACAGTCACGAAGCTTGAGTTTTGAGGGTGCTAGAAACAATAGACTGTGACGGTACTATTTTGCATTGCCGGTAATGAGGCGATATTAGCGATCCTAGTGGTGAGCAACTATCTAATGTTTGCATATTTACTACGTATTGAGCTTCGCGACTGTATATATTAGACTGTGGTATTACTATAATTAGGAAGTCTGTTCTTTAGTTCCAAAATCTGCCAGTGGAGCAGTAATACTGTAATCAGGAAAGCTGTTCTCGAAATTGAATTCCAAATATTGCGAATAGTATGAATTTTATTGTTTGCATTTATTCTGATTAAATTAATATGTAATAATTTTCTTGTAAGTTAATATTAAAATTAAAAGTCACATAGACTACTGAAACGTTTATGAAATACAATTCAGTTATTTGTTTTTATGTGGGCCGGATAATATCTGTTTTCAGAGTCATTTGACTGTATTCCATTGTGAGTACCATAATTATAGCCTATGGCATTTGGGAAGCCAGAAAGGTCATACAATCCATTAACGATGGCCTTGGCTTCATGTCCTGTGGGCATTGTGATATGTTCATTGGTCATATTAGCAATTAAAAATGAAATTCTCTTTATGTTTTTTCATACTGTTGTTTTGTGAATTCGTAAATTATTCCCAAATTAATATTCGAAATCTTCTTGTGCCATAAAATCCTAAAGTTTCAACATAAACTGTCATGGATCTTTTACATTTTGGGGCAACGTTAGGTGGAATTCTTTCTACAGCAGGGATGAGACGATATTAGCTCCCAATCATGGTAGAAGAGCTCGACCTTGATCACGAGCGCATAGCGCATCCACTACGTAGCGTCGTAACGTAGACATCAGGGATGTACATACATATACATTGAATAAAGGCAACAATTATTACAATAACTTGCATTACTAAATTTCTGGCTATGTAATAGGGCTAATTATTCAGCTATTTAATATACATGTACACATATAAACAAATCGCAATGGGAAGGGTGTTTTAGGAACAAAAAGACAAATAGGAAAAGTTAATTGTATGTAAACCATTTTCTTGTTAAAAGCAATTATTTATTATGTAAATAATTCACTTCATTGGTTAGGAGAAACTAATAGGGTCTACCTGCTCGACGTGTGTGATCTCTAAGTACTTTTGAGTATTGTTGAAAAAATAATAATGACAATATTGATTGAAATAGAGTATATTGATTGTGTGATTGTGAAAATGTAGTCCTTACTCTCCAGTCGTGATTATGTAATGAGTTTTCTTAGAGTGATTTGTGAGATGCACGTAACACGAAAAAACAAATTGATTAAATTAAGATATTGAGAGCCATCGTAATTTTTTGGGGTCAATCATTTAAGGGGATATGTATGATTTTTAAAACTTCCACAATTTTCGGCCAAAATTTGTGAAAATTAAACTATATAAACAGATCTACAATACTACATAATCTGTACAAAATTTGGTGCAATTAGGTCTAATAGTTTTGAAATTATATTTTTAAATATATTTTATATTGACGTTACTAAAAAAAGCTCCTTGCATCAAAGTTTTCAAAATGTTTAGTTCACATTTGCTCAAAATCTTGAAAATAGCTATTGGAATAAAAGTGAATTAGTTTTGAGCTTAGTAATAGTATAAGTTAAAATGCAATCAAAGATAAAATATTATTTCTAAATTAAAGAAACACGTAGTCTAATAAAAGCAAATATCCAGAAACAAGCAACAAATAAAACATTTAAAATAAGGAAATAAAAGGAATCTAGATACAATCTACTGACCCAAATGTAAATTAATTTACCTTCGATGTCAATTCCGAAATCAATTTATTTCTCACTTCTCCTGAATAATGCCTATATATTTTTTTTTTCATGTTGCGTCTCATAATGCCGTTTTATGTTGCTTTTTTGCAAATGATATTTTTTTTTACACAACAAACACTGGACTTCATCACCATGTTCGAAGCATAAATATTGTATCTTCCACTCTTCCTTGAAAGCTTTAAGCGCTTCGTTCCGTCATGATGCGCTGTGTTCTAAGATCTGTACATCCTTTAGCAATGTTTACAGGTAAAAGAGCTCCGCGCATGCGCAGCGGGCATAAAAGAGCTCTCGCTCGAAATTATTAGTCACCATCGCAAGTCTGTTCTACAGTGACATCAAAAACTTTTTCC
Source organism: Periplaneta americana (assembly GCA_025594305.2). Lineage (NCBI taxonomy): Eukaryota > Metazoa > Arthropoda > Insecta > Blattodea > Blattidae > Periplaneta > Periplaneta americana. The sequence goes on along the minus strand of JAJSOF020000003.1, from coordinate 199,805,591 downwards.
TTACACTTTTATTGTACCTTGTTTTTTTACTATACGATGCAGGAAAGTGCTTACAAACGGAGGTAACCGTCGGATCGCTCTCGCTGTATTGTGAGCAGTCTGAAGGGGCACAACATTCAGTTGCTGTGTGTCTGTTGCCGACGTAACATAGAGTGGTATAGTGTGTTTCGAAGACATTATTGCTTTTTCTGTGCAACAGAGAACTTTTCTTATTGAAGCATATTTCAAGGATGGAGATTGAAACTGGTAATATAATATTGAAGACTGTGAAGAACAGTTTGTTTCTCGTTTTCCTGATTATGTAATCACTGAAAACTTCCGCAGAAATCTTAATAATTTGGTTAGTAAATTTAAAGAAACCGGATTCACAGAAGGGAAAAGGTACGTTGGAAAGACTACAAAACTAACAGAAGATTTAGTTGCAAATGTAAAGGGAAAAATGCAGAAGATTTCTCATAAGTCCTTAAAGAGATTGGCTGCAGAAACGGGCATTTCTTACGGAATATTCAACTGAAATAGGGGAGTAGAAATACGTATTAATGTTTTCAATTTAGTATGAAATAAACGTATCTAATTGCCTGTGTTTTATGAACACTTAATTAAAATTGGATTATACAGTTTACTTATGATTATGTCTCGTGACGAGAATATTGTACGAAATGGAACTATAAAAATTGGAAATTTATCCTTTGAAGAGGTGGCAAAATTCAAATATCTTGGAGCAACAGTAACAAATATAACTGATACTCGGGAGGAAATTAAACGCAGAATTAATATGGGAAATGCCTGTTATTATTCGGTTGAGAAGCTTTTATCATCCAGTGTGTTGTCAAAAAATCTGAAAGTTAGAATTTATAAAACAGTTATATTACCGGTTATTCTTTATGGTTGTGAAACTTGGACTCTCACTTTGAGAGAGGAACATAGGTTAAGGGTGTTTGAGAATAAGGTGCTTAGGAAAATATTTGGGGCTAAGAGGGATGAAGTTACAGGAGAATGGAGAAAGTTACACAACACAGAACTGCACGCATTGTATTTTTCACCTGACATAAGTAGGAACATTAAATCTAGACTTTTGAGATGGGCTGGACATATAGCAGGTATGGACGAATCCAGAAATGCATATAGAGTGTTAATTGAAACACATAAGGGAAAAACGCATTTGGGGAAGCCGAGACGTAGATGGGAGGATAATAATAAAATGGATTTGAGGGAGGTGGGATATGATGGTAGAAATTGAATTAATCTTGCTCAGGAAAGGGACCGATGCCGGGCTTATGTGTGTGCGGCAATGAACCTTCGGGATCCCTAAATGCCAGTTATAAGTAAATGACAAAACATGGTATGTCTACTCCCATTAGTAGCTAATACACTACTAATATTAATAAAAAACCAAACACTGGCCCCTAGTTATCAAGATATTACGAGGGTGTGTAGAATCTATAAACATCTCTTTCGCCTGAATTTACCGTCACTGATTGTCTCAGTAGTATTTCACTCCTCTTTGAAAATAATGTCAAAAATTAACTGCCATTGTGTCATGAAATAGACGAAAGTGTAAGAGAAGTTATATTGAAAAGCAACATAATAACAAGTGACTCCATAATGGAAGGGTGGAAGCAAAAGTTGGAAGTTTTTGAGCTGCATTCATTGAGTGAAGTTTGAATGAAAGTTGGCTGCGGGAGTTTACAGCGCAGTTGGCCTCGCATCCTACGCACTTCAGCGCGTTCCAAATTGCTAGTAGTTGACCAGGCGCACACGTGGGCATCGCTGCAACTGACTTAGATTCAAACAAAAGAGAAACAGTGCAAACGTAAAATCAATGACAGGAGAGAGAAAAAAAAAAAATGGAGAGAAAGGAAGAAACTTTGATTTTTCCCTTCTCTACGACAAGTATTCCCCCGTGTACCCCTGCTTAAAATGTCGTGTGTTGACCTGGCAGAATGCTCTCTTCTCATCTGACACTGGAAGAGAAGATGCGGCCCGGTTCAAGATAGAATTAATGTAGCGTAACGTAACAAAGGCCTCACTGTTATTTTTACAAGGAAATTGAAGTGGACAGTAACGAGTGCGTTTTATTGTTACTATGGCAACGCGTGCGATGTCCGTCGTGTACTGCAAGTTAATTTCCACGGCGGAAAGTGAATAAAAAAGACTGCAGAGTTGAATTTCATTGCCGGAGACAATAGTCCAAACATTGCCGTGTTCAAGTGGAAATTCTAGTGGAAAATGACGTACCTTGTTTGAGTTTATGGTATAGGCTTAACATCAACTTTCCTGACTATAGTCCTTCATTAAAATTAACCACAAATATAATACTTACGTTTTTCACTTCTGGTGGTGTGGAAGAGAAGGCCTTATGGCCTTAACTGTAACGGGATAGATAAATAGATAGGTAGGTAGATAGGTAGATAGATAGATAGATAGATAGATAGATAGATAGATAGATAGATAGATAGATAGATAGATAGATAGATAGATAGATAGATAGATAGATGGGTGGGTGGGTGGGTGGGTGGGTGGGTGGGTGGGTGGGTGGGTAGGGTAGGTAGGTCAGGTAGGTACATCGAGGTAGGCAGGATAGATAGATAGATAGGTAGGTAGATCGGCAGGCAGGTAGGTAGATCGGATAGGCAGGTAGGCAGGTAGATCGATAGGTAGGTAGGTAGATCGGTAGGTAGGTAGGTAGGTAGATCGGACAGGTAGGTAGGTAGATCGATCGATAGGTAGGTAGGTCGATAGTAGATCGATCGATAGGTAGGTAGGTATTAGATCGATCGATAGGTAGGTAGGTAGATCGATCGATGGGGTAGATCGATAGGTAGGTAGGTAGGTAGATCGATCGATCGGTAGGTAGGTAGATCGATCGATAGGTAGGCAGGCAGACAGGCAGACAGACAGACAAGTGAACGAACGAACAAACAAGTAAACGAACAAAGAAACAAACAAACGAATAAATAAATAAATATTGTCTTACACCTTCAGTTAAATTATTATTCAAATAATACAAATGCAGATATATTGTGAAATATAAAATATAACACGAAATAAAAGAAAATAATACAATAAATAATAGAAAATATTTATTTTTCATTATATTAGTCTGACCCAACGTAAATCCATTTTAAATCCCGTCCAAATTCAACTTCGCAAATTTCAAGCGCAATAATTAACAATAATCCCAAATATAAATAATAATAACAACAAAATTTCTTGGCTTAGAAATCGATTAATGTGTTAAATTGGGAAAATCATGTTAAGGGGTTAGGTGCACCTTACAGTAGTAAAATTTTAGAAATATTCAACATTTTTTTCCTTCATTACTGTATCTTGTACAATAATGAAAATTAGTATGTGTAAAACATTGTCCTTCTGATATATGAAAAAAATATTTTTACGATTTAAAAAAGAATTATTTACATTTTTTTTTCAAAATTCAGTTCACTTTGCAATGATGAAGCGTCTCCAACATAACTGAAAAACAACCCAATATTCTGTGATGAAAATGTTTGTGTGTATTTATACATGTCATATCTACAATATGATGCAAGATCACTTCTCTACCTTTGATAGATTGATAAAAAATAAATTCATTTTAAAAATGGTCTAATGTCAATATTTTCTTGTAACATAAAATAAAAAAATTATTTATTAAGGAATGTAGTTGAAAGAGCATGATATTGTAAACATGAGTTTCAGCAATAAAATAAAAGAGAGAGAACTTGAAAAAGTTAACAAGTTTATGAGTTATGAGGGAAACGCTTCATCACTGCACAATGAACTGGCACAATTTTGAATAAAAAAATATATATATAAATATTTTTTTAATCGTAAAATATGTTTTCATATAGTACAAAGACGGTGTTTTACACATACTAATTTTCATTATTATACAAGATATAGTAATGGGGGGAAAAATGTTGAATATTTTCAAAAATTTTACAGCAATAAGCTGTACCTAACACGTTAAAGAAATTACCCCCAAACTACATTCAGCATGTTTTTCTATTATATCTATGCACGAGATAGTAAATATCAATACCTTAAAAACAAAATAGTTTGCATACTTCCACTCGATAATGAGTTTTGGAATAATATTCTGGGGAAATTCCACAGATAGTAACAATATATTCCTACTACAAAAAAGAGTAATTAGAATAATAGTGAATGCCAAATCTTTGGCATCGAGTAGGGCCAATTTCAAACAACTATAAATAATGCCCAGTATATTTTTTTCATTAATAAACTTCCTCGTATGTAATCGTGAAAACTTTGTAACTAATTCAACAGTTCATAGCATAAATACACGTCAAAAAATGACTTTCATACTCCATCGGCAAGTCTATCGTGCTATCAAAAAGGAGTGCGTTAAGTGGTAGTAAAAATTTTAATAGCCTCCCTATGGATATAACAAATCAAACACAAAACATAAGATTGTTTAGGGTCAAATTAAAGAAGTACCTAATTTCTCACACCTTCTATTATGTAGGTGAATTCATGACATTTAACAACGCTTCATGAATATTTCTGTCTTGTATTAAGTATCGACACTAACCCATTGTGTTGTACTAGTATATTGTAAAATTCTTCTGTATATATTTCAACTAGACTGTGACTATATTATGACTATAAATAACCGATTAAATGGCGATCTTACTCGTGTTAATTATGTAAGCATATGCGGCTTACAGCTGTTTCGGTGCTTCTCCACACCATCCTCAGAGCCTACTAGATCTCGGCGTCATCTCGAACTTCGCTGCCTGTTGTGTGGGTGCGTTTGATTGTTGAAAAGTGTTGAAATGCGGTGTCAAACACACTACAAAGACATCTCAACACACAAACGACACAAACAAATAAATACAACCACACAGGCGTATACAAAGTCACATGTAATAGTTGCGACAGTTTCTACATTGGACAGACAGGCAGATCATTCCAAACTCGATACAAAGAACACATTAAAGCAATAACCAGAGGACACAATACATCTACATATGCCGAACACATAACTAATACTAACCACACATACAATAACATAAATACAGACATGGAAATTCTACACATACAACCCAAAAACCAAAAACTCAACACACTAGAACAATACGAAATATACAAACACACTAAAACACACCCTGATCAAATTCTCAACACACAGCTCAATTTCAGAACACACACACTAAATGACACCACACTTCAACACTTTTCAACAATCGAACGCACCCACACAACAGGAAGCGAAGTTCGAGATGACGCCGAGATCTAGTAGGCTCTGAGGATGGTGAAGAAGCACCGAAACAGCTATAAGCCGCACATGCTTACACAATTAGCACGAGTAAGATCGCCATTTAATCAATTATTTATATTCAAGTGTTAAAAGTAGTGTACGAAAGATTCAACAAGGATAATACGACTTTGTGGTAGTATTAAACATTTTTGACATGTTCCATATTCTGTCCGTGAAGCGACGTACGAATACCATGGAATGTAAGTAATTACAATACATTACAATAAAATACATAGTGGGTTTGTCTTGACACAGAATAGCTAACAAAATTTAAACGAAATTACTAACAGATTCCAAAAAAATCTCATTGTCATATCGAAGAGGAGACCTAGGAGAAAGGAAGATGCTTGAGGTCAGATGTGACAAATAATATATAGTTTTAGAACTAGGTAAAGTCAATCAGTGGGTGTATAATCGATCATTTGCGTTTTTTATTGAAAATTATACATTTTCTCAGTTACTTGTTAAAATTTTGTTATGCTGACTTCATTGCCTGACATTGTAAATGTAAGCGAGAGGGACAACAAAAAGCCTGCGAATGCCAACAATGGGAACAATGTGTAATTACCGTTGAAGTGAATAATTGTTATTTTCAACATTTTCTCTTAAACGAAAACAAAGTCTTACAAACTCTAAATTATAGTCAGCAATGACAGGAGACAGGAAGTATACGTAAGTACTTTTCGTTGAGATTGTATCCTGAAATAATAGTTTTGCAGTTCGTAAATGTTAGTATTGAAACTTATTATTTTAAGAAAACTTGTACCTTTGTAGGATTAAGTCGATCATGCCATTGACCTACTCGAAACAGATAGGACCAGCAGGAAGATTAAATTGTTCGCCGAAATAACTCCAACTAACACTTATAAACAGAAAAGTGTCATAGTGTAGCTTATATTGATGGGATAGTGGGGAAAGAGGAAAACGAAATTATGGAGAATTTATTGCGTAAGAGAAGCACTGCCAAAGAAACATATTTTGTACACCCCTCTGTACCTGACTATGGGAACAACGTAGTTTCTAAAGTGACATGAGGAGGGGAATATTTCAAATAACATCTGATATAAACCTAAGCAATGTTGAATTGCACTTTAGGTTATAATTGAAGGGTGGTATTTCAATGTAAATTTTGAATTCTTAAATCTTTGTTTGTCGGTATGTGAAGTATTAAAATGTGTTTTTATGTTTTATAAGTTGGCAGTCATAGTCACGATTGTACAGTGGAGACTTATAGGCCTATTGTATCGAATAGTATGATCACAGTAACAAAATTTACACTATATAATGCTATAGGCATATATTGAAGATTATTATTGTTTTTACACCCCTTATAACAAATAAAATATATGTAATACACTTAATTTTTGTTTTTTTTTTTAAACATAAACAGTGATCGACTTTACTCTACAATATTTTAAAATCCATCTTAAACTAAAAATTCAATGGTGATCGACTTTACCCTATTTAAGCAGGTAACTTCGATCATAAGTAAAAAAAAAAAACAGTTTTTTATAGATTGTAATTCAATTCTTGTAACGTGTCTTCATAAGTGAAGGATATGACGACAAAATGCTATTTTCTGAGGAACTTCGCTCCATTGCATAACCTCAATATCATTAAAAAATTGCAAAATTTTGATCGACTTTACCCTCTTCTACGGTATCTAATTTAGATACAATTACCCCAAATTCGATCGTAATCGCCCTACTCCATTTTACATTCAGTGAATTGAACCAGGGTCCGCCGGATTTGTAGGCTGTTATACTACCAGCTGAATTACGGTCGAAACTGCTATGTAACGTGCAAAAAAATCCTGTTTTTAATAAATTGTAGGCAATATTAAAAATAGAGGGTTAATATCGGGCGGTGTTCAAAGTAGAGACTTGGATGTGGAAAGCGATCATTAAATGGAGGGAGGTATTGACATGGTATTGCAGCGATATGAATTGAAAGAGTAGCAATGTACTGGAAACGCAAACGTTATTACAGCCTGATCCTAGCGGAGATATTTGTAGTCAAGTGTAAATGTTTGTGTTTTGTTTGTGTCAATTCGTCGATTTGATGTGTGAGAGGCCATGATATGTTTGCGCTGGGAACGCACGTGAAGTTGCTAGGTGAGAGAGCTTGCAGGTTTGTCGTTTGTGCCGTCGCTGATGGGGATATTCTTAACTCTACCACACATGCAAATAAATTAACAAGTGTTTTTAATTAATGCACCCGATCTCATGAATGCTAATTGTTTGATCGTCTCAATTTGATCTATCCATACACACCGAGGAACACTAGGTAAGATTTCCAGTTAAGATAATGCAGAATCTACTTTGACAAGTATCTTATAGTTCTATAGATAATTTCATGTTAAGGAAAAAACATTGAGCATTTGGGGTTATTCCATCAAATGACCAGTTACCATAGAAACGCCTATCTACCACATACCTTGTACAATATATTAAGCAAGACCCATTAAACAAATGCTTTTTTCTTAACGTTGAATCCTCTATAGCAGCGGTGGCGAAAATGTAATCGTGCGCCGAGCCACTGTGTAACCTGTAACGTGCATAGCACCTGTGGAGGGAGGCGGACACCCGAAGGGGAAGTGAAACAACTGTCTGACTTATTAACGGATTTTCATTTTCCTTACATCAAGCACTTAAATATAATTTTATACAGTACAAGGCTGCAAACTAATGTTTAGTACGTGTAACGAAGAAAGAAATGAACAATATTACAACCTAAAATTAACTGTCTTCAAAATGTCTCTGCGACAGAGTTTCAAAATCAGGAATTACGTCACTTACTGCCAGTCGTAGTTGATCACGAAGGTATTTGTCTGTCAGTCGTGATCTAAATTTGGTTTTTATTCTTTTAATTGTTGAAAATAATTTGTCACAGTCCACACCTGTGGAGTAACGGTCAGCGCGTCTGGCTGCGAAACCAGGTGGCCCGGGTTCGAATCCCGGTCGGGGCAAGTTACCTGGTTGAGGTTTTTTCCGGGGTTTTCCCTCACCCCAATACGAGCAAATGCTGGGTAACTTTCGGTGCTGGACCCCGGACTCATTTCACCGGCATTATCACCTTCATATCATTCAGACGCTAAATAACCTAAATGTTGATACAGCGTCGTAAAATAACCCAATTAAAAAAAAATTCTCACAAACGTAAGTTGTAGCGAACATGGCTTCAACAGAGCAAGCGAAAGAACAAAGCTTCGGATATTTATTTTTTGGCAAAGATTTGAAAAGTTCAACATTTGTCAAGTCCTTACATCTAGCTTTCATTTAACATCACATAGTAAATCAGTGAGTTCAAATTGAAGAGCTAACCGCATTATTCGTACATATGCTGAAAAAGAATCGACGTACAGAGATGATGATGATGATGATGATGATGATGATGATGAAGATGATGATAACAACAATAACACTTAACCTTTTAATGTTTCTTCAGTAACATGTAGTATAATGCCGTTTTATGTTATACAACCGTTTTCCTCGTAATACTTGTGAACAAATCATACATTTAATATTCTCATCATATTGACAGAAAAAAATGCGTCCTCCCATCCTATTTGGAACTTTCGTACATGGTTTCGAAAGAGACATATGCCACTCGCAGGTCAGAAACAAATACAAATGGAACGGAGTTTGACTCCAGTGAGTGAGAGGGTGGGGGTTGGCGGAGGTTAAAAGCAAGCGAAATGCACAGCTTTCACTGCGAGCCACAATGTCTCGCGAGTCACGTTCTCGCCACCGCTGCTCTATAGGTTATCTCATGGTTAATATACTCGTATTTACCTTTGGGTCCGAGATTCACAGGTTCGAAGTCAGCCAAGGGCGGGCAATGGATTTCAAGGAGCAATGATATTCTTAGCAAGGCTTCCTCCGGGAGAAATGTAAAGCTGCGAGTCTCTTGTCGTACATTTACGGCAAGTAAAATAATCCTGCCTCCGATAGCGCATCCAGGCAACTTTATTTTGTCGGTTGTTTCTCTTCCACGTTCTAACTCGAACCTTCAGTTTAAAACGACGTTAAACTACTACTGCTACTGCTACTACTACTACTACTACTACTACTACTACTACTACTAATAATAATAATAATAATAATAATAATAATAATAATATTAATATAATAAAATTAACAAGAAGCATCCTAAATTAAATGAAGCACGATCACTTAAAATAACATTTAAAGTAAATCAAATTTGTATCTTAACCCTAAGTTCGAACTAAAACCCACGAGTATATGTCCATACATGCACAAGTACCCGCTGTCAACTCACTCACTGCACTGGAACTATGACACATTTCACTGACACTATCCTGATTTCACTAACACCTCAAAAACATTTTACTGTTCACATACTTTGCACTACCACTATAAACTATGAAACTTCACTGACACAACATACTTTCTTACTGATACAACACTTCAAATAATAAAACATCAATTACACCCTTTAAATATTGTGCATAATATACTACCGTCTATTAGTAAAGTCCTTAAGCCTAAGTTGTAATGAAAACAAAAAGCAAAGCAAAAGTTGTTGAATATCAACATGTTTCTACTGTATAATATTTTCATAAACCTTCCACCAGTATTTTTCTGTAATTTAGAATGATGTTATGGTACGGGTTTGTTTTGTACCGTACGATTTGGTATAGTATGGAATGACTTGACATGGTTTGATATGGTATAGTTTCTTAAGGTACGGTATGGTTTAGCATGGCATGGTTTGTTATGATACAATATGTTTTAGTATGGTATATGGTACGGACTATTGATTGAGATAGTACAATCTCACACCCTGTAAGGCCACTTACATTAGTCCATTGCACTACGTTCAAAATGTCACGCTGATAATAACCAATAAATTTTAAGGACAATGTCCTCTTGCGTACATCACAGTATAGTATGGTTATGAACTAGTGTTGTGGGATTTAATCGATTAATCTATTAATTTCTGTTGTAAGATTAATCGATCAGAAATATTTAATCGAATAATCGAGGCCATTAAAATTAATCGGTTGTAATTGATATTAATTATTATTTTGTTAATACAAACTCATACTAAAAATTCAGACAATATTTCTCTTTCGGAAAATGCTTACTTAAAAGCACAATAGTACTGTTATTTTCTAACTGTAAACCAGGTAGCGTAGAGAAAATCATTGCACAAACACTTCAGAAAGAGATGGAGATATGAGGACAGTGACCTAGTCTACCTCTATTGACAGTTGAAACACAATGCGAAACCCTTATTAAGTTTTAAGGTTTTCCAAGAAAACTTCCACCTTGTTGTCAGCTCATCTTCCTAGCGTATGAAATACATACTTTTCTGGGATTCGTCCCCCTCATCCCTTATAAAATAGCCATGTCTACACTGTGTGCAAGTGAGAGCGTAACTACCTTCTTCTCTTCCTAAAATCTGGTAATTCGATTACAATAGGCGCCAGTCTTCTGTTTCGACCCCTGTAGTTCTGCACTTGCAGTTTCTGTACTGAGTTTGTATTTGAAGGTTGTGTGTTTAGTTTGATAAAGAAAAAAAAATCAGTTTTCTGTTGTTTGTGAAAAGTGTAAACTCCATTATGTCATATGAGAATTTGAGAGGTAAATTCGGTGAAACGTTTGGATTTAAATTGAACGATAGTGGAGAAGTGCTCGACAGAAAAAAAGTTTTTTCGTGTTTAGTGATGCAGGGTACATTGTTACTAAAGGTAGAGCGGCACTTAATTCGCAGCATGTGAATGCAGTCACATGTTTATAATCATGGATGAAGCAGTATTAACTAGGTGAGTCTTCATACTTTTTGTTATTTATGTTTGTCTCAAAACTTCCCGGAGAAATTGACACAATAAATTATAAGCCTCATAATAAATATGTTAGTAAGTAATTAAAATAGTTGTTTTGTAATATATCGATACAATATATACAGATATACAACATTTAATACTTATCTTATCACCGAACACAAGTTAAATTTAACAATAATTGTGTATTATAGTATATTAATAGTACATTATGCAACGAGCCTATAATGATAGTAATTAAGACGCAAGTATGTTTGTTTATGAAACTCGCTTGCGCTCGTTTCATAATTTTCATACGAGCGTCTTAATTACCAATATAGGCAAGTTTCATAAGACTTTTTATGCTCGACCATATTTCTAACATGAAATTATTCAGAAATACTCATTTTATTTGTATCTGACAGAAGATCGGAAGTGACCTTGTTCATACCTCGGAATTGTGAGATGTGCGCAGACGCGAAAGTATTGATTTTTTTTCCGAGGAACAATAATGCCATTGGCCTTGATGTAATGGAGAGAATGTATAACCTGGAAATTGATTTAGAATTGAAAAACGAGATGACAAATTGAATTTATTTGAATATTATTTACAATTAACGCTAATTATTATAGTAACAGAACATAACCTTCTGCGACAGTATTGGATTTCCAGCCTCCGTGACGTTTCCCTCGTCTTTCGATTGCATATCCGAGAATAATCGAAAACCTGAACTTTAATGAATAGGTGTACTTTAATGACATGCATTAAAGGACTGCTATCAGGTGTATAATTACTACATTTCGGCATGGTAAGCATAAAATATTTTTTCACCTCGATAAAAACTCGATTAATCGATTAAATTCAAATAGTTAATCGATTAAATATTTTGATCGATCAACAGCACTAGTATGAACCCACGACTCTCGATCGTAATAAGTAAGCTTGAGGAACCCCTTGACCACCGTCGATACCAGGAACCCTAGTTTGCACATTGTGTCTAGGATCGAACCCTTGGTCAGTATGTGACAAGCCGTCAGCTGATGGGGTTCACTTGTAATCCTATTCCTGTAGATGATTACGTTGATGGACTGCAGTTAAATAAATTACGGAAGTAAAAGAAGAGGTTGGGAGTAAAGTAGTGGCCCACTTCCACCTATTGATTTTAAGTGAATGACATTACAAGCTCGGGTCACCCTTGACTTCCACCCCCTCCCTCGCCCCGCTGAAGTCGTCGCACCGCCCACATCCAGTATTTCAAGAAAATCGCTCCGACATTAAGAATTCTGACATTTCTCTCACATGTTGTGAAGCGAATAACAAAAACAATTACCTCCATTTCTTAGAATAATGACTTCTACATAACTCGGTCAGGCGGTGGCTTCTGATCTAAAGAGACCAGGTTCGATGCCAGAAATATTATATCAAATATGAAACAGTAGTGACAGGAATGTAGGTTTTCGTGATTTCTTGATATTGCACTAGATTCTGACGATGGGGTCATCATCACACATTGTTCCTCTATTAATCCTGAAAAATAATCGGGAGGGTCTACTCTATTTTATAGGATTTTACTTGATTCCCGAACCATTGTGAAAGTTACGACGAGAGAATTCTGCGGTCTTAATTCATCGTTAATCATCCCTATACCGACAGAGCTAACTCGGGTACATATTGATTCTCTCTATATCGGACAAATGAAGAACAAGCTAAGCACAAGATTGCAGATAATAATGAGAAAAAATAAAACATGAAGAGAAAGTGGAAAGCAAGACGTCTAAAGTAGTATCAGGGTTGGTTGATAGTTTGGGAAATTAATTTTAAATAGAAAGTCTCAAATATTTTAATACAGGATGATGATATGAAACGGATCGTTATGAAGTTAAAATGGAAATTTATGAAGTTGAGTTGGATTACTAATTTAATGTGGAATGTTTCAAAGTTACAGTTGAAGACTATAGAGTTTTAGAAAGTGTGATGAAGTTGAGATGAATGTGATTGAATTAAGAGAGATGGTGGTTAAGTTCAGAAACAAGGTATAGTTAAGGTGAGAGAGACCATCAATTTGAGAGATAATGTGATCGATAATTGAGAGAATAAGTGATTAAGTTGAAGAGTGACTAAATTCAGGCAGAAGGCCACAAAATTGAGGCTGAAGGAGACTAAATTGAGACAGAAAGTCACTAAATTGAGGCAGAATGTGACTAAATTGAGGCAGAATTACACTACATTGAGGCAGAAGGACTCAGGCAGAAAGTAACTAAATTGTGGCAGAAACACACTAAATTGAAACAGAAGGGTACTAAATTGAGGCAGAAGGTGACTAAATTGAGGCATAAGGTCACTAAATAGAGATAGGACACTAAATTGAGGCAGAAGGTGGCTAAATTGAGGCATAATGTGATTATATTGAGTCATAACATGATTTTATTGAGGCATAATGTGATTGAATTGAGGCATAATGTGATTATATTGAGGCTTAATGTGATTATATTGAGGCATAATGTGATTATATTGAGGCATAATGTGATTATATTGAGGCATAATGTGATTATATTGAGGCATAATGTGATTATATTGAGGCATAATGTGATTATATTGAGGCATAATGTGATTATATTGAGGCATAATGTGATTATATTGAGGCATAATGTGATTATATTGAGTTATATTATATTGAGATAACGGCATAATGATTATATTGAGGCATAATGTGATTATATTGAGTCATGACGTGATTATATTGAGTCATATTATATTGAGGCATTATTATTTGAGTCATAACGTGATTATATTGAGATTATATTGAGTCATAACGTGATTATTATATTGAGACATAATGTGATTATATTGAGGCATAATGTGATTATATTGAGACATAATGTGATTATATTGAGACATAACGATTATATTGAGACATAATGTGATTATATTGAGGCATAATGTGATTATATTGAGGCATAATGTGATTATATTGAGATAACGTGATTATATTGAGGCATAATGTTATATTGAGTCATAATGTGATTATATTGATTATATTGAGTCATAACGTGATTATATTGAGTCATAACGTGATTATATTGAGTCATAACGGGATTATATTGAGTTAACGTGATTATATTGAGGCATAATGTGATTATATTGAGGCATAACATTATATTGAGGCATGTGATTATATTGAGTCATAACGTGATTATATTGAGTCATAACGTGATTATATTGAGTCATAATGTGATTATATTGAGTCATGTGATTATATTGAGTTATATTATATTGAGTCATAACGTGATTATATTGAGTCATGATGTGATTATATTGAGGCATAATGTGATTATATTGAGTCATAATGGATTATATTGAGTCATAATTATATTGTGATTATATTGAGTCATAACGTGATTATATTGAGTCATGTGATTATATTGAGTCATAACGTGATTATTATATTGAGTCATAATGTGATTATATTGAGTAACGTGATTATATTGAGTCATGATGTGATTATATTGAGTCATAACGTGATTATATTGAGTCATGATGTGATTATATTGAGTCATAACGTGATTATATTGAGTCATAATGTGATTATATTGAGTCATAACGTGATTATATTGAGTCATAATGTGATTATATTGAGTCATAACGATTATATTGAGTCATAACGTGATTATATTGAGGCATAATGTGATTATATTGAGTCATAACGATTATTTGATATTGAGGCATAATGTGATTATATTGAGTCATAACGTGATTATATTGAGTCATAATGATTATATTGAGTCATAATGTGATTATATTGAGGCATATGTGATTATATTGAGTCATAACGTGATTATATTGAGATTATATTGAGTCATAACGTGATTATATTGAGTCATAATGTGATTATATTGAGTCATAATGTGATTATATTGAGTCATTGATTATATTGAGTCATAACGTGATTATATTGAGTCATGATGATTATATTGAGGCATAACGTAATATTGAGTGATTATATTGAGGCATAATGTGATTATATTGAGTCATATATGTGATTATATTGAGTCATAACGTATATTGATTATATTATGAGTCATAATGTGATTATATTGAGGCATAATGTGATTATATTGAGTCATAATGTGATTATATTGAGTCATAACGTGATTATATTGAGTCATTATATTTGAGGCATAATATGATTATATTGAGTCATAACGTGATTATATTGAGTCATAATGCGATTATATTGAGACATAATGCGATTATATTGAGACATAATGTGATTATATTGAGACATAATGTGATTATATTGAGACATAATGGATTATATTGAGTCATAATTATATTGTCATAACGATTATATTGAGTCATAACGTGATTATATTGAGGCATAATGTGATTATATTGAGGCATAATGTTATATTGATTATATTGAGTCATCATAATTGAGTCATAATGTGATTATATTGAGTCATAACGTGATTATATTGAGTCATAACGTGATTATATTGAGGCATAATATTATATTGAGTCATAATTATTATATTGAGGCATAATATTGAGTCATAACGTGATTATATTGAGGCATAATGTGATTATATTGAGTCATAACGTGATTATATTGAGGCATAATGATTATATTGATTATATTATATTGAGTCATAACGTGATTATATTGAGTCATAATGTGATTATTAGTATTGATTATATTGGCATAATGTGATTATATTGTCATAACGATTATATTGAGGCATGATTATATTGAGGCATAATTATATTGAGGCATAACGTGATTATATTGAGGCATAACGTGATTATATTGAGTGATTATATTGAGTCATAATGTGATTATATTGAGTCATAACGTGATATATTGAGTAATGTGATTATATTGAGGCATAATGTGATTATATTGAGTCATAACGTGATTATATTGAGTCATAACGTTTATATTGAGTCATAATGTGATTATATTGAGTCATAACGTGATTATATTGAGTCATAACGTGATTATATTGAGTCATGATGTGATTATATTGAGTCATAACGTGATTATATTGAGTCATAACGATGAGATGTATTATATTGAGTCATAACGTGATTATATTGAGTCATAACGTGATTATATTGAGTAATGTGATTATATTGAGTCATAATTATATTGAGTCATAACGTGATTATATTGAGTCATAACGTGATTATATTGAGTCATAATGATTATATTGAGGCATAATTTATATTGAGGCATAATGTGATTATATTGAGTCATAACGTGATTATATTGAGTCATAATGATTATATTGAGTCATAACGTGATTATATTGAGTCATGATGATTATATTGAGTTAACGTATTATATTGAGTCATAATTATATTGAGTCATAACGTGATTATATTGAGTCATAATTATATTGAGTCATAATGTGATTATATTGAGGCATAATGTGATTATATTGATTATTATATTGAGTCATAACGATTATATTGAGTCATAATGTTATATTGATTATTATTGAGTCATAATGTGATTATATTGAGGCATAATGTGATTATATTGAGTCATAATTATATTGAGTCATGTGATTATATTGAGGCATAATGTTATATTGATTGAGTCATTGATTATATTGAGCATAATGTGATTATATTGAGGCATAATGATTATATTGAGTCATAACGTATTATATTGAGGCATAATGTGATTATATTGAGTCATTGATTATATTGAGTCATAACGAGTCATAATGTGATTATATTGAGTCATAACGTGATTATATTGAGGCATAATGTGATTGAGGCATTGATTATATTGAGCATAATGTGATTATATTGAGTCATAACGTGATTATATTGAGGCATAATGTGATTATATTGAGGCATAATGTGATTATATTGAGTCATAACATGATTATATTGAGTCATAATGATTATATTGAGTGATTATTATTGAGGCATAATGTGATTATATTGAGGCATAATGTGATTATATTGAGGCATAATGTGATTATATTGAGTATTGAGAGCATATTATATTGAGTCATAATGTGATTATATTGAGTCATTGTGATTATATTGAGTCATAACGTGATTGTATTGAGGCATAATGTGATTATATTGAGGCATAACGTGATTATATTGAGGCATGATTATATTGCTTGTTCGATGAGTCATAACGTGATTATATTGAGGCATAATGTGATTATTATTGATGCATATTTTGCATAACGGAGGCATGGTTCCTTTGCTAAAAAAAGCCATCACTTTAGATTTATCAGTTTATATTGAGGCATAAAATTTCCATATTGAAACTTTCTGCCATTTGATTAAAGTTGTAAACCAAACGTTGTAAATTATCTTCTGAAGTTGACATAAACACAATATCATCAGCAAATAATAAGGTATCTATTTGGGACAAACGACTTATCGGTGTACTTCCATGTGGTTTCATTATATTGAGGCATAATGTGATTATATTGATGATGTGATTACATTGAGGCATAACATGATTTATTGAGGTAATGTGGTTATATAATGTGATTGAATTGAGGCCATTCCTTAATAATGTGATTCATGTATATTATAAATAATAGAAGAGATAAACTACAACTCCTGTCTCACTCTTTGATTTATTCATTTCCTATGCCTGTCCAGAGGCTCCATTCCTTAGGTGGCAACCCCACTGTCCAGACTTACTGGACTTACTTCTCCAGGCTAGTAACTTGTTGGAAGGACATCTTCTTACTAAAAAGTCTCTACAAACACAGAAGACGACTGCTTACAAGAAGAAATTATATAAATAAATAATCATGAATAAAGTTAGTTCCAGGTGGAAAAATGGGAAGTGACTTTTAGGCCACCCTGTATAAGCAGGACCAGATGTAAGATAGAGCAAGTGGAATTTTGAAATACATCAAGAAGAGAAAATTGTGAAAAACTGAAGGCTTAGAATTAAGAGGAAATTATAATAAGAGTAGATGAAGAAGAGGAATTGGAAAGGATTCTCATAGCAGATTTTTATGATAGTTATGGATAAAGTAAAGGTACAGTATGTAACTAGTCTGGCTTGAGTATTGATATTTCAACTGCCAGGTAGGTAGAGTACGTCTGTGTATCAGACAGGCAGGTAACTGCTAGCAGGTAACAAGATTTATATCCCGACGATGCAATATAATTACCTAGGAAATTAGACGTGTCAGATGGTTTTGGCATTGCCCTTTGAGAAGCCGCTGTACTCGCACCTGTCTTTTATTTGTCGTCTTAGTATGCATAACGTGTGTTGAATCCCTTTGCCCTGCGAAGTCATTAATACACCTGCCTAATAACAACTCCAACATGCGGAATGCTAAAATATCACTCCGCGTGGCATCTCGTTTACATTCAGAAGGCAATGCTGCTACATGACGCTTTTTCCAGACTTGAATTATTTTAGCACATGTATTTCGTATGGGAGCTTCCGTTATGCAGCATATTACGTCGAAGAAATAGATTGCAGATAGTTGCTGCTGAATTATACCACGATCAGGAGAACAAATTGAAGCGGTTAATTAAATATTATACCGCCGATATCAAATTAGTGCAAGTTAAGCAAAATAAACTTTTCCACTTCAGCTACATTCCTTTACGTATACATACATAGTGTTCTGCCACATGGCAGGTCTTTCACTGCAAGCCCAGCATTCTCCAATCTTTCCTATTTTCTGTCTTCCTCTTAGTTTCCGCATATAATAATATTTATTTTATTTATTTATTATTTATTCATTTACTTATTTATTTATATATTTATTTATTTACTTATTAATTAATTTATTTGCTTATTTATTTACATATTTATTTATGTATTTATTTATTTACTTACTTACTAATTAATATATTTATTTATTTACTTACTTTCTTATTAATTAATTTATTTATTTATTTATTTACTTGCTTACTTACTTATTAATTAATTTATTTGTTTATTTACTTATTTACTTATTAATTAATTAATTTCTTTATTTACTTGTTTATATATTTACTTATTTATTTATTTACTTGTTAATTTATTTATTTATTTATTAATTTATTTACTTACTTGCTTACTTCATTACTTATTAATTAATTAATTAAATTATTTATTTACTTACTTATTTATTTATTTACTTATTTATTTATTTACTTATATATTTAATTATTTATTTATTTACTTATTTACTTATTAATTAATTTATTTATTCATTTATTTATTTACTTACTTGCTTACTTACTTACTAATTAATTAATTAAATTATTTATGTATTTACTTACTTATTTATTATTTATTTATTTTTCACTTATTTATTTAATTTATTTTTATTTTTTATTTATTTACTTATTTATTTATTTATTTATTTATTTATTTATTTATTTATTTATTTATTTATTTATTTATTTATTTATTTATTTATTTATTTATTCTTAACAGCCAGAGGCAATTATAGTTCAGCACAATACACAAACAGAAGATACATGTAATAGTTGCGACAAGTCCTACATTGGACAGACAGGCAGATCATTCCAAACACGCTACAAAGAACACATTAAAGCAATAACCAGAAGATACAATACATCTACATACGCCGATAAATAACCAATGCTAACCACACATACAATAACATAAGTGCAGACATGGAAATCCTACACATACAACCCAAGAACAAAAAACTCAACACTAGAACAATATGAAATATACAAACACACTAAAACACACCCCGATCAAATTCTCAACACACAGATCAATTTCAGTACACACACACACACACACTATTTGACTCCACTTTTCAACACCTTTCTACAATCAAACGCACCCACATAACAGGCAGGGAAGTTCGAGATGACGCCGAGATCTAGTTGGCTCTGAGGATGGTGTGATGAAGCACCGAAACAGCTGTAAGCCGCACAGACTTTCATAATTAACACGAGTAAGTCCGCTAGTTAATCTAGTACTTATTTATTTTATTTATTTATTTGTTTATTTGAATAATTTCAAGAGAAAAATTGTTCCGGGGTCGGATATCGATCCCGAGACCTCTGGTTGAACGTACCAGCGCTCTGCCAACTGAGCTACCCGGAACTCCACCCGACACCGTCTCAACTTTTCCCTTTATATCCACACAACTCGCGTGGGCTGACGAAACGCCAGAGATCCACATCGAGTGCACACAATCTCTGTGTGACTTGGAATTGTGGTTTTGTGTTAACGTACACAGTGACGTATATATTATGCAAATCTAGTCTTTCAGGTGAAGCTCCCTGTAAAGCAGATTTGAATAATTTCAAGGGAAAAATTGTTCCGTTGCCGGGTAGATTTGCATTTATTTATTTGTTTTATTTATTTATTTATTTATTTATTTATTTGTTTATTTATTTATTTATTTATTGTTTTATTTATTTATGCTCGACCATGCCGAAATGTAGTAATTATACACCTGGTAGCAGACCTTTAATGCATGTCATTAAAGTACACCTACTCATTAAAGGTCAGGTCTTTCAGCCAATGACTACTCAGGTTACAACTGTTCAGCCAATGACAGGTCAGCTTTCTACCGTTATAAAACCGCAAGTATCGATTATTCTCGGATATGCAATCGAAAGAGAATTAGCGAAAAGTCACGGTGGCTAGAAATCCAATACTGTCGCAGAAGGTTATGTTCTGTTACTATAATAATTAGCGTTAATTGTAAATAATATTCAAATAAATTCAATTTGTCATCTCGTTTTTCAATTTCTAATTTAATTTCAATGTTATCTCTGTAGGTTCTTATGGCCTAGCAAGGTCAATGTGAACATGTGTTCCTCGGAAAAAATCAGCACTTTCCCGTCTGCTAACATCTCACAACATACGGGACATTGGTCAAGGTCAGATACAAAGAAAATTAATAATATCGTTAGAAATATGGTCGAGCATAAAAAATCGTATGAAACTCGCCTATATTGGTAATTTAGAAGCTCGTATTTATGAAACTCGCTTGCGCTCGTTTCATAAATTTCCATACTCTTCTTAATTAGGGAGACTGTTGTACCTTGAAACACTTTTCACATTTTATTTGTTTTTAATTTTGGGAAATGAAATTTTTTAAATGAAAAAATGCTTGAAATAATTACTGAAGATTCCTTTACAACTTCCTGTATGTATTTTCCTATTTTACAGATCTATTAAGGATGGAAAAATAAAATGAAGATATATGTAATGTGTTCAGAGGTACAACAGGATCATGTACCTTGAAACATACCCTCTTGTAAGTTGGAACACATGGAATATAGGTGGGAATATAGCTGTAAGAACTGACAATCATATTTAAAATGTATTTGGAATCATAAACCAGAGCAGGCTTCTTTGATTGAGTTTTTATTTCCTGGAGAAGCAATAACTGCTTCAACAGCTTTCTTCAAGGAATCCGGATCAATTGGGGACCTCTTAACTCCAGACTTACTTCGTGACATGACCTTAAAATAAAAGAAAAACAAAAACCGATAGTATCGTGTATGTTGGAACATGTTCCATGGTACAAGATGTTTTGTGTTCAAAGGTACAAGAGGGTGCACGTTTAAACAAATATGGCTCCTAAAACTAGAGAGTCAAATAAATCATGGAAATTAAAATATGTTATTACTCACCAGATGATAGGGAACACACCGTACTTGAAAGATGTTAACAAATGCAATCTGGTTTTGTGTTAGAAAACACACATCAATGAACGAAATGTTTACTTTTGGTGCTAAAAAATTCTTTTGTCCACGGAACTCACACTTTGCAGTAAATCAAACTGAAACTACGACCAGAGCTACTTAGCGGCTTTCTCTACAATCTACTTCAGTTTGAGTCCTCTAGGTAGCAGCAAAATTAAAAAAACAAAAAAATGTTCAAAGGTACACTATGCTAAAGGTACAACAGTCTCCGGCATTATAGGCTCGTTGCATAATATACTATTTATTTATTTGTTTGTTTATTCTTTCTTCGTTCGTTCGTTGATTTATTTATTTATTTTATTTATTTATTTATTTATTTATTTATTTATTTATTTATTTATTTATTTATTTATTTATTTATTTATTTATTTATTTATTTATTAGTTGGTTTTAGTGTTTGATTTTATTTTACTTATTTCTGGTTTGATCCTTTATAACATGAATTACTATATCAGCACACATAAATTTCTTCACCGCCATGTTCATTATATAAAAACTAAACCTTCTACTTATCATTAATACCTGTATTGTAATCTCGCTTGCGATCTGTCATGGTCTGCAACGTTGTATGTGCTGTACACCCTTGTGTCTTAGGCAGAAAAGCTCCGCGCTTATGGAGATAGCTTAAAAAAGCTCGCGCTCAGAATTACTAGTAATCATCGCATCACTGCCTTATAGCCTTAAGGCTGGTTCACAATAAACCGGGAACGAGAGCCAGAATAAAAACGAGAAGCAGAGGACGTGAATATGAAAATTTTTGATTCACAATAGACCGAGAACGTAGACGACTATGCATATCGATATGCATGTCAATAACGATATGTAAAGTCGATATTACGTATTCTGATGCTTTTTGTGTATAATTGACCAATGGCGTTCTCTCATGAGTACAAGGCAGCCATCATAAACACAGGTTAACCAACTTCGAAATTTCAACTGAAACATTTCATTAGGTACGGTACTATAAATATGCCCATGCATCTTTATTATCACAACCTATTTTAAGTCTACCATAACGTAAAATAATTAGAGAAGAAACATTTGTAATAGAACAAAAATGAACACAACAGTAGTTATTGAATTGAAGCATAAATATGTAGTGTGTAATACAACCAATACAGTAATAAAATATGATTCACTTACGATCGGTGTTCAAAGATGCAGCTATTGAAAGCCACGTATTCTCCTTCATTTTCTCATCTTTATACGAGGCGCGCCGCTTATCGTAAACGTGAGGATTTTCCACAACACTCAATATTAGAATCTCATCAAATAAAACTTGCTCCATGATGTACAGCACAGAACAAAATAATGCATAGGTTATGTCAATGTCTTCTTGCTACAAAATATACGACGACAAAATAGCTTTTAGATGGCAAAAGAATGAATCTAGTGGGCTGTGATCGAAAACGTGAACGCCAAAGTTGAAACTTGGACAACTCTTCGTTTCCGATCCCGGGCTCTGGCAAGCTTTTCGTTAATTGTGAATGCCCACATTTAAATGTACACATTTTAACTATTTTACCGTTTTCGTTCCGATTCTCGTTTCCGGTTTATTGTGAACCAGCCTTTAATTCTTTCAGATTAAATATTTTTTTTTTTATTTTAGTAGGTTATTTTACGACGCTTTATCAACATCTTAGGTTATTTAGCGTCTGAATGAGATGAAGGTGACAATGCCGGTGAAATGAGTCCGGGGTTCAACACCGAAAGTTACCTAGCATTTGCTCATATTGGATTGAGGGAAAACCCCGGAAAAAAACCTCAACCAGGTAACTTGCCCCGACCGGATTAAATAAATAAATAAATTCAAATTATTATTATTATTATTAGACAAACTTTTTGGGATTGTGATTTCAGGTAATTTTCTGTAATTATTACCCTTACAAGAACCCTCTCCCCTCACACCCACGACGCACACAGTTAATTAATTATGGATTGTGTAGTAATTATTTCACCTTTACGAAATCCGTTGAAATTGAATAGCTGCGTCGGTATTCCTCTGCACCTTAACACCAATGCAAGTGTCATTTCAGTATCACCGGATTCAATATCCAGCGTTCCCTCAGGGGCCATCAGGTCTGCCAACATTTACTATAACTTTAATTATAAGCAGGTTATGTGAAATCGATACCTAAAAGTTCTCCCCCGAAGCTAGGCAGCAGTGCAAGCTAAATACCTCCTCAGTTTTGTATCCTGGTCTAAAATTACCTTTTACGCTTCCGCCGCCCCGGGAGGTTATCCTACCTGCTATTGCGCTTCACAGGAATGTCAAATAAGTTGCCTACCCATCAGGTCCTACTCCCCTGGAGATAAGGAGGAGTCTGCAGACAGAGAGGCATTTGATAGCCGTGCTAACTTCGGAAGCCAGTTTACCAATACAATTTGTTAACCAACCCCCCACCCCTCTGCACCAAGATTGATTTTACTCCTCCACATTATTCGACATTTGCAAATTCCTTACTTTGCAGGGGTGACAAAAACTAATCTTTGGCTATAACCAGGGGCAGGTATTTTTAGAGATTAATTTTATCGTTTGCGTACGTAGATTAATTTTATCATCAGTTTTTCGTAATAGATTTTGAATATTTTTTGTATTCGACAGATAATGGAGAAAAAATGTAAGTGTAGATTCAGATTTGATTTCAAAAAGGCTTTTGACTCGGTTAAGAGAAGTTTATAAGATATTCTTATTGAATTTGGTATTCCCAAGAAACTAGTTCGATTAATTATTTTGTGAAATACAGCAGAGTCCGTTAGGTCACTATCGATGCTTTTCCAATTCACTGCGGGCTAAAGCAAGGAGATGCACTACCACCTTTACTTTTTAACTTCGCTCTAGAATATGCCATTAGGAAAGTTCAGGATAACAGGCAGGGTTTGGAATTGAACATTACATCAGCTTCTTGTCATTGACATGAATATGTTAGAAGAAAATACACAAACGATTAGGAAAACACGGAAATTTTACTTGAAGCAAGTAGAGCGATCGGTTTGGAAGTAAATCCCGAAAAGACAAAGTATCTTATTATGTCTCGTTAAATTGGAAATATAAAAAGATTTATCCTTCGAAGAGGTGGAAAAATTCAAATATCTTGTTTAAAAAATAAATGACACTCGAGGAAATTAAACGCAGAATAAATATGGGAAATTAATTTATTATTCGGTTGAATGCTTTATCATCCAGTCTGCTGTCGAAAAATCTGAAAATTTATAAAACAGTTATATTACCGGTTCTTCTGTATGGTTGTGAAACTTGGACTTACTCTGAGAGAAACATCGGTTCAGGGTGTTTGAGAATAAGGTTCTTAGGAAAATATTTGGGGCTAAGGGGGATGATTACAGGAGAATGGAGAAAGTTACACAACACAGAACTGCATTTTATTCTTCACCTGACATAATTAGGAACATTAAATCCAGACGTTTGAGATGGGCAGGGCATGTGCACGTGGGCTCCAGAAATGCATATAGAGTGTTAGTAGATTTTGGCTTTAGGGAGGCCGAGACGTTGGGAGGATAATATTAAAATGGATTTGAGGGAGGTGGGTTAATGATAGAGACTGGATTAATCTTGCACAGGATAGGGACCGCTGGCGGGCTTATGTGAGGGCGGCAATGAACCTTCGGTTCCTTAAAAGCCATTTGTAAGTAAGTAAGTAATTTTATCGTTTGTGTTTTTTAATATTGGTATCGGCGAAGATTGTAGGAGATTGATTTGTACTTTTGGCGGCGATTAATGAAAATTTTGGAAAATACAATTATTTTGGAAATGCAGTATTAACTCAGTATGAATATTACTTTCCAAATAATTAACATTAAAGGTTCTATACATCTTGATTAACAACTTTTAACGTTTGTATGTATGTATTTATTTACACTGCAAGTGGGCAAGCACCATTATGGTATACACAATATATTATTATTATTGTTATCCAAATATTGAAACCCTATTTTACCTTTGGTATATTAGGGTTGTAGTTTGTTACATGTGAAATACATTATGTAGTAATACACAATTTTAAAGAATTAATTAGGTGTGAATCATAGTTACAATATAAATACACTAATTAAGAGACAGTAAACAATACTAAATACCTTATGCAATAATTACTTTCAGTTTAAACAAAATGAAGTAAAATTAGAAATAATAATCGAAGGTGTAGAGAAATTGCAAGATTATTACATTAATTTGTGATCTTATACATAATTTAAGCAATATTAATGAGATAATCCACAGAATTGGCGTAGTTACAAATAAAACACCTATTATATAGTTGGTTTGCGATAGTAAAGAAAAAAATAAAAACAAAATTACTTATGGTTACAAACTATATACCTGTCATCAAATACTCAACAATAATAAAAACTATAATACAAACATAGTTATTTTGTTATTATTATTATGTCCCAAAGATAGACACCTTTTTTTAGTATTTTTTATAACATCATTAATTTATATACAATTAACAGCTACAGTCTTGCTTTGTTTATTCTGTGAATTGTTTGTAACAAATTTTTTTCTAAGAAAATGGTAAAGGAGTGTGGAGTAATTTAAATTGCAGTCCGAGATGTGATATCTTAAAAAGTGTCTTTTCCTTTCGAACACTGGACAGTGAAAAATCAAATGTTCAACAGTCTGATTCTCTTTGCATATGCACAGAGATTCTTCTGCACTTTTGATCCTAAATCTTTCAAAGTAGGAACCGAATTTTCCATGGCCGGTCATAAATTGGGTGTAAAAGAAGTCGTTGAG
Source organism: Periplaneta americana (assembly GCA_025594305.2). Classification (NCBI taxonomy): domain Eukaryota; kingdom Metazoa; phylum Arthropoda; class Insecta; order Blattodea; family Blattidae; genus Periplaneta; species Periplaneta americana. The sequence goes on along the minus strand of JAJSOF020000003.1, from coordinate 199,779,073 downwards.
AACTGACTGCAACATAGTCTGTCTTGTACATTGGGAAAGAATAATTTCTTGGTCATACAGCCTTTAACACTAGAGTTCCAGTATGTATTTCACTAAGTGTAGTTGTGTGCTTGATCTTCTGCTTGATGTACGAAATAGGACAGGTGGAATATTTATATTCTGAGTTGGTTGAGGCTGCTTGCTTCGCTAATGTATCCCAATACAATTTTACAATACATATACAGTTTTATACACAATACAATAAGAATATACAATACAATTTAACACAATAATAATAAAACATAAATAAAATACCTAATTTTACATTACAACCTACATAATTATGTATAGGCCCTACATAAGTTTCAATAGTCTTTCACTTTACTCTCATCTCATTCCCTGTAGTGGCACTATGACGCATTTCACTGACACTTTAGCACACATTTCACTGACACTCTGTAACACATTTCACTGACACTATAGAACACATTTCATTGACGCTATAAATTATCACTGATCGGAACTGTTCACTGCACTGTAAAACCATAACTTCACTGACTCACCTCGCTTCACTGATACAACAGTTCAAATCAGTCAAATAATTACATCCTTATGCATACTTATAAACAGAACTACATTTAAACACCGTATCACTTCGGAATATGTATGATAAGACTTTCTTGTGTTAAATTTTAACGTACCTTGTTAACATGTTTCGACCTATTTTGGGCCATCTTCAGAACTGGTCGTTGTATTTGTGTATTAAATGACTTGTACAGTGTTAAAAGTTGTGTAATCAAGATGTATAATCAAGACAATACAAGTCATTTAATACACAAATACAACGACCAGTTCTGAAGATGGCCCAAAATAGGTCGAAACATGTTAACAAGGTACGTTAAAATTTAACACAAGAAAGTCTTATCATACATATTCCGAAACTAAAGGTTCGTTGAATTCTGGTAAAGGTGTGATATGGCCAATAGACAATATTTGTTGGATTGAGACTTTATGTAACACACTTACTTACCTACTTACTTACTTACTTACTGGCTTTTAAGGAAACCGGAGGTTCATTGTCTCCCTCACATAAGCCCGCCATCGGTCCCTATCCTGTGCAAGATTAATCCAGTCTCTATCAACATATCTCACCTCCCTCAAATCCATTTTAATATTATCTTCCCATCTACGTCTCGGCCTCCCCAAACGTCTTTTTCCCTCCGGTCTCCAAATTAATACTCTAAATGTATTTCTGGACTCGCCCATACGTGCTACATGCCCTGCCCATCTCAAACGTCTGTATTTAATGTTCCTAATTATGTCAGTTGAAGAATACAATGCGTGCAGTTCTGTGTTGTGTAACTTTCTCCTTCCTCCTGTAACTTCATCCCTCTTAGGCCCAAATATTTTCCTAAGCACCTTATTCTCAAACACCCTTAATCTCTGTTCCTCTCTCAAAGTGAGAGTCCAAGTTTCACAACCATACAGAACAAACGGTAATATAACTGTTTTATAAATTCTAACTTTCAGCTTTTTTGACAGCAGACTGGATGACAAAAGCTTCTCAACCGAATAATAATAGGCATTTCCTATATTTATTCTGCGTTTAATTTCCTCCCTAGTGTCATTTATAGGTCTATTTGTTACTGTTGCTCCAACTTTGAAAATATTGAGATTAGGACAAATGTTTATGTGACATTTTTTGCTCACAATGTCTTCGGAAATAAGTCACGGTAAATCCTCCTGAATTACCCTGTATACCTGTAATTTGATATTTCTAATTTTATCTGTCTATATGTCTGTATGTATATGCCTGTAATTTTGTCTGTCTGTAAATCTGCTTCATCCGGTATTCCTGCCTGTCTCTCTTCGAATCTTTCTGTCTCTGTTTTTGTCTATGTGAGTCTCTTATCTATCTGTTAGTCTGTCTCCAGTTTCATTTATGAATTCTGCTATTTAAGCACATATTCAGTGTATTTAACTGATAATTACATTCACTTTCAATTCTGAAGCATTATTTTCATCTCAGACAAGTACAGACTCTCTTCCACACCCCAGATAATATTCGAAATCACGACCATATGCCCCGTGCTACATAAAATCTCCCTCTACTATAGAGGTTGAAAAATGAACACAAATTGCCTATTATAATTTATTCATTGTGAATAGGACATAAGGAGATCTCTTTTTTCGTGCAGAAATATATAGCAGAATTCATAACCACCAGCTCTTACCCCTATACAAAAAAACTCGTTCTGTTTATTGCACGATATCCACGAGATAGATCTCTCTTCTCCCCTCCCCTCCTGATCCTTCAGGCAATCAAGAGACCGGATATCCTCTAGCCTTTGCCCCCTCTTTTGGTCGTAAAGTTTTCGCTTCTCCTTGGCAAAAAGAACCGATAACTTTCGTCAGAAGGTTGGACATTTCTCCCGTCAGATGGTAGTAAATATAATCTAGAAGCAGACATGCTTTTCACTTGTTATTTCCATGGCAATAGTTTTGCTACTGAGTCTATCATTTGTTTTAACTGAAAGTTTGATGTTTTCTAGTTTACAGAACAGCTCTGTTTCGATCATAGAAGTCTTTTTTTTATGAAAGTCTATCACTTGAATACAGCTAAACCTGAAACCAATTTTGTGGCCAAAGCCTATGAATTTCCTCATACATTCTTATCGAAATTGTTTTACAGATTAAGTCTGTATCCATAGCAACATTTTTCTTATAAAAGTTACGGATATCTATACTAATAATAAATCTGTAGCCGAAATTTTTCTGGTAATTTTCGATTTTCCAAAAATAATTGGTCCTAACATATATAATTAACCACCCTGAAACCGAAAATCGCTTTTTGAAATTTTTCTTTGTATGTCTGTCTGTCTGTCTGTCTGTATGTTTGTTACCTTTTCACGCGATAATGGCTGAACGGATTTCAATGAAAATTGGAATATAAATTAAGTTCGTTGTAACTTAGATTATAGGGTATATGGCATTCAAAATACATTATTTAAAAGGGGGTTACAAGGGGCCTGAATTAAATAAATCGAAATATCTCGCTTATTATTGATTTTTATGAAAAATGTTACATAACAAACATTTTTTTAAACATAATTTTCGATAAGTTTTATTCTTTGAGAAATTTTGATAGGACTACTATTTAATGAGATAAATGAGTTTTAAAATTAAAATAACTGCCATCTAAGACGGTGCAATGAATTAAGAACAAATGACTTCGTCTATAAGGGGCCTTGGACAGCAACAATCGAAAGCTATTAAACATAGTCTACAGAGAATGTTTCTGTGTTTGTATGAAGTAATATCAGAAGCTAAATTAACCGATTTGTATAAATAATTATTATTTCATCATTGGAAAGTGTAGTTTCTCTAGATGGACATAATGCTATAATGTTATTACAGTAACTTCTGAATGAATCGAGGACAGGTAAGATTAAAATAGCTTCTTATGCACAGAAAACTTGATAGGCTATTGTGTGTATTCGTTTCCTGTATTTCTTAAAATAATGTTTATCTCAGAGAATTAACGACCAACGAGAGTGTATTGATTTAGTATGCAGTAATAATATGTTAGCTTAGCATTCCATTATTTTATAATCCAAATTTTAACTATGCTCAATTGAATCGAGTTAAAATACATAAAATACATATGCATTAAATGCAATGCAAAAATTTGGGTAATGAGCCAAGCAGATTATGTTGCCCTGTTGTAAAATAAAATTTGTTCCTCCTGAGATTCAAGAGCCCCCATAACAAATTAAAAACTTACTTATCGGGGTACATCTGTTATCAACACACTTTTATATAATATAATATAATATAATATAATATAATATAATATAATATAATATAATATAATTTAAGTTATTTAAGTTATTTGAAGGGTTCAGAACCATAGTGGGCCAAGTGCCATTTACTGAATACGTAGAAAACAAGAGTTAAAATTAAGTTATTACCATAATTCAATGGAAACATATAGCAAGTAAAATAAAGTATACATATTAAATGTAAATGATGTCAATGTTCATTAAACTATGGTTGCATGTAATAAAAATTAAGAAACATGTTAAAGGAATTGTCATTGAACCAAATGAGTGTCTCTGGACCAAAATGATTCCATTTTAATTATTTAAATATAATTTAAATTAAGTAACATATTGAACGATTTATCCTTCTATCAAACACGAATGTTCCCTGGATCAGATGTCCTATTTTAATTATGTAATTACTTTAAATTTATTTCTAACGGCTGCAGCGGAGCGCACGGGTACGGCTAGTAATTTCATATAACAAGTGGCTTGTGCAGCAAATGCTGCAAATTTAGTTAATTAGAAGTTCAAATAAACGTTATTCAGATTTATTTTACAGAAAGATTACCAGACATTTTGAAAGTTATTTTCTTCCATCATAATGTGGATGTAACATTTAAAGAAACGTGATAGCTCAATGAAGTGTAACCCTGTCAAAAATATCTCTTTTAAAAGCTTCCCTGTTAATGTTTTTATGCCAAATACTTTTTCTTGAACACATTCATCTTCAGTTCTTTGAGTTCTCCCCACAACAAAATGTTTGCTTGGCAGCGATCACAGATCTAATCCAATAAACCAAAGGGATAATATTAAATTAATTTGATGTACTTTAAAGACGCAACTAAAATAGAAAGCATGACTCAATTACTTAAGCATCTTTCATATTACTGCACTAATCCTAGGAAAATGAGAGAATCACACATGTAAGTATCTACATCGCACGTCATTAAATATCTGAAAAAAACTCACACCACGCCACTTAATTAATTTAATAACTGTAAAAATATTTCATTTTTAATAACAATACTGTTATCTTACGTACGTTTTGTTGTTTTCAGTAACATATATGGTATATTGTATAGCCGTTACTCAGTAAATTATAGAAATTAAGATCTAGCTTAAGATATTCTCTACGTCTACTTACATAAAACCCAAAAGGTTTCACTTTCATATCAATATAGCATTAACGTGTATAATTAGTGACAAATAGCCTACTCACATATTATTGCATTAGCTATAATAACTAGGTTCAAAATTCCCGGAATTTTACTACCATTTTTCGTAAATATATAACAAGGGATATTATACATTTGTTTTGTTGTAACATTCAATGTCATTTCCTTAAAGTTTGTTGATAATGGCAATTATTGGTTTTGAGTTATAGGCAATTGTTTATCATAGTGTTTCGTTTGTTCGTCACATTTTGTAATAAACCACAGAGCAAAGTACAAACATCAAGTTCTGTGTTTTGCTGGGGAATGATCAGTATGGCTGATGAAGATGGTGATTTCTTAAACAAAATGAAACTGGTGCTAAGTTTCCCTGACAGTCATCTGAGTTAAATCAAAAAAAACATCTCCTCGAAGCAAAAATTTCCTAGGCACACTTCCAAAGGCAAAGTTATTTTAAATGTTATGTTTTATTTAACGACGCTCGCAACTGCAGAGGTTATATCAGCATCGCCGGATGTGCCTGAATTTTGTCCCGCAGGTTTTCATGCCAGTAAATCTACTAACATGAGCCTGTCGCATTTAAGCTTTAAAGCAAAGTTATGTTGGAAGTTTTCTGACTTTTGTCTTTAGTTCATTCCAGAAGGTCGCTGTAACGAAAGAATTGTAAGAAACCCTCCGTCGCCTCTGGGACAAAACTCCAGAAAAGTGGGTAAAAACAACTGGTTCCTTTGGATAATGCACCTGCTCATCGCGCAATTATTGTAAAGAATTTTCTTGCCAGGCAAAACATAACTGCTTTGGATCACCCAAATCTTCACCACCTGATTTTTCTGTTTCCCCGTCTGAAAAGTCATCTGAAAGGACGGAGATTCAATGCTGAAGAGGTTATCGCAAACGCGACGAGAGCACTAAGACGGGTTTCACAAAATGGCTTCCAGGCCTGCTTCCAGGAACTCTACACGCGTTGGCAAAGTGTGTTGTTGCCGGCAACTATTTTGAAGGAAATGCTGTAGAATAGTGTTTAAGGTACGTTGTTTCTATGATGCTAGCAAATTCCGGGAACTTTTGAACCTAGTATGTATTATTTCATTTTAATGGTAATAATGTCATCAAACATTCTTAAGTTTTGTAGTTCTTAATTCCAATAAACAGCTGTATTCAGAAAACTACAGACCAGAGAATCAGACCTGTAAGTTTTGAAGTTTTTATACGTTATCAAAAAGTTACACAAATGAAGATCGACATATTGGCTTTATGATGTCAAAGAATCTGAACCATCTGAACTCTAAATATGTCAGCAATCCTGCAGGTCATCGCCTTTGTGTATTATTGTTTATTGTAGTGTGTGTTTTGTTTTATTCTGAAATGCCATTAAGTTCGTTCTCAAAACTGACGAAAGATGGGTTTTGGATAATAGGAAAATTATGTAGGAAAACTAACGCTTCACTGAAACTTACTATTTTTCTGAAAATCCTTGGATGCCAAGCTTCAAAATGACGGGTCATTCATTAAAATCCGTTCAGCCATTTTCCCGTAATTTCCATTACCAGTTCAAATTATATAATATAGATATTATCATAGGTATATCACAAAGGTTCTCGTATATAATTCCGCAGTTGGTAGCGCCAATAAATTATCAAACGAGATATCTGAAGAAGACTATTTTAATAATAAATAAATTTTATTAATAAAAAGAAGATAACATAATTATATTACTATTAAATTATATATTTTTGTTGCGAACTTCATATATACAGGGACATCATTTTATTTTTACTAACATTTTTAATCCAAGATTGGAGTTCGATGATACTGGCGTAAAACACAAATCACTCTACTAGGTATAGGAAGGAAGAAAAGTAGTTTATCCATGTACGTAAACTAGTAAATATCGCGATTTTGAGTTTGATAATTTTCATTAGGTTTTCCTTGAATCAAAGTACAGTACTGTATTAAGAATAAGACGTTTTTACTCACGAAGTGAGTTATCCATGCTAACGTATTCATTATGCAGTGTAGGCTATATTATACTGTCTACAGCACATTAGCGTACAATATAGAGAAAGAAGTTAAATTGAAAAATAATCATAATATGAATATTTAAACACAATTTTGAAAATGGTGACCGTTCATTTCGATACAGGCTTCAGTTCTTTTGTGCATATTATCGCACTATAGACTATTGCATCTAATTCCAATTGCCAGTTTCGTCCTTCGTACTAGTAACTCATGTTGAAATAATTCCGTACCTACTCTACGTACTGTAAATTCAATCTTCACTTCTGCCCGACCCGAAAATATAAAATTACTCAGACATGCGTCCGTCCAAGTGGTTATGCCGCAGGATTGTAGAAAGGAGGAAATCACGTGACAGTTAATTACTTAACGAGGCCCTTTTATTTAAGTTAAATTAAACAGCTGTATAATATTACGTAAACTTCCAATTCCTAAGAGAAATTAATGTTTTCAGAAAAGAGCTAAGACAGCCCAGCTATTACAGAGGGGCGAGCAGAAGCAGGTGGGGAAGTCGGGATGCGACGTAGGCAAACGGACAGTACCTGTGCGAAAATATGATTCAATATTGAAAGCTCTTTCGTCACTGGAAAACGCGAACATATTTCTGGAACGTACTCTACTCAGTAACTCAGTACTGCTTACTATCTGCGGTATTGGTTCTGTGTGGAGTTGGAACTTCCTTAGTAGAAGGGGTGGGAGTGAAGTACATTCAAAAACTCGGGTACAATAAAAATTGAAGTAAAAATAAAATGATGTCCCTGTATTATTTCATTGATCGAGTTGACCTTGGCCTCCTGCAATACGAAATTCATAAGTAAACATTTGACAATAGCCGTAGAAATTATCATTGGTGAAACAGCAAAACTAAACAAATATTTGAGGTTATGACATTTTACTTTGCACTAGGTACTTTCATGTAGTGATTTATGAGCAAGATAAATATTATGATATCTGATTAAGAATATTTCGAGAATATATTAACAAAGAATTTATACCATACAGAAACACTAAATGATTTATAGCAAGATTAGTTTCTATTTGTATTGTAAGAATGGCTTGTTTCTTAATTTGGCTTATGGTGAAGTGGAAGAGAAGACATTACATTATTAAAAGTAACCGTGTTTAATACGTACATTTGCTAGCGTAGCCATCATGCAATATCACGGCCCACTGTAATGTTGTTGTTGTTGTTTTTTTTTAGTTTGTTTATACACGCTTTAACATCTGTGGTCATATCTCATGTTTAGGACCTGTAGGTATACCAGTAGTCCGTTGTTACTCTTGTTAAGTTCCTGTTTCTGTTGTGTGTTGTAGATGTCTTGTGTCCATGTAACTGATTATATATTTTGATTAATGTTTATGATATTGGTAATTGTGGCGGTGATGAATAATGGCATGAAATTTTCAACCCGGCATTTACCCTTGTGTCTGAAGAAAACCATGAAAAAACCCAGTCGGATTGGTCAATTACTGGAATCGAACCCGGGACCTCCCGAATGCCAATGTCAAACGCTATTGTCTGGACCAAAATCGCTCTGTACTCTATTGTTAAGGAAAAAGTGAAAACATATAACATCTGAACATCAGGTGAACAAATCAAGTAGGCTACGACAAAATTGTTGTGACTGTTTACACTGTTACAACGTAATACTACTTTGACCAATAAAATGGTGCGAAACGACGTGTTTCTGCCAATCATGACTGCTTATCCTACAATTTTTATCACCTCCTTAGCATTTGTTTGTTTTTATCACCTCCCAAGCATTTGTTTCTTTGTTTTCCAACGTTGTACTATCAATAATATTGTACCCTTCAAAATTATTCATGTTTATTGCATCATCCTTAATTAAAACTTTTCTATCATTTATCTTGTTTATATTATTTAGGTTATGTCATATAAAGAGATAGGTTTGAAAGTAAACCCGAAAAGACAAAGTATATGATTATGTCTCGTGACCTGAATATTGTACGATATGGAAATATAAAAATTGGACATTTATCCTTTGAAGAGGTGGAAAAAATTCAAATACCTGGGACCAATAGTAACAAATATAAATGACACTCGGGAGGATATTAAACGCAGAATAAATATGGGAAATTCTGTTATTATTCCGTTGAGAAGCTTTTATCATCCAGTCTGCTGTCAAAAAATCTGAGAGGCTTAGAATTTAAAAACCAGTTATATTACCGGTTGCTCTGTGGTTGAGCTCTGGAGACGTTCAACAAGAGGTTAAGGATCGATAAGATGCCCCGGAAAATTTTTCCTTGAAATTATTCAAATCTGTTACAGGAGAATGGATTTGAAATATATACGTTACTGTGTACGTTAACAGAAAACCACAAAAGTCACACAGATTGTATTCTTCACCTGGGTCTCTTAGGAACATTAAATCCAGACGTTTGAGATGGGCAGGGCATGAGACGGTCCAGAAATGCGGGTTAGTTGGAGGCCGGAGGGAAAAAGACCTTTGGGGAGCTCGAGACGTAGATGGGAAGATGGTACGTTCAAAGGATTTGAGGGATCGATGATGATAAGAATTTTTAAATTATTCAAATCTGATTTACAGGGAGCTTTACCAAAAGACTAGATTTGCATTTATTTCTTTGTTTGCCAACGTTGTACTATCAATAACACTGTTCCTTTCAAAAATTATTAATGTTTATTTCATTATCCTTAATGAAACTTTTCTATCATTTATCTTGTTTATATTATTTAGTTATGCTATAGCTTCTGCTGTATGAGATTATTGATAGTTACGTATCAGAAATTGTTTAATATAATATATTGATAATTGAAGTGGAATGCAACTGTTTTAATAAAAATGAAATTGAATCAACAAACCCTTTTTTGACTTGTAATCTTCTATAGAATTCAATGAAGGTTGTATAGGTGGTACGACTGGTAACAAGAGAACAGCTCATCATAACACACTACTGCCATCTAGCGGAATATATTTTATAATGATGAAATGGTACAATAATACATTTTCAAGACGGGTTAGTATTTTAATAAGTCAATTAATATTTTATTGTATTAGAGTACTTTATTTCTTCTAATCTTTATATACTTTCTTCTGATCGTTTAATAGTCAGTTAAATCCCACTCGAGTTTTGATTTTCTATAGATAAATCAAAACCTCTAGTGAGATTGCTGTAGATAAAATTTCTGTTAATTGTTGGCTTTTGATTGATTGAAACTCAATAGATTCTTACACTACATTGGTAGATTGGTACCTACAGGATAATATAATACTTTTAGTCATCAATTTTATGAGCGGATAACATACTAATTTGTGTTAGAAATAAATAATTGGCGTAATATACATTTCAAAGTAAGGAAGTGAATAATACGTTTAGGCCACTTGTTTTCTTTAAATTTGTGACGTACAGTTTTGTACATGTTTTTATGGCTCTTGGTCGGGGTCTATGCAAAATGTAGGGTAAACATTGGTAATTTCGTGATAATTTCATGAAAACTAATTTAAAATGCAAATGTGTAAATATATCCTTATTCCGATTTTTTCATCTAAAAGACGATAACTTTGTGTACAAATCTGGATACATAAAAGATTGAATACGTTCTTGAATATGTACCAAAAACCTCTTTTACAACTTAAGCTGAAAGGTTGGTTATTTCGTGATAATCTTGGTAATTTCGTGATATTGCATTGATAATTTCATGAGAGGTAGAAGAATTGTGGAAAAATTCATTAAAGTCAAATGAAATTCCCATTTATTGTTACAAGACTTCAAACAGTAATTCCGTCTAATATTCATAGCAAGAAAACATAGAAATACATATCAACACATAATAAGAATGAAATCAAAGTAAAACTTGAAATTGAAAAGGGATCTTCTTTACCTGAAAGGGTGAACACTTTTATTACGGACTTTACTATAGCCTCTATTACTATGGTAACTCCAAAAGTAATGCATAACATTTGTTTAAAAATTATATTTTTATCCTACAGCTTTGCTATTTTCACAGAATGTAGATGCAACCTTAAGGAACAAAATGTCACTTTTCCACATAATCCCCGTCCCTTTCAACTGCCTTACGTAACCTAGGAACGAGGGCCTGTAGACCAGCACGGTAAAAGTCTGTACCAACACGTCTGAGCCACTCTTTAGCAGCGTGCACAAGGGAGTCATCTTCTAACCTCGTTCCGAGAAGGGATCCTTCAGTTTACCAAAGAGATGGTAATCGCACGGTGCCAGTTCAGGACTGTAAGGCGGTTGTTTCAGTGTTGTCTATCCGAATTTTCTGATCTGGTCTGTGGTCTTGTGACTGACATATGGCTGTGCGTTGTCGTGCAGAACAGAACATCCTGCTTCTCCCAATGTCGTCGAACACGACTCAGTCGAACTTGAAGTTTCTTGAGATTTGCAACATACCCGTCAGAATTAATGGCGGTTCCGTGTGGCATGATGTCCACAAGCAAGAGTCCTTCTGAATCGAAAAACACAGTAGCCATAACGTTTCCTGCCGAAGGTGTACTTTTGAATTTCTATTTCTTTGATGAATTTGCATGATGCCACTCCATTGTCTGCCTCTGTCTCCGGTCCAAAATGGTGGAGCCATGTTCCATCTTCTGTCACAATTCTTGCAAATAAGTCATCTAGCACTTATCATTGACACTTAGCATGATAACAATTCAAACTGAAGCTACACTGAACCCATTGCGTCTCCGTTTTCTTTTTTGTTATCACATCTTGTTTTCAGATTTCTAAAATTCCTATTGTAATACAATTTTTAAAATAGTATAAAATGTAACACTTAATGCTCAACAAAGTTTCACTTCAAACAGCTAAGATTTCTATCAGTAAAGCTAAGCCTATATGGCGACTACAGCTGTATCTAAAATTCCAAAAACATTTCCTAAAATTTCATGAAGATACAATAAATCTTTGTACCAAATATCATATACTTACCTTTAGTAATAAGCCTGTAATGTAATTACAAACATCCACAAAATTTGTATGCCTGAGAAGTCGACGCAAACTTGCTCTCTCCAAACATAAAAGCTCACTGAAGCAACTACAATAGTCACACAAAGCTTAACTGTATGTTTTTGGAAACTGGACAAAATATGCAATCCCTTGGCGGAAATTTGGATTTCGTAACACCATTGGTTAGTTCACAAAAGAGGAAAGAAAAAGTATCACGGAATAACCACTGCCACGAAATTACCAATGTTTACCCTATATAAAAAAAGAGGAAGTTCACAATCATACGTGTCTTCAGTAAAAACTAAATCAGTATTATTTGTAAAGATGGCGATATGATGATAAAAGTGACAATATCATGACGATATTGAGAAGAATGTTATGTTATTTTGATTGATGGTAAAGGAAAGTAATTACTACAAAATATAACAAACTTGAAAGCGTCTTCTTCCGTCAGATATTCCATTTAGTGTTTCCGGGTTTCGAACCCATGCTTTCGACGTGGAAACCTGATATACTATCGCTATAAAAGTTACAATATTGCGTGAATGTGTCTGCTGATGCTCTTTTCTTTCTACATGTTATGGGGCTGGCTAAACGTGCGTTGAAAATGTGGCAAATAGCCAAAATGATGCGAAAGAGGGCAGGGGAGGGATGAGAGGGGGTTGATATAATTCATCATTCATCTGCCTATGGCTTTTGGTTTAGTGGCACACCCTTTCGGAAAATTGCAAACGACCGCCATGTCTGCCATTACCAATCGTCGTCATTACGTATGAATAAGTGATGTCCATCGGTCCTGGCATCGAAATATCGACGGCTATTAGCACGTGTTTCACAAAACACTTCCTTCGATTCCAGTTCGCTACCCTAGCTGACTGCAGGCTAACGTTATGTGCCTTCAATATTTGACCCATATTCAGCAGTCATATGGAGCATGGTCACAGCTTGGGACACGCAGACTAAATTCTGAATAGCTACATCCACAGTTAGTCAGAGGTAACGAGTCCAGCAGGATAAGGGGCAGCTCTGGTCATATGATGGAACCTACATGTAGTCCCAACACTTTGGACATGTTGTGTACTAAATATTATATTCTATAATTTATTTATTTTCATATTTATTTGTTTATTTATTATTAATTCATTCATTCGTACTTTCTTTCATTTATTCTTATTTATTATTATTAATTAATTCATTTCATTTATTTAATAATTATTAATTCATTTAATAATATGTTTATTATGTCCTTTTGTTCTTTCTTTCTTCTTATTCAGCATTTAATAATAACCAATTTAATTTAAAATAATTTATCAGCATATCAATAACAACCTCATAAAATTATTTAAAAATAATTATACACTATGAAAAAAATAAATAAAAAATGATTGGATTAACAATATTTTCATTATTACAATTACACTAAATATAAACATTTACATAGAAATAAAAAAACATTTACAGGAGAAAAGTTCGTCCAAAGGGCTGGGCTCGGTAAGAGTACCCAAAACGCTCATTGCATTTCCGCGTTGAATAGCAATACATAAGCGTTGACGCAAATAAGTAGCGCAACGGCGATCACCAGTAATGGAGATCAAAATTTGGCCGATTTGAGATATTTATGACTCCAAGGACCGATCTCCAATGGGACAAAGATATATTTATAAAAGATGAGCATTTATTGACTTTCTTCTTCACGGCTTCAGCAGCAGATGCTACATTCTGGAGGTATTCGGTTTGGAGCTAGAGTGTCAACGTCCCAAATTAAAGATTTTCCTCTAGACCATGGAATTAAGGTGATTTCGTTTACCATCTGCGCGATACCTGGTGGTTCCAAAAGAGACGGATGCCACAAGAAGTCAGAGATCTTTTAATGATATCATTGATGATGTATGTCTGGGAATGCGACCCTTCCTCGCATTGAGTGCATGATTAAATATAATTCCCCGCAAATACATTGGTGTGGCTGGCAGATTTATTATTGCGATTTTAAAGCATTATATTTATTAGGTGCCGATGTGTAATTGTAACCAAGCTTCATTTGAAGAGCTAGGAGACGTGCAATTTTGTTCGGATGTGAAAGAAGACAGGAGTGTATTTCTTTTGGGAAAAGATAACGTCCCATTGTTTTTGATTTAAGATGAGTGGTTTGTGAGGAAGTATACCAACTTGTCAGAGCATCACGCACATGACAGATTTATTCACTTATTTTGATGCAACGGAAAACTCCAAAGGCAGAAGAAAGAAAAGCAGGTATTCAGAAAGTTTCCGATGCCCACACCACCAAATTTAACTGGGAGAGAGGCTTGAGTCCAACTAGTATCGGTAAAATTTATATTGAGGATCATTTCAAACTGGATCGTTCAGCTTTATGTAGGAAAGTTGGAAGAAGCCATTAGTACCATAAAGTAAGTCATCTTATTTTTTTAAGTAATTTGTTATATATTTATTTATTTTTCATTTATTAATCATTTATTCATTTATTTATTTAACATTAATTATTTATTATTCTATTACTTATTTTTTTTATGTTTTAATTTTATTTATATATTTCCTTTGTTTATTTTATTTATTTATTTTGTTTATTGTATTTATTTTATTTATATATTTATTTATAAGTTATATTTATTTATTCATTTATTATTAATTATTTCATTTTCATTCACTCATTTATTTGTTTTTATATTTATTTATTTTTCATTTACTGATTTATTATTTATTTATTTTTATATTTTATTATTATTATCTATTTATTTGTTATTTATCGTTAATTAATTCATTCTTCACTCATTTTATTTGTTTTTATACTTATTTATTTTTCATTTATTAATTTATTATTTATGTATTCTTTTATTTTACTATTATTATTTATTTGTTTGTTTGTTTATTTACCGTTAATTAATTAATTCATTCATTCACTCATTTATTTGTTTTTATATTTATCTATTTTTCATTTATTAATTAATTATTTATTTATTCTTTTATTTTTATTATTATTTATTTATTTATTTACCGTTAATTCATTCATTTTCTCATTTATTTCTTTTTATATTTATTTATTATTATTTATTTATTCTTTTATTTTATTATTATTATTTATTTATTTATTTATTGATTTATTTACCGTTAATTAATTCAATCACTCTCTCATTTATTTGTTTTTATATTTATTTATTTTTCATTTATTAATTTATTATTTTTTATTCTTTTATCCATTTATTTTTTT
This sequence comes from Periplaneta americana, assembly GCA_025594305.2. NCBI lineage: Eukaryota > Metazoa > Arthropoda > Insecta > Blattodea > Blattidae > Periplaneta > Periplaneta americana. The sequence goes on along the minus strand of JAJSOF020000003.1, from coordinate 199,763,909 downwards.
ATTTATTATTTTACTTACTTACTTACAAATGGCTTTTAAGGAACCGGAGGTTCATTTAAGCCCGCCATCGGTCCCTATCCTGTGCAAGATTAATCCAATCTCTATTCATATCCCACCTCCCTCTAATCCATTTTAATATTATCCTTCTACGTCTTTATCTTTTTCCCTCCGTCTCCCAACTTCACTCTATTATTTTCTGGATTTATTTATTTTCTCAAACGTTTTTAATTTCTAATTATGTCAGGTGAAATATATGTTTATTTATTTATTTTTTATTTATTCATTCTTTTATTTATTTATGTACCGTCGACCGGGTATACTTTACACAAGGGGGTAACTTTACACATTTCTAAAAAAATGTTTAGAAGGCAGCACATTACAGACAATGTGTAGCAACTCCGTGGAACTGATTCTATGTGACAACAGCACATATGTGTAGTAGACTGAAGTGTGTGCCATTATTAAAGCTGTTATACACCATTTTTCTAGAAATGTGTAAAGTTACCCCCCTTGTGTAAAGTATACCCGGCCGACAGTAGCCTATTTGTCCATTTATTTATTTCTTGCTTGATATTTTCTCTGTGATAATTTAATTCAGCTTCTAAACTCATGTATGTTTTCATAAGATAATTTTTTCTCTACCTTCCGTTTCGAAAAAAAATATGACAACATACATTCGTTAAGCTCAATTAAATTATCAAAAAAGTATTAGTATTCGTTGTAATGTAGAAGATAATGAATTGGTTTTTTCTAAGAGACATTGATATACTTTTTTTATAAAAGAATTAGAGGATCTAAAGAACATTTTTTTTTATTTCACCACACTCAATAATGCCTTATTGAATGGTGAAATGGAAAAGATCTAAATAAACTGTACTTAAAAATACTGATGAGTAAAATTCGACGAAAAATGGCAGATTTATAAATTGTTTTAGGTAATCTGCGAATGTGAAATAAATATGAGAATACTCCTTCATATGGTAAACAATGATGATCCACAGATATTTGAAAAAATGCAGATTTTTCCAAACGGAAACATTTCTATCAGCATTTTCATCCAGAGTTTGTGTAACCAATACAGTCGTAGATGTTATTGTTTAATGACGTCAGACGAAGATGGAACAGTGAAGAGCTAGTAGGAGGTTGCTCTTGTGTGCTCAGAGCGCTCTGGATCACACCGGACAGTGATTCAGGTAAATGGTTTCTCCTTGTTCATACAACGTGCGTGTTCAATAATTAACATCTGGGGATTGAACCAATCGTTGCCAATTTTGTGTCATTTAGAGTCCGTTTGCAATTCAGAGCTAGATTCCTGTATAAACATGCACTGTGTGTGTTTATTTACACGTCTAAATAATTGATTACGTGATTTTCGCTTCAACACAGACTAAATTATTCACTTGATCAGAAACGGTCATTCATTTGCTGGAATATTATGCCCCATAACCATAAATATCACCTATACTGAGTACATGCACGGTGGAGGAAAAGACTACATGGGATCAGCCAGAAGGCGGACATTTGACCTTGAAGAAGCGACGACTTCATTGACATTTTCTGCAAGAGTTATCTATACTAATAATAAATCTGTAGCCGAAATTTTTCTGGTAATTTTCGATTTTCCAAAAATAATTGGTCCTAGCATATATAATTAACCACCCTGAAACCGAAAATCGCATTTTTGCAATTTTTGTTTGTCTGTCTGTCTGTCTGGATGTTTGTTACCTTTTCACGCAATAATGGCTGAACCGATTTATATGAAAATTGGAATATAACTATAGTTCGTTGTAACTTTAGATTTTAGGCTATATGGCATTCAAAATACTTTATTTGAAAGGGAGGTTATAAGATGGCTTGAATTAAATAAGTCGAAATATCTCGCTTATTATTGATTTTTGTAAAAAATGTTACACAGCAAAAGTTTCTTTAAAAATAATTTCTGATAAGTTTTACTCTTCGAAAAAGTATGATAGGACTGATATTTAACGAGATAAATGAGTTTTAAAATTAAAATAACTGCCATCTAAGGCCGTGTAATGAAATAAACAAATGACTTCGTCTATAAGGGGCCTTGGACAACAACAATCGAAAGCTGTGAAAGATAGCCTACAGAGAATGTTTCTGTGGTTGGTAGAAGTAATATCGGAAGCTAAATTAACCGATTTGTATAATTAATTATTATTTCACCATTGGAAAATGTAGTTTCTCTGTATGGACATAATGCTATAATGTTATTACAGTAAATTCTGAGTGAATCGAGGACAGGTAAGATTAAAATAATTTCTTATGCACAGAAAACTTAATAAGCTATTTTGTACATTCATTAAAAACCTCGGGAAAGAGATATTCGAAGATCAGCCAAAAGATGGATGGATCAATTTCAGTAGCTGCTACAATCAATTTCAATGCATGAAGGATGATGATGATTAAACTATAGTTGCATGTAATAACAATTAAGAAACATGTTAAAGGAATTTTCATTGCACCAAATGAGTGCTCTCTGGACCAAATGATAGCATTTTAATTATTTAAATACAATTTAAATTAAGTAACATATTAAACGATTTATCCTTCTAACAAACACGAATGTTCCCTGGATCAAACGTCCTATTTTTATTATGTAATTACTTCATATTTATTTCTAACAGGTGCAGCGGAGCGCACGGGTACGGCTAGTAGACCAATAAATTAGGCATCATGAATTTATACTATTAGTTTATTTTTGTTTTGCTTTGGATTCGTATTGCCTAGGTTACAATTTCATTTGACTTGGGTTCGTTATCAATTTATTGATTTAGGTTATATCACAGTCTAGTCTATCACGAAGCTTGAGTTGTCAGGGTACTAGGAACAATAGACTGCGCCGATACTATTTCGCATTGTATGTAATGAGACGATATTAGCGATCCTAGTGGTTAGCAACTATCTATGGATGCATATTTACTACATATTGAGCTTCGTGACTGTATATACTACACTGTGATTATATCATAATTTGCATTGCCTTTTATTTTGAGTTATTCATTTGTTTGTCTTATCTCGTGGTGTGATTTCTTCTTTGGTTTGGGTTATCTCTTGGTATGTTTCAGTTCAGATTTCTTTGTGCTTTATTTTCATTTCATATTCCCTTCGCACTTATTTTAGTTCTCTTTTTCACTCTGTTTTATATTTTTTCGCTCTTATTTTTATTTCACTTTTTATTGCTTTTCCTTTCTCTGTTCGTTTTTCTTCTCGTTTCGTTTTATTCGCTTCGCTTTTTCATTATTCAATGATTTTTCATTCGTTTGGTATTTCTTTCCCTTTGTCTCTTCTTTCGCTTTTGTTTTTCTTTCATGTTGTTTTATTTTGCCCCTTTCCTTCTTCAGCTTCATTTTCTTTCAGTTTTATTTCTTATTCAGCTTCGTTTAGTCTTTCACTTTGTTTTGTTGCTTTTTTCTTTTGTTAATTTTTATTTTGCTTTGTTCATATAGGTTCGCTGTTCTTCGTTTTTCTTTTTTCACTTCAATTTTTCTTCTTATTCGCTTGTCTTTTTTCGCTTCTATATTTTCTTCCGCTTCCCTTCTATTCTTTCGCTTTGCTTCTATCTTTCCGCTTCGGCTCTATTATTTCGCCCTATTTTATTCCTTCGCTTCGTTTTCTCATTGCGCTTTAATTTTTTCTTTTCTTTTTCGTTTTCTCTAGGTTTTTTCGTTTCTTTTTTATTTCACTTTGCTTTTTTGTCCCTTCATTTTTCGTTTCGACTCCCATTTTTTTTTTCATTCTTGTTTCTTTCGCTCAGTTTCTTCTTCCGATTTGTTTCTTCCTTCGCTTGGCTTTTCGTTTCACTCCACATTTTCTTTCACTCTTTCTTTCGCTTCTTTTCTTCTTCACCTTCACTTTCCCTTTCGCTTCGTTTTTCGTTTCACTCCATATTTTCTTTCGCTTTTTCTTTCACTTTATTTCTTCCTTACCTTCGCTGTTTCCTTAGCTTCGTTTTCTTATTTCACTTTATTTTCCTTCCTTTTTCGTTTTGTCTTTCTTTTTTCGCTTCGTTTTTTATTTCACTTTGCTTTCCTTATCGCTTCATTTTTCGTTTCGTTAGACTCCATTTTTTTCAACCTTGTTTCTTTCGCTCAGTTTCGTCTTTCGATTTGTTTCTTCCTTAGCTTCGCTGTTTCTTTCGCTTCGCTTTCTGTTTTATTGCTTCGCTTAGTTTTCTTATTTCACTTTTTTTTCTTTTCCGTTTTGTATTTCTTTTTTTCCTTCGTTTTTTTTACTTCACTCTGGATTTTTTATCGTTTCATTTTTCGCTTCTTTTGACTCCCAGTTTTTCTTTCACTCCTGTTTCTTTCGCTCAGTTTCTTCTCGCAATTTGTTTCCCCTTTCGTTTTTCGTTTCACTCCATATTTTCTTTCGCTTTAATTCTTCTTTAGCTTCGCCGTTTCTTTCGCTTCGCTTTTTCTTTGCTTCGTTTTTTCTATCACTTCCTATTTCTTTTCCTACGTGTTTTCTGTCGTTTTGTATTTTCCTTCGCTTCGTATTTTTTAACTTATCTTTTATTTGTTGTTACTTTCGTTCATTGTTGTTCATTTAGTTTTCAATTATGTTCACTTTTATTTATATTTCATTTTTTGATCTATGGTTCAGTGTTAAAGGATTTCTTTCTGGCTGTTGAATTTAAGGGACCGTTCACAAGGTGCGAGAATTTCTCGAAACTGACATTTATTCAAAACGATTTCGTGCGGACAGCATTGTACACACGGTTAGATTTTTTCCCGTATATAACTTAAATTTCATTATAGGCGAGAAAAAAATCGTTTCGAGAAATTCCCGCACCTTGTGAACGAGCGCTTAAGTTCCAGCGCGCATCAGTGCGATATGTGTTACGAAAAGAGTTGGAACTGTTTTTTTCAGTACACTCCCGTCTTTCCTGCCACAATTTCGCCATTTTCCCATAATTCACAATGATTTTGAACTATCCAGTCACCACAGAAAACTGCCACATCTTATAGAGGATTCCACGTTAAGAAAAAAGTATTGGTTTCATAGGCCTTGCCTAGTACATTGTACATGATAGGTTGGCGTTGCTATGGCAACTGTTCATTTGATGGAATAGCACCATATATTCAATGCTTTTTTCTTAATGTGAAATCCTCTATAGTAACTTTCCAGAATAGTAATATGCGTTACAAGAGCGGTATGTTGATGTTTTCATGTTCGAGGAAAAGGTTGAAAAAGCGAAACGTAGTTAAGCTTTTTTAATTTCCGAGAACATGAAAACAAACATACCGCTCGTGTATCGTACATTATTTTGTGCGAAGATCGTTTATTACATACCTGAAAGACGAATTTCTAATTAGTTGCAATGAAATCTCCATGTTGCTTTCTATTTAATGACGGCAACTTCGGAACACCAAAATATCTTTCTTCAACATTGTTGCTATAAAATGTATTCTGCGTTTACTACACTCCAGCAGGCCGTGATATACGTCTGTCTTTTTTCCCCCAGTCTATAAATGCGAACTTAAAACAAACGGTAAGGTTATGTAATGATTTATTTTTGATTTTAATATTTTAACAATATTATTTATATAACATATTGCAGTAATAACATCCGCATCTGGAATCTTGTTGATTTTTTCACTGCTTCCTTAATGTTACTTGCATCACGAATGCAATAACTTTAGTGGAGTAGTAGACTTTACTTAATTTTTGCAAATATTTAAAAACAATAATTAACATTGCAATTTAGGTGAAATTGCAGTGGTAAGTTTCCAATTTATAATTATTACTATGTTAAACGTCTCTAAAAATAATATGTTAAAAGCCTAAAGCAGTAAAATGAATGTCGCGCTTAAGCGGTAAGAAGAGGGAAATTGTTGTGTGTGTTACGTTGGGAATACTGGATGTGGTATTTCACACTTACCGCGTATTGGTTCTGTGCGGAAAACAAGCAAATACGCACGATGTCGCACAAAAAGTATTGGTTATATAGGCCTTGCCCAGTACATTGTACATGATAGGTAGCCGTTTCTATGGCAACTGGTCATTTGATGGAATAGCACCATATGCTCAATGCTTTTTCTTAATGTAAAATCGTCTATAGTAACTTTCCAGAAAACAATATGCATACGAAACTTCCTTCTATAAAAATTAAACTACCGTAATACGAAAAGTTGACTGTCGCTTGTAAATTTGGCAGAAAGAGATGAATGGAGAAAAAAGACTGGAGATCGCCTTCTTTATACCGAGAGTTTTAAATCCCAGCCTGCTGTTTGTTTTCACTGCAGAGGAATGCACTGTTGCATGTGTAATTTGAACACGATACTGGGATCTTCGCTACTGCGGGAATTAATTTGTGCTGGCCCACGCTTGTAGAAAGTAAAATCCCCCCCCATCCTCCAACCACATTTCCGATATCAACATCACATCATTCCAATCAGATCAAATCGAGATTGGAAAAAAAATAGAGATATACCATGAAACAATTTACAGGGCTGGAAGTAATAACAGTGGAATTAGAAGCGAGGACGGGGATTCCCCGGAAAAAAATTGAAATGTGTTTTTGAGCGTTACTCAAAGGAAATGCTACACAGTGTCAACATAGGCCATGGATTGCGATCAGACACACAAAGCAAATACAGGTAGACTCGCCAGCTACACGAAATAAAGCTGTGTATAGGGTGTGCTGAAATGGTGTACAGTGTGTATCAAAAGTGAAGGTCAAATATTTAGGAATGAGAAGTAAAATCGAAAAGAAACACAAAACAAAAATAGGTGCACTCTCCAGCTACACAAAATAAAGCTCTGTCTATAGGGTGTCAACAAAATATTATTAATAAGTATTTAATGAATTTCAATCTTAAGGCATATAAACTTGCAAATGTTTATTTGCTATTTAATAACAATATATGAACGTTTTCGCCGTTTAGGGCATCTTCAGATATAACAAAACATATTATCTGGACCTATGATAACATATTATGCAAATAACAAGAAAAATAGAGAACAATATATGTGGTACATGAAATTCATGAGCTTTATGTAGATATAACATGAAACAGGATGAATATTGAGATAATCTTTGAATTTGAACTTAGATTGGACGAATATTTTATTTTACACATATAGCTCATGTTGCAATTAATATACAATGTTTAAAATTTGTCAATGATGTTAATTTTAATTTTAAAACGATGATAATAAAATATTTAAAGTAATCATGGCTGAAAGTTGTCGTAAGTTACAAGAGAATATGCGTAGTTAATGTTCTTGTGTTTTGTAATTATTTCGCTTAGAGAGGCCGTTGGCATTTGAATGAATGTTGTTTGACGTTGATGATTACTTTACAGTTGATATACAGTGATTAAATTAGTCAATGTTAAAATTTAATTTTATAATAAAGATAATAAAATAGAGTAATCATGGCTGGAATTGTCGTACGTTCAAGATAGTTTTCGTAGTTGATATCTTGAACTTACGACAACTTTCAGCCATGATTACTTTAAATATTTTATTATCATCATTTTAAATTCAAAATTAACATCATTGACAAATTTTAAACATTGTATATTAATTGTAACATGAGCTATATGTATAAAATAAAATATTCGTCCAGTCTACGTTCAAATTCAAAGATTATCTCAATATTCATCCTGTTTCATGTTATATCTACATAAAGCTCATGAATTTCATGTATCACATATATTCTTCTCTAGTTTTCCTTGTTATTTGCATAATATGTTATCATAGGTCCAGATAATATGTTTTGTTATATCTGAAGATGCCCTAAACGGCGAAAACGTTCATATATTGTTATTAAATAGCAAATAAACATTTGCAAGTTTATATGCCTTAAGATTGAAATTCATTAAATACTTATTAATAATTTACCAGGCATATTGATATATTAAAATGAATTGTAAAATTAACAAAATATTATGCTGAAATAGTGTACAGGGTGTTTCAAAATTGAAGGTTAAATATTTAGGGATGAGAAGTAAAATCGAAAAGAAACTCAAAACAAATATAGGTGGACTATCCACCTACACGAAATAAAGCTCTGTCTATAGGGTGTCAATAAAAAGATATATAGTGTGTTTCAAAAGTGAAGGTAAATAATTTAGTGATAAGTAAAAATGAAGAGTAACACAAAGCAATAAAGGTAGACTCACCAGCTACACGAAATAAAGCTGTGTATAGGGTGTCAATAAAATATTGTGCTGAAATGGTATACAGGCTGTATCAAAAGTGAAGGTTAAAAAAATTTAGAGCTGAGAAGTAAAAACAGAAAGAAACACAAAATAAATACAGGTGAACTCGTTAGTTACAAGAAATAAAGGACCACCTCTGTGGTGTAGGGGTCTGCATGCTGGTCTCGGGTTCGATTCGCGGTCGGGTTGAATTTCCTAGTTGAGGTTTTTAAACCGTAAGGAAAATGCCAGGAAATTCGGGCCACAACATCCCTCAATATCACCGAAATCATATTCATAACAAATCAGTAATACATATACAGTCGCCATCTATTTCACAACAATAGAACCAGTCTCAACAGTAGTACACAGGCCTTCGGATTTCACACAAAATATTAACTCGCGATATGACCAGAGATGTTAAATCGAGTATAAATAACAGCGAGCGGGGGAGGAAATAAATAAAGATCTGTGTATAGGATGTCAATAAAATATTGTACTGAAATGGTGTACAGGGTGTTTGAAATGTGAAGGGTTGAGAAGCTTTTATCATCCACTCTGCTGTCAAAAAACCTGAAATTTAGAATTTATAAAGGAGTTATATTACCGGTTGTTCTGTTGGTTGTGAAACTTGGACTTTTCACTTTGAGAGAGAAACGAGGTTAAGGGTATTCGAGAACAAGATGCTTAGGAAATTATTTGGAGCTAAGAGGATTGAAGTTACAGGAGAATGGAGAAAGTTACACAACACAGAACTGCATGCATTGTATTCTTCACCTAACATAATTAGGGACATTAAATCCAGACGTTTGAGAAGGGCAGGGCATGTAGCACGTATGGGCGAATCCAGAAATGGCTATAGTGTGTTAATTGGGAGGCCAGAGGGAAAAAGACCTTTGGGGTGACTGAGATGTAGATGGGAGGATAATATTAAAATGGATTTGAGGAGGTGGGATGTGATGGTAGGGACTGGATTAATCTTGCTCAGGATAGGGACCGATGGCGGGCTTATGTGAGGGCGGCAATGAACCTGCGGGTTCCTTAAAAGCCATAAGAAAGTAAGTATTATTAACTGATTAATTAAATATTAGTAAGTAAATAAAATGTTGTGTAATGTGATATGGAAATGAAAAAAAAAATACGTCACCTTTACGGATCAACACATTAATGTTATTATTAATTTCATTTATAATTTATCCCCTTATTGATTTCTTCATCTAAGTATTTCATTTAAATATGGGAAATGCGTGTTATTATTCGGTTGAGAAGCTTTTGTCATCTAGTTTTCTGTCAAAAACTCTGAAAGTTAGAATTTATAAAACAGTTATATTACCGGTTGTTCTGTATGGTTGTGAAACTTGGACTCTCACTTTGAGAGAGGAACATAGATTAAGGATGTCTGAGAATAAGGTTCTTAGGAAAATATTTGGGGCTAAGAGGGATGAAGTTACAGGAGAATGGAGAAAGTTACACAACACAGAACTACACGCATTGTATACTTCACCTGACATAATTAGGAACATAAAATCCAGACGTTTGAGATGGGCAGGACATGTAGCACGTATGGGCGAATCCATAAATGCATATAGAGTGTTACTTGGGAGGCCGAGAAAAAGACCTTTAGATGGGAGGATAATATTAAAATGGATTTGAGGGATTTGGGATATCATGGTAGAGAATGGATTAATCTTGCTCAGGATAGGGACCAATGGCGGGCTTATGTGAGGGCGGCAATGAACCTCCGGGTTCCTTAAAAGCCAGTAAGTAAGTAAGTATTTCATTTACCCAGTCACGGTTTATCCATTCTGTAACCAATTCATTGACTAGCAATCCATAAAATGACATATTTAAGGAAAGCCAGGCGACCATTTTAATTTGCCCGTAGATCTCATGATGGACGACGGACGCGTGCACACTCATGGACTCGGGCCAATGGCCTGCAGTTCTCGCACTAACACATAGCATGTTGGTGAGATAATGTCTTCGAAAAGTTGTATATATCCACTGAAAGCACTGTGGGCTTAATAGTTAATCACATGAACGATTTGTTTTTACTGTTCACATCCACAGCCATTGAGTAAAACAGCTAATGTAAAGGGTTATTTAGAGTCCTTGCTTCAGAGATATCTCAGCCTAAAAGAAATATTACACTTGTAAGTAACCCAACTGTTACAGTTAAAAAAAAAACACATATTAAGAAGGTATGTTTTTATACAAGACAATAGAAAACACTGTCGTTTTGGCGAGTTCTGTAGAACTAGATGGCTCTCTCTCCCCTTCTCTTTCTCTCTCTAAGGGTTGTAGAGGGGTGGGAGATACTTTTCATCCCAGAGAATGTGATAGCTGTTGGAAACGGTAGCGGTGCCAAAAAATCTCCCCCTCCACACAGCTTTTTAGCTGATGCGAGCGGAAAAACGTAGGAGGTCGAGTTGGGGAGGCCAACCCTCATCCCCTACCCTTCTACAGCACCGTTTTTCACACAACCTAACATCATGTCACCAGTGTTCCATGACCGTCCGTCCGTCCGTCCGTCCGTTCGTCTCTACAAAATAAATTTACGGCGACTGAACAAGAAGTTGGTGAGAAATCGGTGTTAGGTAATTAGAAACTCGCGGGACGCAAATACAGTGCGAGAGAACAATTGAACGCGATTAGGGCCGCTTTAAGCTCTTAAATTAGCCAGAACGCACTCCATTTTAAAGTGCTGCCCTTTTCGAATCCGTGAATAAAGCAGTTCTCTCCTGACCTCTGCGCCAAATGACTGGAGTTACTGGTTTTCCAGGCCGGGGAGCCAGGTTCAGACCCTAACGACTTCGAGTATGATTTATTAACGTCTGACTTTGTGCACGGTTATTCATATTACTGGAATTAAATGTATTATACAGAGTGATCCATATAATTCTTTACAATTTTAATTATGAATTACAAACAAAAAAAACAGCCAATAGGAACGTCAGGTTCAGACCCTAACGACTTCGAGTATGACTTATTAACGTCTAACTTTGTGCACGGTTATTCATATTACTGGAATTAAATGTATTATACAGGGTGATCCATATAATTCTTTATTATTTTAATAATGAATTCCAAACAAAATACAGCCAGTAAGGACGTCAGGTTCAGACCCTAACAACTTGGATTGTGATTTCTTAACGTCGGACTTTCTGCACGGTTATTCATATTACTGGAATTAAATGTATTATACAGGGTGATCCATATAATTCTTTATTATTTTAATAATGAATTCCAAACAAAATACAGCAGTAGGGACGTCAGGTTCACACCCTAACGACTTCGAGTATGATTTATTAACTTCTGACTTTGTGCACGGTTATTCATATTACTGGAATTATATGTATTATACAGGGTGATTTATATAATTCTTTATTATTTTAATTATGAATTCCAAACAAAATACAGCCAGTAGGGACGTCAGGTTCAGACCCTAACGACTTGGATTGTGATTTCTTAACGTCGGACTTTCTGCACGGTTATTCATATTACTGGAATTAAATGTATTATACAGGGTGATCCATATAATTCTTTATTATTTTAATAATGAATTCCAAACAAAATACAGCCAGTAGGGACGTCAGGTTCACACCCTAACGACTTCGAGTATGATTTATTAACTTCTGACTTTGTGCACGGTTATTCATATTACTGGAATTATATGTATTATACAGAGTGATCCATATAATTCTTTATTATTTTAATTATGAATTCCAAACAAAATACAGCCAGTAGGGACGTCAGGTTCAGACCCTATCGACTTCGAGTATGATTTATAAACGTCTAACTTTGTGCACGGTTACAGATATTACTGGAATTAAATGTATTATACAGGGTGATTTATATAATTCTTTATAATTTTAATTATGAATTCCAAACAAAAAAAAACAGCCCGTAGGGATGCTTTAACCTCTAAAATCAGCTAGAACGCACTCCATTTTAAAGTGCTGCCCTTTTCGAATCGTTGAATAAAACAGTTTTCTACAGACTTCGGTGCCAAATGACTGGAGTTACTGGTTTTCCAGACCGGGGAGCCAGGTTCAGACCCTAACGACTTCGGGTATGATTTATTAACGTCTGACTTTGTGCACGGTTATTCATATTACTGGAATTAAATGTATTATACAGCGTGAGCCATATAATTTTTTATTATTTTAATTACGAATTCCAAACAAAAGACAGCCAGAAGGGACGTTTCAACTTCAAAAATTAGCCAGAACGCACTTCATTTTAAAGTGCTGACCTTTTCGAAACGGTGAATAAAACAGTTATGTCCAGACCTCGGCGACAAATGACTGGAGCTATTGGTTTTCCAGGCCGGAGAGTCTGGTTCAGGCCTTAACGACTTCAAGTAGAATTTATTGGGGTCTGATTTTGTGAAAGGGTACTGTGTGATATATTATATTATATCATATCATATATCATTATCATATATTATATTATATTATATTATATTATATTATATTATATTATATTATATTATATTATATTATATTATATTATATTATTTATATTATATTTGTATTGCATTCCATTGCATTGTAATTGGTATTGGTATTGTGTACTATTGTGTTGTGTTACGTTACGTTATCATCAAAACAGACAGGGTTTAGAATTGAACGTTGCCGGCCCGGATGGCTCACGCGGTAGGGGCACGGCATGTCCCTATCGCTTGGTCCGAAGGGTTGTGGGTTCGAGTCCCGCCTCAGGCATGGGTGTTGTGTTTGTATTAGTATAAGTAAAACAAAGGAAAACAAATGAAGAACGAAAACAGAAAACAAAATAGATAACTTTGGTAAACGGCCTCTGGCATGTCTAAATTAAAAAAAAAAAAAAACAGGTTATATCAGCTGCTTGTTTAAGTGGATGACGTGAATATGTTAGCAAAAATCCACAAACTATTATGGAAAACAAGGAAATTTTACTGGAAGCAAGTAAAGATATAGGTTTGGAAGTAAATTCCGAAAAAACGAAGTATATGATTTTTCTCGAGACTAGAACATAATACGAAATGAAAATATAAATATCGGAAATTTATCCTGATAAGGGGTAGAAAAATTCAAATATCTTGAAGTAACAGTAACAAATATACATTACACTGGAGGAAATTAAACGCAGAATAAATATGGGAAATGCCTGTTATTATTCGGTTGAGAAGCTTTTATCATCCAGTCTGCTGTCAAAAATCTGAAAGTTAGAATTTATAAAACAGTTATATTACCGGTTGTTCTTTATGGTTGTGAAACTTGGATTCTCACTTTGAGAGAGGAACAGAGGTTAAGAGTGTTTGAGAATAAGGTTCTTAGGAAAATATTTGGGGCTAAGAGGGATGAAGTTACAGGAGAATGGAGAAAGTTACACAACACAGAACTGCACGCATTGTATTCTTCACCTGACATAATTAGGAACATTAAATCCAGACGTTTGAGATGGGCAGGAAATATGAAGAAAGTAAAAATGATTCACAGATGGTTCGTAAATTTTTCATGACATTGTTAAAAAAATTGACAATTTATTCATAACTTTCGTTTTATTATTGCTATATGCTAAATAATTCCTAATATTACTCCTGGTGAAGGTAGTTACCAGAGATTTTGAGTTGGTATACACAGTATTTTTACACGAGTGTACACTCGGGTAAATCGTTCCCATAAAATAAATTGAAACAACTCTATCTCTGTCGCTTTTTTATTTCTCGTAAAGCAATTATTGTGCTTAGAGTCATTTTGTATTTTAATTAAAGACAGAGAACAAATATTAGTTCATATCAAGCTGTGTACAAAAGTTGATTACAGACTGATGGCCGATGCTGGATGAATGTAAAAAAAGGCTCAATGTATGTGGAACCTGGCTTATATTTTATTTAGACGTTGAACGCCTGTATTAGATTAAGCAATTAGAATAAGTAATCTTTATAGATTCGTGAGTCATTTCCTAATAAGGTCAGCAATATTGTTACCTTCATCGTTGTAATTGCAACATTATGGTTCATTACATTGTACCCAAAAATGCCATCTTTTTCATAACGTAAATTATAGATTTTAAAATAAAATTTAAGATGTCGTAATCATCTTGGACCTTAGAATTGCTTAACTCTGTAACTGATTCAAAAATGTATTTTCATGTTAGAATTCTCGAATTAGTAATGTTATTAACGTGACTATTAAAATTTTTTACTACGTCACACTACTTTCGACCAATAAAACGATACGAAAGGACGTCTTTCAACCAATCATGGCTGCTTATCGCATAATTTTATCGCGTCCCTAGCATTTGTTTATTTTTATCACTACCCTAGCATTTGTTTCTTTGTTTGCCAACATTTCAAACTGGTCTGGACTTCAAAAAACAGAAAATTACAAACCACTCCAGTCGATGCACAGCACTTTCAAATATGACTCGTATTGGCATTCAAGAACAAGAATTGATAAAGATCACTGGTCATATATGAAGAGCACCATTCGGAAATCTAGAATAAGTTGAGGGATACACCATGTACTTCAACGAGTTCACTTCTTTTACGCACACGTCCAATATAACATCAACTGAACCACCAACCACTAAAACATTCAAATTTGAAAACTGTACTTTCAATAATGGTTTCTTTTAAAATTATTCATGTTTATTTTTTATTTCATCATCGTTAATTAAAACGTTTCTTGTTTATTTCATCATCCCTAATTAAAACTTTTCTAACACTTGTTTATATTATTTAGGTTATGTTCGTTACAGCTTCTGCTATATGCTATTATGGATAGTCACGTATCAGAGATTGTTTAATACTAAGATTTACTGAAAATCATCTGTCAAGTGACGTTGATTACTGGAATCCGGATGATTGAAGTGAAATGCAAATGTTTTAATAAACATGAAACTGAATCAACAAAGCCTTCTTGACTAGTAACCGTCCACAGAGTTCAATGATGATTCCACAGTTGGCACAACTGATAACAAGAAAACATTATCATAAAGCACTACTGCCATCTAGCGTAATGTTGAGATGATACAATAATACATTTGAAGACAGTTGTATTTTCGTAAGCCAATTAATATTTTATTGTATTGGAGTACTTCGTTAATTCTAATCTGTATATACTTTTTTCTAATCGTGTAATAGTCAATTAAATCACACTCGAGTTTTGATTTTCTCTAGATAAATCAGAACCTCTAGTGAGATTACTGTTGATTATTTCTGGATAAAACACTTCACAGATGAGATTTCTGGATGTTATACGCCTTCCTTAATTTGTATTTACAGAAGTAATAGAAAGTTTTCTGAAATCATCTGGAGTAATATCATGTACGTAGATTGAAGTAGGAAGAGATACTTCTACCAACTACATTCTGATTATATTCTATGATTTCTTGCACTTATTGCTTTAATTATTAATTAAGTACTCATTATGCTGTATTTTGCATGTTTTAGTTGTTTTACTCTTATTTCTCTCAACCGTGTATAATTTAGAACAACATTTATTACTTGAAGGTTTTCAAAAATTGTTTAAAAACAAAATATAATTACCTGTTGTTTTTTTCTAGTTCAGCAGAAAACCATGACTTACATTGAACATTCTTCTTCCCTTGCACACAGTTAGTAATTATAAAATATTCATTAAAATATTCAAATAAGATATAAAGCATTGCACTAGAATTTTTTAATGAACAACCACAAATCGAAATGTTAAACAAATCAACATTACATAATAAATTTATAAAATTAAAAATTATTTTGTTGAAGTGATTCTTGATTTTTCTAATAATATTGTAGAAGAATTTACATGTAAAATAAATTATCAATTTGAAATCTAATTCCATCAGGATGGATAAAGGCTGGGTCGATCATGCGATGTACCACTACCATAAGTCAACAGTCCCAGTACTCTAGCAGTAGCAGTACAGTTGTTTCAGTTGTAATAGTAGTAGTAGTTCTTGTTTTAGTAGCAGTTGTTTCAGTAGTAATAGTAGTAGTAGTTCTTGTTTTAGTAGCAGTTGTTTCTAGTAGTAATAGTTGTTGCATTAGTAGTAATAGTAGTTGTTTAGTAGTTTCAGTAGGCCTAATAGAAGTTCTTTTAGTGGTAGATGTTGTAATAGTAGTTTTATCGTTATTAGTAGTTTTATTAGTAGTAGTAATAGTTTTTGTTGTTTAGTATAGTAGTAGTAGTAGTAGTAGTTGTATTAGTAGTAGTAGTAGTAGTTTTTGTTGCTTTAGTAGTAGTTGTTTTAGTAGTAATAGTAGTTGTTTAGTAGTTTAGCAGCAACAGCAGGAGTTTTGGTTGTTTTGGCTGCAGATTTCGTTTCAATTTTTGTTGTTTTCGTAACAGTTTTAGTTGTTTTGGTAGTAGTTTTGGTTACTGTTTTGGTAGCAGTTTTGGTTTCTGTTTTGGTTGTTTTGGTAGCTATTTTGATTGTTTTGATAGCTGTTTTGGTTGTTTTGGTAAATGTTTTGGTAGCAGTTTTTATTGTTTTGGTAGCTGTTTTCGTTGTTTTGGTAGCTGTTTTTTGGTTGCTGTTTTGGTAGCAGTTCTGGTCTCTGTTTTCGTTGTTTTGTTTTGGTAACTGTTTTTTGGTAGCGCTTGTTTTGGTAGCTGTTTTGGTTGTTTTGGTAGCTGTTTTCGTTGTTTTGGTAGCTGTTTTCGTTGTTTTGGTAGCTGTTTTGGTTGTTTTGGTAGCTGTTTTGGATGTTTTGGTAGCTGTTTTCGTTGTTTTGGTAGTTTTCGTTGTTTTGGTTGAAGCAGTTCTGGTTTCTGTTTTGGTTGTTATTATTATTATTATTATTATTATTTTGGTTGTTTATTATTATTATTATTATTATTATTATTATTATTATTATTATTATATTATTAACAACAATAATATAATTTAACGTTTTAATGTTTTTATACTATTTTATAATAACTATGTATAACTAATCAGTTCCCTCCTTTCTTACAGGTGAGTCTGCAGATCCGTTCTTCTTTCCTGTACATGATGATCAGTTTAGTTTCTTGTCTGCTCTAATGTAAGTATAGATACAATAAAATTATGATAAACACTTAATCAATCTGATTGACTTCATACATTTTACATACCAGTGACTGATGGAAATAGCTGTCATTTAGCTTGTGCAGTAGCATATCCCGCCGACTTAGTATCATGTCCTCTTCTGCTCACAATTGAAAGAAGTGTATGGTGATACTGTAATGAATGAAAGAAATGTGAGAAAATGGTGCGATATGGACAACAAATGAAGCAAATCTTATGCACTTTATTCTTCTTCCTCCTACTATTCTTTGCTTGGTGAAATTGTGTCCTCCCACATTCTGATAACAGTTCTTTGACACTAAATCGTTTTCACCTTTTCACTAAGAAGTAGATGTTGAACAGGGATAACTGGTGATAGGTCCAATATTTTAAACTTTCAAAATTTCACTTGAGTTTACCTTTTATTTCAGTTATTTATATGTTTATACCAGTGATGTCAAAGCAAGCGCATTTTTCTGATCTTGACGCCGTGCGCGGGCAGCAAGCGCTAAGTATGGAAAGAGGAAGGGTTGTGTATATGAATAAGAAACCTGTTGGATTAAGAAAACAGTGGTGTACAAACTTCAAACGGAACGTGAAATTTTATGTCGTTATTTTTATATGGCTTCTTTCTGTTTAATATTATCTATATTGTCTGTAAAACAAAAGTACTAACACTGATTTCTTAATATTGCACTTGTGTTTTAAATCTTAATAACATAATAGGGAGTTAAGAAGGAATATTCACTTCAATTCCATAGTAGTATAATATTATACTGTATTAAGTGGATGAAACACATCATTCATAAAGAAAGTGATATTCCAAAGAAAGAGATTGAGTATGACATGATAAGTTGGAATTTATATTGATGGTATCTTTAGCTTATAAAAGTAATCAATAAATAAATTAAAACCAATATTACAGTACAAAGAAACGTTACCTAGGTGCTGTATATGTTTTAAGTGTAACTAATATTACATACATAACATAACTCTTATCGTATTATGCTCTTAAGGTGATATTTGTGAGCAACTTCCTATCATCAGAATATTAAATTATTTTCTCGAAATCTGCTGAAGCTATAGAGCTGACATTTTTACAACACATGGGCACGTATCTTTTGTTTATGATGTAACAGTAGTTGCTTTGTTAATTCATTTCCTTACAAACAATTTCCATACGAATATTTTCAAAAATTTCAATAGCCTATCGTCAGTAATACGTATTTACGGTTTATTAAATTTACGAAAACATTCTGTAAGGCTACTAAATAAACATATCTTAAAATTTCATTTTTCTGTAAAAGAAGTTAAGAAATTATTCCTTTTGAATAAAAAAAAGCAAACTTGTGAAAAATGAGCATTAAAATTAAAACTTACATTCTTATAATGCACTTATAGTTCTCAGACAAATCTAAAAATTAACATGGATACAGTTTTAATAAGTTCTCTTCCCTTTATCCATTGAATCAGTGCTGGCCATCCCTGAATATAGCTCGACCAAGCGGCATATACTACCTCTTCCGTCTGTCTCTTTCCTTTCCACTGTAAAGCCATGGATGAATATATAATAGGATGCGAAACTTACTGAGTTTCCCGTAACACATACTAGAGGCGCTGTTGTAGAAATTGATCTTGCTGCCACCTGTTGGGAGGAGGGGCTTTATTACATCTAGCAGCGCACCAAGTAGCGAAAAGAGTAACTAATTACTCCATGCATTTAGCAGCGCACCTGGTGACGAAAATGTTAAACTGTGCAAAAATTATTCCCTCCCACCCTCATCGATATTCAAAACTAACCCAATTTAAAATAAAACATTTACATTTTTATTGCTCACAGCATCTTCTACTGAAAATTCTTACCGGAGCCAACAGGAAGATAAAAGAGACGATCTATTTTACACTACCCGATTAAAATATAACCAGACAGAGACAAAAAATAAAGCAAAAGGTTAGATAATTGGGATTGTATTCTTTGGGTATTTTATTGTACAGCGCAATGGAAAAGTCTGCAAAAACTACTTAGATAGTTCAATTTATTATATTACTATTACTTTACAATACATTCAACAACACTATTTTTACAACGTCCATAAACATCACTGTTTAACATACACTGCTTATACACACACTTAGATTCACTTTATGTCCACTTATTAACAAGTTTCTGTCTGCCGTCTCATCTCCTCGAGCAATATCTCGAACGGATAAATAGAGAACTCTGGGTAATGTACCCAACACGTAGTTCTAATTTTCACCACCTACGACGTTGGGCGTTGATCATGTTATTTCACCCCCGCCGCCAGATGGTGCTGACTGCAGTTTCGCATTCTATTATATATTTATCCATGGTAAAGCGCTCAAGCTCTCCTGAGCTCTAAAGCGCGCGCTTGCGCCTATGGGCATCAGTTGACATGACTGGTTTATACAAAGGGGCCGTGATAAAAACAATTGCTGTGGGGTTGTATCAGGTGGATTTGGAAAATATTTCTTGAAACGTTTTTTAACGCTTATGGGAATATTAAACTTAATTTTAATTTAATCAGGCCTCTTGTATTCTTCTACATTCAGGCAAATAAAGAATATGAATATGAATATTATTTGTGTTGAAACAGGGGTAATTAATAAATGCGGGTAGTCTATATATTTCTTGCACGATCACATTTTTGTTTCTTATTTATACTTTATCCAATGAGAAGATGAAAATTAGACTCAACAGGCAGTAAATGGTGACAGCTATTAATAAATATGAGGGGGGAAGTGGTCAAGTTTCAGTTATTCAGAAGTTCACATCTTGGCGTCTTTATCAGCAGTTTTCACCCAAAGTTTGGTTCAGACACGTCGAAACAAAGAAAACTGTACCAAGCTAAACACTTATTCCTTTCGTCCTTCATGACTAGAATGAACAGATGCTATGAAAGATTCATCGTATCGTCACAGCAACATGAAGTTTTACGTCCAGGGTAACTCCAGAATTATCATACATAAGTAATACACTCAGAAGGTATAGGAACTGAATTCCAAGAATCTAGAACAGTACGATTCTTTACAAGTAGAATGAAAATATCTGATAGGCCTGCCACTTTGGACTCAAGGCTAAAAAGTTTACCCTCAAAGAAAAGGAAAAACATTTCTGTCTACAGTTTAACGCTCTGTTTTATGTGTTGCTATGGATACCCAGTTGATTGATTAGTAAGAAAACGAATTTTAGCACAATTCGTACAGTTTTGTTTTATTTTATAGTAGGACGCATAAAGAGAAAGGATTGTGGTGCTGAAAAATATATTTATTTCGATGTTTCCATGGAGATACAGCTTTTAGAATTCATTACATCGAAAAATTTATTTTGGCATGCCTTCGCCTGTCTTTGGATAGAGTTTTCTCCTAACCTATTGGAAGTCTTCGTTTATATTCATTATTTACGAGTAAGTTCATTTTAGAATAAAATTGTATACATGAAAATAACTTTGAGGGTTTTTGAGAATAAGGTTCTCAGGAAAATATTTGGGGCTAAGAGAGATGAAGTTACAGGAGAATGGAGAAAGTTACACAACACAGAACTGCACGCATTGTATTCTTCACCTGACATAATTAGGAACATTAAATCCAGACGTTTGAGATGGGCAGGGCATGTAGCACGTATGGGCGAATCCAGAAATGCATATAGAGTGTTAGTTGGGAGACCGGAGGGAAAAAGACCTTTAGGGAGGCCGAGACGTAGATGGGAGGATAATATTAAAATAGATTTGAGGGAGGTGGGGTATGATGGTAGAGACTGGATTAATCTTGCACAGGATAGGGACCGATGGCGGGCTTATGTGAGGGCGGCAATGAACCTTCGGGTTCCTTAAAAGCCATTTGTAAGTAAGTAAGGGATTTGAAATAAGAGTTTGATATTTCTTTTCATACCTGTCTGCACATTCCTCGCGTTTAAATTTAACAAGGCGGAGCGTTCTAGTTAGTTACTTCATAAAAGCTTTGACATATACTCGTACAAAGATATAGAAAATAACATCTATATGGTAGGCTTATACAATAAATTTAAATCTATTTGTGGGGCAAATGAAAATGAGACTTGTAAAGATACTAAAATAAACCGTTATAGTTAATGGCTCTTCCTATAATACAATAATAATAATAATAATAATAATAATAATAATAATAATAATAGTAGTAGTAGTAATAGGGGATAGTCGGGTAGTATCGGACATCGGGTAATATCGGACAGTGAGTTTCTTTCATCTATCACACGATGATAGTACCTGATTGACATGGTTACGTTTCTGTGATGTCGCATAGAGAAATGTAATCATGTCATTCAGGTACTACCATATGGTGGTAGATGAAAGAAAAGCACTGTCCGATATTACCCCGATGTCCGGTACTACCCAACTCGCCCCCAATAATAATAATAATAATAATAATAATAATAATAATAGTAGTAGTAGTAGTAGTAGTAGTAGTAGTAGTAGTAGTAGTAGCAGCAGCAGTGGAGAGTTGGGTAATATCGGACAGTGGGTTTCTTTAGTCTACCACACGATGATAGTACCTGATTGACATGGTTACGTTTCTGTGATGTCGCATAGAGAAATGTAATCATGTCATTCAGGTACTACCATATGGTGGTAGATGAAAGAAAAGCACTGTCCGATATTACCTTGATAAACTCAATGAATACTACCCAACTCGCCCCTAATAATAATAATAATAATAATAATAATAATAATAATAATAATAATAGTAGTAGTAGTAGTAGTAGTAGTAGTAGTAGTAGTAGTAGTAGTAGTAGTAGTAGTAGCAGCAGTAGTGGAGAGTTGGGTAATATCGGACAGTGGGTTTCTTTAGTCTACCACACGATGATAGTACCTGATTGACATGGTTACGTTTCTGTGATGTCGCATAGAGAAATGTAATCATGTCATTCAGGTACTACCATATGGTGGTAGATGAAAGAAAAGCACTGTCCGATATTACCCGATGTCCGATACTACCCAACTCGCCCCTAATAATAATAATAATAATAATAATAATAATAATATTAATAATAATAATAATAATAATTATGATGATTCATCTATTTTTAAAAACTTGTAAAATCATATAATTTTTAATTAGCCCACTCCCGAAAAAGCGAAAGCTTATGCTCGGAAGTTTTCATGAAAAATCAAACATGAAAATTGACTTAAAATTACAAACAGGTAGCCTAATCATAAAATAAAATAAGGTAACTATAATATAAAATGAAAGCAATATTCCTAATAAAAGTGAATCGTGAATGTTGGAAATAGAGATAAAATATTAGCGTCGAAAAGAGATTTTTAGGATGGTAAAAGGACGCTCAACGAGAGAATAAATTAAGAATGAAAATGAATGACATGAAGTACATTAAATATTCAAAATTTGTGCCCTATATCTTCACATCTTGAAATAAATAATAAATAAATAAATAAATAAATTAGTAAATAAATAAATAAATAAATAAGTAAATAAATAAATAAACAAATAAATCAATAAATAAGTAAATAAAAAATAAGTAAATATTTACTTATTTATTTAAGTAAATATTTAAATAAGTAAATAACTATATAAGTAAATAAATATGTAAATAAATAATTTTAATTGCATAAATATCTATTAATAAATGGATATACGTACTAAATAACCAAGTAAGTAAATTAAATATAATAAATGAATGAATAAGTAAAGAATGGATGAAATAAATAAGTTAATAAGTAAATATGTAAGTAACTACAATAATAATAATAAATTAGAACTTCAGAAGTAATTAAATATATAAATTGATACATAAATATATTAATAATTAACTAAATAAATAAAGGAATAAAATATAAATACTAGCAATGATTATGAAGTATAATCCTAGAGGAAGAAGAAATCTAGGTCGCCAGAGGAAAAAATGGACTTGAAAAATACTGTGAAGTCGAAATCTCCTGTAGAGCATGTAAATCGATAGGTCGAAAACGAATTGGTGTTCGTTTTATGGATCGAGAATCCTGAATTGATTTCTCTTTACGGAAACATCAAAGTCACGAGTTTTATAGTATCCTAATATTCGATCGAATTTGCATACCAATAATAATAATAATAATAATAATAATAAATAATAATAATAATAATAATAATAATAATAATAATATGATTTCTTATCATATCTGATTGTACAGGCCTTATAAAACTCTGTCCGTTGTTACTCTATGACAAAAGAATTCCTATTTCTTAGATACACCATATAGTATACATGTCTTGATATCAGAATGCAGTACAAGATAAGGAGTCCGATATCAGCAGATAGCACTTGCGAGTGTAATGGAAGTGTCGAGGCGTCCCGACGGCCGGCGCCGCTATGACGAGCACAGAAATTACCAACAACACGAGTCACTGTTATCGGCGTCGCGGCCGTGACGTCAGTATGGAAGCGTCGTCCCTGCAAACTGTTGCGACACATCAGAATTTTAACGTGGAGTTGACTTCTGACACAGAACCCCCATTACAGCTGATACGAGAATTAATCGAATGCTGTAGTTACTATGGAGACCTATGAATTATCAAGCTGCAGCAGAGTGTTTCAATTGTTTTTTCTTTGTCACATTCTTTTTTTTCTGTACTTCAATTATGTTCTTGCTTGTATAGCACTCTGTTGCTAAGGAGTTAATTATTGCATTTGAAGAGTATAGGGAAAAAAAAACAAAGTCACAGTATCTCATAAGGATTAATGTTGTATTACTGCAAACTTTAGTGTTTTGTTATCAAAACTGGTAAAGAAGAGTTATCACCATGGATACAGCCATCCTTTCCTACTTTTTCATTAGGAACAGCAATAAATTTTGTAGTAATATAATGAATTAGATGTTGACATCATCTTTAAGAGAATTGTGACTTCGATTGCTTTTCCCCTCTACTCTTCATTTAAAGTACGATGTTTCGAATATAATTCAAATATTTCTTTGTGTTCGAAGTACCCAAATTGTTCTTTGTTTGTGTAATACTCAGTTGCAATTGTCAAGCAGCCGTGGCGAAAATGTAATCGTGTGTCGAGCCACTGTATAACCTGCAACGTGCATAGCACCTATGGAGGGAGGCGGACACCCGAAGGGGAAGTGAAGCAACTGTCTGACTTATTAACGGATTTTCATTTTCCTTAGGTCAAGCACTTAAATATAATTTTTACAGTACAAGGTTACAAACTAATGTTTAGTACGTGTAACGAAGAAAGAAATGAATAAGAAAACATAGGACACATTATCACAACCTAAAATTAACTGTCTTCAGAATGTCTGTGCGACAGAGTTTCAAAATCAGGAATTATGTCTCTTACTGCCAGTCGTAGTTGATCACGAAGGTGTTTGTCTGTCAGTCGTGATCTAAATTTGATTTTTACTATTTTCATTGTTGATAATAATTTTTTACAAACGTAAGTTGTAGCGAACATGGCTTCAACAGAGCAAGGGAAAGAACGAAGCTTCGGATATTTATTTTTGGTAAAGATTTGAAAAGTTCAACATTTGTCAAGTCCTTACATCTAGCTTTCATTTAACATCACATTGGAAATCTGTGAGTTTAAATTGAAGACCTAATCGCATTATTCGTACATCTGCTGAAAAAGGATCGAAATAATAATAATAATAATAATAATAATAATAATAATAATAATAATAATAATAGTAATAACCTTTTAATGTTTCATCAGTAACATGTAGTATAATGCCGTTTTATGTTATACAACCGTTTCCTCGTAATACTTGTGAACAAATCATACATTTAATATTCTCATCATATTGACAGCAAAAAAATGCGTCGTCCCATCCTACACTGGTGGCCATAATTCTGGAAACTTTTTGTTTTTGTACTGAATTATTATAACATCTGCATTGATTCACATATTTGTACAATTGAAAATGTTACTCGTGACTGATTCGTTAATTATGGGGTTACATTGAAGGTATTATATTAAATCCTGAATATTTTAACAATAAGTAATCATTACTGAGTGGGAAATTATGTTCTTGTCGTTTAAGATCTAAATATTAATTTCAGATTTCATTATAATTTCCCATTATTTATTATAATAAAAACTGGTCCATTGTTGAGTTTAAGATTATTATTGATCAGTAGAAGCATTCTTGAGCACTGTTAGCAAAAAATATGGACATTATTAATTTGTTTCTATCATTAGTCTGACTTAAGATTTCGTTAGGTGAACACCTGATTGCATTACAACAAACTTTATTGATCATTTTATCACAATGGCTCCACGAAAGGACTGAACACATTCTAGTGCAGTCACACGTCGAGAAGAAGGTTACACAATCAAGAAAATTGCAAGAAAACTTGGTAATGGTGCTACAGTGTCTGGCGTCCAGAAGGTATGGCAGAAGTACAAATCCACAAAATCTTGTAAAACAACACCTAGGACTGGTAGAAAACCTAAAGTAAGTCCAAGAGATGTGAGGCAGATTTGTCTATTAGCATTGGAAGATCTTCTAAAGAGATACAGGAAGTTCTACACAGCAGTGGACCAAAGATTTATTGTTACAATAGTCAGGATTTAATATAATACCTTTATTATAACCCCATAATTAACGAATCAGTCACGAGTAACATTTTCAATTGTACAAATATGTGAACCAATGCAGATGTTATAATAATTCAGTACAAAAACAAAAAGTTTCCAGAATTATGGCCACCAGTGTACTTGGAACTTTCGTTTTTGTAGAGGTACATGGTTTCGAGAGAGACATTGCGACGATACGCCACTCGCAGGTCAGAGACAAATACAAATGGAACGGAGTTTGACTCCAGTGAGTGAGAGGGTGGGGGTTGTGGGAGCAAGAGTCATGCACAGTTATCATTGCGAGCCACAATGTGCTCGTGAGTTACATTTCCGCCATGGCTGGTCTAAAGTTTTGTTATACATAAATATGTTTTTGGAAATAGTTCAATTCTTCCTTTTTCTTGTGTAGGACTCAATTTCCAATGGAATTATTACCAAAAATACAGTCTGATATTTTTGAAGTACTTCCATATCTTTGCTTCTGAAATATTCAGTAAATGAGGCAGTAGAGCAAGTGGACAGCTTCAAATACTTGACTCATCTAAATCAAATTGTTGGATTCTTTGTAAGTTCATGCATATGTATATACACTTTTTCCTGGTTGAGTGGAAGAGAAGGCCTTACGCCTTAACTCTGCCAGCTAAAATAAATCATTAATTATTATTATTATTATTATTATTATTATTACTATAAGCAGTAACATGAGCTGCTGCCAGGAAGTCAAAGGAGGATAGCAATGGCAAAGGAAAATAGAAAATACCGTCATTTCCCATAACTATGGTCCTGGAACACAACTATGGCCCATTCAAATTTTGTACTCCATAACGTAGTACCTCGTTTATCTATATTTTTCTGTCCTGTAGTTTGAAGTCAAGTCACTGCAGCTATCTACGAACGGTCTACGTTACTTCTACAATGTTCTTTGAATAGTTGTGTTGAGGACCATAGTTGTGTTCCAGGACCATAGTTATGGAAAATGACTGTATCTTCTACGGACCTCTGGAAAAAGAACTAAGGAAGAGACTAGTGAAGTGCTTTGTGTGGAGTGTAGCATTGTATGTGGCAGAAACATGGACTTTACGACGAAGTGACGAGAAGCGACTAGAAGCATTTGAAATGTGAATGGAGCGTGTGAAATGGACAGACATACGAGTAATAAGAAACGAAGATGTTTTGGAAAGAGTTGGTGAAGAAAGGATGATGCTGAAACTGATCAGGAAGAGGAAATGGAATCGGGTGACTCATTGCCTAAGAAGAAACTGCCTACTGAAGGATGCACTGGAAGGAATGGTGAACGGGAGAAGAGTTCGGGGCAGAAGAAGATATCAGATGATAGACGACATTAAGATATATGGATCATATGCGGCGACGAACAGGAAGACAGAAAATAGGAAAGACTGGAGAATGCTGGGTTTGTAGTGAAAGACCTGCCCTTTGACAGAACACTATGAATGAATGTGTCTCTCTAATACAGTCATGTCAATTGATGCCCACAGGAGCAAGCGCGCGCTTTAGAGCTCAGGAGAGCCTGAGCGCTTTACAGCGGAAAGGAAAGAGACAGACGAAAGAGGTGGTATATGCCGCTTGGTCGAGCTATATTCAGGGATGGCCAGCACTGATTCAATAGATAAAGGGAAGAGAACTTATTAAAACTGTATCCATGGTAATGTTTAGATTTGTCTGAGAAGTATAAGTGCATTATAAGAATGTAAGTATCAATTTTAATGCTCATTTTCACAAGTTTGATTTTTTTATTCAAAAGAAATATTTTCTAAACTTTTTTTATAGAAAAGTGAACTTTTCAGATATAGGCCTATTTATTTAGTAGCCTTACAGAATGTTTTCATAAATCTAATATACCGTATATATGTATTACTGAAGATAGTGTATTGAAAATTTTGAAAATATTCGCATGGAAATTGTTTGTAAAGAAATGAATTAACAAAGCAACTACTGTTACATCATAACCAAAAGATACGTGCCCATGTGTTGTAAAAATGTCAGCTCTATAGCTTCAGCAGATTTCGAGAAAATAATTTAATATTCTGATGATAGGAAGTTGCTCACAAATATCACCTTGAAAGCATAATGCGATAAGAGTTTTGTTATGTAATATTAGTTACACTTAAAACAGATACAGTACCTAGGTCACTTTGCTTTGTACTGTAATATTCTTTTGATTAGTTTATTGACTACTTTTGTAAGGCTAAAGATACCATCAATATCAATTCCAACTTATCATGTCATACTCAATCTCTTTCTTTGGAATATCACTTTCTTTATGAATGTTGTGTTTCATTCACTTAATACAGTATAATTATAATACTATGGAATTTAAGTGAATATTCCTTCTTAACTCTCTATTATATTACTACTACTACTACTTACTGGCTTTTAAGGAACCCGGAGGTTCATTGCCGCCCTCACATAAGCCCGCCATTGGTGCCTATCCTGAGCAAGATTAATCCAGTCTCTATCATCATATCCCACCTCCCTCAAATCCATTTTAATATTATATTCCCATCTACGTCTTGGCCTCCCAAATGTCTTTTCCCCTCTGGCCTCCCAACTAACACTCTATATGCATTACTGGATTCGCCCATACGTGCTACATGCCCTGCCCATCTCAAACGTCTAGATTTAATGTTCCTAATTATGTCAGGTGAAGGATACAATGCGTGCAGCTCTGCGTTGTGTAACTTTCTCCATTCTCCTGTAACTAAATCCCTTTTAGCCGTAAATATTTTCCTAGGAACCTTATTCTCAAAACCCTCAATCTCTGTTCCTCTCTCAAAGTGAGAGTCCAAGTTTAACAGCCATACAGAACTGTAACTGTAATATAACTGTTTTAGAAATTCTAACTTTAAGATTTTTGACAGCAGACTAGATGATGAAAGCTTCTCAACCGAATAATAACAGCCATTTCCCATATTTATTCTGCGTTTAATTTCCTCCTGAGTGTCATTTATATTTGTTACTGTTGCTCCAAGATATTTGAATTTTTCCACCTCTTCGAAGTATAAATCTCCAACTTTTATTGTTCCATTTCGTATAATATTCTAATCATATACTTAGTCTTTTCGGGATTTACTTCCAAATCGATCTCTTTACTTGCTTCAAGTAGAATTTCCGCGTTTTCCCTAATCATTTGTGGATTTTCTCCTAACATATTCACGTCATCCGTATAGACAAGAAGCTGATATAACCCGTTCAATTCCAAACCCTCTGTGTTATCCTGAAGTCTCTATTACGTTATTAAAGTTTAAAACACAAGTGCAATATTAAGAAACTGATATTAGTACTTTTGTTTTACAGACAATATAGATAATATCAAACAGAAAGAAGCCATATAAAAATAACGACATAAAATTTCACGTTCCGTTTGAAGTTTGTGCACCACTGTTTTCTTAATCCAACAGGCTGCTTATTCATATACACAACCCTTCCTCTTTCCATACTTAGCGCTTGATTCCCGCGCACGACGTCAAGGTCAGAAAAATGCGCTTGCTTTGACATCACTGCTCTAATGGATACTTGTGCGTCCCTCTATATTTGAGATTAAATGATTTTTAATTATAATAAAACATCGCGATATATTCATGATAGTTTTTTTATTTATATTGTAGGCTCTGTAATTTAATTTCCCGCGGTTTACACAGAAATATCACAAAGTAACTAATTTGGAAATAACCCATATGTTATGGTGCATATCTCTTCTTGTTTTGGTTGGCTGGCTCTGAAAAGCTGTGGGGGGAAAAACTGCAGCAATTGATAGAGTCAATAAACATTCCTGTGGTCGACCTTTCAATTGCCAATGTTCATAAACGGTCTTCCCATCTGTTTCTGTTATTACTTTCACCACCGCATTAGATTCAAGGTCGCACAAACATTCCTGTGGCTCGGTTGTAAAATTTACTGCTACGAAATTAATTTTAACAATTCAACGTGCATTGAAAGGCCCTGTGTTTACCTGTTACTCGCTTTATAAACGGGCACAAAAAACTCCAACCTTCAGGTTACTCGCTTCACTGGAAAATAATTAACAATTCCGCACTAAATAATAGAATTTGCACAGAAACGATTCTGTGTATCGGAAAATGTATCTAATTTACTTCTATTGATTGACTTTTTTCCACTAAGAGCTGAAATACTTTCCCGAGTCTTTCCCTACATTATACGATTTTTTACGACCTTTGTTATGATCATGGTTAGGAAGTCTATCCATTTGCATAATTTTTTTTTAACGTTTTTGATATGCTGATAATTTTTTTCCCCGAATCACGAATTTCGTACAGTCCAAAATGAATATTGTGCATATAAATGCATATTTTTACACTTTTAAATTATTGCGTTATATTCTAGTAAATATTTTATATTGTAACTTGTTTAACTCTAAAGACATCTACATTTTTACTATTATTATTATTATTATTATTATTATTATTATTATTATTATTATTATTATTATTATTAGCCGTACCCGTGCGCTCCGCTGCACCCGTTATAAATAAATATAATGTAATTACATAATTAAAATAGGACATTTGATCCAGGGAACATTCGTGTTTGATATAAGGATAAATAGTTTATTATGTTACTTAATTTAAATTGTATTTGCATAATTAAAATGCGATCATTTTGATCCAGAGACCACTCATTTGGTCATAAAAATTATTTTAGGAAATACAGGAAACGAATGTACATAATAGCCTATCAAGTTTTCTGTGCATAAGAAGCTATTTTAATCTTACCTGTCCTCGATTCACTCAGAAGTTACTGTAATAACATTATAGCATTATGTCCATCTAGAAAACTACACTTTCCAATGGTGAATTAATAATTAATTATACAAATCAGTTAATTTAGCTTCCGATATTACTTCATACAAACACACAAACATTCTCTGTAGGCTATCTTTCATAGCTTTCGTTTGTTGTTGTCAAGGCCCCTTATAGACGAAGTCATTTATTTTTAATTCATTACACGGCCTTAGATGGCAGTTATTTTAATTTTAAAACTCATTTATCTCATTAAATGTCAGTCCTATCAAACTTTTTCAAGAATAAAACTTATCGCAAATTATTTGTAAAGAAACTTTTGTTATGTAATATTTTTCACAAAAATCAATAATAAGCGAGATATTTCGATTTATTTAAATCAGGCCCCCTTATAACCCCCTTATAAATAATATATTTTGAATGCCATATAGCCCAAAATCTAAGTTACAACGAACTTAATTTATATTCCAATTTTCATCGAAATCCGTTCAGCCATTATCGCGTGAAAAGGTAACAAACATACCGACAGACAGACATACAAACAAAAATTTCAAAAAGCGATTTTCGGTTTCAGGGTGGTTAATTATATATGTTAGGACCAATTATTTTGGAAAATCGAAAATTACCAGAAAAATTTCGGCTACAGATTTATTATTATTATACATTATTATTGTTATTATTATTATTATTATTATTATTATTATTATTATTATTATTATTATTATTACTATTATTATTATTGGGATGCACTATCACCTTTACTTTTTAACTTCGCTCTAGAATATGCCATTAGGAAAGTCCAGGATAACAGAGAGGGTTTGGAATTGAACGAGTTACATCAGCTGCTTGTCTATGTGGATAACGTGAATATGTTAGCAGAAAATCACAAACGATTAGGGAAAACACGGGAATTTTACTTGAAGCAAGTAAAGCAATAGGGT
Source organism: Periplaneta americana (assembly GCA_025594305.2). NCBI lineage: Eukaryota > Metazoa > Arthropoda > Insecta > Blattodea > Blattidae > Periplaneta > Periplaneta americana. The sequence continues at coordinate 199,732,435 of JAJSOF020000003.1, read as the reverse complement.
TGGAAGTAAATCCCGAAAAAGACAAAGTATATAATTATGTCTCGTGACCAGAATATTGTACAAAATGGAAATATAAAAATTGGAGATTTATCCTTCGAAGAGGTGGAAAAATTCAAATATCTTGGAGCAACAGTAACAGATATAAATGACACTAGGGAGGAAATTAAACGCAGAATAAATATGGGAAATGCCTGTTATTATTCGGTTGAGAAGCTTTTGTCATCTAGTCTCCTGTCAAAAAATCTGAAAGTTAAAAATAGTTATATTACCGGTTGTTCTGTATGGTTGTGAAACTTGGACTCTCACTTTGAGAGAGGAACAGAGATTAAGGGTGTTTGAGAATAAAGTTCTTAGGAAAATATTTGGGGCTAAGAAGGATGAGGTTACAGGAGAATGGAGAAAGTTACACAACACAGAACTGCACGCATTGTATTCTTCACCTTACATAATTCGGAACATCAAATCCAGACGTTTGAGATGGGCAGGGAATGTAGCACGTATGGGCGAATCCAGAAATGCATATAGAGTGTTAGTTGGGAGACCGGGGGAAAAAGATCTTTGGGGAGGCCGAGACGTAGATGGGAAGATAATATTAAAATGGATTTGAGGGAGGTGGGATATGATGGTAGAGACTGGATTAATCTTGCTCAGGATAGGGACGAATGGCGGGCTTATGTGAAGGCGGCAATGAACCTCCGGTATATTAATTATAGCATACCTTAGAGTTTGTGATTATGCCTAATTTTCTTATAAATTGAGGTTTCTGTGACACTTCGAGATGAAATAACAGGAGACCAAAATATGCAGAATCTTTTAGTATGTATTTTTTAAGTATTTTCCTGGTATTCTGTTCATATTAAACCATTGGAGAATGTTCTCTCACTAAAAATGTGAACCTCCAAATTTTGTGAATATTTAAAAATGTAGTGCTCTCATTTATTTACTTATTTATTTGTTTATTTATTTGTTTATTTGTTTATTTATGTATTTATTTATTTATTTGTTTATTTATTTATTTGTTTATTTGTTTGTTTATTTATTTATTTATTTGTTTATTTGTTTGTTTATTTATTTATTTATTCGTTTGTTTATTTGTTTATTTATTTATTTATTTATTTATTTATTGGTTTATTTGTTTATTTGTTTGTTTATTTATTTATTTGTTTGTTTATTTATTTATTTGTTTATTTGTTTATTTATTTGTTTATTTATTTATTTGTTTGTTTATTTATTTATTTGTTTATTTATTTATTTATTTGTTTGTTTATTCGTTTATTTATTTATTTATTTATTATTTTGTTTATTTGTTTATTTATTTATTTGTTTGTTTGTTTGTTTGTTTATTTGTTTATTTATTTATTTGTTTGTTTATTTATTTATTTATTTGTTTGTTTATTTATTTATGTATTTATTTATTTATTTGTTTGTTTGTTTATTTATTTATGTATTTATTTATTTGTTTGTTTGTTTGTTTATTTCTTTATTTATTTATTTATTTATTCTGGTGTAGTTAAGGCCATCAGGCCTTCTCTTCTACAACACCAGGAATGCAAGTACAATGATAGAAATAAACAAAAAAATACCATTACAAAGTAAAGCTACACAAGAAACAAAGAGAGAGAGAGAGAAAAAAAAACACTATAAACAAAGTAAAGCCACACAAAAATATACACAGGTTACAGTCACACAAACTTTAAATGAGTGATTAAGTATCATAATTAATTGTATCCTAACTAAATAACTAACATAAACAAGAAACTTGCAATTTTAATCTAGATTAAAAAAGAAAAAAATACAAATCAATAATCCATGTGAATAGGCTCTGAGGATGGTGTGAAGAAGCACCCGAAACATCTGTAAGCCGCACATACTTACACAATTAACACGAGTAAGATCGCCATTTAATCAATTATTAACAAATCAATACTTCTAGCAATACCTAAAAACATTGTCTAAGAGTTCTGGGACAAGTGTTCTTGGCGCAACACTAAATATTAAGCTAGAGAAAATATATTTTGCATTGTTGTTGATGATATCAAACTACTACTTTTCCTGGTATTACATTTTGATTCCATAAACTTCATATTTTCACCCCACCCTAGTGTACGCAAATATAGTCTATGAAGAAATAACCTTAACTGCGTACGCCCTGGTCCAGATCATCATTATCATCACCAAATAAATAGGAATTGTAAATTTTAATCTTTCAGCTGAGGAGGGGATGTAGTTCTTGCTGTAATTGTGTTTTCTCTTTATGTGGAAGTCGTTAAAAGAGAGTGGCGAGAGCATAAAATTGGATTCCCTAATGCAAAGAAGGGGTGCGGCCTGCAAAAGAGAAGAAGAGCCTTAAAGTGTCCGTCCAATAGTCCAAATGGATTGCAGACTGGATAAAGTAATTTGTCGGCCGACTCCACTGTCGTCGGCCACTTCACGAATTGGTCGACCCTGCCCCCCACGCCACTGACTGCCCCCACGCCACTGATCACATCGCTACATTATGTTCGGGGCGCCTAGAATTGGCTCAGTATCCAGCATAACGTTTTAAAGCACAGACCTACGATATAGACAGCGTTCTGAATTCTGACACCAGCGAACCTGGCGGCCGGATTCACAAGTTGCTCGGAATGTAAAGTATTTTCATTGAACGCACGGGGTGTCTCAGACAGCGCTGCTCTAATGTTCTTCGGTTTGTTTTGAAAGCGAGCAAGAACGTGAAATGTCCGCCTTGGGTTCGATCCTAACACAGCTTCTTGTATTGTGGGTTTATTCTGTGTCTCACGAAAACACAGACGGATGTCCTTTCATTTTTCTTTGATCCTAATTTTACATTTCCTTTCTAATTCTCTCTTCTTATCTCTGCCTATCTATTTTCTATCCTTTGAGCCTTCCTAGTTTCCACATTTCTTACGATTTTCCTCTAATGTATTTTATTCTCTTTCCATCAAACATCTAATTATTTCTTTTATGAGTTCTTCCTTCCCAATCTACTCTCCTTTCTTCTTTTCTTGGTATCATATTTCTTCCTCCATTTGTCTAACTTTTTTCCTTCATTTTTCTTATTTCCTTTCGTCTATTTCTCTCATTTTTCTTCGTTTGTTTCTCTCATTCTTCGTAGTCTGTTTCTATCAGTTTTTGTCTGTTTCTCTCATTTTCGTTTCATTTTTCTTCGTCTTTTCTCTCATTTTTCTTCGTCTATTTCTCTAATTTTCTTCGTCTATTTCTCTCATTTTTCTTAGTCTATTTCTCTCATTTTTCTTAGTCTATTTCTCTTATTTTTCTTCGTCTTTTTCTCTCATTTTCTTCGTCTTTTTCTCTCATTTTCTTCGTCTATTTCTCTCATTTTCTTAGTCTATTTCTCTCATTTTCTTAGTCTATTTCTCTTATTTTTCTTCGTCTTTTTCTCTCATTTTTCTTCGTCTATTTCTCTCATTTTCTTAGTCTATTTCTCTCATTTTTTCTTCGTCTTTTTCTCTCATTTTCTTCGTCTTTTTCTCTCATTTTTCTTCGTCTATTTCTCTTATTTTTCTTCGTCTTTTTCTCTCATTTTCTTCGTCTATTTCTCTCATTTTCTTAGTCTATTTCTCTCATTTTTCTTCGTCTTTTTCTCTCATTTTTCTTCGTCTTTTTCTCTCATTTTTCTTAGTCTATTTCTCTTATTTTTCTTCGTCTTTTTCTCTCATTTTTTTCTTCGTCTATTTCTCTTTTTTCTTCGTCTTTTTCTCTCATTTTTCTTCGTCTTTTTCTCTCATTTTTCTTCGTCTATTTGTCTTATTTTTCTTCGTCTATTTCTCTCATTTTCTTCGTCTATTTCTCTCATTTTTCTTAGTCTATTTCTCTTATTTTTCGTCTTTTTCTCTCATTTTTCTTCGTCTTTTTCTCTCATTTTTCTTCGTATTTTTCTCTCATTTTTCTTCGTCTATTTCTCTTATTTTTCTTCGTGTTTTTCTCTCATTTTTCTTCGTCTATTTCTCTCATTTTCTTAGTCTATTTCTCTCATTTTTCTTAGTCTATTACTCTTATTTTTCTTGGTTTTTTCTCATTATTCTTAGTCTATTTCTCTTATTTTTCTTCGTCTTTTTCTCTCATTTTTCTTCGTCTATTTCTCTCATTTTCTTAGTCTATTTCTCTAATTTTTCTTAGTCTATTTCTCTTATTTTTCTTCGTCTTTTCTCTCATTTTTCTTCGTCTATTTCTCTCATTTTCTTCGTCTATTCCTCTCATTTTCTTCGTCTATTTCTCCCATTTTTCTTAGTCTATTTCTCTTATTTTTCGTCTTTTTCTCTCATTTTTCTTAGTCTATTTCTCTCATTTTCTTAGTCTATTTCTCTTATTTTTCTTCGTCTTTTTCTCTCATTTTTCTTAGTCTATTTCTCTTATTTTCTTCGTCTTTTTCTCTCATTTTTCTTCGTCTATTTCTTTCATTTTTCTTCGTCTATTTCTCTCATTTTTCTTAGTCTATTTTCTCTTATTTTTCTTCATCTTTTTCTCTCATTTTTCTTCGTCTATTTCTCTCCTTTTCTTCGTCTATTTCTCTCATTTTCGTCTATTTCTCCCATTTTTCTTCGTCTATTTACCTCATTTTTAGTCTATTTCTCTCATTTTTCTTAGTCTATTTCTCTTATTTTTCTTCGTCTTTTTCTCTCATTTTTCTTCGTCTATTTCTCTCATTTTTCTTAGTCTATTTCTCTTATTTTTCTTAGTCTTTTTCTCTTATTTTTCTTCGTCTGTTTCTTTCATTTTTCGTCTATTTCTCTCATTTTTCTTCGTCTATTTCCCTTATTTTTCTTCTTCTACATCCCTCATTTTTCTTCGTCTATTTATCTCACTTTTAGTCTATTTTTCTCATTTTCCTTCGTCTATTTCTCTTATTTTTCTTCGTCTGTTTCTCTCACTTATCTTTGTCTATTTCTATCATTTTCTCCGTCTATTTCTCTAATTTTTCTTCGTCTATTTCTCTCATTTTTCGTCTATTTCTCTCATTTTTCTTCGTCTATTTCTCTCATTTTCCTTCGTCTATTTTTATCATTTTTCTTCGTGTATTACTCTCATTTTTCGTCATTTTTCATTTTCGTCTGTTTCTCTCATTTTTCTTCTTCAGTTTCTCTCATTTTTCTTCCTCCATTTTTATCATTTTCTTATTTCGTTTCCCTTACTTTTGTTATTATATTTGTCATGTTCTTCCTTCGTTCTCTCATTTTTCTTCATTTTTTCTTCCCACACTTTTCTCATTTTCTTCATTTCTTTTACTTTGTCTTTCTGCATTTCTAATATATTTTTATTCTTCAATTTTTCTCATTTTCTTTCCATATTTATTTTATTTTTATTCTTGTCTTTGATCCCTTTTTCTTCCTCTATTTTTCTCAGTTTGTTATTCTTTAATTTCTCTTATTTTTCTTTTTTCCTCCTCACCTTTTCTCTCCTATCCTCTTCCCACACTTATCAAGTCCTTCACCAACTCAGCAATTCTTTGACTCAATAGTAGCTCCCTCGTACTAATTCATATTCTTATTACCCAGTCTGTAGTGCCCTGATTCATTCTAGATGTCTTCAATTGCTCCGTATCAATTTTTCATCCTATCGCCCTGGTCTGTAATGATGCCTCCTTACGCACGTTACATAAAAGAGCCTCCCTGCTCTCTGATATGCAGCTGCTGTCTTCTCTTAGTCCCGCTATCTCTCAGTATCTCTGGGTTTGAATTATTCCCACTGCCCTGTCATTTGATGGAATATCCAAGACTGCCAAATTGTGGGTATTACGAAGGCTTGTGATAGGGTGCAGCACGCAGCCCTGATCAGACACTTCCCTTCCCTTCTCTTCCCTCCAGCCTTCCTCGCAATGTGATTTTTAAACCCGTCCAAGGTTTGCATGTTTGTTTCTGAGTTTGACGACCTGAGTTTTGTGAACCAAAGCTTATCGTCCTGCTCTAACCCACGAGGCTGGAGATCCGCCGTGTGGTGTAAGATTACGTACAGCTATTGTTATCATACGAACACAGGGAGAGTAAAGAGAATAAATGAGAGAGTAGGAGGGAAACGTAAAAATTGCTAATGAAAAGAGAAGAAATGAGTAGTAAATAGGAAAAAAAAACAAATGGAAGAAAGAAAGGATTAATGAAAGACCGTCAAGAAAGAAAAGAAGTAATAAATAAAAGAAGAATTACTGAAATGAGATGAATGGAAGAAAGAAAGGAAGGAAGAATTACGCAAAGAAAGAAAGAAGAAAAAAAATTAGCCAAAGGAAGGATGATAGATGTAATGGGACGAGAAAAAGAAAAGAGAAAGAAAGAAACAAAGAAACAAAAAAAGAATTAGGGATGGAAAAAATAATGGGAGGACAAAAAAAAAAAAAAAAAAACGAGTTAGTCGAAGGTAGGTAGGTAGGTAAAAAGAAAGAAAGAAAGAATTAACCGAAGGAAGGAAAGAAAAAAGAAAAAAATATTCAAAGAAAAAAAGAATTTGCCAAATGGAGGAAGGAAAAAAGAAATATTAGTGAAGGGAAGAAAGAAAGAAAGAAAGAAAGAAAGAAAGAAAGAAAGAAAGAAGTAATTAGTCTAAAGGAAGGAAGAAAGAAACAATGAAGAAAAAAATAATTAGCCCAAGAAGAAAGAAAGAAAGAAAGAAAGAAAGAAAGAAAGAAAGAAAGAAAGAAAGAAAGAAAGGAAGGAAGAAAGAAATGATTAGTCAAAGAAAGAAAGAATTAGTCAAGGCAAGAAATAATAAATCAAAGGAAGAAAGAAAGAATTAGTGGGAAAAAAATAATTACTCAAAGGAAGAAAAAACGAAAGAAATTATTGGCCAAAGAAAAAATCAGTCAAAGGAAGAAAGAAAGAAAAAGAAAGAAGTAGTTACAGAAAGAATGAATTAATCAAAGTAAGAAATAATTTGTCAAAGGAAGAAAGAAAGAATTAGTGGGAAAAAAGAAAGAATTACTTAAAGAAAGAATTGGCGAAAGGAAGAATCAGCCAAAGGAAGAAAGAAAGAAAAAGAAAGAAAGAAAGAAAGAAAGAAAGAAAGAAAGAAAGAAAGAAAGAAAGAAAGAAAAAGAAAGAAAGAAGTAGTTAAAGAAAAAATGAATTAGTCAAAGTAAGAAATAATTTATCAAAGGAAGACAGAAAGAATTTGTTGGAGAAAATAAAGAAAGAGAGATTTATTAAAAAGAAAAACGAAATAAAGAAAGAAAGAAAGAATTAGCCAAAGGAAGAAACAAAAATTGGGAAAAATCAGTCAAAGTGAGAAAGAAAGAAAGAAAGAATAAGTCAAAGAAGAAATAATTACAAAAAAAAAAGAATAGGAAGTTAGTCATTGAATAAAGAAAGAAAGAATTAGTGGGAGAAAAAAAGAAAGAAATGAATGATTATTCAAAGAAGAAGAAATAAAAGAAAGAATTAGCCATAGAAAGGAAAAAAATAAGAAAGAATTAGTCAAAGAAAGAATCAGTGAAAGGGAGAAAGAAAAAATAAAGTGAGAAAGAAAGAAATAGGCAAATGGAGAAAGAAAGAATTAGTGGGAGAAAGAAAAGAAAGAGAGAAAAAATAATTACTCAAAGAAAGAAATAACGAAACAAAGAATTAGCCAAAGGAAGAATCAGTCAAAGGAAGAAAGAAAGAATTAATGGGAGGAGAAAAGAAAGAGAGAAAGAAACGAAGTAATTAGTTAAAGAGAGAAAGAAAGAAGGAAGGAATTAACCAAAGGAAAAAGAGAGGTAAAACTAAATAGCGGATATACAGTACCACATGATGCCATAAACTATAAACTATTCCATAAGACGGGCGAAATATCGAGTGTCATTTCCTAAAGTATCGATCGAACTTGACACTCCCAAGTTTCGAGGTATGGACCCAAGTATGTTTCACACATAAATTTGGAATAACAAAGTTATACATTACTGCAGACTTTACTCGCAAACGAATTTGACTTCTGCACGCTGGAAGAACCAAGAGACATTTCGCAAACCTTCGCGTGACGTGGCTTTCCTCTTCAAGTTAAATATTTCAGAAGGGGTTTGCAGTCAGGTCCCATTAATTACGTAGCCCAGAAACAGAATGGAAATTGCGCTCTATCGGAAACGCTGGACATTTCGCGTTACATCAAATTTTTAGCCTCTAAGTGTCTGTTTATGATAAATTCAATATAGCATTGCTATATAAATAATGTCTTTATGTCCCATTTGTCTCAGGATAGCTTCTGTTCTATTGAAATTGTTAATAAACTTTTCTCTGAACTAATCATCAAAGAAACCGTTGCTGTGAACATCAAATAACATTTCTTTCAGCCAATTGCTTCGATTCTCGCGGAAAGAGGTACAGACGTTTTATGAAAGTTTTATATTTTTCTGTCCTGACAGTTGACATCGTTTCTTCATTACTTTCATCATTTTTACCCTACCATAGAGAGGCGAATTCATGTTTATTGTGACGAGACAAGTGAAATGAGATAAATCATTGACCCAACTTACTTGTCATATAGGCCTATACCATAATTTAATTTCCTAACGGACACCAGATATTAAATACGTGCGATTCTCAGCAATTAAATCCTCCGAATGGTACTTAGACATCTTTACCTGTATGCAGGCATGATCTTTATATGGAGAAAGCCGTAAATTTGGTACACTATCTCCATTACAATTCACCTACACTTTTACTTCATCCGTTGCAACTTTGAAATTAAATTACAACACATAAATAAAGGGGGAAATTAAGTGAAATGTAACTTATAAATATGCAGAAACACGAAGATCTGGGTAAGAATTATCACATTGTTTACCGCAAGTATCATTACTTCAGCACCGAGAATCGAACCGGATTCAACAGAATGAAAAGTCCTACTGAGCTTCAGAGGAGCTTTCATTAACTGAATAATATTACACACACTAAAAATATATAATTGAATGAATTGGAGCTATGAGGCATGTGGTTAAAATACATTCCTAAATTATTCTACAGGGTGTACATGATATAAGCTGCCAATTTATGCATGCAGTATAGTTCATTCAACAAAGAATTTCCAGCGAGACTACGGTTCCGAGAGAGTATTTCCGTGAATACGTCTGCTAAACTTAAGATGGGTTTGACGAGTGTTAGAGAACACAAGAATCTATCCAAATGAAGCACTTAATAATTGTTATTGATCAGTATTTAAGGTGGGATAAACATATTTCTTATCTATGTAACAGACTTCGCAAAGCAATTCAGAACTATGTTATTATTGGCTCCTACATCCCTGTAAATATTCTGTGGTTATATTATATTATATTATATATCAGCTGCTTGTTTATGCGGACGACGTGAATATGTTAGGAGAAAACCCAGAAACAAAGAAAAATCAAGGGGTTTTAAATCTGGAGACCTGGCCGGATATTCTATTGGTCCACGTCGACCAATCCAATGTCCAGAGAAATTTTAGTTCAGTCTGCTGCAACATTTCTGTGGCTTAACCTACCAGAACGAAGAATGATATCAATTCTTTCCTCTTTGGATAATGCCATCGCGAAAGTCAAGAAATTTGTTACAGGAAAGCTTCAAATAATCACAACAATGCATTTAAACTGTCACAGATCAACCAAACAGTAAAGCAGGAAAAGTTAATATCATAATTGCATAAAATCACCTTTTCCAGAGCCTCCTTAGTACCGTACCATCTTACAAAATATCTGTAGATGCAGTAACTAATGTTTGTGTCATTATGACAGTTATCTTTAAATAACTTGAAAACGATCAGAGATATCTCAAAACGGATTGCACCATTGTTTTTCCTAGAAACCTCCACATGATTTTGAGTACCTACATGAGCCCCTTTCTATTTAAAATTTCAACGTTGCATTCTAAATGGCGACTTTTGAGATAGCTGAGGGCTAGAATCGAATGTCTCAATGGTAGAACATTTGGTCTTCCAAATACTGGTAACACCAATAGTAATCGAAAATCAAGCATATGAGCTATTCCATCTGAAATTGACCGAAATATAGAGAAAATTGACATTACAATTTCTAAATACAATAAAACTTTTTTTGTACGTAAAGAACTGTTATACATTGCTTTGTGCAAAGTTTGAAGCATGAGAACTTCATAGTGTTTAAATTAAAAATATTTAAAATATTTAAATTTATCGTATTTCATAAAATTCACAACTTTAAACTGTTGTAGCTTCGAAACCCTCTTTCATGAAGTGATCAAAATCATGGTTTATTTTGATGCTGAGAAATTAAAGTTTATATTGACATATAAACAGATTTTCTTACGTTTTATGGAAATGGGGAAATTTAGATTTTTTTCATTAAGACGCCTTTGCCAAGGAAAAATATTTTTAAAATATATAGGTAGATTCCGCATTGAAAGTAGAAATAAACACATATTTTTTACTGATGGCATCTTGATAACAAAGTATTGAAAATATCAAATAAAGAAAATAAATAGTACGCGCGTGAACTAACCAGGTGACTGTGAGGCGGAGCTAGCCGAGGTAAGCAAGGCCAGGAGACATAAACACGTGATGTGTCGTCTAGCAGTCATGACTGTGCTAGCTTTATCACAGGTTTTCATAAACACAGGAGTACAATGACACCCAACGCTCGGTTATCTTCAGCTCTCGGCCAGTGCGTGCGGTACTGCGCCGTTCAAGTCCAGGAGTGTGAAAATAATCTATTTAATACCCTCGAAACTTATTGCCGTACCACTAAGCAAACAATGCCGAATCCCTCTTAATAATGCAAGGTTTTTTCTCAATGTTTTTTTACATTTTTACAAATTAGCAAAAAGCCTAAAAGTAAGTAAAATCAGATTATCTGTCTCTCTGTGTATAATGAAAATAAGGATTACTTCTTAACATAACCTACCAAATATCAGCTTCAAAATAAGCTCCTCTTCAATGTTCTGCAGTAATTGGTTCCAGAGTTCTGAGCGCTGAAAGAGGCTTGTTTTTATAAAATGCGCTAAATTTGTCGCTCAATAATACGAAAACCGTTTGACTTTCGATGGTATATTTTTGAAAATGCACTGTCCTCAGCACCTTGTATAAAAAGGGAAAAAAATTAGAGTATAAAAACGCGAGGTTTTTTTACTGATCGATTTCATATGGAATAGCCCATATGGAAGATATTTATATGGTTTATATGATTCACCTTGTATTATATTATATTATATTATATTATATTATATTATATTATATTATATTATATTATATTATATTATATTATATTATATTACTAGCACCCGTGCGCTCCGCTGCACCTGTTAGAAATAAATAAAAAGTAATTACATAATTAAAATTGGACGTTTGATCCAGGGAACAGTCGTGTTTGATAGAAGGATAAATCGTTTAATATGTTACTTAATTTAAATTATATTTAAATAATTAAAATGTAATCATTTTGGTCTATAGACACTCATTTGTTGCAATGACAATTCCTTTAACATGTTTCTTAATTTTTATTACATGCAACCATAGCTTAATAAAGACTGACATATCATTTAGATTTAATGTGTATATTTTATTTTACTTGTTATAGGTTTCCATTAAATTATGGTAATAACTTAATTTTAACCCTTGTTTTCTACGTATTCAGTAAATGGCGCTTGGCCCACTATGGTTCTGAACCCTTCAAATAACTTAAATTATATTATATAATATTACATATTATATTATATTATATTATATTATATTATATTACATTATATTATATTACATTATATTATATTACATTATATTACATTACATTATATTACATTATATTATATTATATTATATTATATTATATTATATTATATTATATTATATTATATTATATTATATTATATTATATTATATTATATTATATTATATTATATTATATTGTATCAGAAGTTACTGTAATAACATTATAGCATTATGTCCATCTAGAGAAACTATACTTTCCAATGGTGAAATAATAATTAATTGTACAAATCATTAATTTAGCTTCCGATATTACTTCATACAAACACACAAACATTCTCTGTAGGCTATCTTTCATAGCTTTCGATTGTTGCTGTCCAAGGCCCCTTATAGACGAAGTCATTTGTTTTTTAATTCATTACATGGCCTTAGATGGCAGTTATTTTAATTTTAAAACTCATTTATCTCATTAAATAGCAGTCCTATCAAAATTTTTCAAGGAATAAAACTTATCGCAAATTATTGTTAAAGAAACATTTGTTATGTAATATTTTTAAAAAAATCAATAATAAGCGAGATATTTCGATTTATTTAATTCAGGCCATTTATAACACCCCTTTTAAATAATTTATTTTGAATGCCATATAGCCTAAAATCTAAGTTGCAACGAACTTAATTTATATTCCAATTTTATCGAAATCCGTTCATCCATTATCGCGTGAAAAGGTAACAAACATACAGACAGACAGACAGACAGACATACAAACAAAAATTTCAAAAAACGATTTTCGGTTTCAGGGTGGTTAATTATATATGTTAGGACCAATTATTTTTGGAAAATCGAAAATTACCAGAAAATTTTCGGCCACAGATTTATTATTAGTATAGATTATATTATATTATATTATATTATATTATATTATATTATATTATATTATATTATATTATATTATATTATATCATGTTATATTATATTACATTACATTATATTATATTATATTATATTATATTATATTATATTATATTATATTATATTATATTATATTATCACACATTGTTTTGCTCGCCTGCTTAGCAGACACGTGTACCTAATGAACGCAGTCCGGGTCGGCGGGCGCACGTGCCCCTCTTAGCATTCACAGTCTGGTCGTCCAGCTATAAATGCTGCACATAGCGGCCTTATATTAAAACTGGGTGGACGGACATCGGGAATTCCCCGCAGCGCTAACGTGCGTGTCGCTTCGCCGCCGACGACTCAACTACATATTTCACTGATTTCATAACAAAAAGTCTAGCATGCATCTGCTTTGATGCTGGAGTCCCATGTTCATTCTTTGTTAGGACCAAGTAAATATATGTTCCGTATAGAAGAGGGCTGGCCTTCCTAGAAGAATCCCGTTTCATCTGTCATTTTTTCATTCACTGTCATGAATATACGTACAACAAATGGCTTTAAAGGAACCCGGAAGTTCATTGCCGCCCTCAAATAAGCCCGCCATCGGTTCCTATACTAAGTAAGATTAATCCAGTCTCTATCATCATATCCCACCTCCCTCAAATCTATTTTAATATAATCCTCCCATCTACGTCTCGGCTTCCCCAAAGGTCTTTATGCCTCAGGCCTCCCAACTAACACTCTATATGCATTTCTTGGCTCTCCCATACGTGCTACATGCCCTGCCCATCTCAAACGTCTGGATTTAATGTTCCTAATTATGTCAGGTGAAGAATACAATGCGTGCAGTTCTGTGTTGTGTAACTTTCTCCATTCCCCTGTAACTTCATCCCTTTTAGCCCCAAATATTTTCCTAAGAACCTTATTCTCAAACACCCTTAGCTTCTATTCCCCTCTCAAAGTGAGAGTCCAAGTTTTACAGTCATAAACGATAACCGGTAGCATACTGGATGACAAAAGCTTCTCAACCGAATAATAACAGACATTTTCCATATTTATTTTCCGTTTAATTTCCTCTCGACTGTTATTTGTTACTGTTGCTCCAAGAGAATTGAATTTTTCCATCTCTTCAAATAATAATTTTCAAATTTTTATATTTTCATTTCGTACTATGTTCTGGTCACGAGACATAATCTTATACTTTGTCTTTTCGGGATTTACTTCCAAACCTATCTCTTTACTTGCATCAAGTAAAATTCTCGTATTTTCCATAATACTTTGTGGATTTTCTCGTAACATATTCACGTCATCCACTTAAACAAGCAGCTGATGTAACCAGTTCAATTCCAAAGCCTCTTTTTTATCCTGGACTTTCCTTATGGCATACTCTAGAGCAAAGTTAAAAAGTAAAGGTGATAGTACATCTCCTTGCTTTAGCCCACAGTGAATTGGAAAAGCATCACTGAGACACATTTTAATTAATCGAACTAGTTTCTTGGAAGTACCAAATTCAGGAAGAAATATAAAAATGCTCTCTTACTCGAATCATATGCCTTTTTTAAATCTGTGAATAACTGATGTACTGTACCCTTATAGTCCCATTTTTTCTCCAATATCTGTCGAATACAAAAAGTCTGATCAACAGTCAGTCTATTACGCCTAAAATCACACTGATGTTTTGCCATAATTTCATCTACATGTGGAGTTAATATTTTTCCAAAGAATATTGGACACAATTTTGTACGACGTCGACAAAAGTGATATTCGTCGAAAGTTACTACAGTTAGGCCATATTTTCGTAATAAGAATACTTATTTACTTACTTACTTACTTACTTACTTACTTACTTACTTACTTACTTACTTACTTACTGGCTTTTAAGGAACCCGTAGGTTCATTGCCGCCCTCACGTAAGCCCGCCATTGGTCCCTATCCTGAGCAAGATTAATCCAATATCTATCATCGTATCCCATCTCCCTCAAATCCATTTTATATTATCCTTCTATCTACGTCTCGGCCTCCCCAAAGGTCTTTTTCCTTCAGCCTCCCAACTAGCACTCTATATGAATTTCTGGATTCGCCCATACCTGCTACATGCCCTGCCCATCTCAAACGTCTGGATTTAATGTTCCTAATTATGTCAGGTGAAGAATACAATGCGTGCAGTTATGTGTTGTGTAACTTTCTCCATTAACTTCATCCCTCTTAGCCCAAATATTTTCCTAAGCACCTTATTCTCAAACACCCTTAACCTATGTTCCTCTCTCAAAGTGAGAGTCCAAGTTTCACAACCATACAGATCAACCGGTAATATAACTGTTTGATAAATTCTAACTTTCAAATTTTTGGACAGCAGACTAGATGATAAAAGCTTGTCAACCGAATAATAACAGGCATTTCCTATATTTATTCTGTGTTTAATTTCCTCCAGAGTATCATTTATATTTGTTACTGTTGCTCGCAGATATTTGAACTTCTCCACCTCTTCAAAAGATAAATTTCCAATTTTTATAGTTCCATTTCGTACAATATTCTCGTCACGAGACATAATCATTTTCGTAATAAGATTAAAAATTAAAAATTGGGATGAGAGGAAGATAAATTTCGAATTGAAAAGAAACTATAAGAATTGAAATAAGAGAGAAACGCGATCAGAAATTAATTAGAATGCATCATCGACTCCATTATCAGAAGCGTGTTCATTTTATCAGATAGCATAAAATATTTATTTTCAAAAGAATACTTCCCTGTTTCCGCTAGGGGCTGAGATTTCTTCTTGAAGGGGATGCAGCTATTTACATACATTATTATGGGGAATTAAATCTTTATGCGCGCTTTTCTATATTCATGCGACACAAGAATCTGTCATCAGAATCGGGAGCTGCCTATCTATCCCGTCACCGTAATTCTAGAATGCTAATGCGATGCAGGGATGAGATTTCCATCCTGCGGTTTTCTTTTGTCTCAACAATGGGGAACCTATGTCTGAAGACCGTAACAAAATTCCCTTCCACTTCTCGCAGGAGTTCCCTTCTTGTAATTAATTCTTTAAGACAATATTAAAGAACAGAAAAAATACCTACTCTAATCCCATTTCTGTCTTTAAACTGTTAAAAATTTAAACCTCCTTTTTTATAAGGACAGAATTGTAAACATCCCCCCCACCACTAACAGGAACATTTATACGACGTGAAAAATTCAATTATTTCTCTTTCGCGTTTTCGCGTCTCGTTTGTCGTTTGTTCCAGGAAGACTAATCGCTTGCTCGCGTGATGGCGCACGGGATGTCTAGAACACATTTCGCTTTTGTTTTTCAATTCTACTGCTTTGTTTCGTTTTCTTTTTTATATATATAATTTTTTAGTGCGTGAGTGAGTGCTTATGTCATTTTTTAACTTAATATTGACCATAGTCTTCTTTGATGTGTGGATTGTACGGACAGATGATTGAATATTGACCTCTTCAACGTTATATATTGCATCAGTTCAAGGTCAAAGCAAGCACCTCGTTGAGTTATAGGATATATGTTTGAATTCTTCAGTAAACTACATACAGGTCAGGAAATAAAGTAGGTGTCCCTGATATGGCCATGCTAAGGTTTGAGAATTTTTCTAGCCGCCATTTTGAAAAAAAATGTAAACCACTTTTCTCTTACTCGTTCTCAGTCTAATGGACTTTCTTAAAACAATTTCCTTTCCCCATAAAAATAGCTTTAACTGTCCAAAAAGTCCCAAATTCCAAAATTCTACCTAGTGGCCATATCAGGAACATGTGCACATGATATGGCCATCCTTGTTCCATGTTCTACAAATGGTGATTGTAGGAAATAAGGTAGGTGTCCCTGATATGGCCATGCTAAGTTTTGAGAATTTTTCTAGCCGCCATTTTGAAAAAAAATGTAAACCACTTTTTTCTTACTCGTTCTCAGTCTAATGGACTTTCTTAAAACAATTTCCTTTCCCCATAAAAATAGCTTTAATTGTCCTAAAAGTCCCAAATTCCAAAGTCTACCTAGTGGCCATATCAGGAACATGTGCACATGATATGGCCACCCTTGTTCCATGTTCTACAAATGGTGATTGTAGAGAAATAAGGTAGGTGTCCCTGATATGGCCATGCTAAGTTGTGAGAATTTTCTAGCCGCCATTTTGAAAAAAATGTAAACCACTTTTTCTTACTCGTTCTCAGTCTAATGGACTTTCTTAAAACAATTTCCTTTCCCCATAAAAATAGCTTTAATTGTCCAAAAAGTCCCAAATTCCAAAAGTCTACCTAGTGGCCATATCAGGAACATGTGCACATGATATGGCCACCCTTGTTCCATGTTCTACAAATGGTGATTGTAGGAAATAAGATAGGTGTCCCTGATATGGCCATGCTAAGTTTTGAGAATTTTCTAGCCGCCATTTTGAAAAAAAAATGTAAACCACTTTTTCTTACTCGTTCTCAGTCTAATGGACTTTCTTAAAACAATTTCCTTTCCCCATAAAAATAGCTTTAATTGCCCAAAAAGTCCCAAATTCCAAAAGTCTACCTAGTGGCCATATCAGGAACATGTGCACATGATATGGCCACCCTTGTTCCATGTTCTACAAATGGTGATTGTAGGAAATAAGGTAGGTGTCCCTGATACGGCCATGCTAAGTTTTGAGAATTTTCTTGCCGCCATTTTGAAAAAAATGTAAACCACTTTTTTCTTACTCGTTCTCAGTCTAATGCACTTTCTTAAAACAATTTCCTTTCCCCATAAAAATAGCTTTAATTGTCCAAAAGTCCCAAATTCCAAAGTCTACCTAGTAGCCATATCAGGAACATGTGCACATGATATGGCCACCCTTGTTCCATGTTCTACAAATGGTGATTGTAGGAAATAAGGTAGGTGTCCCTGATATGGCCATGCTAAGTTTTGAGAATTTTCTAGCCGCCATTTTGAAAAAAATATAAACCACTTTTTTCTTACTCGTTCTCAGTCTAATGGACTTTCTTAAAACAATTTCCTTTCCCCATAAAAATAGCTTTAATTGCCCAAAAAGTCCCAAATTCTAAAATTCTACCTAGTGGCCATATCAGGAACATGTGCAGATGATATGGCCAACCTTGTTCCATGTTCTACAAATGGTGATTGTTTTCAGTTTGATAGCGCAGTTGTGCTAAAATTAAATAATTTTGATGTTGAATGAATAAAAATCACACTGAATAATCTTTTTTATTAAATCAAAAGTGTAGTCAAAACAGGTTTTTCCATAAAAAATTAAGTTGTTTTTCTTAAAATACAAAATGTTTGCGTAATCCCAGCTATAAGGCATGTAAATTTGTCAGTGAAAAATAAAAGTGAAATGAACTTGATATGCCCATGGTGCATTTGATATGGCCATATCTGAGGAGCAGGTAAGCTTTCACGAAAATCGTTTGATTATGAACAACTCGTAAAAGATACGCCATCAACTACAACACCAATCAACAGAAGATTAAAAAATGAATGGAGTACGATGTTTTTCATGAAACAAGTCTTTGAAAAACATGCATAAAACAAAGGAGACTTACCAGAGAAAAATAAGAGGAGGTCACATGAAAACCGCAAAACAGGCAACTGACGCCATATTGCTCAACCTGACTGGATGGAAAACGATCAAGTGACATACCAGGATGCCCTTTCACTGGATGCTGCTGCAATTTAGCGGATTTTTTGGTTAATTAACTCACAATGGGGAGGAGCCATATCAGCAACATGGCCATAACAGGGGCACCTACCTTACTCTGACTAGTGAATCCATGTATAATTTCTTATCTCCAGTAGGCGCTTATATTGACCAGAAAATAGAACTAGTACACAGCTGTAATAATATTATAGGGTGCTATTCATAGACATTTCGCAGCACGCGCTACGAGCGTACTAAACTAGCCCCGGCTATCCACTGGTTACTAGTACAGAAGTCAAATCATATCCCATCGCTAACACTGGTTTATGAATACGAAAATCGCTGATAATTCACCGAAAGCCCGCGCTAAAAATGTCTGTGACTACGGTCCATACTTACTATTACACTTTTACTACGTCATAATACTTTTGACCAATAAAACGGTACGAAAGGATGTCTTTCAACCAATCATGGCTGCTTATCGCACGATTTTATCGCGTCCCTAGCATTTGTTTAATTTTATCGCGTCCCTAACATTTGTTTATTTTTATCACTACCCTAGCATTTGTTTCTTTGTTTGCCAACATTTCAAACTGCACTGGTCTGGAAGTCAAAAAACAGAAAATTACAAACCACTCCAGTCGATGCTCAACAGTTTCAAATATGACTCGCATTGGCATTCAAGAACAAGAATTAATAAAGATCACTGGTCATAGCTATGCAACTTTCCTGAAACCCTATTTACAAATAAATGAAGAGCGCCCTTCGGAAATCCTGAATAAGTTGAGGAATACACCATGTACATCAACAAGTTCACTTCTTTTACGCACACGTCCAATATAACATCAACTGAACCACCAACCACTAAAACATTCAAATTTGAAAATTGTACTTTCAATAATTATTCCTTTTAAAATTATTCATGTTTATTTTTATTTCATCATCATCGTTAATTAAAACTTTTCTTGTTTATTTCATCATCCCTAATTAAAACTTTTCTAACACTTGTTTATATTATTTAGGTTATGTTATAGCTTCTGCTATATGATATTATGGATAGTCACGTATCAGAGATTGTTTAATACTAAGATTTATTGAAAAGAATCTGGCAAGTGACGTTGATTACTGGGATCCGGATAATTGAAGTGGAATGCAACTGTTTTAATAAAAATGAAACTGAATCAACAAAGTCTTCTTGACTAGTAACCGTCCACAGAATTCAATGAAGATTCCATAGTTGGCACAACTGATAACAAGAAAACAGTTAATCCTAACACACTACTGCCATCTAGCGTAATATTTGTAATGTTGAGATGGTACAATAATACATTTGAAGACAGTTGTATTTTCGTAAGTGAATTAATATTTTATTGTATTAGAGTACTTTATTACTTCTAATCTTTATATACTTTCTTCTAATCGTTAATAGTCAATTAAATCCCACTCGAGTTTTGATTTTCTCTAGATAAATCAAAACCTCTAGTGAGATTATTGTTGATAATCTGTCCCCTAACCTTGCCACAGATTTTTTTAAATACACGATTGTAAGAAGACTGACTTTAACGACTGGTTTTGATTTAGCTCATGTGTCTGTCTTTTTTTCTCTTGCTCTTTTCATCTACTTTTGAATTCTTCTGTCCCGTAATTTTATCTCCAGCACTTCACGTACAGGTAGAAACTTCACAGTTTTCTGTAATTACATACTGCGATGGAGTTTGAAAACAGATTCAACTTTTGCACAGGTAATTTTCGTGTACTCACACGAGAGTGAGCCACTCTATCGTTCGCCTACACAAACAGAGATAAACTTTCAGGGAAGATAAAGTATGTTTGTAATTTTTGGCGGCAGTGTACGTAACGGCGTTTATGCCCCATGGGTCAGAATTTTCCCAGGAACATGCATTATCATGCTGTGTATTAATTGAAAGTTAGAATAAACCAGATTTGAAATTAGGTCAACGATCTTCATAGGGTGAGAAGTTCCATGGAAAGGAAGTTGTATCACCATTATCATATTCATTACCTTCTTCTTCTTCTTCTTATTTCTTCTTCTTCTTCTTCTTCTGATTTAAGGGTGTATATTAACCTCTTCCCTTACTATATATTTTACCAGTTTTGTGGAAAAAAGTGTCATTTTTTTTTTATTTTCGTATAGAGAAATAAATATCAAAGGTCCTTCAATAACTGTCTATTCAAAATACAAAATATTACATTAGGTTACATGAACGTATCTTTGACTAGCGCTTTCGCTATTAAAATAGCATCTTCAGGTCAGACTTGCGTGATATTAAGCTTTTCATGTAAAGACGTAGATGGACAAGTAACATCGAAATATATTAAGGTACATGACGTGAGAATATGAAAAAATTACAATGATAAGAAAAACAAGTAAAATTTGACTTATAACAGTTGAATATATATATATATATATATATATATATATATATATATATATATTTGAACTGGTAATGGAAATTACGGGAAAACGGCTGAACGGAGTTTAATAAATAATCCCTCATTTTGAAGCTTGGAACCCAAAGTATTTCGGAAAAGTAGTAGTTTTCAGTGAAATGTCAATTTTCCTACATCATTTTCCTT
Organism: Periplaneta americana; assembly: GCA_025594305.2. Lineage (NCBI taxonomy): Eukaryota > Metazoa > Arthropoda > Insecta > Blattodea > Blattidae > Periplaneta > Periplaneta americana. The sequence goes on along the minus strand of JAJSOF020000003.1, from coordinate 199,711,672 downwards.
TTTTCCAAAATCCATCTTTCGTCAGTTTTGAGAACTAATTAATTGCATTCACGGCCGACTTGATGTTCGCTTCCTTTATGCATTTCACAGAATAACACAAAACACACACTACAATAAACAATAGGCTATTACACGAAGGCCATGACCTACAGGATTGCTGACATAGAGTTCAGATGGCTCAGATTCTTTCCCATCATAATGCCAATATGTCGATCTTCATTTGTGCAATTTTTGATAACGTATAAAAATAATTTACAGGTCTGATTCTCTGGTCTGTAGTTTTCCTAGTAGAGCTGTGTATTGGATATTAAGAACTACAAAACTTAAGAATGTTTGATGACATTACCATTAAAAATGAAATATTATTATAGTTAATGCAACACATAATGCTATACTGATATATGAAAGTGAAACCTTTTGGGGCTTTAAGTAAGTAGACGCAGAGAAAGAATATTTTATATTAGATCTTCATTTCTATAATTTACTGAGTAACGGCTATAGGCCTATATAAACTTATGTTACTGAAAACTATAAAACTTACGTAAGGTAACAATATTGTTATTAAAAATGAAATACTTTTACAATTATTAATCAAGTGGTGTGGGTCCTTTTCATATATATAATGGCAGTGTGATATAGATATTTATATGTCTGATTCTCTAACTTTCCTTGGTAGTAATTGAGTCATGCTTCCTATTTTAGCTGCGTCTTTAAACTACATCAAAATTAATTTCATATTCCTTTGGTTTAATTGATTAGATTTGTGATCGCTGCCAAGCATATTTTGTTGTATGGAAAATAGCATGCCATTTCACTTCTTGCTACCGTGATGAGTAAGTTTATTTCCCGCAACCAGCAACAAATGAAACACTGAAGCTGCTAACGATTTACGATGGACAATTTTATTTAGGGCGCTTATAAGATTCTACAACTCTGACATATCATTCGCCTCATTTTCCGCATCTCAGCAATAGATTCCTCACAACAGCCTATATTACAGAAAATATACGGGATAACATTCATTGTTACACAAATTAATCCAGCAGTATTTGGTAGTTCAGTATTGACTGGAAGAAGCGCAAAAAATTACAATTCATAAGAAAAGACCAAAAGGTATTACTTATTGATAAAATAAGAGGCCTACAAGATTTTGTAGTCTCTTGATCACCTCAGCAAGATCTCTTAGTGGGAAAAAGTGATTCTTCCCTCTACATTTCAGGGTAGTTCACGAAACATGCAGCAGCTATACCAAGATGCTAAGTCTTTTGTTCAAAGCATGACAAATCTTACATTTTCTTAACTTTCACATACAATCCACAATGACCCAAAATAGCTACTGCCTTACTCCCACATGAAAAACCCACTGATCGTCCTGACATTGTTACTAGCGATTTCGCATTGAAACTCAAGAACTGAAGACGGATAGGTTCAAGGAAAAGTATTTGGCATAAAAAAAAAACATTCAGAGGGAGTATGTTTCACTATTATGGAAGCAAATAACTATCAAAATGTCTGGTATTCTTCATTGAAAATAAATCTGAACAATTTTTATTTGAACTTTTTATGGACTTAGTTTGCAGCAATTGCTGCACAAGCCACTAGTGTATATATATATCAGTGGCGTAGCATGAAATTTTGAGTAGGGGAAGCTAACTCAAGTTGTCTTTCATGCAATATGAGAAAACGTATTACAAAAATACAGTCTTAAAATAAATAGTAGTCAATTTCAAGTCAGCAGTCGAAGATTGGTTGGAACATCGTAAGTAACACCAATAAGGCATGACCTCAAATGATACGTAGTAAAATATGATTTCACGGTTTACACATATCTCTAACAAATAGACATGTATACGTATAACATTAGCTCACTCCCTGTCATACTTAGAGAAATCACAATATTAGTATCATTACGTAAGTATGCGTCTGTCTTTTGGTTGTGTCCTTCATTCACAGCAAGGAGTCAATTTGTTTTTTAAATCACTCTTTTGTTCGTAAGTCAGTTTTGATAATACAATTGTCCTAAAAATATTCAAGTAAATTAGTGTCAGGAACTGTTATTTCGCTCATTATTTATTATATCAGCCACAATGCACACTAACACTTCAACTGAACACAACTCACGAAAAGGGATAACGCAGAAACTACTTATTTTAAATGTTAAAGCTGGCTTCTTTGCGAGCCTTGCGGCTAGGGTAGTTTAAAAGGGATGGAAAATCTGCGGGGTGGATTACACAGAAGAAACCGGTCTGCTTGGAAGCTGGTGTGTGCAGGCTTCTTGTTTACTGCTGCATCACAAATCATCCTGAGCTGCCGCATCACAATATTTAACGCGTAAATATAAATTATATTAAAATTAATAAATAATTTTCTTCATAAACTGCAGGTTTATTATGAAATTATTATTAACTGGGAAGCTGAGCTTTTTAGCTTACATTGACGTTACGCCACTGATATATATATATATATATATATATATATGACAGCTAAACCTTCATGAGGTCTCAAAATTAATACATAAAAGTATTTGGAGTTAAAGCCTGCAGAAACATGTATGCAGCTTATAAATCAAAATTTGTCTAAAAATTGAAGTCTGCAAAACATACATGCAGCTTAAAATTGAGACACAGACAGGTAAAAGAATAACAAATTAAAATATTGTTTTGCATCAGTCATCACGACGTGGCAGCACATTGTAAAATCTGCAAAAATCAATAATAAGTTTTAGTGAAGGGACCTGTATAGAAACAGAAAGAAAAATGAAATGACGATAAACCACTTAAGAGATCTTTGGTGTTGGAGTAGTAAAAAGAAGTAATGTTGCCTGGTCGGTAGCGTGATGGTGACTGGTGCAATGACACAGTATAAGAAAACACGTCATGACGTAAGTGGAGGGGGGTACATGCCGTAGTGAGAAGAATTTCCATTGGCTAATTTAAATAAGGGGTTACCGGAACTGGGTAATTGTTCATTAATTAATGAAAGAGTATTATTAAGCGATTTAGCTATGTAAAATTCCTCTGCAACTAAATTAAAGGTTCCGTTACTGATGGGTTTTAAAATCTGTAAAGCGTCGGACATTTTTTGAAGTTCATGGTTGTTCTCAATCAAATGGGTTGCAAATTTAGATTTATTACGATTGTGATGGAAATCTGCTTTATGTTCAGAATATCTAGTCCTAAAGTTCCTTTTAGTTTGGTCAATGTACTTTTTTGGGCAATTCTTACAATTTCGTATAGAGGTCATTTAATATTGCAGAATCACTGTAGATCACTATTTTTCTTACATACCTAAAAATCTTACATTCATACCTGAATTATTATCCCGAGTTATCTCGTGCACCTTGATTCCAGCTCTGGTAGTTGTCCCACTTTGATTTTGTCCTGAACTATTTACCAACTTATGTTTTTTTATGGATTAATTTATGAGGTACAATACCAGTGCTGTTATCAAGGCGTTAAATGTTGCTTGTCGTGTGATAAACTCGAAAGCAGGGTATTACGCACAGTGGCACATTGCATTCCGGACAGTAGTATCTGCTCTTGTGTCGAATTTGATTGTATTTTGAGTCTCTCGCAATAATACACATGAAGCACTGTCTGGTTGGTTGTTCTTCTTCAGAGTTCGTGGAATAACTTCTGGAGAATGTCTACCTGTGAGCCGAAGTGGGTTGTATTTCAGAGTCTGTAGTAGGCCGCCACGAATTATTTTCAGCATTCTGTGAACACTTATTAGCACGCCGAATCGTCTCCTCGAATATAATGTTGACGAGGTCATTATCAAAGAATAATTAAAAAATTGAGTACTATCGTTATCAGAAACAATGTTAAAATTTCAGGGAAAGGGGACCTCGGAGGTGCAGAAGAAATGGTGCCAGATGTCTTCTATTCAAACCACTGTCGAAAAGACGCGACATCAACTGATCTGAATTTGTTTGTTGGTCTATAACTTCGTCTTCTGATAGCGATATTTCATTTCCTAATCTTTTACAGGAATATAATAATAATAATAATAATAATAATAATAATAATGGCTTTATTTAACCTGGCAGAGTTAAGGCCTTAAGGCCTTCTCTTACACTCAACCAGGATTAAAACTTGCTTACACAGTTGATCATAAAACTTGATCAGAATTAAGTAATTACATACTGATTACATAATGAGATCAAAAGAGGTAGTTACATAAAATTTACCTTATAAAATAAAAATAAACATAGTGAAATACATATTAATTTGTTAGAATCAAATGCGAATCACATAAAAAAAAGAAGCCGATAATTCAATAAAAAAATGTACACAGTAAAAATAAAAATAAACACATTAGTATACATATTAGTATTAGATTACAATTAAGTAGGACTTACATAATTAAATAAGAAACCGACAATTGAATAAAATGTACACAAAAAACAGATTAATAATAAAAAACAACACAGTGGGATACATATTGGCGTTAAGTGATAAGTAAACAGGATTTAGATAATAAAAATAAGAAAAATAATAATAATAAATACAGTGGAACACATTTGCAAGACTTGAGGTCTGGCAACTCATCATAAGATACTTTTCTAATTTACATTTAAAGGAAATTAAAGTTCGGCAGCCCTTGACTTCAGGCGGCAGAGAATTCCAGTGACGAGAAGTAGCAACAGTGAAAGATGAAGAATAAAGAGATGATGTGTGCAGTGGTATTTCTAGCGTGTTGTCATATTGTGACCAAGTATTTAAGTTATGATACCGAGAAAGACTGTGGAATCGAACAGATAAGTAAGAGGGAGTAGAGGTGTGCAAAATTTGGTATAAGAGAGAAAGGGAATGTACAGTAGCGTGCAAATTAATCCGAACACGACATATTTTTACATTTTCTGTCATTGTTGGCCTCACAGCTGCTCATACAGCTTTAATTGACATCTGTAGTACGTATAATTCCATTGTTGAAGGCCTGTCGTTATTATTTTTTTTATAATATGCGACATTTTGCCTGTCGTTTTGTACTTATAAGCATTTTAGTTGTGTTGAAGACTTAATACTGCAATCCTGTGTACATTCTGTCGTCTTCACAAATGGATACAACTCCACGAAAACGGTCTAAAATTATAACATTAGCAGAGCATTCTTCTATGACACAGAGGCAAATTGCTGCAGAATGTCACATCGGTTTGGCTACTGTTAATTCGATCATAAAACGATACAGGGAGACTGGATCCATCACACCCCAGAAAAAGGAAACTGTGGCCGGAAAAGGAAGACTTCACCTGCAGATGATCGTTTAATTGTCAGGAAAAGTAAATTAAATCCTAGACTAACTGCTGTCGACTTAACCCGCGAGTTAATGGCTACCACTGGGGCGAATATTCACGTCACAACAGTGCGGCGTAGGCTTTTGGAAGCTGGACGAAGGGCTCGTAAGCCTATTAAGAAGCAACTACTAACCCCAGTTATGTGCAAAAACGCTTAATGTGGGCAAATTACATCAACACTGGACAGTGAATGACTGGAAGAATGTACTTTTTCCGATGAGTCTCATTTCGAGGTCCACGGTCACCGTGTTTCTTACGTACGAAAAGGATCCGAAAAAGTAACAGCAGCTCATCTCCAACAAGCACCCAAATACCCCCTAAATTAATGTTTTGGGGTTGTTTTACACATGAAGGCCTGGAGCATTAATACCTATCAAGGGAATGATGAATTCTGACAAATATATTCACTTATTCGAAACCATAATCGTACCCCAGCTGCAAAGATCATTTCCGGATGGCAGAGGTGTGTTCCAACAAGACCTGGCACCATGCCATACGTCTCGAAAACTACAGAATTCCAGGTACTCCCTGGCCAGGCAACTCACCCGACATCAACCCCATTGAAAACTTGTGGTCAATTTGCAAAAGAAGAATGCAAAAATGGATTGCTCTACAAGGGAGAAGATGATTTCTGCCCTCATTGGTGTATGGTTTCGCGGTGAAGAAATGAAGAATATTTGTGGGAAATTAGTGGAATCCATGCCAAATCGTCTCATAGCTGTTATTAGGAACAAGGGAGGCCACATAGATTACTGAGGTATGTCTTAGATCCACTTTTTTTATCCCGTTTGAGTGTTTTTGCATAAGTAATTATGTTGTTCGGATTAATTTGCACGCTACTGTAACTTTCTCCTCTCATTTAACCTGAGCCACAATAATTTCTCGAAAGAAGGCGAAATGTGGTTGTAGTAGCGGACATTACAAATGAAACGAACATTATGAACACGTTGCAGTTTCTGGGATAAATCCACCCCGAGATCACTGAATAAAGCGTCACAATAATCGAAATGAAGCATAATAAGAGTCTGTACAAGCGTCTGCTTTAATTTAGCTGGATAGTGGTACAATCTTTTTAATGAGTGAAGAGTGGAAAATACTTTCTTGCATGTGTGTTTGATGTGCGTGTCCCAGGTGAGGTTAGATTCAAAATGAACTCCCAGGTTTTTTACAGTTTAACTGAATGAAATGATCGCTTTATTCAGAGTCACGGGAGGAAGGTTCAGCTTATTAATATCGGGGATTAATCTTTTATTCGAAAATAAGATAGCCTGTGATTTATCTGTATTTAAGTTAAGTCCGAATATATTTCCTGATGAAAAGTTTCGGAATCACTAACTTGATCCATCTTTACACAAAACAGCACAAAAAACACTAAACACAAACAGAAGCCGCCAAAACTAACTAGCATCTACTCACTACTGTGTGTGAATGCTATATGAGCATAGAATTCCACTCGCAAGGAAGAAGTACAAAAAACACCACCAGATATAGCAATATCACTAACTTCTGTAGCCATCTAGTGAGGAAAAGGTTAATGGAAGAATGGAAACGTATATATTCGGGATATAATCCTTAGCAGTGAAAATGGGACTCAAACGAGTTAACTCGGGTTAATAAATTTTGACACAAGTTAGCAACCCGAGTTAATTCGGGTTAATCAGGGAAGTGGTTAAGAGTGTGACACTTAGGCACAAATGACCCGTTTTGAGCTAGAAGTCAACCCAGCAGACCGCATTATGACAATAGCCTTGGGATCCTACTGGGTTTAATTTCCTCAAATTCTTCGGGAGACAATACAGTGTGTCCCAAAAGTCATGGTGGGGTTTCAGACGATTATATTTTTTGGATGAATAGAGGTATAAAAATAATATTGGTGCCAGATGAAAATAAAACTCTCAAAGTTTTTCATCTAAGTTTGAGGCACTGTAGGTAAGGCATGCAATGAGGTTGCCGATGTACGGTAGTATAGAAGAGGTGAGCGACCGCCCGGTCTCGTAGTATAAGCAGTTCAAGTTAAGAGTTGTGACCGATCCTAATAGAGCAGCTACAGCTAATGTATACCTATGTAAGCACTTGTTTTTGTATTACTGTGGTTGAAATAGTCAAAGCTTAACATTTGTTCAGTGGAGACAAAAATTCAATCAAACATGCCACAATGAGAGTGTTGCTGTTCCAAACAATTGCCCTTGGAATACTCTTACCCCCGCAGCCAGTCTTGACCCGTTGGAAAACGTGGTTGCATGCTGTTAATTATTATGTAGAATATTACGGCAAAATAATGGAGGTAATTGATGCATTGGATAGCACAGACAGTTCCGCTGTTGCAGCTGTAAAATCATTGCCTTCTGAACAGCTATTGGAAGACATTCTGTTCATTGATTCTAATTTTAAAATCGTGTCCAAAAGCATCATCCTATTAGAATCGTCTAAACTACAACTCTCAGAAGCCCTTAATATAGTGTATAAAGTATCACAAACCGTTATCCAAAATAACAATTCACTCATTTAAAAAAAAGTGAAATGTAAGTTGAGAAACATTATTGATAAAAATTCTGCCTTTTTACAACTTCGTATTATAAATGATGTACTATCAGGTCACGACAAGACGTCTGAAATTGGTGTACTAAAAAGTAGTGACTTTCCGTTCTTGAAATATGCACCTATCATATCGTGTAACGTTGAACGTACATTTTCCCATCGCTCAAAATGTACGTAACTCTTCACTGGACATATTCTAGGATGATGTGAGTATATTACATTAAATTTTAAGAGTTAATATATCTCACTACAAAATAATTGTGTATTTACATGTTTAGACATTTCCTACTTCAATGATCATTCATTATATTTCTTGAATGCAGGATACAGGTTTTATTGTAATCGCAGTATACTGCTCATTGTTTACATCAGAGGCATACTCCGTCCTTCGCACGTCCCCTACTTATACAGTCTATGCCGCGTGCGTAGTAAACCTTACGATTCTCGTGGCAATTCCACGAAGTCTAGTAATTAATTATACAAGATGGGTGTCGGAAAAATGTGAATTGGAGAAAAAACCTATTGAGGAGGGGGGAAGCGTACTGGAAGACCATCGAAGTCATCGGTGTGGCTCAGTCGATTGAGACTCTTACCTGCCGGTCTGAAGTTGCGTTCGGGCGCGGGTTCGATCCCCGCTTGAGCTGATTACCTGGTTGGGTTTTTTTCCGAGGTTTTCCCCAACCGTAATGTGAATGCCGGGTAATCTTTTGGCGAATCCTCGGACCTCACCTCATCATAGTAGAAAATTATACATCGTAAAACTGTAAAAATTGTAAAATACGGTATTGTAAAAACTGTAATTGTAATATTGTAAAATTTTGACTTGTTCCACATATTAAAGCTTCATTGTTCATGTAAGATCTATGGAAGATAATGAATGAATGGATGAATGAATGAATGAGTGAATGAATGAGTGAATGAATGAATGAATGAGTGAATGAATGAATGAATGAGTAAATGAGTGAATGAATGAATGAGTAAATGAATGAATGAATGAATGAGTAAATGATGAATGAATGAATGAGTAAATGAGTGAATGAATGAATGAGTAAATGAATGAGTGAATGAATGAATGAGTGAATGAATGAATGAGTAAATGAATGAACGAATGAATGAGTGTATGAATGAATGAGTGAGTGAATGAATGAATGAGTGAATGAATGAATGAAAGAGTGAATGAATGAGTGAATGAGTGAGTGAGAGAATGAATGAGTGAATGAATGAATGAGTGAATGAATGAATGAGTGAATGAGTGAATGAATGAATGAGTGAATGAATGAATGAGTGAATGAATGAATGAGTGAGTGAATGAATGAGTGAATGAATGAATGTGAATGAATGAATGAGTGAATGAATGAGTGAATGAATGAGTGAATGAATGAATGAGTGAATGAATGAATGAGTGAGTGAATGAATGAGTGAGTGAATGAATGAAATGAGTGGATGAGTGAGTGAATGAATGAATGACTGAATGAATGAATGAGTGAATGAATGAGTGAATGAATGAATGAGTGAATGAATGAATGAGTGAGTGAATGAATGAGTGAATGAATGAGTGAATGAATGAGTGATGAATGAGTGAGTGAATGAATGAATGAATGAATGAATGAATGAATGAGTGAATGAGTGATGAGTGAATGAATGAATGAGTGAATGAATGAATGAGTGAATGAATGAATGAGTGAATGAATGAGTGAATGAATGAATGAATGAGTGAATGAATGAATGAGTGAATGAATGAATGAGTGAGTGAATGAATGAGTGAGTGAATGAGTGAGTGAATGAGTGAGTGAATGAGTGAGTGAATGAATGAGTGAATGAATGAATGAATGAGTGAGTGAATGAATGAGTGAATGAATGAGTGAGTGAGTGAGTGAGTGAGTGAGTGAGTGAGTGAGTGAGTGAGTGAGTGAGTGAATGAAAAGAATTGTCCACGTTCTGTTCTCGATGCCCTGACATCACACTGACAGCAGAAGTCTTTGAGGTAAGATTGAAACAAACTAGCTTGGTGCGCTGCTCCGAAAACGAAATTATCAGTGTAGTCTGAGAAAGAAAAGATAAAAAGAAAACTCTTGGAAAGAAAACAACAAGATATGAAAGCTGCAGAATTTGAGTCTGGTGCCTCCGGGGGTCTCCCCCGTCATTACTCCAATCTCTCTGCCTGCTCACAGAGTTCTCAAACTTAGCATGATCCTCCCTGCAACTTTCGTGTTGTTCACTTCACAGCTGACAGGTATTGTACTGCCCCGGTCCCAAGACACTCCACTTGTTTTCTATTAGCTGCGCCGTGTCTAAATCAAGTGCTATTATTATTGCTACTATTCTGCTCAAGTTTTGTTTCTCCGTGCGATAGACTAGAAAGCAGAGCTCTCGTGATTTTCTTTTCTGGCTCTTTCCTCTGAGAGAGATAAGACTTCGTACACCATACGCCCTCTATGGCTTTGATGGTTATTATGTTTGGCATGCATTCAAAGTTTTCGGGTTCAATCCCGGCCGAATAACATTTTGATTTCCCGACCGAGTATTGACACCAGAAGTCTGCATCGGACGTTTTCGCTCGAGCGCCAAGTAGTTCATAGCATAATCCGATAGGTAGCGCACATGCATGATGGGTAAAATTGTCGCGAGCGATAAATCCTCGAACGGTATAAGCCGAGCGTTAGACATTCGTTCTTATTACAGTGATGAACTGTGTAGTAACATCATAGATGTTTATCATTTCAAAACTTTGCAGTGTTTAACTAACCTCTCCATAGTACAACTACAAAACTTGCTTTAAAATGTGATATAAATGTTGTAGGTAAATGTTCCCCCCCCCCCACACAGGAGTGATTTTGTTTTTGCCACATCTGATAGATGTTATTGGATGTAAATGTAATTATTATAAACGGAGAACACAATCACGATAATGCAAGAACCGTATCAAGTTTTCTAGTACTAATAATAATCTCTAATAAATAGTGTATCAATCTTTGCGTCTGTACCAGTTGTGCAGCATGGTTATTCGTTTTATTATATTTTGTGCGAGATCGTGCGTATTTGCTTGGTTTCCGCACAAAACCAATCCGCGGAAAGTCTAAAATTCCACATTCAGTATTCCCAACCTAACACACATAATAATTTCCCTCTTCTTACCGCTTAAGTGACATATTGATTTCACTGCTTTAGGCTTTTAACATATTTTTTTAGAGACGTTCAATATAGTAATAATTATAAATTGGAAACTTACCACTGCAATTTCACCTAAATTGCACTGTTAATTATTGTTTTTAAATATTTGCAAAAATTAAGTAAACTCTACAACTCCACTAAAGTTACTGCATTCATGATGCAAGTAACATTAAGGAAGCCGTGAAAAAATCAACAAGATTCCAAACTCATCATAGACTGGGGGAAAGACAGACATATATCACGGCCTGCTGGAGTATAGTAAACACAGAAAAAATTTTAAAGCAACAATGTTGAAGATAGATATTTTTGTTTTGCAAATTTGCCGTCATTAAACAGAAACCAAGATGGAGATTTCATTGCAACTAATTATAAATTCCTCTTTCAGGTGTGTAATAAACGATCTTCGCACAAAATAATGTACGATACACGAGCGGTATGTTTTCTTTCAATTCTCGGAAATTAAAAATGCTCAACTATGTTTCGCTTTTTCAAAATTTCCTCGAACATGAAAACTTCAACATACCGCTCTTGTAACGCATATTACTATTCTGTGACGTTATCTCTGTACTAATATTTTTATTAATCTACTGCTATATCAATAATATTTTGTAAAACGTTTCTACATTGTCGCAGTATATAGGCGGAACACTATGTATGGACCTATCATATTATATATGTAGTAAATCAAATATTGAATAATTATTAATTAGCAATAATAACTGTATATCGAAGTTTTTCATACTATTTTATTTATAACTTCATGTTCCTGTTTTGGTACGTTCCACTGACTGTTCCATTAAACGTTTGTCATAAACGCAGAAAATAAAGCCTTATTTTTATCCTGTGAGGAAAACATATGTGTATCTTATCTGTCGTCTTCCATACAAGATAAGATATGTCGGTGAGATGATCTTGTACTGTGCTTCTATTTATTACGAGCGTTTCACGACCGATCGTATTTCACTCGAGGGTGCGACACTCGACCGAGTTCAAGCGAGCGATTTAACTCCAATGCAGCACTCTGATCAGGACGAAAATGAACATCACAACATTTTTGTTTTTGGCATTTGTATCGTGTACCATATTAAGTCTTCATTTATCCACTTTAGTTAAATGGTAGATACCAAATTTCCAGCGTTATTTCATGAATTGAGATCGGTACCAAAATACATCGCAGGCCATAAAGACAGTCAAGTTTATGTTAACATAATAATAGAGGGATTATATTAGTGTATATATAGGTATTTAGTACTGGGAGTCATCACATCCAACTGCACTTGCTAGTGCGTTTGTATTTGTAGGATTTCTGCACATTCACTTCAAAGCACAGTTTGATTTATCAACCAGGTAAAGAAGGAAGACCAACAGCGGCGGAGAGAATCTGGAATATAATATCCCACTGCCACATCTCACAAACTTACAGAACACTCACGTAATACACAGATGTATACCTACTAATGACTGAGATCAAATGGGTAAGATCATGTACTCACAGGAACTTCATTTCTTCTTATTTCCTTAAAAAAGGCTTATCCTCGTTCTTCTTCTCCCATCCCCTTCTCTATTCTATTTTCTTCTTTTGTCATTATTTTCCTCTTTTTCACCTTCATAACTCCGTCTTCTTGTTTTTCTCCCAAACAATTTTCTGTCCATCCTCAATATTTATGTTTTCCCTGTTTTATCTTCATATCATTTCCTCGCTTTCATTCCATTCATGTAATTATTCCCCCTCTTTATTCCTCCATCTCATTTCCCGTTTCTGTGTTCCTCAGAAATTATTTATTGCTCTCTTTCTTGTGATGCTTTCCAGCACTGATAGATTTTTATCTTTCTGCTCTTTCTTCCCCAAATATTTCTCTTCACTATTCACTTACCAATATTTCTCTTTTGCTTTCCTATATCTTTCCCAAATTTTCCAACATATTCGTCTGCTTCTTTTCTACATTTCCCTCTGCTTGATTTCTACATTTCCCTCTGCTTCTTTTCTACATTTCCCTCTGCTTGATTTCTACATTTCCCTCTGCTTCTTTTCTACATTTCCCTCTGCTTGATTTCTACATTTACCTCTGCTTGATTTCTACATTTACCTCTGCTTCTTTTCTACATTTCCCTCTGCTTCTTTTCTACATTTCCCTCTGCTTGTTTTCTACATTTCCCTCTGCTTCTTTTCTACATTTCCCTCTGCTTCTTTTCTACATTTCCCTCTGCTTCTTTTCTACATTTCCCTCTGCTTCTTTTCTACATTTCCCTCTGCATGTTTTCTACATTTCCCTCTGCTTCTTTTCTACATTTCCCTCTGCTTCTTTTCTACATTTCCCTCTGCTTGTTTTCTACATTTCCATCTGCTTGTTTTCTACATTTCCCTCTGCTTGTTTTCTACATTTCCCTCTGTTTGTTTTCTACATTTCCCTCTGCTTCTTTTCTACATTTCCCTCTGCTTGTTTTCTACATTTCCCTCTGCTTCTTTTCTACATTTCCCTCTGCTTGTTTTCTACATTTCCCTCTGCTTCTTTTCTACATTTCCCTCTGCTTGTTTTCTACATTTCCCTCTGCTTCTTTTCTACATTTCCCTCTGCTTCTTTTCTACATTTCCCTCTGCTTGTTTTCTACATTTCCCTCTGCTTCTTTTCTACATTTCCCTCTGCTTATTTTCTACATTTCCCTCTGCTTCTTCTACATTTCCCTCTGCTTCTTTTCTACATTTCCCTCTGCTTCTTTTCTACATTTCCCTCTGCTTCTTTTCTACATTTCCCTCTGCTTCTTTTCTACATTTCCCTCTGCTTCTTTTCTACATTTCCCTCTGCTTCTTTTCTACATTTCCCTCTGCTTCTTTTCTACATTTCCCTCTGCTTGATTTCTACATTTCCCTCTGCTTCTTTTCTACATTTCCCTCTGCTTGTTTTCTACATTTCCCTCTGCTTCTTTTCTACATTTCCCTCTGCTTGTTTTCTTTCCCTCATTTCCCTCTGCTTGTTTTCTACATTTCCCTCTGCTTCTTTTCTACATTTCCCTCTGCTTCTTTTCTACATTTCCCTCTGCTTGTTTTCTACATTTCCCTCTGCTTGTTTTCTACATTTCCCTCTGCTTGTTTTCTACATTTCCCTCTGCTTGTTTTCTACATTTCCCTCTGCTTCTTTTCTACATTTTCCTCTGCTTGTTTTCTACATTTCCCTCTGCTTCTTTTCTACATTTCCCTCTGCTTCTTTTCTACATTTCCCTCTGCTTCTTTTCTACATTTCCCTCTGCTTCTTTTCTACATTTCCCTCTGCTTATTTTCTACATTTCCCTCTACTTCTTTTCTACATTTCCCTCTTCTTCTTTTTTCTGGCTACTCTTCTTCTGCTTCTTTTTTCTATATTTTCTCTTCTGTTTCCTAGATATTTCTTTGCTGAATTTTCTCATTTGAAAAGAAAACTGTTGCATTTAGTTATCATCAAGTCCGACGCCTTCTTATTTAACAGGATGCTTTAAGAAAGCCTATGGAGACTTCTTCTAAGAAAACCTACTGTATTTTTGTATCCGTCCCTTCCCCAACAGTGAAATGTCTGTGTGTATTATTATGGGAACTTCTAAGGAAACCTAGCGAATGCATTCGTACATATCTACCTTTCTTTATTTATCACACTTCTTATTTATGTCGTTGCTTAGTCAATAATTGTTCTAAGACAGGTTTGAACATCATAAGTGACACCAATAAGGCATCACTCATGAGGTAACCAAGCCATCAGATAATGGGATTGGCTAGCCAGTTCCTTTTCTTAGTAAATAAATCCACAAATTGGTTAGAACGGATTTCATTTGACTATCCCTCCTATTTTAGAGTCGTGTCTGTGTTATAGTTACTTACTTACTTACTTACTTACTGGCTTTTAAGCATCCCGGAGGTTCATTGCCGTCCTCACATAAGCCCGGCCTTTGGTCCCTATCCTGAGCAAGAGTAATCCAGTCTCTATCATCATATCCCACCTCCCTCAAATCCATTTTAATATTATCTTCCATCCACGTCTCGGCCTCCCAAAGGTTTTTTTCCAACCGGCCTCCCAATTAACACTCTATATGCATTTCTGGATTCGCCAATACGTGCTACATGCCCTGCCCATCTCAAACGTCTGGATTGATTGTTCCTAATTATGTCAAGTGAAGAATACAATGCCTGTAGTTCTGTGTTGTGTAACTTTCTCCATTCTCCTGTAACTTCATCCCTCTTAGCCCCAAATATTTCCTAAGCACCTTATTCTCAAACACCTTTAACCTATGTTCCTCTCTCAAAGTGAGAGTCCAAGTTTCACAACCATAAAGAACAACCGGTAATATAACTGTTTTATAAATTCTAACGTTCAGATTTTTTGACGGCAGACTAGATGACAAAAGCTTCTCAACCGAATAATAACAGGCATTTCCCATATTTATTCTGCGTTTAATTTCCTCACGAGTGTCACTTATATTTGTTACTGTTGCTCCACGATATTTGAATTTTTCCACCTCTTCAAAAGATAAATTTTCAATTTTTATATTTCCATTTCGTACAATATTCTGGTCACGAGACATAATCATATGCTTCGTCTTTTCGTCTGTGTTATATCAATTGGAAATTAATTCTAGGGAAGACATAATGAATGACAGAACTAATTTCATGAATATTCATACGCGAGGTTGATTTTGTTTCTCTCTTCAGCGAGACGCCCACGATCCACAGTGTCCCGTGCGTTTCCGGAATGCATGTCAAGACGGAGAGGTTCAACAACAAGACACGTCGGCCTCTTTGAACTCCTCGTCTTCGCCCACGACCCGCTGCCAGAAGGATGCGAACATGGTGTAGTGTGGTGCCCTTGCTGGGCTGTTCCCCTCTCGCTCCCTCACGACCCGTTATTGATTTGCAGAGAAGTGGGCTCAAGCTGTATTCTCTGTAAGACTTGCGCCAGCGTTGCTAGAGAGACCGTTCTGTGCCGAAAACAGCTGAAGGTGCTGACCATCTCAACCAGGCGTACCTCTCTTTTAATTGACAGAATTAACACAAAGATTATCAACCCAAGATTCTGGGTGTATATAGGCTGTGCCGTAAGTAATGTCATTAAATTCAGGGGATTATTTTTTTTTAGATATTTCAAACAAAATGTTTAATACAGTTTTTCTCGTTTTTTTGCTTCCTTTTCGAGACAAAAATTCTTTTATAAGAAATATTTCATAGCTTGTTTTTTTTTTTTCGAAAGCTATTGGTTTCAGGCTTAATACATCGACTATTGATTAGATTGTTTTGTATTCGAGAGATATTGGAGAAAAAATGGGAGTATAATGGTACAGTACCACAGATATTCATAGATTTCAAAAACGTATATGACTCGGTTAAGGTATGTATTAACGTTTTGGAGGAAAATCTACATTTTTTAACCAACCCTTTTAAGATATTTATCAGACAACATATGAAAGTAGGCTAACATAACCATATATCAGAAACTTCAGTTTCACTTTTTGATTCCTTAAAAAAAATATTAATTAAAAATTATTCTATTTCTTCAAAATGCCATATATTTTCTAAAAATTACTCAATTTTGAAATTTCTTTCACTGAGTTATTGCTGTTTATGAATAGAATGCTCTGTACTAGGATTTTGCAGCTAACATTATTACAAAGAAAATTTTAGTAAAAAAAACGCCATTTCAAACGTTAATACATACCTTAAGAGAGAAGTTTTGTATAATATTGTTATTGAATTTGGTATTCCCAAGAAACTAGTTCGATTAATTAAAATGTGTCTTAGTGAAACATACAGCAGAGTTCGTATAGGCCAGTTTCTATCTGATGCTTTTTCAATTCACTGCGGGCTAAAGCAAGGAGATGCACTATCACCTTTACTTTTAACTTCGCTCTAGAGTATGCCATTAGGAAAGTTCAGGATAACATAGAGGGTTTGGAATTGAACGGGTTACATCAGCTGCTTGTCTACGCGGATGACGTGAATATGTTTGGAGAAAATCCACAAACGATTAGGGAAAACACGGGAATTTTACTTGAAGCAAGTAAAGAGATAGGGTTGGAAGTAAATCCCGAAAAGATAAAGTATATGATTATGTCTCGTGACCAGAATATTGCACGAAATGGAACTATAAAAGCTGGAGATTTAACCTTCGAAGAGGTAGAAAAATTCAAATATCTTGGAGCAACAGTAACAAATATAAATGATACTCGGTAGGAAATTAAACGCAGAATAAATATGGGAAATGCCTGTTATTATTCGGTTGAGAAGCTTTTGTCATCTAGTCTGCTGTTAAAAAATCTGAAAGTTAGAATTTATAAAACAGTTATATTACCGATTGTTCTGTATGGCTGTGAAACTTGGACTCTCACTTTGAGTGAGGAACAGAGATTGAGGGTGTTTGAGAATAAGGTTTTTAGGAAGATATTTGGGGCTAAGAGGGATGAAGTTACAGGAGAATGGAGAAAGTTACACAACGCAGAACTGCACGCATTGTATTCTTCACCTGATATAATAAGGAATACTAAATCCAGACGTTTGAGATGGGCAGGGCATGTAGCACGTATGGGTGAATCTATAAATCCATATAGATTATTATTTGGAAGATCTGAGGGTAAAGATCTTTGGGGAGGCCGAGACGTAAATGAGAAGATAATATGAAAATGGATTTGAGGGAGGTGGGATATGATGATAGAGACTGGATTAATCTTGCTCAGGTTAGAGACACATGGCGGGCTTATGTGAGGGCGGCAATGAACCTGCGAGTTCCTTAAAAGTCATTTAAAATTAATAAGTATAATAAGACACAATGTTTGTTTATATAGAGTAATTATGTCGTAGGAAAATACTTTTTTGCTTTGTAAATGTAGAATGTTCCATAGCAACCCATAATTTAATATGTGGACAAATTTCTGTGTTGATATTACGCTTACAAAATATATCTTTCGTTGGAAGCGTTACATTGATTAAATGTAAAGAAAAAACAAGGTCTATATTTCTCGCAGTCCACAATTGATTCTTGTTGCGGAGATACAGCATTCAAATTACATGCCTGATGTTCTCTCCCGACCGTGCGGTTGCCGGGCACATTAAATTAGGCTTTCTACCTTCCACTAAATGTCTGGTACGCAATCGACGGAAGCTACAATACCGCAAATTCCAAAGCCGCCATTGGACTCTAGTCTAAGCCTCCTGGTTTTGCATATCGCCATCCACCTCATAGCAACAAACGTATTTCCTTCTCTACAAGGAATAAACTTACAGGAAAATATTACATGTTTTAAAATAGCTTTAATATACTCGTATTAAAGATCTGTATTGTTTCTGGGGTTACATAGTCTTTATCCTTGCCTCCTTTCTTAATATTTCATTTTGCATCAAATATTTTATTATTTACGCACTCCAGAAATAAGAATTCTAAGAAAAATCTCGTCTCAACAATAGACAATTCCTTTATCCCTATTTAAGAGTTCTTAGGTACATTTTTTATGTTTTTAAGGAAATTTAATGAAGGAATCTGAACATTAATCCTCTTTTGTATTCCCTGCTTTTCTTTGAGTCGTGGATTCGAATACCAACTCAGAGAAAATTTAGAGGAAGACATTGAACTAGATGACAGTTTCTAAACCCAATATTTGATGGAGATAAACATGATATGCCCCTAAAAGTTACTCAGATCGGTGGAAAAATGGTTAGGCCTTACCAGTTTACGTTCACATAATTTCTCTCTCTATGCCTATATTTCTCTTTTCCATACAAATGCTTCCTCCATTTTCTTCAGAATTATATTTATTCAATTTATATATATATAATTTGAAATGTTAATGGAAATTACTGGAAAACGGCTGAACGGATTTTAATAAATGGCCCCTCATTTTGAAGCTTAGATCCCGACGTTTTTCAGAAAAATAGTAACTTTCAGTGAAGCGTTAGTTTTCCTACATAATTTTCATATTTTCCAAAATCCATCTTTCGTCAGTTTTGAGAACTAATATTGCATCATTTCAAAATAAAGCAAAACACACACTAGCCTACAATAAACAATAGAATATTACACGAAGGCCATGACCGGCAGGATTGCTGACATATTTACAGCTCAAATTCAATTGGTTATTAAAAACTTCAAGGCTTACTAAAAGTAATTTACAGGTCTGATTCTGCGGTGTGTAATTTTATGAGTACAGCTGTATATTGGATATTAAAATCTACAAAACTTGAGATGGTTTGATGACATTATTAGCATCAGAAATTAAATATTATTATAATTAATGCCATGATGCGACTATTTTTCATTAATTATACGTATATATATAATTTATTTCAAGAAATAGTCTGCCCAGGCATCCTGGGTTGCCAAAAACACAGAATAACACACATATAAGAATAGTAATGATTACAGTAAGATAGATGAGCCAAATTGAAATGTGAACTAGGAGCTTAAGTTTAAGAAATAATAAATTTGTACATATATTTGTAACAATCACACACTGACGAATAGAAAAGGGGGTATTATGATATTCCGTATAAATGATTTTTCAGAATTGCCACAGACCCTTTAATGGTTGAAGTAATTATTTTTGGAATGATGTCATGGATTCCAAATGTTTTGATAGTGTTTACAGTTGATCGTGGGATGGTGCCCCTCGCTCCGATCATTAAACCATGTACTTCCCAGGTGCCTTCCATCTGATATTTTTCTCGAAAATACGGAATAGTAGGCTCATAAATTTGTTGTTTCTCTTTGTTGACCTCGGATGGTTGGGTCTGCTCATCTCAAATCTAACAGTTGGGTCCAGTATAAAGCCTTTACTATTAGTCTTGTCTAGAGCCACGATGTCCGCTCTTCCAATTCCGCCGCCTTCATGCACCTCTTCATGGACCTCGAAGGATTTGTTTCTAAGAGCTTGTGCTATTAGTTTTCGGATGTTATGATGGCGTGAATTTCTCAGGAGTTCTCCATGCTGACAGGATCCTGGTAAGGTTTCAATCTCGTTGCAGTATCTGCAACGTCTTCCATTTCTCACTGGTGCTACGTTAGCATTCATCTTAATTGATATATTGATGATATGAAAGTGAAACGTTTGGGGTTATATAAGTAGATGTAGAGAATATCTTAAATCAGATCTTCATTTCTATAATTTACTGAATGGCGGCTATGTAGTATATAACTACAAAACTTACGTAAGATAATAATATTGTTATTAAAAATGAAATATTTTTGTAGTTTTTAATCAAGTGGTGTTGGGTCTTTTCCATATACTTAATGGCGGTGTGGTGTAGATATTTATATGCGTCATTCTCTTCAGTATTGGCTCCAGAGAGCGCAAAAATTACAGTTCCTAAGGAAAGACCAAAAGATATTACTTACTGATAAAATAAGAGGCCTACAAAATTTT
Organism: Periplaneta americana; assembly: GCA_025594305.2. Classification (NCBI taxonomy): domain Eukaryota; kingdom Metazoa; phylum Arthropoda; class Insecta; order Blattodea; family Blattidae; genus Periplaneta; species Periplaneta americana. Next base: position 199,691,298 of record JAJSOF020000003.1, on the reverse strand, counting down.
GTAGTCTCCCCATCATTTCAGCAAGATCTCTTAGCAGGATAAAATGATTTTACTCTCTACATTTCAAACTCTACATGCAGCAGCTATACCAAGATGCTATGTCTATTGTTCGAAAGCATAGCAAACGTGATATTTTTTTAACTTTCGCGTACAATTCACAATGACCTGAATTAGCTATTATTTAGTCCCACATGAAAAACCCACTGATAGTCCTGACATTGTTACTTGCGTTTTCGCGTTTAAACTCAAAACCTGAAGGTGGATAGGTTCAAAAAAAAGTATTTGGCATAAAAGAAACATTCAGAGAGAGTATATTTCATTATTATGGAAGAAAATAACTTTCATAATATCTTTATTGAAAATAAATCTGAAAAAAACATTATTTGAACGTCTAATTTACTTAGTTTGCAGCATTTGCTGCACAAGCCACTAATATTAATCTATTTTTCACATCTGATTAACGTTCTGGCTGATATGTACAGGGACATCACTTTATTTTTACTAACATTTTTAACATTAACCTGGCTATATTCGGAAGCACTGTTACCGCCCTTCCATTGCAGGAGTTTGGAGTTGCTAGTGCAATATGTAAACAAATCATTTTACTAGCTATAGGAGGAGAGAAAAGTAGTGTATCTATTTATGTTACAGGGAAATATAGTATTACGATTTTCAGTTTGGTCAATACTTTACAGTATTTTATCAAAAAACAGTAAAATAGTAACAATTCTTTTTACAAACTCAACTCTTCAGGCGGCTATTTACATTATGTAATGTCTACTTTATTCAGCATATTACTAACCTAATTTATTCCTAAGAATTTTGTGAGCATTTCCGTAAGAAACCCCAATTTCTACAGCTAACTTCTTGACCGACTTATTAGGACCTCGGTGCATCCTTTCTACAGCATCTTCTGTCACCTTTTTTGGCCATTTTACACTTTTCTTTCTTTCTGTACACTCTGTTGCTCTAAATTTATCTGCCAGATTAATGACATATCTACGAAAATTTTCCGTAATGATATAACCAGGAAATTGTGAAAAAAAAAAAAAACTGTTGTTCACATTCCGTTATATTGTAATTCCAGTTTCCATCATCGTCCTTCATACCTACAAACAGTAAAACAAAACTCTTGTTTAAATAATGCTTTTAAGTACCGTACCATATTATAGGGTACCGTATTTCGGTAACTCTAATCTTCACTTGTGCTCAGTCGCACACAGATAAATTCAGTTATGCTACACACCATACCTGTGTGAAAATAAACTTCAATAATATAAGCTCTTTCTTCTATAGAAAATGCAACATATTTCTGAAACACACTGTACTCTGTACTGTTTATTTCACTGCTAGCAACAGCGGCCGTAAGTTTGTGTGACTGACGTTAGCAAGGACATTAGTGAAAGGGGTGGGAGTCAAGTACATTTAGAAACGCAGGTACAATAAAAATTGAAGTAAAAATAAAATGATGTCCCTGTACATTAGTGGCAAAAAAAACCGGACCGACGGAATAATCAAAGTCCCCGAAATGAGCCACTGCGCATGCCACGCCCGCTTTCACAAGATAGCGTGTAAGCTATTGAAATTGTTGTAGTTTCGACTGCTGACGTAGCCCATTTCGAAAGCAATTAGAAAATAAGCTGGTAAAATTCATGTTCTGGGAATAATAAGTTAATTAAGTAGTAAAATATCGCTGCAATCGAAAAGTATTGGGAATAAATTTGAATAAGGAACAAAAAGAAGTTTTCTTGCCAGGCAGGATTCGAACCACGAAAGCCTTAGTTACCAGTCTATCGTGCTGTCACTGTGAGCAAGGCTCTGAAATCAGTTACAAGGGTCGGTCCGGATTTTTTGCCACTACTGTACATCTATTTACAGGCAGTACATCTCACTTGACGATATGTGTCAGAGGAAGAACAATAAATTGTTTGTGCGAGATCGTGCGTATTTGCTTGTTTTCCGCACAGAACCAATACGCGGTAAGTGTGAAATACCACATTCAGTATTCCCAACGTAACACACATAACAATTTCCCTCTTCTTACCGCTTAAGCGCGACATTCATTTTACTGCTTTAGGCTTTTAACATATTATTTTTAGAGACGTTTAACATAGTAATAATTATATATTGAAAACTTACCACTGCAATTTCACCTAAATTGCAATGTTAATTATTGTTTTTAAATATTTGCAAAAATTAAGTAAAGTCTACTACTCCACGAAACATTGCATTCCTGATACAAGTAACATTAAGGAAGCCGTGAAAAAATCAACAAGATACCAGATGCGGATGTTATTACTGCAATATGTTATATAAATAATATTGTTAAAATATTAAAATGAAAAATAAATCATTACATAACCTTACCGTTTGTTTTAAGTTTGCATTTATAGACAGGGGAAAAAAAAGACAGACGTATATCACGGCCTGCTGGAGTATAGTAAACACAGAAAACATTTTATAGCAACAATGTTGAAGAAAGATATTTTGGTTTCCGAAGTTGGCCGTCATTAAACAGAAACCAACATGGAGATTTCATTGCAACTAATTAGAAATTCGTCTTTCAGGTATGTAATAAACGATCTTCGCACAAAATAATGTACGATACACGAGCAGTATGTTTGTTTTCATGTTCTCGGAAATTAAAAAAGCTCAACTACGTTTCGCTTTTTCAATCTTTTCCTCGACCATGAAAACGTCAACATATCGCTCTTGTATACATCTGAAGTCTGACTAGTATAATATGTAGCTAATTGGTGATGTATGCAATGCAGGGGGAAAGGAACTGGTAACCCTACCCCATTGTTTCCTGGCTTAGTTGCCTCATGAGTAATGTCTTATTGGTGTCACGAGGTTCAAACCTGTCTTCGGACAGTTGTCTAAACAAAAAATGATTCATTAAAAAGCAAAGTTACTAGTGTATAATATATATGCACGTGTGGCTTACAGCTGTTTCGGTGTATATTGTACACCATCATCAGAGTCTACTAGATCTCGGCGTCATCTCGACATCGCTGCCTGTTGTAGGGGTGTGTTTGCGTGTTGAAAAGTGGAGTCAAATACTATGTGTGTTCTGAAATTGATCTGTGTGTTTAGAATTTGATTGGACAGGCAGGCAGATCATTCCAAACTCGCTACAAAGAACACATTAAAGCAATAACCAGAGGACACAATACATCTACATATGCCGAACACATAACTAATGCTAACCACACATACAATAACATAAATACAGACATGGAAATCCTACACATACAACCCAAAAACCAGAAACTCAACACACTAGAACAATATGAAATGTACAGACACACTAAAACACACCCTAATCAATTTCAGAACACACACACACTATTTGACTCCACTTTTCAACACGCAAACGCATCCCTACAACAGGCAGCGATGTCGAGATGACGCCGAGATCTAGTAGGATCTGATGATGACCTTCAATTCCCTGTTCATAACAAGCCAGGTGAAAAGGTTGTTCAGAGCAACAGAGTCTTATGTGCACGCCCTGCTGATTGCACAGCGTCGCACGATCTTGTAATTCATGTATTTTAAAATGCACATTTTTCTGTAAAACTATTCAAAGTCAGCAAAATGGCATTTGACTTTTTCTGTCGCACTTTATTAAAAGAATCATCCACCAGAATTAATGGCATTACTTGCGATTCACCCTGTAGGTCTAGGGGGTAGTTTTAAATTTTAAATTTAAAAAGCCGCCCTAAATAAGGGTTCGAATAGATCGGCCTACTAATCAATTCTTAAAGAATAATCATTAAAAACAATTGTGTGACAATTTGAAAGGAAAAAAAAAACATTAAGGTAAATGATATGAAAACATACGAAATCATTTACAATAAAAGTTAATAAACTTAATTGAACTTTCCTTTAGTTTGGGTATATTCACCCTCCGTCTCTGTGCACTCAAAACTCCTCCTATACCTTTCCCCTTCCATGTTCACTTTGCTGTTTTGCGGGCTGTATTTCATATGACGTCATGTTGTAGATCACTTCAGTAAATTATTCACAAAGAATAAAATCCAGTGTAATTTTAACCCTTAAATTGGCAAAACTTAATTTCTCACACTAGTTTATTAAACCGTGTCGGACTGCAAAGAAAACAACCATCGCAATGTCCATATTTTATATGTCGTACAATATTATAGTATTGTGAAATTTTAATTCTCCTACCCAATTTCTTTCTATTAAAATTATAGCATACTAGTGGCTTGTGCAGCAAATGCTGCAAACTAAGTTCATTAGACGTTCAAATAAACATTTTTCAGATTTATTTTCAATGAAGAATACCAGACATTCTGAAAGCTATTTACTTCCTTAATAATGAAAGATACCCTTCTCGAGCCAATACTGAAGAGAACCAAATCGCATATAAATATCTACACCACACCGCCATTAAATATATGAAAAAGACCCAACCCCCTTGATTAATAACTATAAAAATATTTGATTTTAATAATATTATTATCTTATGTAAGTTTGGTAGCTTTCAGTAACATATACTACATATACTATATAGCCATACATTTCAGTAAAATATATAAATCAAAATCTAATTTAAGTTATTCTCTACATCTACTTATATAACCCCAAAACGTTTCATTTTCATATCATCAATATAGCATTAATATGTATAATTAATTAAAAAGTCACATCACGGCATTAACTACAATAATATTTCATTTCTAATAGTAATAATGTTATCAAACCACAGGAACTCAAGTTTTGTAGTTTTTAATATCCAATACACAGCTGTACTCAGAAAATTACACACCACAGAATCAGACCTGTAAATTATTTTTTGTAAATCTGGAAGTTTTTAATAACCAATTTAATTTGAGCTGTAAATATGTTAGCATTCTTGCAGATCATGGCCTTCGTGTAATATTGTTTACTGTAGTGTGTTTTGTTTTATTCTCAAATGCAACACGGCCGACTTGATGCTCGCTTCGCTCATCCTTTACAAAAAGCGAAGGATATATCAAGTCGGCCGTGAATGCTATTAGCTTTCTGTGTTCTCAAAACTGACGACAGATAGATTTTGGAAAATAAGAAAATTATGTAGGAAAATTGACATTTCACTGAAAACTACTATTTTTTCTGAAAAACTTTGGGTTCCAAGCTTTAAAATGAGGGGTCATTTATTAAAATCCATTCAGCCGTTTTCCCGTAATTTTCATTACCAGTTCAAATTATATATATAGCCTATTAACCTGTTGTATCCTATAGGATACTTTGAGAATTTAAGGTTTAACTCACTTGATAATTATAAGCTTGAAATTGATCATCAGTTAATATCGTAAGATTATAAGATTTATACTTGGATCAAATTTCATCCTCAAATCAATCTTATCGCATAAAACGGATTTGAACCAATGATCTTAGGGCCAGATGGCAGCAGGAAACAACATGGTATTGTTTTCAGAGACTCGCTTAATACGGATTGTGTTGTTTAGTCGCGATATAGATCTCGTTTTATGTTGTGTGCACAATAACCAATCCACAATGTTTCAGCCCTATGTCAACACGTTTTACAGCTTCCTGTACTACGGTTATCCTGCCCTCTAACGACATCACCGTAAGATAACATCCTGCACTGGATTGCTATAGTGCTTCCAAGGCCTTGCCCAGCTCTGTCGCATGTGGCGTTGTTAGGCTACGTAGTATAAAACATTTGCCCCATCTAATTCGAGAAGATGAGAATCATCTGTTTGACGTCTACATGTTTGTTTACCTAAGCGATAGAAAGTAAGAAGAGTACAGGGTCGAAAGTAGCTATAGTATCGGCAGACGATATTTCATATTTTTGTTTCTCAGTATAAATTTTATTTAAGACAACTTTCGTGGCAATAAATCATGTATTATGAGTGACATTTATTCAAATTTGATATTTATCAATCATTGCATCAAGAAATTATTACTTACTTATTTACTTACTTACTTACTTACTCACTTACTGCCTTTTAAGGAACCCGGAGGTTCATTCCCGCCCTCACATAAGCCCGCCAGCGGTCCCTATCCTGAGCAAGATTAATCCAGTCTCTATCATCATATCCCACCTCCCTCAAATCCATTTTAATATTATCTTCCCATCTACGTCTCGGCCTCCCCAATGGTCTTTTTCCATCCGGCCTCCCAACTAACACTCTATATACATTTCTGGATTCGCCCATACGTGCTACATGCCCTGCCCATCTCAAACGTCTCGATTTAATGTTCCTAATTATGTCAGGTGAAGAATACAATGCGTGCAGTTCTGTGTTGTGTAACTTTCTCCATTCTCCTGTAACTTCATCCTTCTTAGCCCCCAAATGTTTTCCTAAGCACCTTATTCTCAAACACCCTTAACCTATGTTCCTCTCTCAAAGTGAGAGTCCAAGTTTCACAACCATAAAGAACAACCGGTAATATAACTGTTTTAGAAATTCTAACTTTCAGATTTTTTGACAGCAGACTGGATGATAAAAGCTTCTCAACCGAATAATAACAGGCATTTCCCATATTTATTCTGTGTTTAATTTCCTCCCGAGTATAATTTATATTTGTTACGGTTGTTCCCAGGTATTTGAATTTTCCAACCTCTTCAAAAGATAAATTTCAAATTTTTATATTTCCATTTCGTACAATATTCTCGTCACGAGACATAGTCATATACTTCGTCTTTTCGGGATTTACTTCCAAACCTATCTCTTTACTTGCTTCCAGTAAAATTCCCGTGTTATCCGTAATCGTTTGTAGATATATTTTACTACTTATTTAACTTATTATTCCCAGAACATGAATTTTACCGTGGATCATTGATGATATATTTTTTTATTTTATTGGGTTATTTTATGACGCTGTATCAACATCTAGGTTATTTAGCGTCTGAATGAAATGAAGGTGATAATGCCGGTGAAATGAGTCCGGGGTCCAACACCGAAAGTTAAAAGTTACTCAGCATTTGCTCATATTGGGTTGAGGGTAAACCCCGGAAAAAACCTCAACCAGGTAATTTGCCCCGACCGGGATTCGAACCCGGGCCACCTGGTTTCGCTGCCAGACACGCTAACCGTTACTCCACAGGTGTGGACCATTGATGATATAATAACAATAATAATAATAATAATAATAATAATAATAATAATAATAATAATAACACTTAACCTTTTAATGTTTCATGAGTAACATGTAGTATAATGCCGTTTTATGTTATACAACCGTTTTCCTCGTAACACTTGTGAATAAATACATTTAATATTCTCATCATATTGGCAGCAAAAAAATGCGTCCTCCCATCCTACTTGAGACTTTCGTTTTTGTAGAGGTACATGGTTTCGAGAGAGGCAGGTCAAAGACAAACACAAATGGAACGAAGTTTGACTCCAGTGAGTGAGAGGGTGACGGTTGTGGGAGGTAGGAAGCAAGAGGAATTCATAGCTATCATTGCGAGCCACAGTGTGCTCCCGAGTCACATTTTCGCCACGGCTGTCCTAGTGTATCACACAATCTTCGTGAATCACCCTGTATGTATAATATAATTATTATATATGCATTGATTAACTCTTCTACTGGAACTCACCTGAGACTGAAGTAAGTTCCGTAGATTTGTTTTCAAACAAGAAAAAATGAAGTTCAAACATGACGAAGAAATTTGTTGTATTTTTGGGACAGAAAACATTCGAGTACGCCATTTAAATAAAAATTCTGTGGACGAAAGGGAACTAACAGAATATTGGTAACCGTATAAAAAAACCTACTAATTTCCTAAATTATCTGTAATAATGTCACGAGAGGTCTGAGATTTATCTGGGAAATCTCAGACCTCGAGTGACATTTGTTAGGACTATTTCGTGAATAAAATAAAAATGTAAATAATATATCCCTAAAATTCGATCACAAAATGTTAACAATTGTTTATTAACGAATACTTAACCTATTCAGACATTGTGAAGTTGAAGTAGATGAATATCGATTACTGGAATAAAGAAATTCGATGTTATTATTCAGTAATGCCAACTGCGAAAAGCGAAATACAGGTTTAACAATGATAATTATATGTACTGCACTTTTCTCTTATTATTATAACATAAACTAGTGGCTTGTTCAGCAAATGCTGCTGCAAACTAAGTTCGTTAGACGTTGAAATAAAAATTTTTCACACTTATTTTCAATGAAGAATACTTGTCCTTTTGATAGTTATTTACTTCCATGATAATGAAACATACTCCCTCTGAATGGATTTTTTTAGACCAAATACTTTTTCTTGAAGCTATCCAACTTCAGTTTTTGAGTTTCAACGCGAAAACGCAAGTATCAATGTCAGGACGATAGCAGTAGCTATTTCAGGTCATTGTGGATTGCAGGCAAAAGTTAAAAAAATGTCAGGTTTGCTAAGCTTTCGAACAATAGCATTTTCCTATAGCTGCTGCATGTAGAACTTGAAATGTAGAGCGTAAAATCATTTTATCCTACTAAGAGATCTTGCTGAAATGATCTGGAGACTACAAAATTTTCTAGGCCTCTTATTTTATCAGTACGTAATACCTTTTTATCTTAATTTAGGAACTGTAATTTTTGCGCTCTCTCGAGCCAATACTGAAGACTATGACACTATAAATATCTACACTACACCGCCATTATGTATATGAAAAAGATCCAACCCCACTGGGTTAATAAGTATAAAAATATTTGATTTTTAATAACAGTATTATTATCTTACTTAAGTTTTGTAGTTATACATATCAGTCCTCAGTAAATTATAGAAATGAAGATCTAAATTAAGATATTCTCTAATTTACTTACATAACCTCAAAACGTTTCACTTTCATGGCATCAATATAACATCAATATTATGTACAATTAATGAAAAATAGACGCATCATGATATTACCTATAATAATATTTAATTTCTAATGGTAATAATGTCATCAAACCACCTCAAATTTCGTAGATTTGAATATCCAATACACAGTTTTACTCACAAAATTATACACTGCAGAATCAGTTTTTAATAACAAATTGAATTGAGCTCTAAATATGTCGGCAATCCTGCAGGTCATGGCCTTCGTGTAATAGCCTATTGTTTATTGTAGTGTGTGTTTTGTTCTGAAATTCAATCAAGTCCGCCGTGATTCAATAACATTAGTTCTCAAAACTGACAACAGATGGATTTTGGAAAATAGGAAAATGATGTAGGAAAATTGACATTTCTCTGAAAACTACTACTTTTCCGAAAAACTTTGGGTTCCAAGCTTCAAAATGAGGGGCCATTTATTAAAATCCGTTCAGCCGTTTTCCCGTAATTTCCATTACCAGTTCAAATTATATATATAGATATATTTTCATTATCTGCTGAAATCATAATTTAATTTAACAGTAACATTGGGGACAGCTACATACCAATGCTTATGTATTCACAGCGAGACATGTTGCTACACAGTGAAGCCATCTCTGTATAGACAGGCCTAATTAAAACACGAATTTTATTACGCCATACGGAAGGCAGTTTGATCAAAGACCTTATTATTGCTATGCAAGGTTTTTGGGTTTGATATGCGATGATGTTACATAAATTTTAACATCTGACTTTCTATTAATTGTTTAATTTCATTCACAAAATAAAAATTTTATAAGCTACAATTATAGGTTAAGTTACCTGTGGAAGCAGGACCAATGTCAGCTGTGCCTTATTTCGACCGTTACTTACAATGAGTGCTACACGAAAGCATTTTTTATAGCTCGGAAAACGCATTTTCGCTGTAGTGTGTAACGGAATTAAAGCTGCATCTACACAGTTCAATGTTCCAATCGCGTATGCGTGCAATCTGGGAAGAATATTGAAAGAATCAAGTTTAAAAGGTACGTTCAATTAAGATGCATGAAGATTTTGTGTCTACATGGTGCGCCGTTTTGAACGTCGTCTTCAATGCGTAAATATATTAATTAATATTAAATATCAATCTTGCATTCATTGTTTTAAAGTTGAAAGAAACGTTTAACCGTGTAGTTGCATCTTAATGTATTCATGATCATCAATTTACAGGGAAACAGTTGGCGACAATGACTAAACAAAAGAACGACCATGCGATAAATTGATAGCGATAAATCTAGCTGCAAAAATTATCGCAAAGTGTGACTGTGATTGGTTGAAATTCAAAATTTCATTACACTTCATTGGTCGAAAATGGAATGACGTCATATAAATGAAATAGTCGCATAAAAACCAGTTTGAAATTAATGCACATTAAAGTTTTATGGAATTTTTTTTTTATCTTCCTGTAAAATTTTCATTTCTGTACTTGACCGATTTTTGCACCGAGGTTTTCAATTCCACCCCATACACCTCAATGACCAAACAGGTGTGGTAAAGGTATGGCTTCGAATTAGCTTGTAAAGGATCTGTTAGTCAAATCGGGTTCAAACTTTGTTTAGTGTTGTCTGATAATTTGTAAGTATTTTCTAGCTCTCTGAAATGTTTTATAACGTTAGATTGATATAAAATGAAACACTGGTACTTTTGTCGTAGCACTTTGTACGTTGAATGTTTAGATAGAATAAACAATCCAGGTAGACGGCACTTTTTCCTATTCTAAAACAATTTCTGTTGGTTACTTTTCAAGTTCTAACTGCCAGTCAGGCCTGCAGGATGTCTGGTATAATTGTTTTCGATTAAAATGGATAAACATAAGATTCAGAATTCTAAAAAATATCATATTACTGATATTTTTATACTATTTTGCGTTTTTCGTTGTAATTGAAATTATAGTTTTAGCAAAATCACCAGTAGCAAGAAAATATTGTTATAAAATAAACTTCTAAAATAAACATTATACTTTAATTAACTACACTGAGAGAGACATGTGGGATGTAAAACCAGACGAGGGATATTAACAATACTCTAGTGGCGGCTGGTGTAATTTAATCACTGAGGAATTCAGTTTTCGGAAATCAAAATGTAAAAAGGAATGAATTTGTATTTTAGGATTACAAAACATAAATTTATCCAATAATAAATAAATAATGATAATTAATTCCCTACTCATTGTACAGTTGACGTATATAGGCCTACTTATAACATAACGAACTGGAAAAAACTGGGGTGCAGTTCAGCTTTATATCTATTAAACTAGTGGCTTGTGCAGTAAATGCTGCAAACTAAACTCATCAGTCGTTTAAATAAAGATTTTTCAGATTTATTTTCAATGAAGAATACCAGATATTTTGAAAGTTATTTGATTTCGTAATAATGAAACATACTCCCTCTGAATGGTTTTTATGCCAAATACTTTTTCTTGAACCCACTCATCTTCAGTTTTTTAATTTCAACGCGAAAACGCAAGTAACAATGTCAGGACGATCAGTGGGTTTTTCATGTGGGAGTAAAGCAATAGCTATTTCAGGTCATTGTGGATTGTAGGTGAAAGTTAAAAAAAAGTCAGTTTTGCTATGCTTTCGAAGAACGACATAGCATCTTTGTATAGCTGCTGCATGTAGAGCTTGAAATGTGGAGGATAAAATCATTTTATCCTGCTAAGAGTTCTTGCTGAAATGATCGGGAGACTACATAATTTTGTAGGCTTCTTATTTTATCAGTAACTAATACCTTTTGGTGTTTCCTTAGGAACTGTAATTTTTGCGCTCTCTCAAGCCAATACTGAAGACAATGACGCATATGAATAATAACACCACACCGCCATTAAGTATATGAAAAAAACCCAACCCCACTTGATTAATAACTATAAAATATTTGATTTTTAATAACAATATTATTATCTTACGTACGTTTTGTAGTTTTATATACTATATAGCCGCCACTCAGTAAATCATAGAAATGAAGATCTAATTTAAGATATTCTCTACATCTATTTACATAACCCCATAACGTTTCACTTTCATATCATCAATATAGCATTAATATGTATAATTAATGAAAAGTAGTCACATCATGGCATTAACTGTAATATTATTTCATTTCTAATGGTAATAATGTCATCAAACCACCTCAAACTTTGTAGATTTTAATATCCAATACACAGCTGTACTCAGAAAATTACACACCACAGAATCAGACCTGTAAATTATTTTTAGTAAGTCTTGAAGCTTTTAATAACCAATTGAATTTGAACTCTAAATATGTCATCAATCCTGCAGGTCATGGCCTTCGTGTAATAGCCTACTCTTTATTGTAGTGTGTGTTTTGTTTTATACTCAAGTGCAATTAATTATTTCTTAAAACTGACGAAAGATGGATTTTGGAAAACAGGAAAATTATGTAGGAAAACTAAAGCTTCACTGAGAGTTACTATTTTTCTGAAAATCCTTGGATGCCAAGCTTCAAAATGACGGGTCATTCATTAAAATCCGTTCAGCCGTTTTCCCGTAATTTCCATTACCAGTTCAAATTATATATCCTCGCTGCAACTAGACGGAAACTCTTGGTCACGTGTTGGGATTCTGTCGAAAAACGGAGCTGCTGCGCAACAATCGACACCTTAAGGCCAGGACCGGTATTGCTGATGTCCTCAAGCGTCGTGGATGGGAAGTATACGAGGAGATCCACTGCGTTTCATCCTTAGATTCGAACAGAAGAGCAGATATTGTAGCCATCCACAGGACTCAATCTAAGGGATTAGTCCTTGAACCTACAATCCGGTTTGAGAGGGATGCCCTGCAGGCACAACACGTTGATGAGGAGAAGAAATCCATTTATGAGTCCTGCATCCCTTATCTAAGTGAGAAATATAACCTTCCCACTAGTCAGTGGAGTGTTTCTGGTCTTTTGTTTGGTGCACGTGGCACACTTCCTAAATTCACATGGAATATTTTAAAAGCACTCGGTCTCCGATTTTTTTAAATTCAAAAAATTTTATTTGATATTCTTAAGGATTCAATTCAAATATTGCATTACCATTTATATTTTGGCCATTGACGATTCTTTTGGGTTTGCATTTCTGTGGATGTTTTACTAAACAATTCCCGTATTTAATCTTTTTGTCTTTCTAAATTATTTCTGTAGTGCTTTTATTCTGGATCTTTATGGTAACCCTCATTGAGGGCAGATTATTTTGTTAAAAATAGTTGTTCTTTGTATATAGGCCTATATGTATATATATAAAGATACTTACTTACTTACAAATGGCTTTTAAGGAACCCGAAGGTTCATTGCCGCCCTCACATAAGCCCGCCAGCGGTCCCTATCCTGTGCAAGATTAATCCAGTCTCTATCATCATACCCCACCTCCCTCAGATCCATTTTAATATTATCCTCCCATCTACGTCTCGGCCTCCCTAAAGGTCTTTTTCCTCCGGTCTCCCAACTAACACTCTATATGCATTTCTGGATTCGCCCATACGTGCTACATGCCCTGCCCATCTCAAACGTCTGGATTTAATGTTCCTAATTATGTCAGGTGAAGAATACAATGCGTGCAGTTCTGTGTTGTGTAACTTTCTCCATTCTCCTGTAACTTCATCCCTTTAGCCCCAAATATTTTCCTTAGCACCTTATTCTCAAACACCCTGAACCTATGTTCCTCTCTCAGAGTGAGAGTCCAAGTTTCACAACCATACAGAAGAACCGGTAATATAACTGTTTTATAAATTCTAACTTTCAGATTTTTCGACAGCAGACTGGATGATAAGAGCTTCTCAACCGAATAATAACACGCATTTCCCATATTTATTCTGCGTTTAATTTCCTCCCGAGTGTCATTTATATTTGTTACTGTTGCTCCAAGATATTTGAATTTTTCCACCTCTTCGAAGGATAAATCTCCAATTTTTATATTTCCATTTCGTACAATATTCTGGTCACGAGACATAATCATATACTTTGTCTTTTCGGGATTTACTTCCAAACCGATCGCTCTACTTGCTTCAAGTAAAATTTCCGTGTTTTCCCTAATCGTTTGTGTATTTTCTCCTAACATATTCACGTCATCCGCATAGACAAGAAGCTGATGTAACCCGTTCAATTCCAAACCCTGCCTGTTATCCTGAACTTTCCTAATGGCATATTCTAGCGCGAAGTTAAAAAGTAAAGGTGATAGTGCATCTCCCTGCTTTAGCCCGCAGTGAATTGGAAAAGCATCAGATAGAAACTGACCTATACGGACTCTGCTGTATGTTTCACTGAGACACATTTTAATTAATCGAACTAGTTTCTTGGGAATACCAAATTCAATAAGAATATCATATAATACTTCCCTCTTAACCGAGTCATATGCCTTTTTGAAATCTATGAATAACTGATGTACTGTACCCTTATACTCCCATTTTTTCTCCATTATCTGTCGAATACAACAAATCTGAACAATAGTCGATCTATTACGTCGAAAACCGCACTGATGATCCCCAATAATTTCATCTACGTACGGAGTTAATCTTCTCAAAAGAATATTGGACAAAATTTTGTACGACGTCAACAAAAGTGATATTCCTCGAAAGTTACCACAGTTGGTTTTGTCCCCCTTTTTAAAAATAGGTACAATTATGGACTCCTTCCATTGTTCTGGTACAATTTCCTTTTCCCAAATAGCAAGTACAAGTTTATAAATTTCGCTATATAATGCACTTCCACCCTCTTGTATTAATTCTGCTGGAATTTGATCAATACCTGGAGACTTGTACTTTTTCAGATTTTCTATCTCAATTTCGACTTCTGTAAGCGTGGGTTCAGGTATAAATGGCTCAGTAGTTTGTATTTCAATTTCGTCCCGATCATTTCTATTTGGCCTATGTACATTTAGTAGTTGCGCAAAATAGTTTTTCCATCTGTTTAGGATTGATGGAGAGTCTGCAAGCAAGTCACCATTCTCATCCTTGATAACGTTTACCCTTGGCTGATATCCGTTCTTAAATTCCTTTATACCCTTATATAAATCTCGAATGTTTTTATTCTTACTATTTGTTTCTACCTCATTCAGTTTTTCCTTCAAGTAACCTCTCTTTTTATTCCTAAGTGTACGACTTGCTTCCCGTCTTTCATTGAAATAATTATCTCTCTTCTCCTCAACTGGATCCTGTAAGAATTTCAATTTTGCCTGTTTCCTTCTTTCTACTACCATGCAACAATCTTCATCAAACCACGGTTTCTTTTTCTTAGTTTCATAATAACCTATGCTCTGCTCAGCTGCAATTTTGATACTATCTCTGATATTTTCCCACACGCTATTAACATCTAATTCTTTCTCAACTTCGTCGGAACTTTCTAAAGTGGCAAACCTATTCGAAATTTCGACCTGATAATTTTGCTTAGCTTCCTCGTCCTTTAATTTCAAAATATTGAATTTAGTAATATTAACTTGTTGCTCTACTCGCTTGGCTACTGATAATCTTTCTCTTAATTCTCCAATCACCAAATAATGGTCAGAATTACAGTCTGCACCCCTGAAAGTTCGAATATCTACTATACTAGTATGTCTCCGTTTATCTATCAAGATGTGATCTATTTGGTTGTGTGTCAATCCATCTGGAGAAGTCCAAGTATATTTATGTATATCCTTATGGGGGAATGTTGTACTTTTGACAATTAAATTTTTCGATGTGGCAAAGTTGACTAATCTAACTCCATTGTCACTACTAATTGCGTGTAGGCTCTCTTTTCCAATAGTTGGTCTAAAAATATCCTCCCGTCCTACTTTAGCATTGAAATCCCCCAATAAAATTTTCATGTGATATCTAGGGAACTGATCAAAAGTATGTTCCAATTCCTCATAGAAGCTATTCTTTATATGGTCGTCTTTCTCTTCTGTAGGGGCGTGAGCATTTATAACTATGATGTCGCACCATCTACCCTTAAGTACTAAATATGATAACCTGTCACTGATAAATTCGACCTTTTTTACTGCTGATTTTATTCTTTTATGAACAAAGAATCCTGTTCCTAATTGGTGATTATTGTTTCCTTCCCCATAATACAACAAGTAATCTCCTATTTGTGATATGCCATTCCCATCTAACCTAACCTCTTGTACTCCTACGAAGTCTATTCTATATCTAGCTAGTTCTTTTGCTACTAATGTTACCCCTCCTGTTCTATAAAGACTAGTTACGTTCCAAGTGCCAAATCTCAAATCCTTATTCCTTTGCTGTGGTCGTGCCAGAGAATCAGTCCTATAAAGATATGTTACAATATATGGGTATATAAAATGAATCTGAAACAATACACGCAAAAGAATGAAGGTACGATATAATATTTAAAATACAATATAAAAAGCCACCGGCTTAGCTCAGGGGTTAGCACGCCTCGTGTGGACCTAACTCCCTCTTGGGCCAACCACCTCGTTGCGTCCCCACCATCGTGCTCCCCAACCACAAGACTGTCGGGCAATCCACGGCGAATCCTCGGCCTCACCCCACCAAACACCACCTCGCCATCACCAATTCCATCGACGCCAAATCACCCAGTAGTAATCTGAATTAATATTATTTGAGTTGATATTAAAGTAAAAAACAAAAGGGCTAAATTATTTACATAAGGAACCAACAAAAATGGATTTCTTATCAATTATCGATCGTAAATGTATTTATAACTTCTCAATAACAGGGAAAAATCAACCGGCGTACCTCGGTAGGCAAACACACTTGCCTATCTATCCGAAGTTGCGCTCGGGCGTAGGTTCGATTCCCACCTGGGCTCATTACCAAGTTGTTTTTTCCGAGGCGAATTTCAGGTAATCTATGGCGAATCCACGGCCTCATCTCGCAAATACCATCTCGTTATTACCACTTTCATCGACACTAAATAACCTCGTAGTTGATACAGCGTCGTTAAATAACCAACTAAAAACATGGAAAAGCACTAATTGCAATATACAATACAAAATTCCAGCCACTTAAAAATAAAAAAAATAAAATAGAAAGAACACATAAAAAAGAGATAAGTATAGATATGAATACTTACTTACTTACTTACTTACTTACTTACTTACAAATCTCTTTTAAAGAACCCGGAAGTTCATTGCCGCCCTCATATAAGCCCGCCATCATCCCTATCCTGAGCAAGATTAATCCAGGGTCTACGCTCATATATCACTTCCCTCAAATACATTTTAATATTACCCTCCCATCTATTTCTCTGTCTCCCAAAAGTACCTTTTTCCTCCCGTCTCCAAACTATGCATATCCATTTCTGGATTCGTCCATACGTGCTACATGCCCTGCCCATCTCAAACGTCTGGATTTAATGTTCCTAATTATGTTAGGTGAAGGATAATTTGCGTGCAGTTCTGCGTTGTGTAACTTTCTCCATTCTCCTGTAACTTCATCCCTCTTAGCTCCAAATATTTTCCTAAGCACCTTATTCTCGAACATCCTTAACCTATGTTCCTCTCTCAAAGTGAGAGTCCAAGTTTCACAACCATACAGAACAACCGGTAATATAACTGTTTTATAAATTCTAACTTCGAGAGCAGACTGGATGACAAAAGCTTCTGAACCGAATAATAACAGGCATTTCTCATATTTATTCTGCGTTTATTCTCCCCTCGAGAGCCATTTATATTTGTTACTGTTGCTCCAAGATATTTGAACTTTTTCACTTTTTTAAATGATAAATTTTCAATTTTTATATTTCCATTTCGTTCCATGTTCTAAGCTAGTGGGGATGTATGCAATGGAGGGGGAAAGGAACTCGCCACCCTACTCCATTACCTCCTGGCCTAGTTGCCTCATAAGTGGTGCCTTCTTGGTATCACTTGTGGGGTTCAGACCTGTCTTTGGACAATTAACTGAACAACAACTATTATTGTGATGTACCGAAATACGTATGATATTTCCGTGCAGCAATTCTGCAGTGTCATATGATGAAGGATGGGTGGAGTGGAGAAAAATTCTCTCCGGCACCGGGACTCGAACCCGGGTTTTCAGCTCTATGTTCCGACGCTTTATTCACTTAGTTCAATAGTTTGTGTGTGGACTTATCAATCTTATCCTAATTCATGTTTAAAGTGGTGATTGCTTTTACAACATTAGTTTTTGTACTATCCGCCACTGAAGAAAGTCTCAGATTGAGTTTGATGCATGGACGTCATTCGTGTCTAGAAGATTTGGAATGAGGTTCTCACGTCATACTTTCTCCTTCAGCTGAGTTTGGCATGCCTGATTTAGATGCTATAATGGACATATATTTTATATATGGTGCAAAAGAAGTTTAAAATGATTAAAAATAAATAATAACAGCAATTATTGTGGTGTAACGTAGTTCAAGTAATAATAATAACATTTTTAAGCCATGAAAATTTACTTAATAACTTTCACTTTAATGCTTTTAGATTCAAGGTTGGTAGAATTGGGGTGTCAGCCACCTTTGATTCCTGGTACCTTGCTATATGTTGTTTTGAGTATAGAATTAGAAAACAATGAGTTTACCTGCTGCTTCACTGAGAATTAGGCAGCATGTTTTACTGTGCATTGACATTTTTGACAGAAACTCTTGGCTTGCAAACTTTTAGGAAGTTTGAAACTAAAAATGAATTTCAAAAGCTTCCAAATGGACACCACATTCACTCTAGTACACTCGATGGCATTCTTAACTTTTAACACATTCAAATTCGATGTTTTGAGATAATAGGACGATGTTAATTATTAGAATGATCATGATGATTGTAGGTGTGATGATCATGATAATTATTATTGTGGTGACGAAGGTAGTGGTAATCGTGATAGTTATGGTGACAATAGTGGTTATTGTCATTTTGTTGGTGATCGTAATGATTTGTAGTGCTGGTATTCGTGGCGATGATAATGGGTTGTGACAGTGTGAATAACTATAAGGTGATGATGTCTGTGATGATGGTGATTTTGTTGTAATTGTTGCTGGTAAAAGTTATAATGCAAATTGATGTCAGTTGACCCGGTGCAGATGGTTACAAAAAGACAGAAAACTGATTGCGACTAATAATGATATTGAGTCGTGGTGATTGTAGTGGCCTTGCTAACTACAATAGTTAATGGTGGTGCTGTTGGTGATGTCAGTGATTGTGAAGATGAAAAGTCGATGCACCGGTAATTATTAGTTTAAAATAGGTAATTCTGACGTGCACGAGACACACAAAAGCTGTTTCATCTCCTGTTATCGTAATTGCGCCTCAAAGCCAATAATTCGTCAACAAAGAAGGGATTTGGTGGTTTAAGCTGCTTATTAAATAAAATGTAACATGCTTATCGATTTCTCTGTAAGCTTACCTTGTTAACAGATGGGTACGATTGAATCGAATGCTAATTTTGATGCCATGTCAAGTTTTAAATCACAACGGAGACCGCTAACAATAGGAGAAATATGAGCACGCGTGATATCCAGTCTTATCCCAGGTTTTCGTGTTTGCTGATCTTTCATTGCTCAACTCGATTTTTTTCATTTCATATGGCTTTCAGGGTAAAATTAAACAAGACATACTTTTTATATTCACAATTTATACTACATTGCTTGATAAATAGTTATTTTACGTGAAATAATTGCTGTTAATATTCCAAATCACAATTACTGTAAAAAGCAATGCTGCATTATTCACACCAGGTGTGGCTTGAACTTTTTACATTGCTAGTGAAGTATAATTATGCTGTACTATGGTCAGTTATCAGATAAGATCGTTGTAAATGAGATAGAAAGCAATGCTAGATTATTCACACCAGGTGTAGCTTGAACTTTTTCCATTGCTAGTGAAATATATGCTGTACTATAGTCAGTTATCAGATAAGATCGTTGTAGATGAGATAGAAAGCAATGCTGGATTATTCACACCAGGTGTAGCTTGAACTTTTTCCATTGCTAGTGAAGTATATGTTGTACTATGATAAGTTATCAGATAAGATCGTTGTAGATGAGATAGAAAGCAATGCTGGATTATTCACACCAGGTGTAGCTTGAACTTTTTCCATTGCTATTAGAGTATATATATATATATATATATATATATATATATATATATATATATATATATATACATACATATATACTATATGTTGTATGGTCAGTTATAAGATAATATCGTTGTAAATGAGGTAGAAAGCAATGCTGGATTATTCAGAAGAGGTGTAGCTTGTACTTTTTCCATTGCTAGTGAAATATATATACTGTACTATATGTTGTATGGTCAGTTATCAGATAAGATCGTTGTAAATGAGGTAGAAAGCAAAGCTAGATTATTCACACCAGGTGTAGCTTGAACTTTTTCCATTGCTAGTGAAGTATATATATATATATATATATATATATATATATATATATATATATATATATATATACTATATGTTGTATGGTCAGTTATAAGATAAGATCGTTGTAAATGAGGTAGAAAGCAATGCTGGATTATTCACACCAGGTGTAGCTTGAACTTTTTCCATTGCTAGTGGAGTATATATATATATATATATATATATATATATATATATATATACTATATGTTGTATGGTCAGTTATAAGATAAGATCGTTGTAAATGAGATAGAAAGCAATGCTGGATTATTCAGAAGAGGTGTAGCTTGTACTTTTTCCATTGCTAGTGAAGTATATATACTATACTATATGTTGTATGGTCAGTTATCAGATGAGATCGTTGTAAATGAGGTAGAAAGCAATGCTGGATTATTCAGAAGAGGTGTAGCTTGTACTTTTTCCATTGCTAGTGAAGTATATATACTATACTATATGTTGTATGGTCAGTTATCAGATGAGATCGTTGTAAATGAGATAGAAAGCAATGCTGGATTATTCACACCAGGTGTAGCTTGAACTTTTCCCATTGCTAGTGGAGTATATATATATATATATATATATATATATATATATATATATATATATATATATATATACTATATGTTGTATGGTCAGTTATAAGATAATATCGTTGTAAATGAGGTAGAAAGCAATGCTGGATTATTCAGAAGAGGTGTAGCTTGTACTTTTTCCATTGCTAGTGAAATATATATACTATACTATATGTTGTATGGTCAGTTATCAGATAAGATCGTTGTAAATGAGGTAGAAAGCAATGCTGGATTATTCAGAAGAGATGTAGCTTGGACTTTTTCCATTGCTAGTGAAGTATATATACTATACTATATGTTGTATGGTCAGTCAGTTGTCATATAAGATCGTTTTAAATGAGGTAGAAAGCAATGCTGGATTATTCAGAAGAGGTGTGGATTTGATTTTTTCCATTGCTAGTGGAGTATATATACTATAATCCATATTGTATGGTCAGTTATCGGATATTCTAGCCGAGATATTCACAGGTGATAAGTCTTAGTGCATCACTTATCTGTCCGAGAACAAACGTATATTAGTGCTCGACTCAAGTCAACGATGATACTCGTGCAAAGGTGTCGCCATCTTGAAACTGGTGCTTCTTTGTTTCGGTTGTGTGCACATATATAGTGCAGTATGTCATCTAGATGTGATAATCTTTGGCTGTCTTCTCACTCAGAAGCGTAGGTTGCTACTTCAATTTGTAAGTTACTGATTCTCCCTTGTATCTGACCATAGGCAGCGTTGATACTTCAGGAATTTCTACCTGTAACAAATACGTTCGATAGCTGCAGCTTATACCAACTGGTGTTAACGTCCTGTGATAACCCTTATAAAAATCTGAGCTTTCTTATTTACAGTAAGTTCTATACGAGTTTTATACCCAGACTTGCATTGAAATCTCCTTGAAACTGGTAGCACAATTTTGATGGAATGCTACTAAATTAGGGTTTCGTTAAATAGAGGCAAAGGGATAATGCCAATCTGTACATATTTTTAAATAAGTTGTTTAACGACGCTGTATCAACTAAGCGATTATTCTGTGTAATTGGTGTTAGCGAGGATTTTTTTTTTTTTAATTTCCCGGGATTCGCCGTCTATTTGGATAACCAGACAATTTACCCAAGCAGGACTTAAACCCACCCCAGGACGCAGTTCCAAAATATGAGACTAGAAGTTCCCAAATTCCTTAGATAAGCCGATTACATAATACGAATAAATACTGGTTATTTACATAACACATCTTTACTATTTATACAAATCAAATCAGCTTTACAGAGAGCCAGATTTGTATAATTACACGTTACTTTTCGTTAACAGAAAACCACAAATTTCAATCACACAGAAAGTGTGCACTCAGTGTTGTTTTCCTGGCATCTTGTCAACTCACTTGAGGTATGTAGAGTTCCTGCGTAGCTCAGTTGGTAAAGCGTTGGGACGCTCAGCCAAAGATCCCGGGTTCCATGCCCGGCTTCGGAACAGTTTTTCACTTGAAATTATTGACATCGTTATTAGATTTACATTCTTAGAACAAGGTATTTAACAGTGGAATTATATGTAATTATAAATGATGTGAATATCCTTGAACAGAAAATAACTTCTACAAACTGGAAAGGTCAATTTAAACACAAGGCATCAAGTAAACTTCAAACACTAAAGCACTGGGCGGTGTCTTAGTAGGAAGTGTCTGCGTGTAGGTCGATACGTTTTGATGCAGTAGTTATTAATGGTCTAAAGTTTGGCTGAAGTTAACAGGAAGCTTTGATGATACAGTAATTTGCCACACGAGTTTACGTGTGTATACACAGAACAGACGAGTGAAACCCCAGCTTCGTACGTTTCGTGGTTTTCAATGCGGTACCTGTCACTCCATCCTAATATAACAAAATTGTTTAGTAAGAATTTAAGAATTTCCTTCGTCTGCTGGATATGATGGCTTCCTTTCATACTTAACTTCACACGACATTTCAGTAAGCATTGTAGGCAACGGAATACAGTAGACCATATTACATACACACACCACGCGAAACTTTGCGATTTTGGATCTAAGGACAACTAAGTATGTGAGCTCCAAGCCTGTTGGAGACTTGTCTCACTCTACGTTTCGCTGTTTCACCGAATGAAGTCTAGATAATTTTGAAGATCCAGTTGCTCAGTAACGGAAACATCTTATATGTAGCGGACCTCATAGAAAACATTTACTAAACTTTGAGCAACTCGCGATAAGTTAAAAGCAGTAAAGAAAGGGTATTAAAGCCTAAATGCAAAATTATGACGCAATAAAGACGTTTAGAGCTATACACTTTGTAATGTGTATGCTTTTATAACTTTGAAAATTTAATTGTCCTTGTAATACCTACACAAAGAAAAAATGCTTGTCGAGGGCCGCTGAATATTAGAGAAGTACCTCGATATGCAGTGTACGACAAACATGGCCTTCTCAAATATGTAACTAGATTCTAAGTTGGACAAATAGTTTGGAAATCACAGGCATAAAATAGTACATATAAAGATTTTACAATACTAGGCCTACGTAGTTTGATTGTTAATTAATTTATTAATTTATTTACTTATTCATTCATTCATTATTTCATTCACTCTTTTTTCACTTATTCACTTTATTTATTTATTTATCTATTTGTTTATTTACTTTTTATTTATTTATGCATTCATTCATTCCTACATACTTTTTTATCATTTTTTCACTTATTCAATTTATTTATTTATTTATTTATTTATTTATTTATTCATTTTTTTAACTTTATTTATTAATTAATTTTTTACTTTTCACTTTTAACTTTATTCATTTATTTATTTATTTACTTATTTATTTACTCCTTCATTCATTTTTTTCACTTTATTCATTCATTCATTCATTCTTTTTTCAATTTTTCACTTCATTCCTTTTTCACTATTCACTTTATTTATTTATTTATTTATTTATTTATTTATTTATTTATTCATTCATTCATTCGCCTATGCATTTTTTCAATTTTTCACGTTATAATTATTTATTCATTCATTCATTTTTTAATTTTTCCACTTAATTATTTAAGTTACTCATTTATTTATTTATTTGCTCATGCACTCAATCATTCATACATAAGTACATACGTTCATTCATTCATTTTTTCACTTTTCCAATTTATTTATTTTATTCACTTAGTTATTTATTCATTCATTCATTTAGTCATTCATTTTTCACTTATTTAATTAATTAATTGATTTATTTATTTATGTATTTATTTATTCATTCATTCATTCATTCATTCAATCAATCATTCAATATGCATTTTTCACTTTTTCACTTTATAATTATTTATTCATTCATTCATTTTTTAATTTTTCCACTGAATTAATTAATTACTTAATTTACTCATTTATTTACTCATTTATTTATTTATTCATTTATTTATTCGCCTTTGCATTTTTTCACTTTTCCAATCTATTTATTTTATTCACTTAGTTATTTATTTATTCATTCATTTAGTCATTCATTTTTTCACTTATTTTATTTATTTAATTATTTATTTATTTATCTATTTATTTAATTATTTATTCATTTATTTATTTATTTGTTTATTCATTCATTCATTCATTCGCCTATGCATTTTTTCACTTTTTCACTTTGTAATTATTTATTCATTCATTCATTTTTTAATTTTTCCACTAAATTAATTTATTACTTAATTTACTCATTTATTCATTCATTCTTCTTTCATTCATTCATTCATTCATTCATTCATGCACTCAATCCTTCAAACATACCTTCATTTATTTTTTCACTTATTCAATTTATTTATCTTATTTACTTATTTATTTATGCATTCATTCAGTCCTTCATTTTTTCACTTATTCTACTTATTTATTTATTTATTTATTTATGTATTTATTTATTTATTCACTCATTTAATTATTTACTCAGTATTGGAACATGTTTCGTCTGTTTATTTTACATAAAATGAAATTCGAATAATTTAACTCGCTTCACTTGTTACGCCTTTGCAAGGAATTTCGTCGGAAATCATTTGATATTATGACACTTTGAAAGTTAAATGCAGAATTCATGGCTGGAATTAATTAAAATGGTTGGAAAAACTAAACTTATTCTTGGGTCACTGTGTCGGATTTCGTTAATACGTAGTGTCGGCGTGCAGCAGACATTGTCATACAGTGAACGCACTGAAAGAGAGTTTAGCTGCAATAAAAATCCCACACTGCCCCCTCCACCCCTCTCTCAATTGAATGACACGCCAATATTACGTCACAATGCGGAGTGTAACTATTATCAAGTTTTAACCAATTAAACAGCGGTTCAGTTGTTGTTTCGTCCCCGACGAAATCTCTATCAAGTAATGTCATTAGGTAGGAGGGCTTTATTGGGTGTGAAGTCTGTAATTGGCTGTTTAGTGTCTGGGAATTCCAGCGTTGTTTAACAGAGGGTCATGCACTATAAATTGTTTACTGCATGCGTTCCTCTATGTTCAGGGAACTTCAACTGTCTTTTAGAGTTGCCTAGCAACACAGATTCCTTTCTCTCTTATATGTCAGCATTAAAGTTGCAGAAAAATCTATTTTCATATTATATTAGGATACTACAACTATTTTTGAAAGTTACTACGCAACATAACATATCATTAATTCCGAGTATAATATTATCACAGTCTAGTATATACAGTCACGAAGCTTGAGTTTATGAGGGTACCAGAAACAATAGACTGTGCAGGTATTATTTCGCATTGTCTGTGATGAGGCCATAGTAGCGATCCTAGTGGTTAGCAACTATCTATGGATGCATATTTACTACGTATTGAACTTCGTGAATATGTTAGGGGAAAATCCACAAATGATTAGGGAAAACACGGGAATTTTACTAAAAGTAAGTAAAGAGATAGGTTTGGAAGTAAATCCCGAAAAGACAAAGTATATGATTATGTCTCGTGACGAAAATATTGTACGAAATGGAAATATAAAAATTGGAAATTTATCTTTTGAAGAGGTGGAGAAGTTCAAATATCTTTGAGCAACAGTAACAAATATAAATGATACTCGGGAGGAAATTCAAGACAGAATAAATATGGGAAATGCCTGATATTATTCGGTTGAGAAAATTTTATCATCCAGTCTGCTGTCAAAAAATCTGAAAGTTAGAATTTATAAAACAGTTATATTGCCGGTTGTTCTTTATGGTTGTGAAACTTGGACTCTCACTTTGAGAGAGGAACATAGGTTAAGGGTGTTTGAGAATAAGGTGCTTAGGAAAATATTTGGGGCTAAGATGGATGAAGTTACAGGAGAATGGAGAAAGTTACTGCACGCATTGTATTCTTCACCTGACATTATTAGGAACATTAAATCAAGACGTTTGAGATGGGCAGGGCATGTAGCACGTATGGGCGAATCCAGAAATACATATAGAGTGTTAGTTGGGAGGCAGGAGGGAAAAAGACCTTTAGGGAGGCCGAGACGTAGATGGGAGGATAATATTAAAATGGATTTGAGGGATGTGGGATATGATGATAGAGAATGGGTTAATCTTGGTCAGGATAGGGACCAATGGCGGGCTTATGTGAGGGCGGCAATGAACCTCCGGGTTCCTTAAAAGCCAGTAAGTAAGTAAGTATGTAAGTATTGAGCTGCGTGACTGTATATACTAGACTGTGATATTATGTAGGCTATAGACATTATTTTATTTTTGTTCCTGTTGTGAGTAGTTCTGTATGTTTAAGAACTTTCAACTGTCTCTTAGAGTTGCTTAGCAACATAACGTGAAATAAGTTATTCTAATCTACGAGTTCTTGTACGTCAGTTTTTAATTTTTTTTTCTTGTTTTATACAGCCCTATGTATTTAGGGAACTTCAACTGTCTTTTAGGAGCTGCAAAACAGTAAATCATATTCCTTTATGTCTGATATTCCTACTTATTGAATTGTCACGCACATTTCCATATTCCGTGTGTTTTTCTGGATATAGGATATAGGGATTTAACATTGTCAAAAAAGAGGTGCTCAAGATGGCAGCGAGATCATCGAGGTTGAAAGGTTAGAACGTAAAATTAAGTGAGCAGTGGTTTTGAAATTTCCTTTCGAAAAATAAATCGACGTGTTTTTCCTGAAAATCGCGTCCCCTGTACATATAATTTCTTCCAAGGTGAAAAGTTTTTAAATTTACACAGTCTATAGCAGGCCTGCACAAGGTTTGCGCTCTCCAAGCCGGCTCACAGCTCATGAGCGGAATGCAGATATTAGCTGCGCTCTGTATAAGGGTGGACTGGAAGAAGGGGTGATCTCGTACAAAATATACACAAAAGGAAGTACTATTACGAGTGCTTATGAAATGAATTCCCGTTCAGTGTTTGCAAAACTATCTTGGACTATTATTAATTAATAAAGAAATATTTATTTTACAGAAATAATAGAAATTACATAGCTGTACAATATCATTTTGTTATATTTTTATTTATCAGTACATCAAAACGAGGTTTTATGCTGTTGGCAGCTGAAAGGAACAGTAGCCTACTGATCGTAATGAAACATCAGTTACAGATGTTCGATGTCTGCCTTTATTAAAGTTGATTATAGAAAACAGTTGCTCACAAATATAAACGTTGAGCCAAACATAGCAATCACTTTTACAGCCAGCCTGTGTAGTCGTGGATATTATTGCTAATGTTTAGTCTTGTAAAACTCAACCAGGCTGGTAGTATTATTCAAACGATCTTTTAGCCCTTAGGTCACATTGAAGATCAATAAGTTCGAGCTGTAAATCGTTAAATGTTAAAAGTTATGTTCGGTCTTTTAAGTTCCTCCATACTGTACTGTAGCAGTAGGTAAGCAACGTGAAACAGTTACTGAGAATAGGCCTACACACTGCACTCCACTAGATAACTGAGTGGTCGTTTCCTTCTCCTCTACCTATAGCAAATCTATGTCATTCTGACGTATCTTCCTGTCCGTTTCGGCGAGCGTTAAACACGGCTCTCCCGCTCCGAAGGAGCTCGCGCGCTCGTTGAGCGCTGTTTGTGCAGGTATGGTCTATAGGGATTCACGTGCCAGCAAGATGGTACAAATAGAGAATCATATTTTCGTAAAAATTTTAAAATTCTATTTTTGCAGCAATTAAAAAATATTTTCTGTATATTATTTTCTTACAACGGAAAGGAAGATAGATTAAAAAGACGATTCTTGAAAAAATCTCCAATGATTGTTTGTAATATTTCCTTTATCAGTGAAATAAGATTATGAAAATGATGTTGAGAATCTAAAAAAATTATTATTATTTGTGTTTACTTGTGTACAGAGACTGTCTCTTTTATCCATCTGTTAATTTACATTTGACTTCATAAATTTTACGACACACAGACTCTAGAATCTATTAAGTTTTTATAACATCAGCTTTTAATGCCATTAAATTAATTTTTAATAACTCTTATTGTGCGTTGTTAAGCGTTCTTTTATGATGGGAAATTTTTTCCTTGAAATGTATTTTCAATTTGTATGAAATGTCACGTAATTTTATAACCCTGCTATTTGTTCTTTGTCCACGAATTTAGCAAATTTTTTCATGAGTTTCTGCTTATTAGTTTAGTTTGATTTTCATTTGTTTAAGTGTTGGCAGTTACTCTTTTGTTTGGTTGCGTTATATTTTCCATTTACATAATTGTTTGTAATTATCATTTAACTTTTTTTGTTTCATATAAGTTTTTTTGAAGTACTCTAATTATTCAAAATGTATTATTCAATTTGTTTTATCATTTACTCAGTATTTGCAATTCTTTATTTTTCATAATTTATACAGTTGCTTTTATCAATAATTGTATTTGTTTTTTGCAATTCAGTTGTTTATTAACATCAACATTTGCCGTTTCTTTTCTGTTTTGTTTGATTCTGACATTTAATATTCTCATCAGTTGTATTATATTGTTTTTATTATTATACCACCATTTGTTAATCGTAATATTTGCCCTAATTTCTAATCATAAAATTGCTTCCTCTATCTATGCTTTATTTATTCTGTCAATACACGGACATCATTTCATTTTTACTTCAATTTTTATTGTACGTGGGTTTTTTAATGTGATCGAGGAGACGGCCTTCAGATATGGAGGGTAGCTTTGAATATATTGAATAAGCAGTCGCGGACAGCCGATGAGGGCTAGTCCTCCAGCTTGGGGGTTGGGCGAAGGGCTAACAACCCATCACCGTAAAAACAGCTTGTTACGAATCCTTCAAATAAGCCTCGGAATGGGACTGATTCTCTGGCACGACCACAGCAAAGGAATAAGGTTTTGAGATTTGGTACATGGAACCAGGATAACAGAGAGGGTTTGGAATTGAACGGGTTACATCTGCTGCTTGTCTATGCGGATGACGTGAATATGTTAGGAGAAAATCCACAAACCATTAGGGAAAACACGGGAATTCTGCTGGAAGCAAGTAAAGAGATAGGTTTGGAAGTAAATCCCGAAAAGACAAAGTATATGATTATGTCTTGTGACGAGAATATTGTACGAAATGGAAATATAAAAATTGGAAATTTATCTTTTGAAGAGATGGAGAAGTTCAAATATCTTGGAGCAATAGTAACAAATATAAATGACACTCGGGAGAAAATTAAACACAGAATAAATATGGGAAATGCCTGTTATTATTCGGTTGAGAAGCTTTTATCATCCAGTCTGCTGTCAAAAAATCTGAAAGTTAGAATTTATAAAACAGTTATATTACCGGTTGTTCTGTATGGTTGTGAAACTTGGATTCTCACTTTGAGAGAGGAACATAGGTTAAGGGTGTTTGAGAATAAGGTGCTTAGGAAAATATTTGGGGCTAAGAGGGATGAAGTTACAGGAGAATGGAGAAAGTTACACAACACAGAACTGTACGCATTGTATTCTTCACCTGACATAATTAGGAACACTAAATCCAGACGTTTGAGATGGGCAGGGCATGTAGCACGTACAGGCGAATCCAGAAATGCATATAGAGTGTTAGTTGGGAGGCCGGAGAGAAAAAGACCTTTAGGGAGGCCCAGACGTAGATGGGAAGATAATATTAAAATGGATTTGAGGGAGGTGGGATATGATGGTAGAGAATGGATTAATCTTGCTCAGGATAGGGACCGATGGCGGGCGTATGTGAGGGCGGCAATGAACCTCCGGTTTCCTTAAAAGCCAGTAAGTAAGTAACTACTTCACTCCCACCCCTTCTACTAATGAAGTTCAACTGTCCTCCACACAGATCCAAGACCGCACATAGTCATAGTAGCCTTACGGTCATAGTAAACAGTACGTTCCAGAAATATGTTCGCGTTTTCCAGTGACGAAAGAGCTTTCAATATTGAATCATTTTCGCACAGGTACTGTCGTCCATTTGCCTACGTCATATTCCGGTTTCCCCCACCAGCTTTTATTCGCCAGCTAGTGGCTGGGCTGTCTTAGCTCTTTTCTGAGAACATTAATTTCTGTTGGGAATTGGACGTCTACGTAATATTATACAACTGTTTAAAATAACTTAAATAAAAGGGCCTCGTTAAGTAATTAACTGTCACGTGATTTCCTCCCTTTCTACGACCCTAAGACATAAACACTTGGACGGACAGTAGATAGTAGCCTATGTCTGAGTAATTTTATCTTTTCGGATCGGGTAGAAGTGAAGATTGAATTTACAGTACGTAAGGTACTCTTTTATAGAGTAGGCACAGAATTATTTCAACATGAGTTACTAGTATGAAGAACGAAACTGGTAATTGGGATTAGGTACTATGGTCTATAGTGCGATAATATGCACATTAGAACTGAAGCCTGTATCGAAATGAACGGCCACCATTTTAAAAATGTGTTTAAATATCCATGGAGGGCACTTCACTTTATTATGAGAATCTTGAGAAAGGCTAGCTCCAAATCGAGGGAAATAGCATATCTAACATTAGTGCGACCGTTAATGGAATACGGAACTACATGTTGGGATCCCTATAGAATATATCAGATAAATTCCTTAGAAAGAATCCAGTATAGGGCAGCTAAATTTGTTAAAGGTAAAAGAGAAGATGGGAACGATACGATAAAAGAACTTAAATGGGAAACTTTGGAAAACAGACGTAGGAAAACTAGAATAACATCATTGTATAGAGCACATCTAGGTCAGAAAGCATGGGTAGACATAACGGCTCATTAGAAAAGCCAACGTACTATGGTAGGAACGATCATGATTTTAAAATCAAATGTAGGAAACAGAAAACGGATGTAGGTAAATTCTCATTTTTAAATAGAACTATAAATGATTGGAATGACCTACCTGCAGCGGTCTTTGAGGGCTGTCCTTCCTTAAGGAGATTCAAGAATAATTTAAAGAGTTGTGTATAAAGTGAAAATTAAAATTAAGGTGACATTCAACATTTAATTTTTTAAGGTGGCATGTATTTATCTAGCCTGACGAGTTTACTTCCTTGGTTTGAATTGTAAATTATTTAAAAATAGCGTGTAAGAGGGCCTTAGACTAGAAATGTTTAGTTTAAATGTAGTTCTGTTTATAAGTATGCATAAGAATGCAATTATTTGACTTATTTGAACTGTTGTATCAGTGAAGCGAGATGAGTCAGTGAAGTTATGGTTTTACAGTGCAGTGAACAGTTCCGATCAGTGATAATTTATAGCGTCAATGAAATGTGTTGCAGAGTGTCAGTGAAATGTGTGCTAAAGTGTCAGTGAAATGCGTCATAGTGCCACTACAGGGAATGAGATGAGAGTAAAGTGAAAGACTATTGAAAATTATGTAGGACCTATACATAATTATGTAGGTTGTGTTGTAAAATTAGGTGTTTTATTTTATGTTTTATTATTATTGTGTTAAATTGTATTGTGTATTCTTATTGTATTGTGTATAAAATTGTATATGTGTTGTAAATTTTATTATGTATTGTAAATTTTATTGTGTATTGCTTATCATTTTAACTGTGTATTGTTAATATTGTATATACCACTGCCACCGGGTGCTTGCCCACTTGCAGTGTAAATAAATACATACATACATACATATATTATGGTTATTTTTTAATTTAACTTTATTCTCTCTATCGTACGCTAATGTGCTGTAGACAGTATAATATACACTGCATAATGAATACGTCCGCATGGACAGCTCAGTTCGTGAGTAACAACACTCATTGTTAAGGGGAGAGGATGATATTTTTTGGGAAAAATGAGTAAATTTTCAAAAAAAAAAAATCTTTAAAATACCCTGTGATATGTGTGGAATGCATAGCATATTATTTTGTGGGTATTTGTGCCCTTATCGGATGTTGAGACATCATTTTTAAACTTCCTGCGCTATGGATTTTTAAATCACACGCCCGTTTTATCGGTTTCCAGTAACTTCATTTTTTTTTTTTTTTACATTGCCAGGTAGATGGTTATAATTTCTGAACTATTGAAGATACGTGCATGAAATTTAGAACACACATTCTTTAGACTATTAGGAAACTTTTCTCTGTAACAGGATTTTGTTAATTTATTTCGTTTTAAAAATACGTCCGTTTGTTTGCAAGAAAGGAAATCAGAAATTGTTGTTAAATTTTAATTGTTTATTTTACAAACGTAGGGACTAACATCAAACTTCTGTTACAGACACTTTGTAGAACATACTTTTGCAAATACATTGCAAAAAATTGTTTGAATCTATCTTCAAAAACTGTTTAGATATATCAGTTTTAGTACAATTCTGCATTGGGTTTATTTTTTTCAAATTTGGGCCCCAAATATTTTTTTAAATATTTTTATTTGGTTGAGTTGCTACAGCTATGAGCTCTCTACATACAAAAAATTAACATTTTAGACGAAATAGGAAAAAAGTTAAAAAAAAAACACCATCCTCTCCCCTTAATACTGTACTGTATTTTCATTTAAAAAAAAAAAAGCTAATGAAAATGATCAAGCTCAAAAGCGCAATATTTCCTAGTTTACGTAAATGGATGAACTACTTTTCTTCCCTCCTATACACAGTAAAGTGATTTGTTTGTATATTACGCCAGTATCATCGAACTCCGGTCGTGGAAGGGGGTAGCAAACGGCGTTGATCCAGAGGTTTAGGCAAGTTAATATTAAAAATGTTAGTAAAAATAAAATGATGTCCCTGTATAATTGCTGTGACGGTTGTTTCAATTTCAATCATTGCTTACTTGTCCGTTAAACACTTTTTTTTATCCCTCCACTGTTGACAAAACCATTTTCCCTCGTCACGAGTTCCAAGTTATCTCGGGCCCTTCATCTAATACAAACTTAATATGTCGTCAAGAAACCGGCGAGCTAGAGAGGGCGGCGAGATTATCTTCATCCCTCCCATTATATATAAAAAAAATAGCACAACAAGGTGTGTGGTCGCCTGTGTCCAATCAGATCGTAACTGAGCCCCACACCCTGCGGAACAAATTAGGGGCGTGCTTCCCATGTCCAAGAACCCCGTCGACCGTGTTTTGTTTTATTTATGTGACCCCGTATTGACCCAAATGTGACGTCAAATGGGTCCCGGCTGCGTTGATCTATCGGTTTTCTTCACTAGGTGTAAGTTTCCCATCTGCTAACGGACATCGTATTCAAGATTGCAGCTTTCTGATTAATTACCTCTATCTCCTTGCTATGGTTACTAAGGCAAATGCTGATGCTCTGTTGTTTTACAAATTGTCAAAGCCTGCTAATTGATATACATGGCCAACTGATTAAGTTATTCCTTTTTATAGTTTTTAAATGCGATGCACTCTAATATTTATTGAAACCTGCCAGTGAAAGTAATTTTTGTTTTAAGGGGTTAGGTACAGCTTACAGCAGTAAAAATTTTGGAAATATTCAACATTTTTTTCCTCCATTATTGTATCTTTTTGTAGTATTGTAGTAGTATTTATTTATTTAACCTGGTAGAGATAAGGCCGTCAGGCCTTCTCTGCCCCTCTACCAGGAGATTCCAACTATAATACGAAGAATAAAATTACAATTAGTATTACATTTACAATTACAATTACAAATAAAATTACAATTAGTATTAAATTTACAATTACAAATAAAATTACAATTAGTATTAAATTTACAATTACAATTACAAATAAAATTACAATTAGTATTAAATTTACACTTACAATTACAAATAAAATTACAGTTAGTATTAAATTTACAAATACAATTACAAATAAAATTACAGTTAGTATTAAATTTACAATTACAATTACAAATAAAATTACAGTTAGTATTAAATTTACAATTACAAATAAAATTACAATTAGTATTAAATTTACAATTACAATTACAAATAAAATTACAATTAGTATTATGTTTACAATTACAATTACAATAAAAATCAAAGTACGAAAAGATTACCTCACTAATTAAAGCTAGATAATTTATCATAGAAAAACAAAGAATATATTTTTATTTATTTAATTACAAATTAAACCTAGAATAACAAAATTCTATAGTGATGGAATTACTGGATATGGAAATATTTTGTGATAAATTAAGAGAACTATTTACAAGAAATCAATTACTGACCAAGTGCCTAGTAAGTTTGCGTTTGAATTGAATTTTATTTCGACAGTCCCTGATGCTAGCAGGTAGCGAATTCCAGAGTCTTGGCAGGGCTATTGTGAAAGAAGATGAGTATGAGGAGGTGCGATGAGATGGTATTGTTAGTATTGTTTCATAGCGAGAGCGTGTGTTCAGATTGTGGTGGGAAGAAAGGTAAGTGAAGCGAGACGACAGGTACGAAGGAATAGAAGAGTTCAAGATTTCGAAGAGAAAGAGGAGTGAATGTAAATTTCTTTCTCTTATCTAGTTTAAGCCAACCTATTGCTTCCAGGGATGGGGTAATATGATCATATTTACAACATTGCTTTACAACAAATTATGAGCACGTTGAAGTTTCGTTTTGTTGTCGCTGGAAAGGTCAGTCAGTAAAATGTCAGCATAGTCAAAATAGGGAAATACAAATGTCTGCAGAAGGGACGTTTTTAAGCAAGAGGGGAGATGAATATTTATTCTTTTTAGTTCATGGATAATAGTATATATTTTTCCTCAGGTTTCTGTGATTTGAAGGTCCCAGTTCAGATTATGTGAATGCCAAGATTTTTTACTGAAGAACTGAAAGGGATATGCACTGTACTTACTTTAACGGGGGAAATGTCGAGGTGTTTTACAGCGTCGGTTTGCCGTTTGTGTCTTAATATAATTGCTTGTGTCTTTCCAGGATTGATTTTAAGACGGAGTTTCTTTGTCCATGTCACAATCGAGTCGAAGTCTTCGTTCAATTTATCTATAGCGTCATTTACTCGGTCTAAGCGGGAAGAGATGTAGCATTGAAGGTCGTCAGCATACAAGTGATAGTTACAATGCCTTGCAAGAGATGTGATATCACTGACATATATTGTGAACAACAATGGTCCGAGTACCGACCCCTGTGGTATACTTGATGTTATGTCAAGCCAGGAGAAGCTTCGATTCCAGGATACAACGCATTGTATCTTGTACAGTAATGAAAATTGGTATGTGTAAAACACTGTCCTTCTGCTATATGAAAAATAAATATATTTTTATGATTTAAAATACATTATTTACATTCTTTTTCAAAATTCAAAATGGTGGCAGTTTACTGTGCAGTGATGAAGCGTTTACCTCATAACTCATAAACTGGTTAACTTTTTTTATGTTCTCTCTCTTTTTTTTTATTGCTGAAACTCTCATGTTTACTATATCATGCTCTCTTAACTACATTCCTTAATAAATAATATATCTTTTTATTTTGTATTGGAAGAAAATACTGATATTTGATCATTTTTTAAAATGAATTTATTTTTTGTCACACAATCTATCAAAGGTAGAGAAGTGATCTTGCATCATATTGTATATATGACATTCATAAATACTCACTTACGTACTTACTTACAAATGGCTTTTAAGGAACCCGAAGGTTCATTGCCGCCCTCACATAAACCCGCCATCGGTCCCTATCCTGTGCAAGATTAATCCAGTCTCTATCATCATGTCCCACCTCCCTCAAATCCATTTTAATATTATCCTCCCATCTACGTCTCGGCCTCCCTAAAGGTCTTTTTCCCTCCGGTCTCCCAACTAACACTCTATATGCATTTCTGGATTCGCCCATACGTATGCCCTGCCCATCTCAAACGTCTGAATTTTAAGTTCCTAATTATGTTAGGTGAAGAATACAATGTTCTGTGTTGTGTAACTTTCTCCATTCTCCTGTAACTTCATCCCGCTTAGCCCCAAATATTTTCCTAAGCACCTTATTCTCAAACACCCTTAACCTATGTTCCTCTCTCAGAGTGAGAGTCCAAGTTTCACAACCATGCAGAAGAACCGGTAATATAACTGTTTTATAAATTCTAACTTTCAGATTTTTGTACAGCAGACTGGATGATAAAAGATTCTCAACCGAATAATAACACGCATTTCCCATATTTATTCTGCGTTTAATTTCCTCCCGAGTGTCATTTATATTTGTTACTGTTGCTCCATGATATTTGAATTTTTCCATCTCTTCGAAGGATAAATCTCCAATTTTTATATTCCCATTTCGTACAATATTCTGGTCACGAGACATAATCATATACTTTGTCTTTTCGGGATTTACTTCAAACCGATCGCTTTACTTGCTTCAAGTAAAATTTCGTGTTTTCCCTAATCGTTTGTGTGTTTTCTCCTAACATATTCACGTCATCTGCATAGACAAGAAGCTGATGTAACCCGTTCAATTCCAAACCCTGCCTGTTATCCTGAACTTTCCTAATGGCATATTCTACAGCGAAGTTAAAAAGTAAAGGTGATAGTGCATCTCCTTGCTTTAGCCCGCAGTGAATTGGAAAAGCATCAGATAGACACTGACCTATGCGGACTCTGCTGTAAGTTTCACTGAGACACATTTTAATTAATCGAACTAGTTTCTTGGGAATACCAAATTCAATAAGAATATCATATAATACTTCCTCTTAACCGAGTCATATGCCTTTTTGAAATCTATGAATAATTAATGTACTGTACCCTTATACTCCCATTTTTTCTCCATTATCTGTCGAATACAAAATATCTGATCAATAGTTGATCTATTACGCCTAAAACCACACTGATGATCCCCAATAATTTTATCTACATATGGAGTTAATCTCCTCAAAAGAATATTGGACAAAATTTTGTACGACGTCAACAAAAGTGATATTCCTCGAAAGTTACCACAGTTGGTTTTGTCCCCCTTTTTAAAAATAGGTACAATTATGGACTCCTTCCATTGTTCTGGTACAATTTCCTTTTCCCAAATAGCAAGTACAAGTTTATAAATTTCGCTATATAATGCACTCCCACACTCTTGTATTAATTCTGCTGGAATTTGATCGATACCTGGAGTCTTGTACTTTTTCAGATTTTCTATCGCAATTTCGACTTCTGAAAGCATGGGTTCGGGTATAAATGGCTCAGCAGTTTGTATTTCAATTCCGTCCCGATCATTTCTATTTGGCCTATGTACATTTAGTAGTTGCGCAAAATAGTTTTTCCATCTGTTTAGGATTGATGGAGAGTCTGCAAGCAAGTCACCATTCTCATCCTTGATCACGTTTACCCTTGGCTGATATCCGTTCTTAAATCCCTTTATACCCTTATATAAATCTCGAATGTTTTTATTCTTACTATTTGTTTCTACCTCATTCAGTTTTTCCTTCAAGTAACCTCTCTTTTTATTTCTAAGTGTACGACTTGCTTCCCGTCTTTCATTGAAATAATTATCTCTCTTCTCCTCAACTGGATCCTGTAAGAATTTCAATTTTGCCTGTTTCCTTCTTTCTACTACCATGCAACAATCTTCATCAAACCACGGTTTCTTTTTCTTAGTTTCATAATAACCTATGTGACGCATAAATACACACAAAAAAAATCATTCACAGAATATTGGATAGCTTTTGAGTTATGTGGAAAACGCTTCATCACTGCACAGTGAACTGAATTTTTAAAAAAAGAAAATGTAAATAATTTTTTTTAAATCGTAAAAATATTTCTTGCATATAGCGGAAGAACAGTGTTTTACACATACTAATTTTCATTATTGTACAAGATATAGTAATGGAGGAAAAAAGTTTTGAATATTTCCGAAATTTTACTGCTGTAAGCTGTAACTAACCCCTTTAGTGTCTGTACCTATATCTATTTTGTTCGTTTCTTATTCTCGATGTCAAAGCAAGCGCATTTTTCTGACCTTGACGTCGTGCGCGGGCAGCAAGCGCTAAGGATGGAAAGAGGAAGGGTTGTGTATTTGAATAAGCAGCCTGTTGGATTAAGAAAACAGTGGTGCACAAACTTTAAACGGAACGTGAAATTTTATGTCGTTATTTTTATATACCATTTTTCTGTTTGACATTATCTATATTATCTGTAAAACAAAAGTGCTAACACCAATTTCTTAATTTTGCAGTTGTGTTTTAAATCTTAATAACATAATAAAGAGATAAGAAGCAATATTCACATAAATTTCATAGTAATACAACTATACTATACTAAGTGGATGAAACACATCATTCATAAAGAAAGTGATACCCCAAAAAAAGAGATCGAGTCTGACATGGTAAGTTGGAATTGATATTAATGGTAACTTTAGCTTTATAAAAGTAATCAATGAACTAATCAAAACAATATTACAGTACAAAGCAAAGTTACCTAGGTGCTATGTATTTTTTAAGTGTAACTAATATTACATAACAAAACTCTTATCGCATTATGCTTTTAATGTGATATTGGTATGCAAATTCCTATCATTAGAATATTAAATTATTTTCTCGAAATCTGCTGAAACTATAGAGCTGATATTTTTACAACACATGGACAATTTATGATGTAACAGCAGTTGCTTTGTTAATTCATTTCGTTACAAACATTTTCCATGCGAATATTTTCAAATTTTCAGTACACTATCTTCAGTGATACGTATTTACGATATATTAGATTTACCTGTAATGCTACTAAATAAACATAAGCCTATATGAAAATTGATCTTTTCTGTAAAAAGAGTGGAGAAAATATTCCTTTTGAATAAAAGAGCAGATTTGTGAAAAATGAGCATTAAAATAGAAACTTACATTCTTATAATGAACTTATACTTCTCAGACAAATCTAAAAATTAACATGGATAAAGTTTCAACCAGTTCTCTTCCCTTTATGCATTGAATTAGTGCTGGTCATCCCTGTATATAGCTCGACCAAGCGGCATATACCACCTCTTTCGTCTGTCTCTTTCCTTTCCATTCTTTCCTGAGCTCTAAAGAGCGCGCTTGCGCCTATGGGCATCTTTTGACATGACATGATCATCAAGGATCAATATTAGGTCCCCTACTTTTTCTAGTGTTTATAAATGATCTTGCCCCCCTAATAAAAGATGTAGGTCATCCCATATTATTTGCAGATGACACAAGTATAGTAATTACAGCCAATAACTCCAACACATTCCAATCTTCAACAGAGGAAATTCTCTTCAAAATATGTGACTTGTTCTCAGTCAATAAATTGGTATTAAATTGTAACAAAACTAACATAATTCAATTTAAATCCTGTCCTAATTCAACGTCGCAAATTTCTAGCGCAATAATTAATAATAGATCCCTATTAGAAACCAAATTTCTTGGCTTAAAAATCGATAATGTGTTAAATTGGAAAAATCGTATTAAAGAAATTACCCCAAACTAAATTCAGCTTGTTTTGCTATTAGATCTATGCAAAAGATAGTAAATATCAATACCTTAAAAACAATATACTTTACATACTTCCACTCGGTAATGAGTTTTGGAATAATATTCTGGGGAAATTCCACAGAAAGTAACAATATATTTCTATTACAAAAAAGAGTAATTAGAATAATAGTAGGTGTGAAAGCTAGGGAGTCGTGTAGGACTATTTTCAAAAAACTACAAATAATGCCCATGGCTTGTCACTATATATTTTCATTAATAGTCTTCCTCGTATGTAATCGTGAAAACTTTGTAACTAATTCAACAGTTCATAGCATAAATACACGTCAAAAATGACTTTCATACTTCGGAAAGTCTATCGTGCTATCAAAAAGGAGTGCGTTATATGGCAGTAAAAATTTTTAATAGCCTCTCTATCGATATAAAAATGAAACTCAAAACATAAGATTATTTAGGGCCAAATTAAAGAAGTACCTAATTTCTCACGCCTTCTGTTCTGTAGGCGAATTCATGACATTCAATAACACTTCATGAAATTGATACTAAAACTTTGTGTTGTACTAGTGGACTATATTGTAAATCTCGTCTGTATATATTCAACTAGACTGTGACTATAAATTAAGATTTTATAATAGTATTAAGTTTTTTGACTTATTCCATATTCTAGCTGTAAGCAGTATGAATACCATGGAATGTTAATACATACAATACAATACAATACTGGCCTAGACTCACCTATCGTTATTCTATCACTCATGTTTGTTCACATGTTTTTTAAACATCCTGTATATATATAACTGATTTTTTTATTAAATACGAGAGAAAATATGTAATTTACGAATGAATCTTACTTTTTTATCATTTAATTATTGCCGTTAAGCAATCACAGACTTTGGAAATCGCAATGAAACGAGGGAGTTCATAAACAAAGGGCCGCAGACTTTGTGTATAATAACAAACATGCCGGACCTTGTACGAGCTTTGGCAACGACATCCGTACAACTCAGGTACACACGAATGTGTTTCCGACTGACTGGACTGCAAGCCAAAAGGCAAAACCGTATTAATACGAAATGAATTCTGCGTGGATGCAAACCTTATAAATTCCAAGCCCCACTGAGTGGCCGGTAGGGGACAGAATAGTTTTGTTCAGCTTCTGGAGAACCCACATTATTATTATACTTTAAAAGTTCCTCTTTTTTTTAACCTCTGGGTCCAGTAACAATTAACATCTGTGCGCTTTGTCGGAATGTTGAGGCTGACATGTTAAGACCCAGCCCCGGATACATAGAAACACTCTAATTAACAAAACTACGTCAGGTTTCCAGTCCGAATAAGCGTTACCGGCCACTACAGACGATCACCGACGACGCAAGGATTTCCCACCTTGATGGAAACACCGATTTCAGATCAATCTAGTGAAGTTTCAGTGGGGTGTCCGCCGACTAGCCGGCCCGGGTTCGATTCCCGGCGGGGTCAGAGTTTCTCGTGTAGAATTTCTACCTCGGGACTAGAAGAGATGGCGGTACACGCTTCTAATTAGAGTTTGGTAGCTCGTAACAAAACATAGATTTCAGGTTATCTACTTACTTACTTACAAATGGCTTTTAAGGAACCCGAAGATTCATTGCCGCCCTCACATAAGCCCGCCATCGGTCCCTATCCTATGCAAGATTAATCCAGTCTCTATCATCATATCCCATCTCCCTCAAATCCATTTTAATATTATCCTCCCATCTACATCTCGGCCTCCCTAAAGGTCTTTTTCCCTCCGGTCTCCCAACTAACACTCTATATGCATTTCTGGATTCACCCATACGTGCTACATGCCCTACCCATCTCAAACGTCTGGATTTAATTTCCTAATTATATCAGATGAAGAATACAATGTGTGCAGTTCTGTGTTGTGTAACTTTCTCCATTCTCCTGTAACTTCATCTCTCTTAGCCCCAAATAGTTTCCTAAGCAACTTATTCTCAAACACCCTTAATCTCTGTTCCTCTCTCAAAGTAAGAGACCAAGTTTCACGACCATACAGAACAACCGGTAATATAACTGTTTTATAAATTCTAACTTTCAGATTTTTTGACAGCAGACTAGATGACAAAAGCTTCTCAACCGAATAATAACACGCATTTCCCATATTTATTCTGCGTTTAATTTCCTCCCGATTGTCATTTATATTTATATTTACTGTTCCTCCAAGATATTTGAATTTTTCCACCTCTTCGAAGGACAAATCTCCAATTTGCATATTTCCATTTCGTGCAATATTCTGGTCACGAGACATAATCATATACATTGTCTTTTCGGGATTTACTTCCAAATCTATCTCCGTGTTTTCCTTAATCGTTTGTGGATTTTCTCCTAAGATATCCACGTTATCCGCATAGACAAGCAGCTGATGTAACCCGTTCAATTCCAAACCCTCTCTGTTATCCTGGACTTTCCTAATGGCATATTCTAGAGAAAAGTTAAAAAGTAAAGGTGTTAGTGCATCTCCCTGCTTTAGCCTGCAGTGAATTGGAAAAGCATCAGATAGAATCTGGCCTATACGGACTCTGCTGTACGTTTCACTGAGACACATTTTAATTAATCCAACTAGTTTCTTA
This sequence comes from Periplaneta americana, assembly GCA_025594305.2. Lineage (NCBI taxonomy): Eukaryota > Metazoa > Arthropoda > Insecta > Blattodea > Blattidae > Periplaneta > Periplaneta americana. The sequence continues at coordinate 199,649,218 of JAJSOF020000003.1, read as the reverse complement.
GGAATAACAAATTCAATAAGAATATCTTATAATACTTCTCTCCTAACCGAGTCATATGCCTTTTTGAAATCTATGAATAACTGATGTACTGATACCTACACTTGGTCAAAATGAAACTGGCAGGTCTCTTGAGCACTCAAAATTTTCCAAGTCCCTTCGGGTGAGCGCGCAGTTCACAACCGTAAACCTCCGTGCGTCGCTTTAGTTAACTCAATAATACAAGGCGCAGATTTCGGCTACCTGCACAGCATGCTTTTTAATTTTTTATTTAACGACGCTGTATCAACTACGAGGTTATTTAGCGTCGATTTTTTTATTTTAGTAGGTTATTTTACGGCGCTTTATCAACATCTTAGCTTATTTAGTGTCTGAATGAGATGAAGGTGATAATGCCAGTGAAATGAGTCCTGGGTCCAACACCGAAAGTTATCTAGCACTTTCTCATATTCGGTTAAGGGAAAACCCCGGAAAAAACCTCAACCAGGTAACTTGCCCCGCCGGGGAATCGAACCCGGCCCACCTGGTTTCGCGGCTAGACGCGCTAACCGTTACTCCACAGGTGTGACAACGTTTTTGTGAAGCTAACTTTAGTGAAATAGAATTTCAGTAAGTCAATTAATATATTTTTAATGCAATTCTACACCCAAATTAAATCTTAATGCAACATCGAGGTCGCAAACCCGGTAGTGATAATAATAATAATAATAATAATAATAATAATAATAATAATAATTCTGTAATAGCTACCGAAGCTCTTTATCATATTTTTATAATTTTTATTATTTTTTTGCATTAGAGTACCTTATGTCTTCTAACCTTTATATACTTTCTTCTAATCGTGTAATAGTCAATTAAATCCCACTCGAGTTTTGATTTTCTCTTGATAAATCAAAACCTCTGTGAGATTACTGTTGACTATACACTTTTAGTACATCATACTACTTTTCAACAATAAAACGGTACGAAAGGACGTCTTTCAACCAATCATAGCTGCTTATCGCACAGTTTTATCACTACCCTAGCATTTGTTTCTTTCTGTGTCAACATTTCAAACTGCAAATTCTTTACGGTACTATAAAACATGGTTTGCTATCGTCATTTGTTTACCGCGTAGATAGTCAACTGAAAATGGCGGCTCCGTTCAAACGTTTTGGTAAAGCTAACGTCAGTGAAATAGAATTTTAGGAAGGCAATTAATTATTTTTATTGTATTGGAGTACTTTATTTCTTCTAATCTTTATATATTTCCTTCTAATCGTGTAATAGTCATTTAAATCCCAGTCGACTTAGAATTTCTCTAGATAAATCAAAACGTCTAGTGAAATTACTGTCGACTATTACACTTTTACTACGTCATACTACTTTTCACTAATAAAACGGTACGAAATGACGTCTTTCAACCAATCATAGCTGCTTATCGCACAGTTTTATCGCTCCCCCTAGCATTTGTTTAATTTTATCGCTTCCCTAGCATTTGTTTGTTTTTATCACTACCCTAGCATTTGTTTCTTTGTTTGGCAACATTTCAAACTACAAATTCTTTCTGGTACTATAAAAGATGGTTTGCGATGGTCGTTTGTTTACCGCGTAGATAGTCAACTGAAAATAGCGGCTCCGTTCAAACTTTTTAGTGAAGATAACATTAGTGAAATAGAATTTTAGTAAGTCAATTAATATTTTATTGTATCAGAGTACTTTATTTCTTCTAATCTTTATATACTTTCTTCTAATTGTGTAATAGTCAATTAAATTCCACTCGAGTTTTGACTTTCTCTAGATAAATCAAAACCTCTAGTGAGATTATTGTTGATAAAACAGTAAAATCTATCCCTCACAACACATCTTGATTAGACAAATTTTAACACTATATCATATGTAATATGTATTATGTCTTTCTCGTGTTAAATTTTACCGTACATGTTTAACATGGAAATTCTACATATTCAACCTAAAAGCCAGAAACTAAACACACTAGAACAATTACAAAATATATAGGCACACAAAAACACATCTAAATGATATTCTCAACACACAATATTCTCAACACACAACTCAAGTTCAGAACACACATATTCATTGATTACAATACACAAACACACCCCCACAGGAAACACAAAGAAAAGGCGCCAAGACCAGCACCAACCAGTTCTGAAGAAGGCCCATAAGAGACTGAAACATGTTAACCAGATACGGTAAAATTTAACACGAGAAAGACATATAATACATATTATCCATTTGTTAAAGAACATGAATTTATATTCATCTATGCATAACTAAACAAGTCGAAATCTGATTTTTGTTCACCTTGATTGGGAAAAATTGCATACGATAGTTTGTATTAGTTTGTATGTAAGCAATTTGTTATGGGTAATTATTAATTTTTAAATGTTATTTTATTGTAATTTAGTCATGTAAATTTATTATGTATGGAATTTTCCCCTAAGAGGGGAAGTACTAGAATTTTGTTCATTTACAATTTCTTTGCATTGTAGTTTTATGGCAATAAACAATATTATTTATTATTATATATATTATTATTATTATTATTTATTAATTTAGACCTAATATTATTTATTCAGTAACTTACTGGCCATCCTTACAGAAATATTTTAAATTAATTTCTATTATTCCTTTGTTGTGTTTCAGAAATAGATTCCCAGCTTAAAAAAAAAAAAAAACATTACGAACCATATGACATTTTCGCCTTCGAAATCATATGTGATTGGATTTGTAAATGAATCTGATGGAATCCACAAAATGAAATAAAACTAGACTTCCCGCAAAAGAGGTAGTAATCCCGGATAAAGCGCGGGTACGAATATAACATAACAATAAGTTATCCAATTACACACGCTATAAATGAAGCAATCAAAATTCCACCAGATCAGATGAGTCCGCTCATTGAGTCCCCATGATGAAAGACTATCTGCGAGCGATGGTGGGGTAACCTCATAATGAATTTTAACCATCAATCAGCGGATGTCTGAGCACGTGACATTTAGACCGCAAGGTTTGATCGCAGACAAAATTCCATTGCTTCAAGAGCATCAATATACGTGCATAAAACCACAAAATGTAAATTTTAGGAGGAGCACTTCTAGGGGGTTTTTGGTACAGAGCTCTATTCTATCGATATTTTAATTATTTTCGTCCCACCCCCCATTACTCCCCACCCTTCAGTCCAAATCACGTTTTGCATATGACTATCCGATCAAATAATAATAGGATGGGAACAATTTCACTTTGATTAAAGCGGATTATCATATTTGAAGATTGACAGGTTTTACCCAAAGAAAGGACCAGGCTAAAATATCAATTTAGCGCCAAATTATTGGTCATATACAATATAATGCAGTAAAACTTTGTTATAACGCGCCTCTGTAGTCGGCAGCTGAAACCAGTTTCATTATTATTTCTGCAAACATTTTTTGTATTAATTTAATCTGAAGGTAAAAGTAACCAATGCAATTTTTGTGAAAAGCGTAAATATTGTCTTTGGCGGGGGTTAATTCTCTAGACCTCACAACAGATTTCAATTAACATTGCTCCAAAATTCATAAAATAACTAGTCTTCTTAATTAAATATTGGCAACACTGTTTCTAAACCAGAATAAATTATGAGTTAAGATTCGAATGTTCATATACTTATATAATATTATTAATAAAATGTCTTAAAATTATATGTAATATCCCCTGAGCAAAAGCATGTAACTTACTATTTCAGGGTTCCTAGCATGATTAATTATATTAAAGAAACAATACGTACTTTTTGTTCTAGCAATAAAGTATTATTATTGTTATTCATAGGTTTCAAAAAGGAATATGACTCGGTTAAGAGAGACGTTTTATATGATATTCTTATTGAATTTGGTATTCCCAAGAAACTAGTTCGATTAATTAAAATGTGTCTCAGTGAAACGTACAGAAGAGTTCGTATAGGTCAGTTTCTGTCAGATGCGTTTCCAGTTCACTGCGGGCTAAAGCAAGGAGATGCATTATCACCTTTACTTTTTAACTTTGCTCTAAAGTATGCCATTAGGAAAGTCCAGGATAACAGAGAGGGTTTGGAATTGAACGGGTTACATCAGCTGCTTGTCTATGCGGATGACGAGAATATATTAGGAGAAAATCCACAAACGATTAGGGAAAACACTGGAATTTTACTTGAAGCAAGTAAAGAGATAGGTTTGGAAGTAAATCCCGAAAAGACAAAGTATATGATTATGTCTCCTGACCAGAATATTGTACGAAATGGAAATATAAAAATTGGAGATTTATCTTTTGAAGAGGTGGTAAAATTCAAATACCTGGGAGCAACAGTAACAAATATAAATGATACTCGGGAGAAAATTAAACACAGAATAAATATGGTAAATGCCTGTTATTATTCGATTGAGAAGCTTTTATCATCCAGTCTGCTGTCGAAAAATCTGAAAGTTAGAATTTATAAAACAGTTATATTACCGTTTGTTCTTTATGGTTGTGAAACTTGGACTCTCACTTTGAGAGAGGAACATAGGCTAAGGGTGTTTGAGAATAAGGCGCTTAGGAAAATATTTGGGGCTAAGAGGGATGAAGTTACAGGAGAATTGAGAAAGTTACACAAAACAAAACTGCACGCATTGTATTCTTCACCTGACATAATTAGGAACATTAAATCCAGACGTTTGAGATGGGCAGGGCATGTGGCGCGTATGGGCCAATCCAGAAATGCATATAGAGTGTTTGTTGGGAGACCGGAGGGAAAAAGACGTTTGGGGAGGCTGAGATGTAGATGGGAGGATAATATTAAAATGGATTTGAGGGAGGTGGGATATGATGGTAGGGATTGGATTAATCTTGCTCAGGATAGGGACCAATTGCTGGCTTATGTGAGTGCGGCAATGAAACTCCGGGTTCCTTAAAAGCCGGTGACTAAGTATTATTATTATTATTATTATTATTATTATTATTATTCGGTAAATCTAACGACAAAACCCAAGTCTAATATGATGAAAGAATTGAATCGGGGATTGCAGAAACAGTACATTTCGCTAAATTTTTCAATAGACACAAGAACCGGTATTACTGGTGGTAGACCACATCATTGGTTATAATTCTTCAGATAGTAGCCTAATAGATGTGTCGTTTTATATCAAATTTATTGGTATCTAATGAATTGTTAACTAAATAAATCAATATAATAATTATATTAGCTTGACATATGCTGTTTTTGTAAGGAATCAAAACTGTATTATAATAATTTCAGTTCAACTAAAGTTTATTTGTCAAATTAGGGATATAATATATGCACAGATCTACTGTGTACTTAATACATAAGTTCATCGTATAAATGCACTTATTTTTCCACAATTGGCCATTGAAGAATATTATTGTAAAATTCTTGACATTCATGTGGAATGTAACGCATTAGTTTGCGTATATCTCAAGCTTCTCTCTTTGAATTGGCACGATTTTGTCTGATATGGCAATGAAGAAGCTAAATACGGTATTCTCCTTTGCACTTACAAGCCAACATTCTCCTGGGGCAGATAAAAAAATTAATCTTTTTGCTTCCATCGTTTCAATAATCCATGTTGAATCTTTCGTACACAACTTTTAACACTTGAATATAAATAATTGATTAAATGGCGATCTTACTCGTGTAATTGTGTAATCATGTACGGCTTACAGCTGTTTCGGTGCTTCTTCACACCATCCTCAGAGCCTACTAGATCTCGGCGTCATCTCGAACTTCGCTGCCTGTTGTGTGGGTGCGTTCGATTGTTGAAAAGTGTTGAAATGTGGTGTCAAATAGTGTGTGTGTTCTGAAATTGATCTGTGTATTGAGAATTTGATCAGGGTGTGTTTTGGTATGTTTGTATATTTAATATTGTTCTAGTGTGTTGAGTTTTTTGTTTTTAGGTTGTATGTGTAGGATTTCCATGTCTGTATTTATGTTATTGTATGTGTGGTTAGCATTAGTTATGTGTTCAGCATGTGTAGATGTATTGTGTCCTCTGGTTATTGCTTTAATGTGTTCTTTATATCGAATTTCGAATGATCTGCCTGTCTGTCCAATGTAGAAACTGTCGCAACTATTGCATGTGAGTTTGTATACGCCTGTGTAGTTGTATTTATTTGTTTGTGTTGTTTGTGTGTTGAGATGTCTTTGTAGTGTGTTTTCTGTTTTGTATGCTATGTTGTATTTCTGTTTTCTGATCGAGGATGCGATCTTGTATTTTTGTTTTCGTATGTTAGTGTGATGTATTTATTGTGTTCTTGTGTTTGTGTTGTGATTTGTGTGTTTTTGTGTTTGTTTAGTTTTTGTTTTGTCTTCCTTATGATGTTGTCAATTATGTTTGGGTTGTTACCATTTTCTTGTGCTATGTGTTTTAATAATGTCAAAAGAAGTGCTTACACAAATTTTGGCCACTCGAGCGCAATTATGAGGGCCGTAAAAATAAGTTTCCCTGTGGCCGTTTACAGAAAGAAAACAAAATTTCATGGAAAGTTTTATTGCAACATAGGCCTATAGCAATTGTTGAGTTATTTTTCAGCGTATTCATCACCAGAATTGAGACAATTGTCATTCAGTTGGATCAATTTTTTGTATCCTTGTGTTGTAGATGTCTGCCGTCTGGAATCGGAACCAATGTGTCGGCACATGTCTTTGATATGCGTTCTTTCTGCGGGCTTCCAGGATTTCACAGGTCTCCAAATGTGAGACTGCTATACTGACATGCTTTCTGTATGGAATGATAGCTCTATATCAGTGATGTCAACTGATGCCCATAGGAGTAAGAGCGCGCTTTAGAGCTCAGGAGAGCCTGAGCGCTTTACAACGGAAAGGAAAGAGACAGACGAAAGAGGTGGTATATGCCGCTTGGTCGAGCTATATTCAGGGATGACCAGCACTGATTCAATGGATAAAGGGAAGAGAACTTATTAAAACTGTATCCATGTTAATTTTTAGATTTGTCTGAGAAGTATAAGTGCATTACAAGAATGTAAATTTTAATTTTAATGCTCATTTTTCACAAGTTTGATTTTTTATTCAAAAGAAATATTTTATGAACTTCTTTTATAGGAAAGTTAAATTTTCAGGTATAGGCCTATTTATTTAGCAGCCTTACAGCCTTCGTAAATCTAATATACCGTAAATACATATTACTGAAGATACAGTGTATTGAAAATTTTGAAAATATTCGCATGGAAATTGTTTGTAAGGAAATGAATTAACAAAACAACTACTGTTACATCATAAGCAAAAGATACGTGCCCATGTGTTGTAAAATGTCAGCTCTATAGCTTCAGCAGATTTCGAGAAAATAATTTAATATTCTGATGATAGGAAGTTGCTCACAAATATCACCTTAAAAGCATAATGCGATAAGAGTTTTGTTATGTAATATTAGTTAGACTTAAAACAGATACAGTACCTAGGTAACTTTGCTTTGTACTGTAATATTGCCGAAATTTTGATTAGCAGACCTTTATTGATTACTTTTTCAGCCATAACTCAGGTTAAAACTGTTCAGCCAATGACAAGGTCAGCTTTCTACCGTTATAAACCGCAAGTATCGATTATTCTCGGATATGCAATCGAAAGAGAATTAGCGAAAAGTCACAGGCTCAATATCAAAGGTTATGTTCTGTTACAAATAATTAGCTTGTAAATCAAATAAATTCAATTTGTCATCTCGTTTTTCAATGTCTTTTTTGCAATGTTATCTCTGTAGGTTCTTATGGCCTAGCAAGGAAAAAAATCAATACTTTCTTTCACAACATACGGGAATTGGTGGTCATATTTCATCCATTTAGTCGAGCAGTATAACTCGTTTTATTACTATGGAATTTAAACTCGCTTGCGTGAATATTCTTCTTCTTAACTCTTTATTATGTTATTAACGTTTAAATTCAACTTATCATGTCATACACAACTGGGGGAATATTAAATGATGTAATTTCATCCATTTAGTATTAGTTTTACTTTTTAGTTTTTCTTACAGACAATATAGAAAATATCAAACAATATAGATAATATCAAACAGAAAGAAGCCATATAAAAATAACGACATAAAATTTCACGTTCCGTTTGAAGTTTGTGCACCACTGTTTTCTCAATCCAACAGGTTGCTTATTCATATACACAACCCTTCCTCTTTCCATACTTAGCGCTTGATGCCTGCGCACGACGTCAAGGTCAGAAAAATGCGCTTGCTTTGACATCACTGCTCTATATTAACAGTCCATGAAACTCGAGTAAACTCATTTCACCACAGATAGTTACATGTGTTGTTTCCGAAATCCCCGATTCAATTAAACTAGTGATATGTAAGTAATGGATGTTTCTTTTCTTTACAGGTGAGTCTATGAAACATTACTGTTCCTGTATACAATCAGATGTGCTCCTTTAATGTAAGTAATCATTTATAATAGTACATTATGCAACGAGCCTATAATGAAGGTAATTAAGAAGTGAGTATGGATATTTATGAAACGAGCGCAAGCGAGTTTCATAATTTTCATACGAGCTTCTTAATTACCATTATAAGCGAGTTTCATACGACTTTTTATGCTCGACCATATTTCTAACTTGATATTATTAATTTTATTGTATCTGACCTTGACCAATGTCCCGTATGTTGTGAGATATGCGCAGACGCGAAAGTATTGATTTTTTCCGAGGAACAGATGTGCACATTGACCTTGCTAGGCCATAAGAACCTACAGAGATAACATTGAAATTAAATTAGACATTGAAAAACGAGATGACAAATTGAATTTATTTGAATATTATTTACAATTAACGCTAATTAATATAGTAACAGAACATAACCTTCTGCGACAGTATTGGATTTCCAGCCTCCGTGACTTTTCGCTAATTCTCTTTCGATTGCATATCCGAGAATAATCGATACTTGCGGTTTTATAACGGTAGAAAGCTGACCTGTCATTGGCTGAACAGCTGCAACCTGAGTCATCATTGGCTGAAAGACCTGACCTTTAATGAGTAGGTGTACTTTAATGACATGCATTAAAGTTCTGCTACCAGGTGTATAATTACTACATTTCGGTATAGTCGAGCATAAAAATTAAATCTTGCGAATTTTGCACGTAATTTCTCATTAAAGCTTTCACTCTTTTCACAATGAAAGAGTTCATTTGTAAATGGTCAGATATCTGTTCGTGCATAAAACACGTCTTCATGCAATAGTATCATAATAGTAATATGCGTTACAAGAGCGGTATGTTGAAGTTTTCATGTTCGAGGAAAAGTTTGAAAAAGCGAAACGTAGTTGAGCTTTTTTAATTTCCGAGAATTGAAAGAAAACATACCGGTCGTGCATCGTACATTATTTTGTGCGAAGATCGTTTATTACATACCTGAAAGAGGAATTTCTAATTATTTGCAATGAAATCTCCATCTTGGTTTCTGTTCAATGACGGCAAATTTGCAAAACAAAAATATCTATCTTCAACATTGTTGCTTTAAAATGTTTTCTGTGTTTACTATACTCCAGCAGGCCTGATATACGTGTTTCCCCCCCCCCCCCAGTCTATGATGAGTCTGGAATCTTGTTCATTTTTTCACGGCTTCCTTAATGTTACTTGCATCACGAATGCAGTAACTTTAGTGGAGTTGTAGAGTTTATTTAATTTTTGAAAATATTTAAAAACAATAATTAACAGTGCAATTTAGGTGAAATTGCAGTGGTAAGTTTCCAATTTATAATTATTACTATATTGAACGTCTCTAAAAATAATATGTTAAAAGTCTAAAGCAGTAAAATCAATATGTCACTTAAGCGATAAGAAGAGGGAAATTGTTATGTGTGTTAGGTTGGGAATACTGAATGTGGAATTTTAAACTTTCCGCGGATTGGTTTTGTGCGGAAACCATGCAAATACGCACGATCTCGCACAAAGGGCTTTTACTAATACAATGCCGGTGGCATCGACGGATCTCCCATAAAATGCAATGGTGTAATTTCGTTTGTGCGAGATCGTGCGTATTTGCTTGTTTTCCGCACAGAACCAATACGCGGTAAGTGTGAAATACCACATTCAGTATTCCCAACGTAACACACATAACAATTTCCCTCTTCTTACCGCTTAAGCGCCACATTCATTTTACTGCTTTAGGCTTTTAACATATCATTTTTAGAGACGTTTAACATAGTAATAATTATAAATTGAAAACTTACCACTGCAATTTCACCTAAATTGCAATGTTAATTATTGTTTTTAAATATTTGCAAAAATTAAGTAAAGTCTACTACTCCACGAAACTTATTGCATTCCTGATACAAGTAACATTAAGGAAGCCGTGAAAAAATCAACAAGATTCCAGATGCCGATGTTATTACTGCAATATGTTATATAAATAATATTGTTAAAATATTAAAATGAAAAATAAATCATTACATAACCTTACCGTTTGTTTTAAGTTCGCATTTATAGACTGGGGGGAAAAAGACAGACGTATATCACGGCCTGCTGGAGTATAGTAAACACAGAAAACATTTTACAGCAAGAATGTTGAAGAAAGATATTTTGGTGTTCCGAAGTTGCCGTCATTAAACAGAAACCAACATGGAGATTTCATTGCAACAAATTAGAAATTCGTCTTTCAGGTATGTAATAAACGATCTTCGCACAAAATAATGTACGATACACGAGCGGTATGTTTCTTTTCATGTTCTCGGGAATTAAAAAAGCTCAACTACGTTTGGCTTTTTCAATCTTTTCCTCGAACATGAAAACGTCAACATACCGCTCTTATAACGTATATTACTATTACAATTTTTCTCGAGTGATACATAGAAGAACACTCCACGTTAGGAACTTGGTCAGCCAGACAGGCAAACAAGTGAGCACACAATGGACGAGAACAAAATTAACCGTACTACTAGCTGACATTAAAAATTACAGAACCTAGCTTAGAGAACACTTGCACATGACGGATGGTTGTAAGCCGTCGAAAAAGTCCTGCAAGATGTTGAGGGAAGAAGACAGATTGGAAGATGCGCCGACAAATTTTCAGACACAAAGTTGGTTATGGTAGACTCAACTAACTGTTTCCTATTCCGACATAAAGTGTGAGATCAGGAAAATGGGTTTTAGGCGTGTGGAGTAATTATAAATTAGCATAAATAGTATTGCAACGAACAGCCACGAAAGTGACTCTCAGAAAAGTGACATATTTTCCATTAGACTGTACAATTTCTTTGTTCCAACACAATTTATTTTCTTCATGTGTTGGGAATGATGTTACGTTTTCTAATTCATTTTCCTGAAATTATTCAAAAGATGGGACGCGTGGTAATGTCGTTGCGCCGAAAGGACGCTGGTTCAACTGCAGATGGCGTAATTGATATTTACCACTCATGTAACCACTTCTGTCGCACAATGGCCCTGGGGATCATCTGGTCTTCAACAGAAGTGACTGTCAGGGTGTTTTCTTGGACCCAAAATTGTCAGTCCCTACTGCTACTCAATGCTTATTGTCTTGTGAGGTGAGAGCCTTAACATCTCATCACCGTATGGACCTTTCCGGAAGTGTAATGGTGATGGAACTGTTTCGTTATTTGACTTTTCTTTTTCCTTCCGGAGGAGGGGCGTAGGTAAACACCGCAGCCTTATTGTGGGTTACAAGAACGCATTTATTCCTTCGTTAGCCGCTAACGGACCAATAAGTTCGAAAGACATTGCAAGAAACATCTGTAGTGTTATTGGTCCGTTAAAGGATTCACTAACTTAGAGATCTGATTTCCCTTCTATAATAATATTTATTCCTCCGTTAGTCAGCCATCTTACGTACATTTTGTGTATTGTCGAGTAGTTAATATATTTTGATTCATCTTAATATTGCCTGTATGATATTCAGGCATGCGATATTTTGTACAATAGGCCTATTACACGATCAATTATGCACAATTTGTGCACTTTATTATTATTATTATTATTATTATTATTATTATTATTATTATTATTATTATTATTATTATTACACGATATTGAAATAATATTGCATATCGATGGCTAAATAGTGGTACCTCAAAAATGTACATTTGCAAGTCAATAAAAAAACTGTTTTTGAAATTAGTTTCTCAAAATATACAAGATCTTCTATTCGAGAACAAAATATTAGTACACTGTCCAATTTTGTGAACATAATAATCATGTAGTTAAACTAAATTACCACTTTTGTAGAAACGAGATACATATCTCTCTTTACACATCGATGTACGGTAATTTGATCATTCATTTTACTTATTTATTATTTATTTATTTATTGGCATTCACATGGATAATAATCTCAACTGGGACATGCAAATCACAGAAACCTGCAGAAAAGTATATTCTATTATCCATGTGCTAAAAGGATAAATGTTCATCTTCCCTCTTGCTTAAAAAGTCCCTTGTGCAGACGCTTGTATTTCCCTACTTTGACTATGACTGACCTTTCCAGCCACAACAAAACGAAACTTCAACGTGCTCATAATTTGTGTGTACGTTTTGTAAGCAATGTTCGTAAATATGATCATATTACCCCATCCCTGGAAGCAATAGGTTGGCTTAAACTAGATAAGAAAAGAAATTTACATTCACTTTCTTTCTCTTCGAAATCTTGAACTCTTCTATTCCTTCGTTTACCTGTCGTCTCGCTTCACTTACCTTTCTTCCCACCACAATCTGAACACACGCTCTCGCCATGAAACAATACTAACAATACCATCCCATCGCACCTCCTCATACTCATCCTCTTTCACAATAGCCCTGCCAAGACTCTGGAATTCGTTACCTGCTAGCATCAGGGACTGTCGAAATAAAATTGAATTCAAACGCAAACTTACTAGGCACTTGGTCAGTAATTGAGACTCGTTCAGACATGGTTTCTTGTAAATAGTTCTTTTAATCTACCAAAAAATATCTCAATATCCGTTAATTTCATCACTATAGAATTTTGTTATTGTAGGTTTAATTTGTAATTTAGTAAATACAAAAATATTGTTTGTTCTTAACTTCTATGATAAAATGTCTAGCTTTCATTAATCAGGTATTCTTGTCGTACTTTAATTTTTATTGTAATTGTAATTGTAAATTTAATATTAATTGTAATCTTATTGTTCATGTTATAGTTGTAATCCCCAGGTAGAGGGGGCAGAGAAGGCCTGACGGCCTTATCTCTACCAGGTTAAATAAATAAATCTAAATCTAAATCTCTATTTATTTGTGTATTTATTTGCTTATGTATATATATATATTTATTTATTAGTTATTTATTTTCTTATTTATTCTTAATTCATTATTTATTTACTCATTATTAATTTTTATTTATTTCCTTTGTATTTATTTTTTAATTATATACTTATATACAAATTTACTTATTTACTTGTTTATGTTTTATGTACTCTTTATTTATTTACAAATTTATTTCTTTATTTAGGGTAAACTGGGGTCTGTCTAGTTTACCCTATTTATTTATTTATTTATTTATTTATTTATTTATTTATTTATTTATTTATTTATTTATTTATTTATTTATTTATTTATTTATTTATATTTATTTGCTTATGTATATATCTTGCACTCTCACTCTGAGAGAGGAACATAGGTTAAAGGTGTTTGAGAATAAGGTTCTTAGGAAAATATTTGGGGCTAACAAGTAAACCTTCACCTGAGGTAAAAAACAATGCAAATGAAACTTATATTTTTGGAATCAGCATAATAAAATATGGATAATCCTAAAATTTCGTAACTCGACTGCAATTAACAAGTGTGATACACAGCGTAGAACACGAGGCTTCAAGCAGCAAGAAAACACACTTTCAACTAGCGATTAATACATAAGAAGGAAAACGATGATGTGGTCTTCATGTTACTTAACGCATCGTATTCCAGAATCTGATTTGTTTTTATCCAGAAACATATGTCGCACAACAGTGATTGATAATGCAAAATGTTGGAAACACAAATTGTCAGTACACCACCCGCAATTTATAAAGGCTGATTTTGCACAGATCGTACATATTCCTTGTACATTTCGGTTACAGAACTCTGTAGTGTTTTGAAAACGTTGTCCACTTCTGGATCCCAATCCAGCTAACACCCAACCATACCCATGCGCCTGTTGGAATTGTGGAGAAGGAAACTGCTGGTAAACAAGCGACTGTAGTTTCAGTATATTGTTGCGTTGTTGTAATGTATCAGATGAATCATCAAAATCTACATTATGAGAAATGTGTCCAATCATATGCTTATACATTCGAAAAAAGTACCTGTCCAAAGATTGCTACTCATAAATCGTATTTGGTGGTATGATTTTAACTACTAGTTTTTAAGACCATAGTCCACATCTTCTAACAGTTGCTTAATTGTATTTTCGTCGCAGTGGACACCATACGAGTCCAACAGCAGAATATTGCAAGTTGCAGAATTAGGAAGGAATATTTCTCGTAAGAATTGTATCCATATTTTTTGGTCATTTTTCCAGACGAAGTCCATTTTACTACAAGGTTGTCACTCTGGAAAATGCGTTCCGCAACTCTTTGACTTATACCTTTCGGTTCTTGAAGAATAAGTAGTAACTTTGGAATCAGTTTTCCAGCTTTAGAAACCACCGGCGTTATAGTGTAGGAATGTGTAGTTGCCCCCTTGGATTGCATGACACCGTACACTTTACTGGTTCCTTGACGTTCTAATGTTCTGCCGAAAGGCATTTCCTTATGGAACCCACATTCGTCTGTATTAAACACTTGATCATCATTGTACGTGTCCAAACTGTCCAAAATCATGCCACCAAATACGACTTATGAGTTGCAATCTTTTGACAGTTGACTTTCGTGTGTTAACCACGTGAATTTATGCTTCATACTGCTCCATGACCTATGGTTAAACTTTTTCTTTTTGTTTGTCGGTACACCTGGCAGAATCCAATACTCTGTTACTTCACATTTTTCTTGAAAGTCAATGACTCGGGATGTTTTGGGAGGGGACGGAGCGTATTGAGAACCGGAACTTTGTGAAGTACTTAATTCTTCTTCTGACGTAGTATTTGTTTTTTCAGTCTCCCATTCTCATACATGAGGCATGACATTGTCATTATTTCATGGTTCATCTTCAACTGCTTCCGATTCATAACTCTTTAATAAGTCATATATATCATCAACAATTCCAAGTTCCTTCCGCGACATTTCACTGTCTCCTTATAACCCCCTTCATTTAGTGTATCCAAAATTTTAATCATTATATTCACTGGGTTCATCTTCAGCTCACTGGACATAACATTACACAATAAACTGCAAGGTATAAACTAGCTGACAGCGCGACTACAGCAGTACTGTCTTCGCCCTCGCGTCTAGCATTGCAGCGTGGTATAGTTGTTTGCAATCTAAGTAGCCCATGTCAACTTCATCTTGATTGGTCGCGATCTCTGGTGTTCATTGCGTTCGAGTTGTAAAATTTACGTATTTTGTATTGTTTTGAATGCTTAATCGAATGGTAATAAAGGTAAGTCTTTGTTTTCTTACCCCACCTGAAGGTTTACTTGTAAGCGGGATGAAGTTACAGGAGAATGGAGAAAGTTACACAACACAGAACTGCACGCATTGTATTCTTCACCTGACATAATTAGGAACATTAAATCCAGACGTTTGAGATGGGCAGGGCATGTAGCACGTATGGGCGAATCCAGAAATGCATATAGAGTGTTAGTTGGGAGACCGGAGGGAAAAAGACCTTTGGGGAGGCCGAGACGTAGATGGGAGGATAATATTAAAATGGATTTGAGGGATGTGGGATATGATGATAGAGACTGGATTAATCTTACTCAGGATAGGGACCAATGGCGGGCTTATGTGAGGGCGGCAATGAACCTTCGGGTTCCTTAAAAGCCATTTGTAAGTAAGTAAGTATGTATATATCTTTATTTATTAGTCATTTATTTAATTATTTATTTATTAGTAATTTATTTACTTATTTATTCTTTAATTCATTATTTATTTACTCGTTAATTTTTATTTTCTTTGTATTTATTTTTAATTATATATTTATATACAAATTTACTTATTTACTTATTTATGTTTTATATACTCTTTACTTATTCACAAATTTATTTATTTACCTTTTTATTTATTTACTTATTTCTCATTTATTTATTTATCTGTTTGCTAACATATTTGTTTCTTAATCTATTGATCCACTTATTTATTTATTTACTTATTATTTATTTATTTATGTATTTATTTATTTATTCATTTATTTTACTCATCTCTTTATTTATTTTTAATTATTTACTAATATACAAATTTACTTATTTACTTTTTATTTTTATGTGCATTATTACATATTAAAAAAATTATTTATTTATTTATTTATTTATTTATTTATTTATTTATTTATTTCCATCTCTTTATTTGTTTTTAATTATTTGCTTATATGCAAATTTACTCATTTACTTTTTTATGTTTTTATTTATTTTTTACTTGTTTACAAATGTATTTATTTATTTATTTATTTATTCACTTATTTATTTAATATTTACTTCTTTATTTAGTAATTTATTTACTTATATACAAATTTACGTATTTACTTTTTATATGTTTTAATTTTATTTATTTATTTTCTTATATATATTGATTTATGTAATTATTTATTTATTTTTTATTTATTTATCATGTCCATGTTTTAAGCAAATCCTGGTCTTTATTCTCCCGCCCTCTCTGAAAACGTGGTCTGTACATTACATATGCGGTCATCCTGCATATTCTCTAAAGATAAAGACTTTTACTCATCATATTCCATACAGCCACGCCCATAAAATATTTACTATTTCTACTGAATGATTCTGTATATCGATATTAGAGTATTTGCTGATGATGTTACTGTACTTACATTTTTCATTTAGAATGTTTCGTTCCATATTTATGATAATTTATAATTCTTAATATTAATTACATCATGTACCCATTTGTATCTGTGATACCTTATTTTTATTTCGAATATTATTAATAAATTGTGTTTGCTTTCATTATTCGTTTATTTATCAGACAATTCTTGCTTCGCAATATTTCCATGGAATTTCATTACTTTCTCGTCTATTTGTTTATTTTTTTCTGTAATTTTCTTTTTAGGAAGGATTTACCGTAAAAGTTTTTTATGCCTCAAGTAATAATGTGTTTATCTGATATTTGTTCTTATGTTTTAAGCATAATTCAGTCCCATTTTTACTTCATACTCTTAAATTTCCTCTTGTTTCAATAAAATAAAAAGAAAACTCTTCTGCGAATGGAGAAACATGAAATATTTCATCTAATTCTTTTTTAAATTCAGAGCCTTCAGCTCTGCTGCCGAAGGCGAACACGCGCTTCTAGGCATGCATGCATGGCCGGCGCACAGTGCGTTATTGTAAACCATAACCTACCTTGTATTTTTATTCGTACTACTTTAATTCGAAATAGGATTCACGCAGTTGTATTTTTACTTCATAATGAATATTAACTTTTGAAGTACATTTACACTATCCCACCATAATTTCTACAATTTTTATTCACATCTTAAGGAAAGAGGATGGATAAAAGAGGTTAAAAATCAGTAAATTTTCAAATTTTCTCCCTTTCAGATGCTCTTTGACATGTCAAAAAGATATTGCATAAAATTTAATGCGCGTTTATAGTTTTTTTAAGCAATTGTGACTACATTTTTAAAGCTCTATTGCACGCCACTAGACTTCCATTGCAGTTTTCTGTAACTTGCTTTATTGCATAAATTTAATTTCGAAAATATTAATGTTACATGCATCTTATTTGGTTCACACATTCTTCGGATTCTTAGAACACTTTTCTCTGAAATAGAAATTTCTTATTTTCTTACGTTTGAAAAATTATTTCTCAATATTCCTACAAGATTACCTCTAAAATTTATTCTTAAAATGTAATTGCTTATTTTAAGATTTTGAAAGCCAATATTAAAATTGTTTTAAATATATTTTGAAGAATGTGCTTTTAGGAGTAAAATGTCATGAAGAGTTTGAATTTATCCTTAAAAATGCCTAAAAATATCAATTTCAGTGAAATATTGCATTTTTTCTCCCAAATTTTGACTCCATTTTTTTCTCAGAGACTAATCTCGAATTTAAGTTTTGCAGCAATGATATTTCTATATTAATAAAATAAAAATTATGCACAAATTAGAAAAAAAATTCTAATTTTAACCCTCAATTCCCCTTAAAACGATCCTAAACAATATCGCCCTCGGTAGCATAGTTGGTATACCGCTGGCCTTCTATACTCGAGGTTGCGGGTTCGATCCCGGTCGAGGTCGTTGGCATTTAAGTATGTTTAAATGCGACAGGCTCATGTCAATAGATTTACTGGCATGTAAAAGAACTCCTACGGGACAAAATTCCGGCACACCGGCGACGCTAATATAACCTCGGCAGTTGCGAGCATCGTTAAATAAACCATAATTTATTTTTCCTAAACAATAATGCCGGCATATACCGGAATAACCTTCACATTATAATAGAAGAAAAGAAATTGTAAGATTCATTATAAATTTGTATGTTTAAAAAATGTCCCGCACACAAATTTCATCAGTAATTCTTTGTTACCAAGCAACTGATATGAAACAGTTGAAAACAGACATGGAGTGGTTAAGCTCCATCGTTTTGTAAGCGGAATGTTTTTTTATGAAAATCTTATTGTTAATTTTTAGCCATGTCATAAAGATCTGATGTTGAATAAAGCTAGATACAATGTGTTTTTGTGGGAAGAATATAGGGTTTCAATGTTGCTGGGTCATTTGCAAAATTTGTATAATAAATGGACGATTGAGAACGTCAAAATTAAAGTACTATTTAGTGCATATTCTGCATGTATTAATATAGTGCAATGTCACTGCCATAGTGATCAGCCACTGTACACTCCTTGCTTTACAGCCTGTTTTGAATGATGTAACAGACATGATGGAGTAACAGATCTGACAGGTAACAGACTTGACAAAGCAAACAAGCATGTGCTAACCTAAAATTTTTTTGCTTAAAAATCTTCAAAGTAGCAACTTAACTACTGAACACGTACACTATTATGTCCTCTTGATCTTCACTCTATATGTTCTTATTTGTGGCAAACACAACACAAACAGATCTGACAGAGTAAAAATGCACGCTTAGACTAAAACACAAAGCAAGAGTTTGACACACAAACTCGCCAAATAAAAATGGGTGAACATAGCAGTACAATCACAGTCTAGTATATACAGTCGCGAAGCTCAATACGTAATAAATATGCAAACATTAGATAGTTGCTCACCACTAGGATCGCTAATATCGCCTCATTACAGGCAATGCAAAATAGTACCGTCACAGTCTATTGTTTGTAGCACCCTCAAAACTCAAGCTTCGTGACTGTATATAGTAGACTGTGGTACAATCAAAATTGGTCTTTGTGCATCATCTTGGCTTGTGCTGACAACTGTGGGATTTCTTTTTCAACTGTGTATCCATAGGAACAGAATGGTGTAACAGACCTGACTGACTTACTGGACTAGAGTAATTATAGGAAATATAAAGTCAGACATAAATGAAGAAGTTTTGATAACATCAAATGTTTCTTTAATTTTTTCTCAATTACATTATTAAACAAACCTTTATCTGGAGATAATCATGTTAAAAACTTAAGTAGCATGGACACGGCATTTTAGCTGTCACTATGAGAATTTTATTTTATTCTCGTGAAATATTTCACATGAAGGAAATAATTCTTGTGACGTTTACTACATTAGTATTGAAACTACTCACTGTTAGCAATTTATAACTCTATCGTTATAAATTCAATAATGGAAGGGTAAGAATTGATGGACGTCATTTGTTATACAAATTCTGCAAATGACATAAGAAATCTATGTATAGAAATAAGGAAGAAATAACTGAATTAATGAGTCATGTTTATTAATTAGCAGGCCTTGACAATTTTTAAACAAGAAAACATCAGACGTAATAACCACGATGTTCTCTTGTTTTATATTGTCAAAGCCTGCTAATTTCTAAACATGGCCCACTAAGTTAGTTCTCCATTGTTTTTATAGATAGGTTTCTTATCGTAATGTTAAATCTCTATGTGCTGTACTCATAAAAACATATGATGTGAGAAGACAAACGCCAAAACATGTATAATGTTCATTCCTTCTTCATAAACAAAACTAATATTTGAATCGGCGTTCAAAAAACTGCCAACATAGGTGTATCTGGATTCCAGAGCTACCGACCGTCTGTAGAGGGCCTTGCTGTGTGTAAAGCTGTCCTTTCCCATGGCCTACTCTGATCTATGTTCCCTGGCTTTGTTTGTTTGCCTTAAGCACATGCGCCATCAAGCGGCAAGAAATTAAATTCAAAGGTTTATTAGAAACCGTAGAAATAGCAAGCCGCGCCTGGCCGCGTTGGGGGGAGAGGGAAGGCCTTGTAATGGCGCTGAAAACGTTTGTGTGTGCGGCGGTCATCAAAACCCGCATGTTGGACATATTGCTACTGTATGAATATGGAAGCAGCCCGTCAAAGTATGAGTGTAACAAGAGACGCTGACGAAAGCTGAAAACTAGCGAAGAACATAACAATATTACAATATTATGCAAGGATATAAATAGGTCTACAGATTCAGTACACATTTTTTTGCGGACTCTGTAAATGAAATATATATTTATTCAGTAAAGATACGTAGCCTTAAATAGTAATATGCGTTACAAGAAGTTGAAGTTTTCATGTTCGAGGAAAAGTTTGAAAAAGCGAAACGCACTTGAGCTTTTTTAATTTCCGAGAATTGAAAGAAAACATACCGCTCGTGTATCGTACATTATTTTGTGCGAAGATCGTTTATTACATACCAGAAAGAGGAATTTCTAATTAGTTGCAATGAAATCTCCATCTTGGTTTCTGTTCAATGACGGCAAATTTGCAAAACAAAAATATCTATCTTCAACATTGTTGCTTTAAAATGTTTTCTGTGTTTACTATAGCCTATTCCAGCAGGCCGTGATATACGTCTGTCTCCCCCCCCCCAGTCTATGATGAGTCTGGAATCTTGTTGATTTTTTCACGGCTTCCTTAATGTTACTTGCTTCACGAATGCAGTAAATTTTGTGGAGTTGTAGAGTTTACTTATTTTTGCAAATATTTAAAAACAATAATTAACATTGCAATTTAGGTGAAATTGCAGTGGTAAGTTTCAATTTATAATTATTACTATATTTAACGTCTCTAAAAAATAATATGTTAAAAGCCTAAAGCAGTAAAATCAATATGTCACTTAAGCGGTAAGAAGAGGGAAATTGTTATGTGTGTTAGGTTGGGAAAACTGAATGTGGAATTTTAGACTTTCCGCGGATTGGTTTTGTGCGGAAACCAAGCAACTACTCACGATCTCGCACAAATAATATTATGCAGTTATTTAAGAAAAAACTGGACATGTAAAGTTTTTGTCTTGTATGGCCCTGTCTAGAATGTAAAATTGCTGAATATATACGGACCTAGTGCTAATATTTTAGAATTATTTTACGACACTTTATCAACATCTTAGGTTATTTAACATCTGGAAGTTACAGGTAGCGTATATTTTTGTGCACAAACTATATTTACTGATTCAATATGAAAAACTTACCAGATTACCAGGAAACAAATGGCATTCATACAGTCCTCTTTGTAGATTGAAAACTCAAAACATTTTCATATCCATTGTTCAAGAATTAACACAGAAAATCAATATCCCGACTTTAAAATAAAACTTACAAATTAAACCAAACCCTTTAACTCTATTAAATATAGAATATGATCTAAATTTAACGGAAGAAATACTGAAATCAGAAGTAAACACTGAAATGATAAAACAATTGTCTTTAGAGACAATTAATATTAGGTACCCTCCACAAAACTGGCTTCATTTATACACCGATGGATCCTTGATCTCCAGAGAACAAGGTGCCGGTGCAGGTGTTACGTGCTGTCTCTTCTCACTTTATAGATCTCTTGGATATGGAACAACAAGTTTTGATGGAGAAATCATTGCAATAAATGAAAGTCTCAGGAATCTTCTATGCCACATCAATAAATTTAAGAATGCAGTTATATTGTCAGACTCCAAAGCAGCTATTCTATCAATAGTCCCTAAACACACACCTTCATCTCAAACAGCAGAAATAACTAAAATGCTCTCTGAATTAATAACACTTAATAAAAGAATTGTATTCCAATGGATACCATCCCATTGTGGAATCCTGGGAAACGAGAATGCGGATGCTTTAGCAAAGAAGGGCAGCACTGCTACTTACAGACCTGTTACTAAATCTACGTATTACTCTGTGAAAAGATTTATTAAATCTACATACTTAGACGTCAACAAACAAAATTTGATAACACAATCTCAAGGGACAAAATGGAACTCTCTGCATCATAATCCGCAGTTAATTCCCGATTTACCACGAAAATCGTCTGTAGCTGCATTTAGATTGGCAACAGGCCATGATTGTTTGGCCAAACACCTGCATAGAATTGGAATATATCAGTCCCCTAACTGCCCATTGTGCAACTCAAACCAAGGAATGGATTCGAACACCTCAAAATCTGTTCAGTGCTTCAGTGGCTGGTCATAATAATATCTTTGAAAAATATTGGAGTGAAACAAGAGTCTACAAAATCAAATGACTTTATTTGCCTGTTTATAGTCAAACGCCTGGCATTAGAAAACAACAACAACATATTTTTGGTTCCATAAGTGGAACTACAATAAACAATGTTATTTAGGGATGCATTTAAATAAAATTAATAAACTCTTCAAATGTAAAACTTTGGTTTGATATCTTTCAACAAATTATTTTTATAGAAACTTTATACAGAAGTTTCAGGTGGAATATATTTTTTATCGTCTACAAAGTCTGATAATGTTTTATAAGAGGAATTGCCTCTTTTTCATAGTGGTGACAAAGTATTCTTAGACAAAATTAACAACTTCTCTCCTATATAATATATTTTAATGCAATTTTGTACAACTACCAGGCCTACAGGTAGCATACAGATGTAATCAGAATTTGTACACAAAAAATATATGCCACCTGTAACTCCTGTACAAAGTTTCATAAAATCTGTTATGTAGGAGAGAAGTTAATCTTGTGTAAATGCACCCCCAGTAAAGGTTTACTTCCTCTTTTGGAAATGTAAGTATAGTTTATGCACAAAAAATATATCCTACCTGTAACTTCCGTATAATGTTTGGTAAAAATCTGTTAGATAGGAGCGAAGTCACTAGTTTTGTCTAAAACTACCCCTATAAAGGGGTAGTTCCTCTCACACAATCGTGGTCAGAGCTTGCACACAAACAATGAATGCTATCTGTAAAGTCTATACAAAGTTTCATAGAAATCCGTTGGAATGCAGAGAAGTTAAGAATTTTGTCCAGCTAGATTTGCGTTATTGTACACTGTGCAAGGTAGCTCAGTTGGCTAAGGCGCTTTCCTGCCGATCCGGAGGTACGCTCGGGCGGAGATTCGATTCCCGCTTAGGCTTATTAACTGGTTATGTTTTTCCGGGGTTTTCCCCAACAGTAAGACGAATATCAGGTAATGTATGGCGAATCCTCGGCCTCATCTCGCCAAATACTATCTCACTATCACCAGTCCCATTAATGTTATATAACCTAGAAGATTATACAGGGTCGTTAAATAACCAACCAAGAAAAAATGAAAAAGAAAATTAAGAGCAAATGCTGGGTAAGTTTCTGCGCTGGGCCCTGAATTCAATTCGCTGGCATTTCACTCAGACGGTAGAGAACGATCGCAGTTGATACAACATCGTAAAAGAAACCAGTTAAAAATTAATTAAACTAATAAAATCGGGAATTTCGTACCCAACATAATAAAATATTTTAATTGTTGCGAAAACCTTAAATCGTGTCATGATAAATTACGTGTTACTTTTTCGACGTCATTTCTTGATTTATCATTCTTGTTGACTTTCGTAAAGACCCATTCACAATGAAAATTAAACATAAATTTAACATAAATTTATAGAAGTTTGCGGTCAGGTTACCAAATGGGTTCATTCACAATGATTCACATAAAAACTGGCATTAACATTACAGTTAGACGATAACCTGAAACTTTGCAATATACAAACTTTCATAATCGTAGACTGCTGAAGTATACAACAGAATATGATGAAATGACGTCGTTGTTATGTTTCCATGGTTACCAAGTATCTTTGCGGTTATGTTTATGTTTCCATCGTGAATGATGGTATGACTTTTTAATTTAAGTTTAGATTCTCAAGTTAACGGTTACTTTATGTTTAATTTTCATTGTGAATGCACCTTTATATTGTTTTACTGCAGTTACAGATTTGTATGGCCAGTTTGTCCAAGTAATGTTTAATTTTGCTTAACGAATGTTAAATTAACAATCTGTTCATTTTAACGCTTTGTTAATGTATTTTCCATTTGTTCAACGTAATTTTGTTTAAGATAACCAACACTTAACTATAACGTCTGTTAGCACTATTTTAACTACTCAACAGCAGTTGGTAATGATTCTACACATGTAAGACAATTTTTGATTGGCTAAAATTAATCTTTAAATTCTGTATTATAGAGTGAGTCATGAAACTTGCATAAAATGACAACCTGTTATAGTAGGCCACGCTCCATAAACAAACAGTTGACAAATGAAAGTTGCAGGTGACGTGCTGAATAATAATTACAAAGTAAGGTTATATTTTCTCATTGCTATTATGGATACGAAATACGAAAGAAATAAAATAACACTGATGTATTTAAACAGTCCAAAGTATTTTTTAAATGTTATTTTACCAGTCATATGCTAAACATTCCCTACAGAGAGAGACAAAATATTAATTTCGCAACATCTGTTCGAACAGCTGTGGAGACATCGGCCATATTTAACTAACTGTTAAACGAGTTAACTGCCCGAAATCCTACATTTAAAATTAACAATCTGTTAAACCAAACCGGTGTTGAAAGCATACAATTTTATTAATTAACAAACTATTTAGAGTTTAACAGTCGTTAAATTTTTTAACAATACTTGGAAAAACCGGCCATTAATGTTATGAATTCAACAACAATAATTATTCTTGTTTGTTTTGTAGCAACAGGATTATCGCAGTAACAATAAAACGTTGGCATACCTGAACCAACAATAAATTAAAACAATATCTTAACGCGAGTGCACGTCAATTGTCACATGACTGCGTTCATTTTGCTATCTCGCCATGTTTATTTTAATTTTATTGTTTAACAAGGAATGCTTTCATATTGCCAAGACTTTAAATCACTAAAGCATTTAAAGATTTTACGTACACGAGGCAATGAAATTGACAGGATATGTGCGTGACAAAGATAAGTACATTACATTGTTATTAATTCATAAGTTAGACTCACAAACTGCCGTAAAGTTTGCCATAACGGATTGCTATCATGTACTGAACAAAGTTTAAATGCGTTCATTATGTAAATTTCAATGCAGAAATGAAGTGGGTTTACCTTGACATATTGAAGTATTTGCCAGGTAAGTCATATAATTCCTTGTATTTAGGTGAGCAAATAATTAAAACGCTGAAGGTCAGGGCTTCATATTTTATGAGGTAGTGACACGAGACGTATATCGACAAGAAAGAAACACAGAAGGGACGCTTAAAAATAAAATTAACTTGAACACTGTTAACTCAGTGACCACGGCATCTCCTTTAGATAGACCTAGTTGTGATCAGAGTTAAGTTCAATGTTATATTTGTGTTAATCAACGAGAATTAATTTTTATTTTGTAAGGTACGAATTTTCTTTGTTACGTCGTCTACTTTTCCTTATTATTACTTTCTCCGGTACGTAATTTAAATTCTCCTACATATTTTATTGTTATTTTCTATTCAAAAATCATTAGGAACAATGAACATAGCTCATGTTTGTATCCTATATATCTTCAAATAATGTTTATATATACCATGTTAATTTTCATTACATTATTTACTTAATGATGCATAATGCAGCCAACACAAAAAAATATATTTTCGTGCACAATTCGCATTACATTTTTATTGATCTGAAGTGATTTCTTACATAATGTATTCGGGACTAATCTAGAAACGTAAAACACAAAGTGCTTGATTCTCGTGACCAGAATATTGTACGAAATGGAAATATAAAAATTGAAATTTATCCTTTGAAGAGGTTGAAAAATTCAAATATCTTGGAGCAACAGTAACAAATATAAATGATACTCGGGAGGAAATTAAACGCAGAATAAATATGGGAAATTTCTGTTTTTATTCAGTTGAGAAGATTTTATCATCTAGTCTGCTGTCAAAGAAGCTAAAAGTTAGAATTTATAAAACAGTTATATTACCGGTTGTTCTGAATGGTTGTGAAACTTGGACTCTCACTTTGAGAGAGGAACATAGGTTAAGGGTGATTCAGAATAAGGTGCTTAGGAAAATATTTGAGGCTAAGAGGATGATGTTACAGGAGAATGGAGAAAGTTACACAACGCAAAACTGCATGAATTGTATTCTTCACCTGACATAATTAGGAACATTAAATCCAGACGTTTGAGATGAGCAGGGCATGTAGCACGTATGGCGGAATCCAGAAATGCATATAGAGTGTTAGTTGGGAGACCGGAGGAAACAAGACCTTCGGGGACTCCACACACCTGTGGAGTAACGGTTAGCGAGTCTAGCCGTGAAACCAGGTGGCCCGGGTTCGATTCCCGGTCGCGGCAAGTTACCTGGTTGAGGTTTTTACCAGGTTTTTTCCCTCAACCGAATATGAGCAAATGCTGGGTAACTTTCGGTGTTGGACCCCGGATTCATTTCACCGGCATTATCACCTTCATCTCATTCAGACGAGAATAAACTAAGCTGTTGATAAAGCGTCGTAAAATAACCTACTAAAAAACCTTTGGGGAGGCCGAGATGTAGATGGGAGGATAATATTAAAATGGATTTGAGAGAGATGGAATATGTTGGTAGAGACTAGATTAATCTTGCTCAGGATAGGGACCGATGGCGGGCTTATGTGAGGGCGGTAATGAACTTCCGGGCTCCTTAAAAGCCAGAAGTAAGTTAAATGAATTATCCTTGCACCAAAAACAGATGCTCCCTGGGCCAAACGATCGTATTTTAACACCTGGATTTATTGTAATTGAAATAAGCCTTAAAGAAAGTATTCTTGTACCAAAATATGTGCTCTCTAGACCAAAATAATCGAAGTTTTTAATTATTTTAATACAATTGCAATTATGAAACATCATAAACGAATTACTCTTGGACAAAAAACGGATGCTTCCTATACCAAATGATTATATTTTAATTCTTGGTTTTATCTGAGTGAGATAACTCTTTTCATTTTTTTTATTTCAAACAGGAGGCCATGACTGACTGGGTATATAGAGATCGGAGTTTTGGGTGGCTCACAAGCCACAAGTCATATTGAAGATATTTTTTTTTTAATTATCCATTATGGAGTTTTTTATACGGAACTATTATCCAAATTGATATTTAAACTGTTGTATGAAGCACGTCCATCCTTGCATGACAATGTTGTACTACAACTTCATTGATTGTAAATGATAAGCACAGGAACGCCATTTCGTGATACTTTGTAAAATCACTCGCATGTTCTATAAAATGAAACAGAACAGTTCTAGTGACTCATGCTACATAAAATATTAATTTTTACTCTATTTGCATTGTGTGTTTTGTCCAGGAAAAAGAATATCCTTTTTACGAAAACATTTGACTTTTTAAGAAAGCTTTCATAAGAGACGAGTATTTTCGCTGGATCAGTAATAGAATACAAATGGGGTGCAAATTATTATTTTACTGAGGGTCTCACTGGGGTTGTTCCTCTTCATTTTGTAGGTTGTCAGAGTGATTTTAATATTAGTATTAGTATTTATTTACTTAACCTGGTAGATAAGGCCGTATTAAATTTGCAATTACAATTACAATAAAAATCAAAGTACGAAAAGATTACCTGACTAATGAAAGCTAGATAATTTATCAACAGTAATCTCACTAGACGTTTTGATTTATCTAGAGAAAATAAAAACTCGAGTGGGATTTAATTGACTATTACACGATTAGAAGAAAGTATATAAAGATTAGAAGTAACGAAGTACTCCAATACAATAAAATATTAATTGGCTTACGAAAATACAACTGTCTTCAAATGTATTATTGTACCATCTCAACATTACAAATATTACGCTAGATGCATTCTAGATGGCAGTAGTGTCTTTATACAGACACTGTAATGATTACTATTCAATAAATCTTAGTATTAAACAATCTCTGATACGTGACTATCCATAATATCATATAGCAAAAGTTCTTTTTATCCTCTCAGAGCAGAAGCTATAACATAACCTAACTAATAAACACAAGTGTTAGAAAAGTTTTAATTAACGACGATGACATAAAAAATAAACAAGAATAATTTTAAAAGGAATAATTATTGAATGTACAATTTTCAAATTTGAATGTGGTTGGTGGTTCAATTGATGTTATATTGGACGTGTGCGTAATAGAAGTGAACTCGTTGATTTAGGCCTACATGGTGTATTCAACTTATTCAGGATTTTCGAATGAATAATTTTCATTTATTTGTAAATTTTCAAATTTGAATGTGGTTGAAGATGTTATGCATAGGTAAGTGATTTAGGCAGTGATTTTTATTAATTCTTGTTTCTTTATTTGAAATGCCAGAAGATGCATAGGTATGATCAGTGATTTTTAAACTGTTCTTGAATGCCATCGACTGAGTCGACTGTGGTTTATAATTTTATATATATTTTTGACGTCCAGACCAGCGCAGTTTCAAATGTTGGCAAACAAAGAAACAAATGCTAGGGACGCGATAAAATTAAACAAATGCTAGGGACGCGATAAAATTAAACAAATGCTAGCGACGCGATAAAATTGTGCGATAAGCAGCCATGATTGGTTGAAATACGTCCTTTCGTACCGTTTTATTGGTCAAAAGTAGTATGACGTAGTAAGAGTGTAATAGTCATAGAAAAACAAAGAATATTTTATATTTACTGAATTAGAAATCAAACCTAGAATAACAACATTGTATAGTGATGAAATTACTTGATATTGAAATATTTTGTGATAGATTAAGGAAGCTATTTACAATAAATCAATTACTGATCAAGTGCCTAGTAAGTTTGCGTTTGAAGTCAATTTTATTTCGACAGTCTCTGATGCTAGCAGGTAGCGAATTCCAGAGTCTTGGCAGGGCTATTGTGAAAGAGGATGAGTACGAGGAGGTGCGATGGGATGGTATTGTTAGTATTGTTTCATGGCGAGAGCGTGTGTTCAGATTATGGTGGGAAGAAAGGTAAGTGAAGCGAGACGACAGGTACGAAGGAATAGAAGAGTTCAAGATTTCGAAGAGAAAGAGAAGTGAATGTAAATTTCTTTTCTTATCTAGTTTAAGCCAACCTATTGCTTCCAGGGATGGGGTAATATGATCATATTTACGAACATCGCTTACAAAAGCTACACACAAATTATGAGCACGTTGATTTCATAAAGTGTTACAAAATGGCGTTCCTATGCTTATCATTTGAAAGGAAAGCTTGACTGGATCATAATCATTATGAAAAACAAATGTTTCTTTAGCCTAATTTCTACGAAACTACGATAAATTACGTGCTTTTTGCCGTCATTCCATAAGTAAACAAGCAGTACAATCAAAGTGAACAATTAACTTCAATATTTTACATTTTGTGTAGTAGCAGTAGTAGTATTTTCTTTAAGGACGATACGAAATTTACAGATTATAGTTACACCTATATACATAATCCATTCACTCTTTTTGCTGTATCAGATTCTAAATAATTCCACATCTATTTACCTCGTTCGTCGCTTCACACAGTTGGAATTCTTTGTCACAGGAAATCAGGAGTAGTCTTTAAGTCCATTTTACGTTTTAGATGGGCAGGGCATGTAGCACGTATGTGCGAATCCAGAAATGCATATAGAGTGTTTGTTGGAAGGCCGGATTGGAAAAATACCTTCATGGAGGCCGAGACGTATATGGGAGGATAATATTAAAATAAATTTGAGGAAGGTGGGATATGATGATAGAGACTGGATTAATCTTGTTCAGGATAGGGATCAATGGCGGGCTTATGTGAGGGCGGCAATGAACCTCCGGATTCTCTAAAAGCAATTTGTAAGTAGGGGAGAGTCGGGTAGTATCGGACATCGGGTAATATCGGACAATGCGTTTATTTCATCTACCACCATGTGGTAGTACCTGAATGACATGGTTACGTTTCTCTATGCGACATCACAGAAACGTAACCATGCCAATCAGGTACTATCATTGTGTGGTAGATGAAAGAAACTCATTGTCCGATATTACCCGATGTCCGATACTACCCGACTCTCCCCTAATATTAGTGGAATGAGTGGTTTGGATTTTTCAAGTCTTTTCTGTAAAACATCTCTATTGTCTACTAATAATATCTGGAAACCCCGATTCAGTGTTATAGAAATATTAACTGAGGGGAAATATTCATGTAAAAAAATTGTATATGAAAATTTTTATGAAATGAATCGGTCATTGTTAAAAGGCATGAAGTTATTTGTTCCAGTATATAATGGAAGAAAACTGTTCTACTAACTTAATAACTTTAAAAAGTTGTCTCTGTTATGTTTGTGTTTGTCTCATCTCACTACATCTCGCCAAAATATTGTAAACAATTGCACAAAATTGTAAAAATTGTAGAAAATTACTAAATTGTAAAACTATAAAAATTTGTAAAAACTGTAATTGTAATATTGTAAAATTTTGACTTGTTCCACATCTTAAAGCTTCATTGCTCATGTAAGATCTATGGAATAAAATAAATGTATGAATGAATGTACTATTTGCCATGATAAGAGATATTAAGGTAGTAAGAAGAATAAAATTGGATTTTTTTCATCCTTCATTAAATGAGGAAAAAACCTATTAAGAAATCCATCAGAATGGCCATTTCATCATGAATTGACTTAGTGCTTTTTAACAATGACCGATTCAAATATAAAAATGTTAATAAATGATTATAAAATAATCAATTTTTTTGTGTTGGTTATGTTGGTTACATTCTACACATCTTGCAGAATTATAATCCCTGTCCTATACCCCTAAGAGGAATGGTGTAGGTCAGGCCTGCACAAGGTTTGCGCTCTCCGAGCCGGCTCACAGCTCATGAGCGGAGGCAGATATTGGCTGCGCTCTGTATAAGGGTGGACAGGAAGAAGGGGTGATCTCGTACAAAATATACCCAAAAGGAAGTACTATTACGAGTGCTTATGAAATGAATTCCCGTTCAGTGTTTGCAAAACTATCTTGGATTATTATTAATTAATAAAGAAATATTTATTTTACAGAAATAATAGAAATTCTATAACTACTTAAATGTACAATATCATTTTGTTATATTTTTATTTATCAGTACATCAAAACGAGGTTTTATGCTGTTGGCAGCTGAAAGGAACAGTAGCCTACTGATCGTAATGAAACATCAGTTACAGATGTTCGATGTCTGCCTTTATTAAAGTTGATTATAGAAAACAGTTGCTCACAAATATAAATGTTGAGCCAAACATAGCAATCATTTTCACAGCCAGCTTGTATAGTCGTGGATATTATTGCTAATATTTAGTCTTGTAAAACTCAATCAGGCTAGTAGTATTATTCAAAAGATCTTTATCCCGTAGGTCACATTGAAGATCAATAAGTTCGAGCTGTAAATCGTTAAATGTTAAATTCCGTCTTTTAGATTCCTCCATACCGTACTGTAGCAGTAGGTAAGCAACGTGAAACAGTTACTGAGAATAGGCCTACACACTGCACTCCACTAGATAACTGAGTGGTCGTTTCCCTCTCCTCTACCTATAGCAAGTCTATGTCATTCTGACGTATCTTCCTCTCCGTTTCGGCGAGCGGTAAACACGGCTCTCCCGCTCCGAAGGAGCGCGCGATCTCGTTGAGCGATGTTGTGCAGGTATAGTGTAGGTTATGAAATTATATATTTTTCCTTTATTTAGGACATTTGTTCATGAACATCCTGTATATATAAAAGTTAATAAAGCAAAATGTATAAAATAAAATAAAACGGGTTAGGATGATAGCAGACGAGGGTAGAATAGAGTCAACATAAAAGATAATAGACGTAACATAACATGAAATAATGCAAAACAGCAAAATGAATTAATAAAACAAAACACGGAATAAAGTTATAATAGCATGGCAGGAAAACTGAATTTAATACTCCTGAGCATAGAACAGAATAACAGTGGCCAATCTGCAACGAAACACGACGAATAAAACGTGTTACATAGACCAGCTACCAACTGCATATCATGGGAGCATCACCACTGTGTATATCCTAGTTCCACGTTGAAAATAGCTTGAGGGGAAATCCTCTATAGGGGTATGGGAACTCCCATGGGAGAATAGTAGCTGCAAGTACTACACAACATCATGTTCTGAGGCTGCAGCCCATAATTTTCTCGCGGGTTCTGTATTGGCGTCTGTTAACAATATTCCGAGCACCAATTTTGTAGTTTGAATCGCAGCAAATTACATACTGGCCGCTATGTCATGATTGATTAGATAATTTCCTAACACCGCTATGGCTATGTATGCTGTGAGTCGACCTGCGGATTAGCTACGGGTCATAAACCTGGTACTCCATAGAACAAGTGACACCTGTAGCATTCCAGTCTTGACGCCGGTTGTTTCTCAGCCCACATCGATTTCGCCCAAGCGTAATTCAGTGCTATGTTAATGAACGACAGACCATTTGTCAGGCCTCACGGGTAAACTGATGCAGTTGCAGTCTGCTGTGCCAGCGGACCTCGGTTCGACGCTCCGTAATAGTGTTTTACATTTTTTGCACAAATACAATCGTTTCCGTCTACAAACTTGTACTTTTTTATTTTATTTATTTAGCTAGTAAGCAAAGTGAGTACAATTCAAAAGTATGCAACAAAAAATGTTTCTAGCCATTACCTTAAGAGCCAGGTTCGTGTACAGTGGGGTCTTAGTCAATAATCTACTGTATACTAATAATAAATCCGTAACTAAATTTTTTCTGGTTATTTTCGGTTTTACAAAAATAATTGGTGTTAACATGTATATATAATTAGCCATCCTGAGACCGAAAATCGCTGTTTTGAAATTTTTGTCTGTCTCGATGTTTGTTACCTTTTCACGTGATAATGGCTGAACAAAATTTATATGAAAATTGGAATATAAATTAAGTAATAATAATAATTTATTTGACCGATCATAATAATGGTACACTTTTGGTTGGCACTCCCGATGAAGCAAAAGCTTGTGGCCGGGAGTGGAGTTTACATTGAATAATTAAAAAGTAATATTACAAGTTTAAGCCTACACTAAAATAATTATTTAATTGTTTAATTTAAATAATCAAATAAATGTAAGCAAAAGTAAAGTGATAAATATCAAAATAATAATACAAGAAAGAATAATATAAGAAATACAATGAAATTATATCTAATATATGTAAGCAAAAGAAAGTGATGAATATCAAAATAATAATACAAGAAAGAATAATATAAGAAATAAAATGAAATTATATCAAATATATGTAAGCAAAAGTAAAGTGATGAATATCAAAATAATAATACAAGAAAGAATAATACAAGAAATACAATGAAATTATATCAAATATATGTAAGCAAAAGAAAGTGATGAATATCAAAATAATAATACAAGAAAGAATAATACAAGAAATACAATGAAATTATATCTAATATATGTAAGCAAAAGAAAGTGATGAATATCAAAATAATAATACAAGAAAGAATAATATAAGAAATACAATGAAATTATATCAAATATATGTAAGCAAAAGAAAGTGATGAATATCAAAATAATAATACAAGAAAGAATAATACAAGAAATACAATGAAATTATATCTAATATATGTAAGCAAAAGAAAGTGATGAATATCAAAATAATAATACAAGAAAGAATAATACAAGAAATACAATGAAATTATATCTAATATATGTAAGCAAAAGAAAGTGGTGAATATCAAAATAATAATACAAGAAAGAATAATACAAGAAATACAATGAAATTATATCTAATATATGTAAGCAAAAGAAAGTGATGAATATCAAAATAATAATACAAGAAAGAATAATACAAGAAATACAATGAAATTATATCTAATATATGTAAGCAAAAGAAAGTGATGAATATCAAAATAATAATACAAGAAAGAATAATACAAGAAATACAATGAAATTATATCTAATATATGTAAGCAAAAGAAAGTGATGAATATCAAAATAATAATACAAGAAAGAATAATACAAGAAATACAATGAAATTATATCAAATATATGTAAGCAAAAGTAAAGTGATGAATATCAAAATAATAATACAAGAAAGAATAATATCAAGAAATACAATGAAATTATATCAAATATATGTAAGCAAAAGAAAGTGATGAATATCAAAATAATAATACAAGAAAGAATAATACAAAAATACAATGAAATTATATCTAATAATGTAAGCAAAAGTAAAGTGATGAATATCAAAATAATAATACAAGAAAGAATAATACAAGAAATACAATGAAATTATATCAAATATATGTAAAGCAAAACTATTTTTTTTCAAAGTGATGAACAAAATTCCTTTTATCAAAATAATAATACAAGAAAGAATAATACAAAAATACAATGAAATTATATCAAATATATGTAAAAGCAAAAGTAAAACTTTTGAATATCAAAATAATAATACAAGAAAGAATAATACAAGAAATACAATGAAATTATATCAAATATATGTAAGCAAAAGAAATCTGATGAATATCAAAATAATAATACAAGAAAGAATAATACAAGAAATACAATGAAATTATATCAAATATATGTAATTTGCAAAATAAAGATGATTTTTAATATCAAAATAATAATACAAGAAAGAATAATAAAAAATACAATGAAATTATATCAAATATATGTAGACAAAGAAAGTGATGAATATCAAAATAAAATACAAGAAAGAATAATACAAGAAATACAATGAAATTATATCAAATATATGTAAGCAAAAGAAAGTGGTGAATATCAAAATAATAATACAAGAAAGAATAATACAAGAAATACAATGAAATTATATCTAATATATGTAAGCAAAAGAAAGTGATGAAAATCAAAATAAGAGAACAAGCAATAATAATATACGAAATACAATGAAATTATATCAGGTAACACATAGAAGATTCGGTTAACTAAATAATAAAATGAAATAAAAAATATTTAATAAAACAATTGTAAAATAAATGCGAACTATTATGCAATAATATAATGGAGTAATAATTATCATATTTCAAACAAAAAGTATCCTACAACTTTGCTCGTTTTCCCTTCCTTTTCGAGATAAAAATTGTTTTATTTGAAATATTCCATAGCGTATTTTGAAAAAGCCATTTATTTAATTCCCAATATGCTCAGTTAATTTAAGAGAGCAATGTATTATGATAATACATTATTGAAAGAATTTTAGCTTCGTTCATTACATGTGCAGAAATTTTATCCGATCAAATGTAGCATTGTAAAATTCCTTTTACAGATCGAGAAGTTGTATTTTTTCGGATCAAATGTTTGCTAATTTAAAGAACAAAACTATTTTTTTTCAATAATTTATTGTCATAATATACTGCTTTCTTAAATTGATTGAGTATAATGGGAATTAAATCAATGGCTTTCCCAAAAGACAAATTGTATTAAACTTTTTTGTTTAAAATATTTCAAAGAATAACCCTCTGAAATTAATGATATCACTAACGGATCACCCTGTATTTTTCGCTTCCATTTAATAAGAAATCTCAACGAAGATCATTATTTTTGTAGAAATAGCTTTAACAGAGACCTCACGCTATTGCAGTCTACACATCTTTTACATTGCATAAAATAGATGAGTTTTTAAACTCATGATTATAATAAAATTGAAAGCGACAGAACTAAAAAAAATTCTAGCAGTATCTGACTGTATAATTAGGAGACTTAAGACCTTAATGCGTTTCGCGTGTACCCATTAAAAATGCGCAGAATTGAATAATATGAGAGACAAGAGTTTTATCTCAATTAGATAAATATATTTTGGCACGCACACGGCCTGTTTATTTATTTTCGTCGTCGGAACACGTTGTCATGCCTACGGAATGATGGGACGCTACGTGCCCCACGCCAAGCCTGCCTCCCCCGTAATAAATCACATTTGTCAACTTCTGGGCTTACTCCCCGCCACTATTTTTCTCGTATGAATTTGTGTCACATGACATGGAACTGTGATCCCGGCAGGATCTTGATACACTGGCCGTGTTCCACTTATATCCGTTTTTACAAGGCTGTTCTTTCCGAAAACATGTCTTGAATAACTTTATAATAATATGTATATTTGGCAGTGGACAGCTTAAAGTCTAGAGCAGTGATGTCAAAGCAAGCGCATTTTTCTGACCTTGACGTCGTGCGCGGGCAGCAAGCGCTAAGTATGGAAAGAGGAAGGGTTGTGTATATGAATAATCAACCTGTTGGATTAAGAAAACAGTGGTGCACAAACTTCAAACGGAACGTGAAATTTTATGTCGTTATTTTTATATGGCTTCTTTCTGTTTAATATTATCTTATTGTCTGTAAAACAAAACTACTAACACTGATTTCTTAATATGGCACTTGTGTTCTAAATCTTAATAACATAATAGAGAGTTAAGAAGGAATATTCACTTAAATTCCATAGTAGTATAATATTATACTGTATTAAGTGGATGAAACACATCATTCATAAAGAAAGTGATATTCCAAAGAAAGAGATTAAGTATGACATGATAAGTTGGAATTTATATTGATGGTACCTTTAGCCTTACAAAAGTAATCAATACTAATCAAAACAATATTACAGTACAAAGCAAAGTTACCTAGGTACTGTATCTGTTTTAAGTGTAAATGATATCACATAACAAAACTCTTATCGTATTATGCTTTTAAGGTGATATTTGTGAGCAACTTCCTATCATCAGAATATTAAATTATTTTCTCGAAATGTGCTGAAGCTATAGAGCTGACATTTTTACAACACATGGGTACGTATCTTTTGCTTATGATGTAACAGTAGTTGCTTTGTTAATTCATTTCCCTACAAACAATTTCCATACGAATATTTTCAAAATTTTCAATACACTATTTTCAGTAATACGTATATACGGTATATTAGATTTACGAAAACATTCTGTAAGGCTACTAAATAAATAGGCCTATACCTGAAAATTTCACTCTTCTATACGGGAAGTTGAGAAAATATTTCTTTTGAATAAAAAAATCAAACTTGTGAAAAATGAGCATTAAAATTAAAACTTACATTCTTATAATGCACTTATACTTCTCAGACAAATCTAAAAATTACCATGGATACAGTTTTAATAAGTTCTCTTCCCTTTATGCATTGAATCAGTGCTGGCCATCCCTGAATATAGCTCGACCAAGCGGCATGTACCACCTCTTTCGTCTGTCTCTTTCCTTTCCGCTGTAAAGCGCTCAGGCTCTCCTGGGCTCTAAAGCGCGCGCTTGCTCCTGTGGGCATCAATTGACATGCCTGGTCTAGAGGATGGTTAAATATGGTGAAAAACCAAGTATATTCTCTTTTTTTCATTTAAAATAGGCCTATTTAAAAAAATGACCGTTACCTTCTCTGTGCATCTTGTTGCTTAGCAACCCGCAACATATTATCATTACTGTGAAAACAAATGAAGTTTGAATATCATCGTATAATGTATTATATTCAAGATATTACTACGTAGTGCCTTGATCAGCGAATTCTGCATTTATTTTCTTGCACTGGTTACGGTAGTCTTTTAAAATACTTTTTTCTTAATTGGTTATTTTACAACTGTTTATCAACTGCTGTGGTTATCTAGCGTCTGAATGAGTTGAAGGTAATAATGCCAGCGAAATGAATTCAGAATCCAGCGCCGAAAGTTGCCCATCATTTACTATTTAATGGGTTGAGGGAGTATCAGGTAACTTGTCCGAACTAGGATTTGAACCCGAGTCCGCTCGTTGCAGGTCAGGCATGCTAACCGCATTAAAAGTTAAAGTTTCTTATTTTATGATTATGGTAGAATGATTTTCATGAAGCGGTGGCCGAACAGATGTTACTTTCCATTCTGCAAAGGAATTTTACAATGTGATATTTGTTGGGATCAAATTTCTTACTTACTTACTTACTCGCTTTTAAGAAACCCAGAGGTTCATTGCCCCCTCACATAAGCCCGCCATTGGTCCCTATCCTGAGCAAGATTCATCCATTCTCTATCAACATATCCCACCTCCCTCAAATCCATTTTAATATTATCTTCCCATCTACGTCTCGGCCTCCCCAAAGGTCTTTTTTCCCCCGGCCTCTCAACTAACACTCTATATGCATTTATGGATTCGCTTATACGTGCTACATGCCCTGCCCATCTCAAACGTCTGGATTTAATGTTCCTAATTATGTCAGGTGAAGAATACAATGCGTGCAGTTCTGTGTTGTGTAACTTTCTCCATTCTCCTGTAACTTCATCCAACCATATAGAACAATCGGTAATATAACTGTTTTATAAATTCCTAACTTTCAGATTTTTTGACAACAGACTGGATGATAAAACTTCTCAACCGAATGAAAAAAAAGCATTTCCCATATTTATTTTGTGTTTAATTTCCTCCGGAGTATCATATATATTTGTTACTGTTGCTCCAATGTATTTGAACTTCTCCACCTCTTCAAAAGATAAATTTCCAATTTTTATATTTCCATTTCGTACAATATTCTGGTCACGAGACATAATCATATACTTTGTCTTTTCCGGATTTACTTCCAAACCTATGTCTTACTTGCTTCCAGTAAAATTCCCGTGTTTTCTCTAATCGTTTGTGGATTTTCTCCTAACATATTCACGTCATCCGCATAGACAAGCAGCTGATGTAACCCGTTCAATTCCAAACCCTCTCTGTTATCCTGAACTTTCCTAATGGCATACTCTAGAGCAAAGTTAAAGAGTAAAGGTGATAGTGCATCTCCTTGCTTTAGCCCACAGTGAATTGGAAAAGCATCAGATAGAAACTGACCTATACGAACTCTGCTGTATGTTTCACTGAGACACATTTTAATTAATGGAACTAGTTTCTTGGGAATACCAAATTCAATAAGAATATCATATAAAACTTCTCTCTTAACCGAGTTATATGCCTTTTTGAAATCTATGAATAACTGATGCACTGTATCCTTATACTCCCATTTTTCTCTATTATCTGTCGAATGCAAAATATCTGGTCTATAGTTGATCTCTTACGCCTAAAACCACACTGATGATCCCCAATAATTTCATCTACATATGGAGTTTATCTTCTCAAAAGAAAATTGGACAAAATTTTGTACGACGTCAACAAACGTGATATTCCTCGAAAGTTACTACAGTTAGTCTTGTCCCCTTTCTTAAAGATGGGTACGATTATGGACTTCTTCCATTGTTCTGGTACAATTTCCTTTTCCCAAATTTCATCAACAAATGTAACTTTCCGTTCTGCAAAGGAATTTTACAATGTGATATTTGTTGGGATGAAATTTCTGCACATTTAAAGGGCAAAACTAAAATTTTTGCAATAATTTATTATCAAAATACACTGCTCTCTGAGCATATTGGGAATTCATTCAATACCTTTGTCAAAACACGCTTTGAAATGTTTCATGTAAAACAATTTTGATCTCGAAAAGAAGAAGAAGAAGAAACTAAAACGTGCAAAATTGTATTAAAATCTTTTATTTGAAATATTTGAAAGAATAACCCTCTCAAATTAATTCTAATTATTTATTAGTGTAAAGTCTTGGTCTGCATTAATTA
Source organism: Periplaneta americana (assembly GCA_025594305.2). Taxonomy (NCBI): domain Eukaryota; kingdom Metazoa; phylum Arthropoda; class Insecta; order Blattodea; family Blattidae; genus Periplaneta; species Periplaneta americana. Next base: position 199,609,245 of record JAJSOF020000003.1, on the reverse strand, counting down.
TGTACATGAAGTTGCATAATGTTGACCCGTAATTCTGTCTGTGATTTAGTCCAGTGGTTATGTAACATTTAGGTCAGCTGAAGGACATGTGAACACAATTGATTCTGCTTGTATTTCCTGGATATGCCCACATATAAAACCAGCTTAAATAGCGTAAATTTAAAGATTTTCTCTGGAAATTCGTTTCCAGTGAAGACGTTAAACGCTCTGACCTGCTTCTCGGAACCTCGCACGGTGTGCCCATGTTAAATCACCCGATTTCCAGCAACACTCTGTCTTCCACTGTGTTGGCGATTATTCTGCTCCAGGTCTTGTTGTAATGGCTGCATGATGGGGTGTGGATCGATGCTCTATTTTAGGCGAGGGCGAAAAGCAGAAAATAACTTCTATTAAAAAGCGCTTATTTTCCATGGTCCGTGCTGCACCTGGATACAGCGTGTACAGCTCTCAGGGATCCCCAGTAAAACGTGCATTGTGCTTTGCACATAACTTACTTCGATGTAACAGAGTTCATGTCTGGATTTGGATCTAGAAGACCGTGAATGAACCCCCTGCAGAGAAGTTCCCATAGAATCTCCCATAATAATAATAATAATAATAATAATAATAATAATAATAATAATAATAATAATAATAATAAAATAATAATTAATAATAATAGCATTAATAATAATAAATAATAATAATAATAATAATAATAATAATAATTAATAATAATTTATTTATTTATTTATTTTATTTATTTCGAAATATTAATGTGCAAAACAACAGCACAAGACCAATTACAGTTTAGCACAAAATAAAAAACAAAACAAAACAGAACAAATGATTATGAGAATGAATGATAGAAAATGGCAGTGAGATCAAATACAATCAATATAATGGTCGACATTAATCATTCACCAAATACAACAAAATAAATGGCAATATCTAACAAATAATAAAAGATATTAAATAACAAGTAAGGAATATCATGCATAGGCCTAATTAAAATCAAATCAGATCTTGCAAATTGGCACTTTTAATACATCTGGCTATTGGAGAAAGGGATTTAAATAATTTAGTGAAGAAAATTCTTTGACCACGAAAACCTTTCACGGGAATTCTAAGGCAGGTGTTATGTATAAAAGAATCACAATCAATGACACCATTAACAGCATTATTAAAGAAAGTGTAATCAATATCCTAATAATAATAATAATAATAATAATAATAATAATAATAATAATAATAATAATAATAATAAATAATAATAATAATAATAATAAATAATAATAAATTATAATTAAATTAAATAATAAATAAATAATAATAAATAAATAATAGGCGGCCGGGTAGCTCAGTTGGTAGAGCAGCTGGCTACGGACTGGAAGGTCCGGGGTTCGATCCCAGGTGGTGACAGGATTTTTTCTCGTTGCCAAACTTTCAGAACGGCCCCGAGGTTCACTCAGCCTCCTATAAAATTGAATACCGGTACCGGGTCTTTCCCGGGGGTAAAGGCGGTCAGAGCGTGGTGCCGACCACACCACCTCATTCTAGTGCCGAGGTCATGGAAAGCATGGGGCTCTACCTCCATGCCCCCAAGTGCCTTCATGGCATGTTACGGGGATACCTTTACCTTATAATAAATAATAATTAATAATAATAATAATTAATAATAATAATTCAATAATAACAAATAATTAATATAATAATTAACAATTAATAATAGTAATTAATAATAATTAATAATAATAATAATTAATAATAATAAATAATAATTAATAATAATAAATAATTAATAATAATAAATAGTAATTAATAATAATCATTTATAATAAAAATAATAATAATAATTAGTAATGCCGGCGGAAATGCCGAAATATCTTGAACACTCATCCCATTGTGCTTCACGATGGTGCTTGTTGTAACAGACTGCCCAACTAGTTAATTTACTTAACAGGTGGAACTGGGAAATTCTACAGCATCTTCTGCATTCTCCGGATATGAGTTCATAAAACTACGATTTTTTCACTAAGATGAAATTGTCACTCAGAGGGGTAACCTTTATAACTAGACAGATCATTATAAGAGCTCTATAGCAGTCAATTAGCTTAGAGCGAAGTGACGCGTGGATGGCATCCGTCGCCTTCCAGAGATGTGGCAATGGATACTTGATACTAGACGACATTATTTTTAAGAATTGTAATATTGAATATTAGAGACGTTCCGGTGCCGGGGATCGAACCCGGATCCTTGATTCTATGTACCAAGTGCTCTAACCACTGAGCTACGCCGAAGTTCAATCCACAGCACCGGATCGAATCCCTCTCGTCTAGTGTTTTTCCCTTTGTGGCCTGACTCCAAATTCGACATATATGTTGACATAATTTAAGTCAATTGCCTTTACAAAAAATATTGATAATCAGAGCGCTGTTTATAGCAACTATTCTTATCAGAGCATCCCAAGGGTTTGTGTAATCCATTTCGTCATGAATAACCCTGTATATGATAAGTGGTGTTAAAGCTCTTTAGAGTTATGTATAGAATATGTGAAAATATACAATAATTACATTAATAATACATAAATAACCTAATTAATAAGTGAACCTAATTTTATATTACAACTCACATATGTATAGGCCTTGCATAAGTTTCACATTGGCACTGATAACCTTCCACTTTACTCTCATCTCACTCACTGCACTGGCACTATGACACATTTCACTGACATTTTAGAACACATATCACTGACATTATATAACACATTTCACTGACACTCTATAACACATTTCACTCACATTATATAACACATTTCACTGACACTCTATAACACATTTCACTGACATTATATAACACATTTCACTGACACTCTATAACACATTTCACTCACATTATATAACACATTTCACTCACATTATATAACACATTTCACCGACACACTATAACACATTTCACTCACATTATATAACACATTTCACTGACACTATAACACATTTCACTGACATTATATAACACATTTCACTGACACTCTATAACACATTTCACTGACACTCTATAACACATTTCACTGACATTATATAACACATTTCACTGACACTCTATAACACATTTCACTGACATTATATAACACATTTCACTGACACTCTATAACACATTTCACTGACATTATATAACGCATTTCACTGACATTATATAACGCATTTCACTGACATTCTATAACACATTTCACTGACATTATATATCACATTTCACTGACACTCTATAACACATTTCACTGACATTATATAACACATTTCACTGACACTCTATAACACATTTCACTGACATTATATAACACATTTCACTGACACTCTATAACACATTTCACTGACATTATATAACAGATTTCACTGACACTCTCTAACACATTTCATTGACATTATATAACACATTTTACTGACACTCTACAACACATTTCACTGACATTATACAACAGATTTCACTGACACTCTATAACACATTTCACTGACATTATATAACACATTTCACTGACACTCTATAACACATTTCACTGGCATTATATAACACATTTCACTGACAATCTATAACACATTTCACTGACACTATAGTACACATTTCATTGACACTACAAGTTATCACTGATCGGAACTATTCACTGCACTGTAAAACTATAACTTCACTGACTCACCTCGCTTCACTGATACAACAACTCAAATAAGGCAAACAATTACACCCTTATTCATACTTATAAACAGAACTACATTTAAACTGGACATTTCTAGTCTAAGATCCTCTTCAAGCTATTTTTAAATAAGTTACAATTTAAACCAAGGGAAATACAGATAAGTGGCTATTGGAACCATAACTAACGTTCGCAATTCTCTGTAATTATTTAGTTGTCCACTAGCTCTATTGATTCGTTATGTAACGATGAAATTGTTTTTCAACACAGCATAAAGAGTGTGATTTCTGGGAATAATGCCTAATGTCTCCGCAACCCGCTATGCAAACTGGTAAGAGAGTTGTCTAATAGGCAGGCGTCAGACGATGATTCCAAGAACATGCAGCTTGGTAATTAAGTGCCGCGGGGTATGAACTCATTAGCAGAACTTGTTCCTTTTGACACCTCTTATCACTTTCCAAACTTTGTACTAAACTTTCCCTAACTTCCTGTGTAATATATTCGCGTCTATTCAGAAATATTGGGAGACTTTCTTTATTTAGAATGTAGCAGGTTATTTTTAATTTCAGTTGATTGCCTGGCTATGGGCTGTCGTTTTATTAATTTTTATTATATAAAATTTCAATGAGACCCATTTTATGGGCATTAAATAATACTAATATTAGGCCTATACCCTGTTGTAGATTCTGCTGTTTAGTCAACTCCTCGAAGACAGGTTTGAACCTCACAAGTGACACAAATATGGCACCACTTATAAGGCAACTAGGCCAGGATTGGACAACGAAGAACCAATCACGTGCCAGAAGGATAACCTACGGCCTATCATTGAAAGTTCTACCCCCATTGAGACTCCTATATACAGGGTGTTTCCGAGGTAGTGTTACAAACTTTCAGGGATGATGAGGAAGGGCACATGTATCAATTTTTGTTTATTTTAGTAGGTTATTTTACGACGCTTTATCAACAGCTTAGGTTATTTAGCGTCTGAATGAGATGGAGGTGATAATGCCAGTGAAATGAGTCCGGGGTCCAGCACCGAAAGTTACCTAGCATTTGCTCATATTGGGTTGAGGGAAAACCCCGGAAAAAACTTCAACCAGGTAACTTGCCCCGACCAGGAATCGAACCCGGGCCACCTGGTTTCGCGACCAGACTCGCTAATCATTATTCCACAGGTGTGGACCACATGTATCAATATGAGATCAGGAACCCTGGTCCGGAAATGACCAAGTCGAAAATTATAAGCAAAAATAGTTTTGTGGAAATGAAATAATTTTATTCCTCTGAATACCTTATTTATGTGTATTTATCTGTACATCTTACACATACTGTATTCATCTGACGTTGTTTACGTTGTCTCTTATTCCATTCAGTGCGCAGTCGAGGGGTGGGGACAGGAAACTACAGGCCACTCCATTCAGTGCGCTGTCTGAGGGATGGGGACAGGAAACTACACTAAAGCAATGTGTGTTTGTTACAGATAGCGTTTTGTAATGTATGTAATTGGACATGGTCGGTCCTGATATGCACGTCTGTAGACAGCAAGTTGCAGTGTCCAGTCGATCAGTCCTAGTGAAATGGAAGGAGTACACGAGTTCTAGCGGAATAAGCAGACCTGATTTTCGAATACGGATGAGCCAATGGGAACAGTAGACACGCTCATCAGGTTGTATCAGGAAGCAATGTAAATTACCCACGTTAATTAGGAGAAATATAATGATTCATCCGGCCCAAACCATCTTTCCACGACAGTTCCAAAGGTTAAGGGAAGGAGGGACACGTGGTGCCAAATTACAAGCTTCCATTTCCACACAACTATTTTTGCTTATATCTTTCAACTCAGTCATTTAGTGAAATGGAGGAGTACCGGACCAGGGTTCCTTATCTCAAATTGATACATGTGCCCTTCGCCATCATCCCTGAAAGTTTGTAATACCACCTCGGAAACACCCTGTATATACAAGCTCGTATACTATTTCCTTATCCAACTGCTCTGAGGATGACCACAACACAGCTGTCAAAACGTCAGCCACCAACACGAAGACAACGCGGTACAAGCCTCGAAGTTTCTTCGCAGACCATTTAAAAATATTATTTTATATCCAAATTACCCCAACCCATCTTATATTCGTAAGTAAATATTAGGATCTGCAGCCCTTTTCCAAATAGTGCGTGAATTGTAGCATTAACTTACTCTGACAAAAATTTGTTAATAATGATCAATTTACATTGTAGCTATTGTCTTTTATATGGGGCGTTGAAATTTATAGTTTATCCATGACTATAACGAAAAACATGCCTTTACTAAATACTTTTGCGTTAGTAAAGTAGGCTTTTATTCAACATTACTTTATTCCACTCGTGAGATTAAGACTTTACCTCACAGTTTGAACTTTATCTCACAGTTCATTAGTAATTTCCCAGTACCCGGGCACACACGTATACTTTTCCATTGAACTATTACTCAAGAAGTTAATCCACTTATATTTGCCTTCAACAGTTAACTTTCTTTTTTCTTTAATGTATCACATCACATTATATTGTACATGTTTATTGTATTCAGGACCCTTGTGGTCACTCAAATTTTTTGAGCCGATGTCTATAATTTAGAAATATTATTATTAGTTACTAGATGTCACTACCTCTACTTCTTTATTACCATTTCTTAAATATACATACACTCAATCTCCTTCTCTTTTCTCTATCTGCTACGTCGTAATTTGTGCATTGCATCCATATCTAATATGTATTTTTTTTTAAATTTCGTAATAATTTACCTTTTGGGAGGCGAAGAGACTTGAACCTGCGAAGTTGGGTTTATAGGATTTTAAAACTACACGCGTCAGTCAACTGAGCTAAGCAGACACGATGATTAATTACGTTTTAATATTCCTCTTAAGTTTACAGAAGTAAAATGTAAAATTATTTTAATCACATTAGTCCCGTGAACACTTCTAAATTCATAATCCCTGAAACTTCAAAAATATGAAAATACACGTTTAAAATGAAAAATATATATATATTAAAATTATATAATTAATAATCATGGCCTCCTACATCATGATCTACCTAGTACACGTATCGATTCTAAAATCCATGTCATGATATGTGATTATATGAGGACTTATTTTCAACATATTTTCTTTTATAAAACCTAATTTTTCGTTATGGTCATGGATAAAATTACGTATGGTACTTGTGAGCGTGATCTTTATTGCGCTCGTGTAATTTAAGCGCGAGGCTGACGCCTCGTGCTTAAATCTTTCCACTCGCGCAATAAAGATGCACTTACCTCACAAGTACCATAAATAACTATTATATTTTCTGAATTGCATCACCACCAGTGATTTCGCCCTAGGTTGAGAAACACGGCTTTGAAACATTTGTGGAGTTAATATGCGACATGGATACGAACTGATGTGTGAGAGGCAAGGCTTTGCTGTGATGTCATTTCTCTGCTTTGACAATGTCTCGCCACCTCACATTAATATCTATGCGTACGTTCTTTTTTTTTCACATATACGCAGAGAAGAGACAGGTCCGACAACTTGAAAAATGGCAGTGTCTGGAATGCGTAAATTATTTCAGTACAGCTCATATAGAGCCAAATATAAAATACACATTATGTTGACAATTACAAGTGTGCGGTGTTAAATTTCCCAGTCTTGATATTTTGATGGACGCGAAGAGAGGGGTCAGGGACATTCCAAGCTGAACGAAATTGCTTTGCCCTCACGCAGAGGAAGGAAGGCAAAATTTACAGTCGCAGAATCTTCCATTTCGACTAGTCGAGGCGAAAATAAAAGAGCACATAAAATTATTTTAAGTGAAGTTTATAGTCGAATTACCGATAACTCTTTTGTTATGAAGAAAAATGTAATATAAACTAATGTAGTGTAATTGATAATATATTTTATGCTCGACCATGCCGAAATGTAGTAATTATACACCTGGTAGAAGCCCTTTAATGGACCTCATTAAAGTACACTACAAGTACCATAAATAACTATTATATTTTCTTGAATTGCTATTCATTAAAGTTCAGGTGTTCCACCAATCAGAAAATGCCATTGTAGCAATTTGAAAGGGCAAGTATCGACTATTCTCGGATATGCAATCGAAAGACAACTGTTTTCGCAGGAGTTCTGCGACAATTTTAGTAGACGCTGGCGGCGACATCACAACATTGAAACGTCACGGAGGCTGGAAATCCAATACTGTCGCAGAAGGTTATGTTGAAGAATCGATCCAAAATAAAATTGAAACCTCGAATACAATATTAAACTCAGACGAAAAAAACAACACAAAAATTAACATCAATTCACCGTCATCTTCCAGCCTTTCACAAAGCACATCCCCGCGAATTCATTTCACCAATTGCACAATAAATCACATATATTTGAAATAAAGTCAGTTCTGTTACTATAATAATTAGCGTTAATTGTAAATAATATTCAAATAAATTCAATTTGTCATCTCGTTTTTCAATGTACAGGGACATCATTTTATTTTTACTTCAATTTTTATTGTACCTGAGTTTTTTAATATACTTCACTCCCACCCCTTCAACCGTCTTCCACACAGATCCAAGACCGTATATACAGTCATAGTAGCCACAGTACGTTCCAAAATATGTTCGCATTTTCCAGTGACAAAAGAGCTTTCAATATTGAATCGTTTTCGCACAGGTACTGTCGTCCATTTGCCTACGTCGTATCCCGATTTCCCCAATCAGCTTTTATTCGCCAGCTAGTGGTTGGGCTGTCTTAGCTCTTTTCTGAGAACATTAATTTCTGTTAGGAAATGGACGTCTACGTAATATTATACAACTGTTTAAAATAACTTAAATAAAAGGACCTCGTTAAATAATTAACTGTCACGTGATTTCCCTCCTTTCTACGACCATACGACATAACCACTTGGACGGACAGTAGATAGCATGTCTGAGTAATTTTATCTTTTCGGGCAGAAGTGAAGATTGAATTTACAGTACGTAAGGTACTCTTTTATAGAGTAGGTACAGAATTATTTCAACATGAGTTACTAGTACGAAGGACGAAACTGGTAATTGGAATTAAGCACAATAGTCTATACTGCGATAATATGCACAAAAGAACTGAAGCCTGTATCGAAATGAACGGCCATCATTTTCAAAAATGTGTTTAATATCTATATTATGATTATTTTTCAATTTAACTTCATTGTCTATATTGTACGCTAATGTGCTGTAGACAGTATAATATACACTGCATAATGAATACGTCCGCATGGACAGCTCAGTTCTTGAGTAAAAACACTCATTGTTAATACTGTACTGTATTCTGATTAAACGAAAACCTAATGAAAATTATCAAACTCAAAAGCGCAATATTTCCTAGTTTACGTAAATGGATGAACTACTTTTCTTCCCTCCTATACCTAGTAAAGAGATTTGTTTGTATATTACGTCAGTATCATCGAACTCCAGTCGTGGAAGAGGATAGCAAACGGCTTTGATCCAGAGGTATAGGCAAGTTAATATTAAAAATGTTAGTAAAAATAAAATGATGTCCCTGTATAATTCAATTTCAAGGTTATATCAAGATTAATGTTTATTTTACTCTCTAGATTATATCAAGGTCAATGTCGACATTTGTTTCTCGGAAAAAATCAATACTTTCGCGTCTGCGCACATCTCATAATTTACGAGGTATTGCACAAGGTCAGTTCCGCTCCTCAGTCAGATAAGAATAACATGAATACTTATGAATAATTTCAAGTCAGAAATGTGGTCGAGCATAAAAAGTCGTATGAAACTTGACTATAATGGTAATTAAGACGCTCGTATGAAATTATAAAACGAGCGCAAGCGAGTTTCATAAACATTCTCGCGTCTTAATTACTACCATTATAGGGTCGTTGCATAATGTAGGCCTACAATTATGATAGTCCCCTGCGAATTTTTTGCTATAGATCTATGCTTTTTTAACTGACAGTGCTATGTGGCGAAATATCTACTATATACAGATTAATTTTTTGATCCTACAAAATGATCTGTTATGGTTACTATTTCTTGTTAATGAAAAAAATATATATGGCCCGTCCTCATGTTGCGGATAGGGGAGACGGCCTCCAGATATGGAGGGTAGCTGCGAATATATTGAATAAGCAGTTGTGCACAGCTGATAAGGGGTGGTCCTCCAGCTTGGGGGTTGGGCTCTTAAAGTTTGATTTTATAAAACAGTTATATTATCGGTTGTTCTGTATGGTTGTAAAACTTGAACTCTCACTTTGAGAGAGGAACAGAGATTAAGGGTGTCTGAGAATAAGGTTCTTAGGAAAATATTTGGGGCTAAAAGAGATGACGTTACAGGAGAATGGAGAAAGTTACACAACACAGAACTGCATGCATTGTATTCTTCACCTGACATAATTAGGAACATTAAATCCAGATGTTTGAGATGGGCAGGGCATGTAGCAAGTATGGGTGAATCCAGAAATGCATATAGAGTGTTAGTTGGGAGGCCGGAGGGAAAAAGACCTTTGGGGAGGCTGAGACGTTCATGGGAGGATAATATTAAAATGGATTTGAGGGAGGTGGGATTTGATGATAGAGACTGGATTAGGATCAATCTTGCACAGGATAGGGACCGATGGCGGGCTTATGTGAGGGCGGCAATGAACCTGCGAGTTCCTTAAATCCATTTGTAAGTAGGTAAGTAAATCCCCTGCGAATTTTTTGCAATAGATCTACACTTATTTTAATTGACAGTGCTGTGTGGCAGAATATCTACTAGCCTATATAAAGATTAATTTTTGGTGCTACTTAATTATCTGTTATGGTTATTATTTCTTGTTAATGGAGAAAAATTCGCTCCGACACCGAGGATCGAACCCGGGACCCCCAGTTTTACGCACTGGGTGCTCTAACCACTGAGCTACGTCCAGGCCGGATCGAATCTTTCTCCTTTTGGTTTTTTTTCTTTCTGTAGGACCACAAAATTAATATGTACATAGATTATTCGTTTTAGAGTGTACACAGGCTGGATGAGTATATATATTTCGGTGAATGAGTGAGTGATATGATGAGTGATAGTGATGATGGTGATGGTGAGTTTCGTGAGTGAGTGAGTGAGTGAGTGAGTGAGTGAAACATTTAAAAGTTTCGTCAAAACTCGTTCTTGCGAGAGAATTTGAGACTCAGAGGAAGTTTCTTTGTGAGCTCGAAGCTCGTTGACCACTTCTCTCAGTCCGATTTTCGCCGTTCCATATTGGATGAGTAGACCCTATCCCAGGCCTGCAAGAATCCGTAAGTAAGGGAAATATGACGTCAGCGTCGCTCCATCTCTATTGGTGATGATCGATTCCGCGTATAGTTGTTTACATTCTCTGCCCTTGTAAAGGTCCATCAGTGGCGGCATGTAATTTTCAAAAAGGATTGTAATAAATTCACTGTATTTATAATGCGTTATCTCGTTTCAAGGTTTACAATTATGCTAGCTTTTCTGTCGGTAGTTTGTTTGAGATTTCCTTGCAACTATCATGCTTTAGATTTTCAAAAACTTTCCCCCCATCATAACCTACGGAAACATAAATTTATAGCATTTAAGGAATGAACCTTGAAAGTCACTATTAATTTCAATTCAAATTGAACACAACGAGTGACGTCCTTAATTTTACAGTATATAAATAAATAATCAATATACAGTTCGTAACAATGAACTTACCCGAAAGTTTGTGCATTCCATAATTACTAATATTATGAATTGTAATTTATTATTAATTGTAGGCTAAATATTGAGTGTAATTAGTTACCACTGCCACTGGGTATTTAAATTTGCAGTGTGAATAAATAATTACATACATATACATTTGATACATACATACATACATACATACATACATACATACATACATACATACATACATACATACATACATACATAAATAATTAAATACATATTTTGGTCCAGAGATCGTCATTTGCTTGGTTTCCGCAATGACAATTCCTTTAAGTCTAAAATTCCACATTCAGTATTCTCAACCTAACACACATAAAATTTCCCTCTTTTACCGATTTAATGTGACATATTGATTTTTAGTTGTTTAGGCTTTTAACAATATTATTTTTAGAGACGTTCGATATAGTAATAATTATAAATTGGAAACTTACTCACTGCATTTTCACCTAAATAACTTGCAATTTAATTATTGTTTTTAAATATTTACAAAAATTAATTAAACTCTACAACTCCATTAAGTCACTGCATTCGTGATGCATATTATATTAAGGAAGCCGTGAAAAATTAACAAGATTATAGACTCATCATAGACTGGGGGAAAAAAGACAGACGTATATCAATGCCTGCTGAGTAAGTAAACACAGAAAACATTTTAAAGCAACAATGTTGAAGATAGATATTTTTGTTTTGCAAATTTGCCGTCATTGAACAGAAACCAAGATGAAGATTTCATTGCAACTAATTAGAAATTCATCTTTCAGGTACAGTATGTAATAAACGATCTTCGCACAAAGTAATGTTTTTTATACACGAGCGATATGTTTTCTTTTAACTCTTGAAATTGAAAAAGTTCAACTACGTTTCGCTTTTTCAAACTTTTCTTCGAACATGAAAACTTCAACATACCGCTCTTGTACCGCATATTACTAATACAGTTTCATTTATCATCTGATATCTTCTTCTATCCCGAACTCTTCTCCCATTCACTATTCCTTCCAGTACATCCTTTAGTAGGCAGTTTCTTCTCAGACGGTCATTTCCTGATAGTAAAATTCATAACAAACTCCTTCATGTGTTTTAGTCTCCAAGTTTGATCGTCGCACCTCCTGAACAGAAATCATCGCTGCCAACATCTGTAGACGAGGCGTGGTGACGTTCAGCTGGAAACATGCGTGTACGTCGGTCATACATCCCCTCGGCCCCCTCCACTGTCAGAGCGATAAAGTCAAGTCGAACTGCGGACAGGTCAGGAAAACAATTATCAGCGTGCGTGTAAAAACGGAATTCACGTTCGTCCAATCAGATAAGCAGACATTTCTGCGACATTGCAGGCCACATACCTGACCGGGCAATTATAGAGTGGATTTACTTTCAAGTGACTCGGCTGAAAGCAATATATTAAGGTAATTCCAAAACAGAATGTGGTGCCCACTGCACCATAGGATTTATTGTTGAAGTATAGTAAACATTTCCTCTGGTAGCTGAGCGCCATAGCACGTGTTTGCCGTTCACTGAATTCGGGTTACTTCTGGTCGACAAGATGGGAGATGATTTTTCTTCTTCATAGATCCTCCCGTTTCCTCGAACACTGAATATTTCACTCCACGAATAAACTTCAATTGTCGTCCTGAGCGATCTGGTACGTTCCTTGCTAGACGTTAGAATGTTAGGTAGGGCGAGATAGATGTATTTTAAAAGCCAATAGAAATTTTAACATAACTTTTTCCGAGATAAAAGTAAAGGTTTGGATCCCGTTCAAAATTTTCTGACCATTTCCCGTCGATGTTGCATTTCAACGCTCGGTAAGCTGGTAGTTGAAGGCGTGATTGGATGAATACTACTACAGTTACTACTACCTCTTCTCTTCTCTTCTCTTCTCTTCTCTTCTCTTCTCTTCTCTTCTCTTCTCTTCTCTTCTCTTCTCTTCTCTTCTCTTCTCTTCTCTTCTCTTCTCTTCTCTTCTACATTCTCTTCTCTTCTCCATTCTCCATTCTCTTCTCTTCTCCATTCTCTTCTCTTCTCTTCTCCATTCTCTTCTCTTCTCCATTCTCTTCTCTTCTCCATTCTCTTCTCTTCTCCATACTCTTCTCTTCTCCATTCTCCATTCTCTTCTCTTCTCCATTCTCTTCTCTTCTCCATTCTCTTCTCTTCTCCATTCTCTTCTCTTCTCCATTCTCCATTCTCTTCTCTTCTCCATTCTCCATTCTCTTCTCTTCTCCATTCTCCATTCTCTTCTCTTCTCCATTCTCCATTCTCTTCTCTTCTCCATTCTCTTCTCTTCTCCATTCTCTTCTCTTCTCCATTCTCTTCTTTTCTCCATTCTCCATTCTCTTCTCTTCTCTTCTCCATTCTCTTCTCTTCTCTTCTCCATTCTCTTCTCTTCTCCATTCCCTAATGATGCTGTATATTAAGAACCAAGATAAATTCAGTACTAATCAAGACATTCATCATTTTAATACAAGACATAAATCAGATCTTCATCTACCCTCTGTTAGTCTAAGCTGTTTTAAAAAAGGAGTTCGCTATTCATGTATAACAGTCTTCAATGCACTGCCTAATTATCTTAAAGATTTGAAGAACAACGAGAAAAGGTTCAGAAAAGAATTAACCAAATTTCTACATACTCATACCTTCTACCAATTGATGAATTGTTTATGCTTGTGAATTGAATTATTCTTTAAATGACATGTACAATTTTATATAGCTCAACTAAAATATGTTTTTATATTGACTTAATCTGTTTACTATGTATTATATTTTTGTTTAGCATAACTGATGAATTGTATCGTACTGTAAATTGAATAGTATACTGTATGGTCAACTGATGAATTGTTTAAGCTTATAAATTGAATTAATCTACTTCATATGAATTGTATAGCTTAACGAAAATAAGTTTGTAAATTGAACTAATTTGATTGTATATGTTTGTATAGTTTGGCTGATGAATTGTATATGTTCTTAAAATGATTACTAGTAAGTGTAGCTCTACTGATGAATTGTATATAGACTTACCGTAAATTGAATGGTAATATGTATAGCTCAACTGATGAATTGTTTATGATTATAAATTGAATTAATCTACTTGATATTAATTGCACAAATTTGTATAGCTTAATGAAAGTATGCTACTTTGTATTGTATATATTTGTATAGATTTGGCCGATGAATTGTATATGCCTTAAATTGAATAGTAATCTATATAGCTCTACTGATAAATTGTTTGTGTTTGTAATTTGAAGTAGTTTGCATGATATGTATTATCAATTTCTGTATATCACAACTGGTTGACTTGTTTATGCATTAAATTTAATTAAATTGTTTTGTATTATAATATAGCTCAACTTTCTGAATGATCGTTTGCTTTGTAAATTTAATAATCTGATTGGCTATCTATTGTATACTTTTAGTAGAGCCATCGATGTTGGTCAGTCGACAGACTCGCTGGACTGCTGATCCGGAGCTGCTTCGGGCTTGGGTTGGATCCCCTTTGACTTTGGTTTCTTCGGAGGTTTTCCCCAGCCGTGGGACTGAAGCCGGATGGTCTATGGCGAGTCCTCGGCATCAACCATTTGATTTGATTACCCCATTTGATTTGATTACCTGGTTGGGTTTTCTCCATTCTTTCCCCCACCGAAAAGGCAAATGCCGGGTAATATTTTGAATCCTCGGACCTCATCTCATCTCACTACATCTCGCCAAAATGTAAAAAAATGTAAAAAATGTAAAAAAATTGTACAAAATTGTAAAAATTGGAGAAAATTACTAAATTGTAAAACTATAAAAATTTGTAAAAATTGTAATTGTAATATTGTAAAATGTTGACATGTTCCACATCTTAAAGCTTCATTGCTCATGTAAGATCTATGGAATAAAATAAATGAATGAATGAATGAATGAATGAATGAATGAATGAATGAATGAATGAATTCTCCATTCTCTTCTCTTCTACATTCTCTTCTCTTCTCTTCTCTTCTCTTCTCTTCTCTTCTCTTCTCTTCTCTTCTCTTCTCTTTCTCTTCTCTTCTCTTCTCTTCTCTTCTCTTCTCTTCTCTTCTCTTCTCTTCTCTTCTCTTCTCTTCTCTTCTCTCTGCATAATTTATTATAATTTTACCATTTCTTTTTATTGTTCTTTTTAAGCGTAACTTGTTCGTTTTTGTGACGAATATTTACTTTAGATTGAATCAAGTCCCTTAAGGCGAGAGATACACCATTGACCTGCAAAAATTTAATGAAATTCATTTATTTTATAATCTCAGTTACTATAAAATCTAAATGAAACTGATACTTCAGATGTTTTTCAGCCTCCTTGGAAACCGAATTTCGATAGTATGATATAACTGCGTCAGTCACTTGTCATGATTTTGTATCTTAGTAACAGATTACAATATCTTGCGTATTATTTTTTATTGAGAGATCGTTGTGGATCTGTTAGTCATAGGAAATTATAATATACTGGCTCACAATTACTATTTTATGTACGATGATTTCACCATTTTACCTGTTAGAGACACATTAAAGGGTATCATATATTCTGCCAATGAGGATATTTAGGAACTTCATAGTGACGCCGTGTGTATTCACTTCTCACTAGAATGGGGAATGATGAATTGTTTCAGAATGTTCTTGACACGGGCGGCATCTGTCATCTTGAATAACTCTCAGCAAAAATTTGTCATACTGTCAAGTCCCAACACTTGAACTTAAGCGTCAGTTATGACTGCCTCTAACTCTCTGTTTGTGGCTTCATTTTTTCCTCTTTGTCATAAAGGTATGGGTTACAGTCACACATCCTTCTCATTTCTTGAATCTTGTGAGACATAGGCTGCATGCAATACATAATGTCGTCTTCTTTATTGTCACGTGGCATTTTTAAAGTGATTATCGTGTTGTTAATAGCTAAGTATTTCCGTATTTGTCATAATTTATTAGATTTTGTTCCACGAAAGCACCATCTTCATCAAATTATTTCTCTATTCCTAGCATCTACGACCGATGTCCTTTTTCTAGTCCTCTCCCATATTATTTTATTTAATATTGGACTAGACGAATCAAAAGCTCCGTAATTTTAAGATTTTTTGTGAGCTAGTTTACCTACGGCTCCCTTTGAGGGAAGGTAAGAGATAGTGAACTGCTAAGGATGGTTTATGAAGGCGTCATTTCAGTTTTTTACAATTCATGTTGAAAAATAGTCAGCTAAGCCTCTTGTTAATAACATATATCAAAATATAATTAATTATTTATTCCGTCTTATGGCTTAAGCATTGATTACATATGAAAGAAAACACTGATGTGTTACATCATATTTAGTTTTAATACTAACGTTTTCGCCCTTTGTAGGGCATCTTCAGGTACGAGATATGTATGTATTTATTCACACTGCAATGGGTATGTACCCGGTGGCAGTGGTAACTAATTACACTCAATAAAGACAACAATAAACTTGTTAATTAAAAATACACTTAATAATAATACCAATAATTAAAACAAATAATTAATACTAATAATAATAATAATAATAATAATAATAATAATAATAATAATAATAGGGAGTATCCTAAATTAAATGAAGCGCGATCACTTAAGTTAACATTTAAAATAAATCTAATTTGTATCTTAAATCTAAGTTCGAACTAAAACCCACGAGTATGATCTGTTCATATCTGCACAAGTACCTTTCCACATTACACTCATTTCGCTGTCAACTCACTCACTGCACTGGAACTACGACACATTTCACTGATTCTATCCTGAATTCACTAACACTTCAAAAACATTTCACTGTTCAAAAACTTTACACTGCCACTATAAACTATAAAGCTTCCCTGACAGGAACACGTTTCACTGACATAACACACTTCGCTGACACAACACACTTCACTGACACAACATAATAATATAACAGATATAATCTAAAATAAATTACAAAAACTTTGCTTTACATTTGGATATGACATAACTAGAGTAAAAATATGACATACTGACAATATTAATCCAAAACAAATTAAAAAGATCATGTGTACGGTGATGATTTTAGATTTTCGCATGATTTTATAGGAGAGCACAGAATACTTAACGAGAATTTTACTCGCTCCATTGAAATTAGCCAGTTTATATTGTCTTTTACGACTCTACATTCAGTAATAACAGGTTTTTTTATATTTATAGTAATTGATTGATTATACTATGACCAGCACATTGATTACTACTCCCTGTATGCTTCTCTATTTACTTTCAACAAGTTATTGGCAACAGTACAATATATTTAGGACACCAATGTATTGAGATCTACTTTGTATGCCACCATCACGTATTCAGTATTACTTCATAGCTATGCAAACTTACGTCGTTTTAATTTGTTTTTAATATTTGACATGATTTTTTAATAGGTAATATATGTACTTGGTGCTGATGTGATGTAGGTACGAGCAAATGAACACTCACAAGTTTAATAATAAAGAAATTTTAATTTCAATTAACAAAAAAAATTGTTTATTATTATTATTATTATTATTATTATTATTATTATTATTATTATTATTATTACTAGCCGTACCCGTGCGCTCCGCTGCACCCGTTAGAAATAAATATAAAGTAATTACATAATTAAAATAGGACATTTGATCCAGGGAACATTCGTGTTTGATAGAAGGATAAATCGTTTAATATGTTACTTAATTTAAATTGTATCCAAATAATTAAAATGCGATCATTTTGGTCCAGAGACACTCATTTGATGCAATGACAATTCCTTTAACATGTTTCTTAATTGTTATTACATGCAACCATAGTTTAATGAAGATTGACATCATTTAGATTTAATGTGTATATTTTATTTTACTTGTTATAGGTTTCCATTGAATTATGGTAATGACATAATTTTAACCCTTGTTTTCTACGTATTCAGTAAATGGCGCTTGGCCCACTATGGTACTGAACCCTTCAAATAACTTATATTATATACTATAATATTACATTGCATATATTATATTATATTATATTATATTATATTATATTATATTATATTATATTATATTATATTATATTATATTATATTATATTATATTATATTACTAGCCGTACCCGTGCGCTCCGCTGCACCCGTTAGAAATAAATATAAAGTAATTACATAATTAAAATAGGACATTTGATCCAGAGGAACATTCGTGTTTGATATAAGGATAAATCGTTTATTATGTTACTTAATTTAAATTGTATTTGCATAATTAAAATGCGATCATTTTGATCCAGAGACCACTCATTTGGTCATAAAAATTATTTTAGGAAATACAGGAAACGAATGTACACAATAGCCTATCAAGTTTTCTGTGCATAATAAGCTATTTTAATCTTACATGTCCTCGATTCACTCAGAAGTTACTGTGATAACATTATAGCATTATGTCCATCTAGAGAAACTACACTTTCCAATGGTGAATTAATAATTAATTATACAAATCGGTTAATTTAGCTTTCGATATTACTTCATACAAACACAGAAACATTCTCTGTAGGCTATCTTTCAGAGCTTTCGATTGTTGCTGTCCAAGGCCCCTTATAGACGAAGTCATTTGTTTTTTAATTCATTACAAGGCCTTAGATGGCAATTATTTTAATTTTAAAACTCATTTATCTCATTAAATATCAGTCCTATCAAACTTTTTCAAGGAATAAAGCTTATCGGAAATTATTTTTAAAGAAACCTTTGTTATGTAATATTTTTCATGAAAATCAATAATAAGCGAGATATTTCGATTTATTTAATTCAGGCCCCCTTATAACCCCCTTTTAAATAATGTATTTTGAATGTCATATAGCCTAAAATCTAAGTTACAACGAACTTAATTTATATTCCAATTTTCATCGAAATCCGTTCAGCCATTATCGCGTGAAAAGGTAACAGACAGACAGACAGATATACAACAAACATTTCAAAAAAGCGATTTTCGGTTTCAGGGTGGTTAATTATATATGTTAGGACCAATTGTTTTTTAAAAATTGAAAATTATCAGAAAAATTTCGGCTACAGATTTATTATTAGTATAGATTATTAGTATTACTACCGTCATTATTAACAATGTTCATTATTAACAAAAGCAATGTTTCGCCCTTCGGCAGAGTTTGTGCTTATTGATGTGATTCTTCAATATCGAAGCCCGACAACCCCCCCCACATCACTGCGTTGCGTGCGTAGTAATGGGAGCATTCCAAATCCGGATTTCCGTGCGCTAATGTACCTTCCTGTTATTTACATGTGTTCGGGACTTTTTCAATACTTGCAGATCAAAACATGGAAATGCTTTCCTCTAGTGCAGAGCAAAACTATTCAATTATTCAAATACACAAAAATGTGAGCAATTAGTGTTTGCATTACGTAACATATGTAATTGCTATAGCAACATTTATTTATGTTCTATCCTAGAACAGAAGAAAATAAAATGAAGTCAGAGATTCAGGTTGCTAAGAGACAACTGCGTAACAGTAATATACGTTACAAGAGCGGTATGTTGAAGTTTTGATGTTCGAGGAAAAGTTTGAGAAAGCGAAACGTAGTTGAGCTTTTTTAATTTCCGATAATTGAAAGAAAACATACCGCTCGTGTATCGTACATTATTTTGTGCGAAGATCGTTTATTACATAGCTGAAAGACGAATTTCTAATTAGTTGCAATGAAATCTCCATGTTGGTTTCTGTTCAATGACGGCAAAACAAAAGTATATATCTTCAACATTGTTGCTTTAAAATATCTTTCTTCAACAGTGTTGCTATAAATGTTTTCTGTGATTTACTAACCATGTCATTCAGGTCCAGGTGGTAGATGCTGTGATATACGTCTGTCTTTTTTTCCCCAAATCTA
Organism: Periplaneta americana; assembly: GCA_025594305.2. Taxonomy (NCBI): domain Eukaryota; kingdom Metazoa; phylum Arthropoda; class Insecta; order Blattodea; family Blattidae; genus Periplaneta; species Periplaneta americana. Next base: position 199,589,006 of record JAJSOF020000003.1, on the reverse strand, counting down.
TGATGAGACTGGAATCTTGTTGATTTTTTCACGGCTTCCTTAATGTTACTTGCATCACGAATGCAGTAACTTTAATGGAGTTGTAGAGTTTACTTAATTTTTGCAAATATTTAAAAACAATAATTAACAGTGCAATTTAGGTGAAATTGCAGTGGTAAGTTTCCAATTTATAATTATTACTATATTGAACGTATCTAAAAATATCTTAAAAGCCTAAAGCATTAAAATCAATATGTCACTTAAGCGGTAAGAAAAGGGAAATTGTTATGTGTGTTAGGTTGGGAATACTGAATGTGGAGTTTTAGACTTTCCGCTGATTGGTTTTGTGCGGAAACCAAGCAAATACGCACGATCTCGCACAATAGTAATATACGTTACAAGAGCGGTATGTTGACGTTTTCATGGTCGAGGAAAAGATTGAAAAAGCCAAACGCAGTTGAGCTTTTTTAATTTCCGAGAACATGAAAACAAACATACCGCTCGTGTATCGTACATTATTTTGTGCGAAGATAGTTTATTACAACCTGAAAGACGAATTTCTAATTAGTTGTAATGAAATCTCCATGTTGGTTTCTGTTTAATGACGCCAACTTCGGAACATCAAAATATCTTTCTTCAACATTGTTGCTATAAAATGTTTTCTGTGTTTACTGTACTCCAGCAGGCCGTGATATACGTCTGTCTTTTTTTTTTTCCCCAGTCTATAAATGCGAACTTAAAACAAACGGTAATGTTATGTAATGATTTATTTTTCATTTTAATATTTTAACAATATTATTTATATAACATATTGCAGTAATAACATCGGCATCTGGAATCTTGTTGATTTTTCACGGCTTCCTTAATGTTACTTGTATCAGGAATGCAATAAGTTTCGTGGAGTAGTAGACTTTACTTAATTTTTGCAAATATTTAAAAACAATAATTAACGTTGCAATTTAGGTGAAATTGCAGTGGTAAGTTTCAATTTATAATTATTACTATGTTAAACGTCTCTAAAAATAATATGTGAAAAGCCTAAAGCAGTAAAATGAATATGTCTCTTTTTAAGCGGTAAGAAGAGGGAAATTGTTATGTGTGTTACGTTTGGAATACTGAATGTGGTATTTCACACTTACCGGTATTGGTTCTGTGCGGAAAACAAGCAAATATGCACGATCTCGCACAAAATTGTTTGTTAGATAAGTGACAGAATTGTTTTTTCTTTATGATGTTAGTACATGGTTGAGTGGAAGAAAAGGCCTGATGGCCTTAACTCTGCCTGGGAAAATAAAACTATTATTATTATTATTATTATTATTATTATTATTATTATTATTACATGCATAAGTCGTTACCTTAATACTACAACTAGATAACTGTACTTTTACGTGAAAATGTGTTATCTACATTTCCTGAATGCTTAAATTATGCTTCTTTGTATGCTACAACTACAGTAGATAAGTGAGTGTTTCATGTTCTTAAAATGTTGGTTGTAAAAATAGGTGTTATCAAAACAGTTAATACATTTTGTAACGATACAGTTAGGAACGGCATCTTAACTTGTAAACTTGTAGCATATAAACCAGCCTGCACAAACGGCGCTCATTGAACGCGGCCGCTCCTTCGGAGCGGGAGAGCCGTCCAAACAGCTCACCGGAAAGGTACGTCGGAATGACGTAGTCCTGCAATAGGTAGAGGATAGTCCACGCAGCTGTCTGGTGTAGTGTGTATTATCAGTAGCTATTTCACTTTGTGTATCTACGGCTACATAATGGAGGAATCTAAAAGACGGAAAAGTGATCATCAGGCAAATTCTTTCAATATTGCATGATAAAATGGTTATTTTTTCACAGCTGCTGGAGTCAATACTTATCTGCCACAAAAGTTTGAAAGAAAGAGGAAAACATAATACAGAGTGATTTATATAGAACTGACACATTTCTTTCATTAATTGTTTCAAAACGAATTTTGCTAGCGACAACTTATTATACCTAAAATGTAGAGGAATTTTGGGAGATTATTTACCTCTATAGCAAATGTTGTCCGGCGTTGTCAAATCCGGAGATCTTGGTGGCCACAGGTTCCTGGAAATTATTCGGTCGTCACATAACCGGATAAATGGAACCATGCTTCATCTGTGAACCATGTGATGGAAAATATGACAGGATTTTGCACAATGAACGTCTGAAACCAACGACAATAAGTCAATGCTGTTTATCCTTATTCTGGTTCAGCTGTTTTCGACATTTTGAACGTGAAAATGCAGTAACATTAAATCAACGACTTTCCTTGTGAAGCAATACTGAGTAGGTGTCACCCTACAGCTACGACAAACGTCTTAATGATTTTGGTGACTTCTCCAATCTTCTCAAAAGTCAACACAAACTGGGACTGGTAAACAAATGAAACAACTGGATCTCTGTTAAATGTTAAGAATCGTTCATCTCAACGACCTGGTTGGCGAGTTGGTATATCAGCTGTCTTCGGATAAGCCGGAATTTTCGTCCCGGGCCAGGTCGATGGCATTTACATGCCAGTAAATCTACGACAGGCTCATGTCAGTAGATTTACTGGCATGTAAATGCCATCGACCTGGCCCGGGACAAAATTCCGGCAACCGGCGACGCTGATATAACCAACTGCCAACCAGGTCGACGTCGTTGAATAAAACTTAACATTTAACAATCGTTCATCTGTTTACTTCCCACGGTTGTGTTGACTTTTGTGAAGATTGCGCAGTCACCCAAAAAATCATTAAGACGTTTGTCGCAGGAGAATTCGTAACCTAGTCATTGTTCAGAAGGAAGAGTCATTGATTTAATGGTTACTGGTTTCACGTTCATCAAAATGTCGAAAACAACCAACAATAGGAATAAAACATATTTTGATCTAGTGACTCATTGTCGTTGGTTTCAGACGTTCATTGTGCAAAATCCTGGCATATTGTCCATCACATGGTTCACAGACGAAGCATGGCTCCATTTATCCGGTTATGTGACGACCGAATAATTTCCAGGAACCTGTGGCCACCGAGATCTCCGGATTTCACAACGCCGGACAACATTTGCTATAGAGGTAAATAATGTCCCAAAATTCCTCTACATTTTAGGTATAATAAGTTGTCGCTAGCACAATTCGTTTGAAACAATTAATGAAAGAAATGTGTCAGTTCTATATAAATCACTCTATGATGCGTCATTACTAGTCCATACAAATACAGATACGATGGTTTTGTTGGTGAAGATCGCAGTAAAAAGATTCAGGAGTTGAGAGTTGCATTATTACATGAGGTAGGGTATGTTAGAATTTATTAATCTTCAACAATTAAATATCTCTCTTCAGGGAAAAGGCCAGCTCATTGTTGATATGTTGAATAAATTTCGGGATTTAAGTCGTAAACTTAACACTTTTCGTAACTCAGTTTCGGGAAGGTAATATGGCTCACTTTCCAACGATAGAAACTGCTCGTGATGAATCTGTATTAAACAATTGTGTGCAAATATTAATTGAAATTCAAAATTAATTTAATTCTAGGTTCCAAGATCTTATTTTAACTGGAAAGAAGTTTAAAGTTATCAAATATATTCCTTCAACACCAGTTGAAATAGTGTCAAACGATTTATAGCTCGAACTTATTGATCTTCAATGTGGCCTAAGGGCTAAAGATCGTTTGAATAATACTACTAGCCTGGTTGAGTTTTACAAGACTAAACCTTAGCAATAATATCCACGACTACACAAGCTGGCTGTGAAATTGATTGCTATGTTTGGCTCAACATTTATATTTGTGAGCAACTATTTTCTATTATCAACTTTAATAAAGGCAGACATCGAACATCTGTAACTGATGTTTCATTACGATCAGTAGGCTACTGTTCCTTTCAGCTGCCAACAGCATAAAACCTCGTTTTGATGTCCTGATAAATAAAAACATAACAAAATGATATTGTACATTTAAGTAGCTATAGAATTTATATTATTTCTGTAAAATAAATATTTCTTTATTAATTAATAATAGTCCAAGATAGTTTTGTAAACACTGAATGGGAATTCATTTCATAAACACTCGTAATAGTACTTCCTTTTGTGTATATTTTGTACGAGATCACCCCTTCTTCCAGTCCACCAGAGCGCAACCAAGAGCTGCATTCCGCTCTCGAGCTGTGAGCCGGCTCGGAGAGCGCAAACCTTGTGCAGGCCCGATATACCAAAACATTCGAGCATCACAACTAGGTATCTACAATTGTCTAGTGGTAGCACATAACAAATTCAGCCTTTAAAGTAAAAATATTGGCAGACCTATGTATTCAAAGCATTATTACAACAAACTAAATTTTTGTGTTCATTTGAGACCTATATAATGAGTTTGAGATGACATTTACAAATTGAATACCTTTAAAGGTGGAAACACTTTGAGGAAGACAACTTGATTAGTAAGAAAGAAAGATGATAATGGAAACCCATTTAGATGGCAAACTTACTTACTTAGTTACTTACTTACTGGCTTTTAAGGAACCCGGAGGTTCATTGCCGCTCTCACATAAGCCCGCCATCGGTGCCTATTCTGAGCAAGAATAATCCATTCTCTACCATCATATCCCACCTCCCTCAAATCCATTTTAATATTATCTTCCCATCTACGTCTCGGCCTCCCCAAAGGTCGTTTTCCTTCCGGCCTCCCAGCTAACACTCTATATGCATTTCTGGAGTCGCTCATACGTGCTACATGCCCTGCCCATCTCAAACGTCTGGATTTAATGTTCCTAATTATGTCAGGTGAAGAATACAATGCGTGCAGTTCTGTGTTGTGTAACTTTCTCCATTCTCCTGTAACTTCATCCCTCTTAGCCCCAAATATTTTCCGAAGCACCTTATTCTCAAACACTCTTAACCTATGTTCCTCTCTCAAACTGAGAGTACAAGTTTCACAACCATAAAGAACAACCGGTAATATAACTGTTTTATAAATTCTAACTTTCAGATTTTTTGACAGCAAAACAGATGGCATACACTTTGTTTATTATATATTAGTGTAGATATTGATTTTTCAGTAGCGTAAAACGAAAATTCTTGCAGAATATCCTTCCTGTGGACACAAATCTCACATCGAGTGCTCTGAATCGAACCCCGGTACGTGCAGATAAAAGTCTGCAGCTCACTAAGCCAGCAAGTAATCTAGAGGGAAGTTTTAGACAAGGACGTGAGGGTGGGCGTGTGGGTGAGTGGGTGAGTTAAAGGCACTCAGCGGAATTTAAGCCTGTGAGGATTTTCGGTGGCCCGCTCGGCGACGAGATAGGCATATCCCGGGGATCACAGTAGTCTTCATTACTGCGTGGCGGAGCAAGGAATTCCAAAACAGCAGTCATGCAAGTCCGCAGTGGCGGCTAGTGTGCTCACTGCCACCATGATAATATCACGACTCGTTTCCACTCTCCCTTTGCGCGAAAAATGAAGAGAAAGTTTTCTATTGCTTAAGGGGACACTCAACTTAAAAATTGCAGAAAAAGTGTCTTAGAAATGACAAATTAAATTTCTACACTAATTTACGTGACAGAACTAAATCAATAAGCAGAATTCTTCCCCTATTCATTGAGACATCACAGACAAATGCACAAAGCCAAAAAATAAAAAAATGATAATTAAAAGTGATAATTCAATTAATGATTGATTAACAATTGAAATATTTTTTATTTTGAAAAGTATTGCATCTAATGAGCTGAGATTTTGCATGTTACTTTCCATGTGTATATTAAATTTTTCTCCAATTTTGAAAAAGATTGTTAAAATAGGAAAAAGTTCCAAAATATAGTTGAGTATCCCCTTAAGAAATACAGGATTAACCGTAAGTAATGTCATTAATTTCAGGGTGTTATTCTTTGACATATTTCAAACAAAAATGTTTAAAACAATTTTGTTTGTTTTTGCTTCGCTTTAGAGATAAAAATTGTTTTGTATCAAACATTTCATAGCGTGTTTTGGGAAAGTCATTGATTTATTTCCTAATACATGCTCATTCCATTTAAGAGAGCAGTGTATTATGATAATAAATGATTGAAATACTTAGTCTTATATTTTAAATATGCAGAAATTTTATCTGAACAAATGTAATATTTTAAAATTCCATTACTTACTTACAAATGGCTTTTAAGGAACCCGGAGGTTCATTGCCACCCTCACACAAGCCCACCATCGGTCCCTATCCTGAGCAAGATTAATCCAGTCTCTATCATCATATCCCACCTCCCTCAAATCCATTTTAACATTATCTTCCCATCTACGTCTCGGCCTCCCTAAAGGCCTTTTTCCCTCCGGCCTCCCAGCTAACACTCTATATGCATTTCTGGATTCGCCCATACGTACTACATGCCCTGCCCATCTCAAACGTCTGGACGTAATGTTCCTAATTATGTCAGGTGAAGAATACAATGAGTGCAGTTCTGTGTTGTGTAACTTTCTCCATTATTCTGTAACTTCATCCCTCTTAGCCCCAAATATTTTCCTAAGCATCTTCTTCTCAAACACCCTTAACCTATGTTCCTCTCTCAAAGTGAAAGTCCAACTTTCAGAACCATACAGAATAATCGGTAATATAACTGTTTTATAAATAATTCTAACTTTCAGATTTTTCGACAGCAGATTGGATGATAAAAGCTTCTCAACTGAATAATAACAGGCATTTCTCATATTCATTCTGTGTTTAATTTCCTCCCGAGTATCATTTACATTTGTTACTGTTGCTCCAAAATATTTGAATTTTTTCACCTCTTCAAATGATAAATCTCCAATTTTTATGTTTCCATTTCGTACAATATTCTCGTCACGAGACATAATCATATACTTTGTCTTTTCGAGATTTACTTCCAAACCTATCTCTTTACTTACTTCCAGAAAATTTTTCCACCTCTTCGAAGAATAAATCTCAAATTTTTATATTTCCATTTCGTACAATATTCTGGTCACGAGACATAATCATATACTTTGTCTTTTCGAGATTTACTTCCAAACCTATCTCTTTACTTACTTCCAGAAAATTTTTCCACCTCTTCGAAGAATAAATCTCAAATTTTTATATTTCCATTTCGTACAATATTCTTGTCACGAGACATAATCATATACTTTGTCTTTTCGAGATTTACTTCCAAACCTATCTCTTTACTTACTTCCAGAAAATTTTTCCACCTCTTCGAAGAATAAATCTCAAATTTTTATATTTCCATTTCGTACAATATTCTGGTCACGAGACATAATCATATACTTTGTCTTTTCGAGATTTACTTCCAAACCTATCTCTTTACTTACTTCCAGAAAATTTTTCCACCTCTTCGAAGAATAAATCTCAAATTTTTATATTTCCATTTCGTACAATATTCTGGTCACGAGACATAATCATATACTTTGTCTTTTCGAGATTTACTTCCAAACCTATCTCTTTACTTACTTCCAGAAAATTTTTCCACCTCTTCGAAGAATAAATCTCAAATTTTTATATTTCCATTTCGTACAATATTCTGGTCACGAGACATAATGATATATTTTGTTTTTTCGAGACTTACTTCCAAACCTATCTCTTTACTTGCTTCCAGTAAAATTTTTCCACCTCTTCGAATAATAAATCTCAAATTTTTATATTTCCATTTCGTACAATATTCTGGTCACGAGACATAATCATATACTTAGTTTTTTCGAGATTTACTTCCAAACCTATCTCTTTACTTGCTTCCAGTAAAATTTTTCCACCTCTTCGAATAATAAATCTCAAATTTTTATATTTCCATTTCGTACAATATTCTGGTCACAAGACATAATCATATACTTTGTCTCTTCGAGATTTACTTCCAAACCTATCTCTTTACTTGCTTCCAGTAAAATTTTTACACCTCTTCGAAGAATAAATCTCAAATTTTTATATTTCCATTTCGTACAATATTCTGGTCACGAGACATAATGATATACTTTGTTTTTTCGAGACTTACTTCCAAACTTATCTCTTTACTTGCTTCCAGTAAAATTTTTCCACCTCTTCGAATAATAAATCTCAAATTTTTATATTTCCATTTCGTACAATATTCTGGTCACAAGACATAATCATATACTTTGTCTCTTCGAGATTTACTTCCAAACCTATCTCTTTACTTGCTTCCAGTAAAATTTTTCACCTCTTCGAAGAATAAATCTCAAATTTTTATATTTCCATTTCGTACAATATTCTGGTCACGAGACATAATCATATACTTGTCTTTTCGGGGTTTAAATAATAATAGTAATAATAATAATAATAATAATAATATTATTATTATTATTATTATTATTATAGTACTTCAGTACATGGAATTTTGATTTTACCTTCTTTGCTAATCCCCACTACACCAAGATACTCAATATAACGAGCCGACACTGGAAGATTGAAGTAGGAAACAAAAGAATGATCGACTCGTGATCAACAAGAGCGGATATCAAGTGTAACAAATTGGCTGGTACACTGTAGACCATATTCATGTCAATAACTATGGTTAAAAAGATTACCCCTCGTGCTAATACCCAAGAACCACGCCAGGGGGCTCGGATGTCGAGGGGGAGGGGATGCCAGACCATGCCTCTGGATTCAAATAAGAACAGTCGCTCTCGTTCAGTAAAGTGAGTAAATATTCATTCTACAGGGACATCATTTTATTTTTACTTCAATTTTTATTGTATCTGAATTTTTTAATGTACTTCACTCACACCCACTCTACTAGTAAACTTCCAATGGTTCTCCACACAGAACAGAGGACGCGTGTGCAGTACTGAGTTACTGAGTATAGTACGTTCCAGAAATATGTTCGCGTTTTCCAGTGACGAAAGAGTTTTCAATATTGAATCATATTTTCGCACAGGTACTGTCGTCCGTTTGCCTACGTCGCATCCCGGTTTCCCCCACCTGCTTCTGTTCGCCCCTCTGTAAAGTCTAGTAGCTGGGCTGTCTTAGCTCTTTTATGAAACATTAATTTCTGTTAGGAATTGGACGTCTACGTAATATTATACAACTGTTTAAAATAACTTAAATAGATGGGCCTCGTTAAGTAATTAACTGTCACGTGATTGCCCCTCCTTTCTACGACCCTGCGACATAACCACTTGGACGGACAGTAGATAGCATTTCTGAGTAATTTTATCTTTTCGGATCGGGAAGAAATTAAGATTGAATTTACAGTACGTAAGGTCTCTTTTATAGAGTAGGTACAGAATTATTTCAACATGAGTTACTAGTACGGAGGACGAAACTGGTAATTGGAATTACGTACAATAGTCTATAGTGCGATAATATGCACAAAAGAACTGAAGCCTGTATTGAAATGAACGTCCACTATTTTCAAAAATGTGTTTAACTTTCCATATTATGATTATTTTTCAATTTAACTTCATTCTCTATATTGTACGCTAATGTGCTGTAACCATACAATATACACTGCATAATGAATACGTCCGAATGGATAGCTCAATTCGTGAGTAAAAATATTCATTGTTAATACAGTACTATATTTTGATTAAACAAAAACCTAATGAAAATTATCAAACTCAAAATCGCGATACTTCCTAGTTTACGTAAATTGATGAACTACTTTCCTTTCCTCCTGTACCTAGTAGAGTGATTTGTATTTTACGCCAGTATCATCGAACTCCAGTCTTGGAATGGGGAGCAAGCGGTGTTTCCGGTTGTAGACCTTAATCCAAGGATATAGCCAGGTTAATATTAAAAATGTTAGTAAAAATAAAATGATGTCCCTGTACCACCAGGAGCAGCAACTACATTAGCTTATGTCTTCAATCCTATCGATACCATCACCTCTACTGTCATCATCATTATCATCATCTTTATCATTATCTTCTTTTCACTAGCTCTGTGATTGGTCTTACACTTTCCTGCTATCTTTATTTTTAGACCGAGACGTAGATGGGAGGATAATATTAAAATGGATTTGAAGGAGGTGGGATATAATGATAGAGACTGGATTAATCTTGCTCAAGATAGGGACCGATGGCGGGCTTATGTGAGGGCGGCAATGAACCCCGGGTTCCTTAAAAGCCATTTGCAAGCAGGATTGGGACTTTACGCGTTAAAAAAGATTATTTACATTACAGTAAAATACGCGTAAATAATGCGTAATTAACGTAATAAATGTAAAATACGTAAAAAAACTTCCAAGAACTTTTATTTTTAGTCTTTCTTTGTTCAGTTTGTGATGAAAACTTACCGTTTGAACTGCCAACAAACCTAAAATATATAACTCTAGGCTATCAATTAATGTTAAAAAAATGGAGACCTTAAGAAGATTTTGCAATTCAAACCGGATGAAGGGAAAGGTTTCTACACAGAACTGTACACATGGCCTACAACTAACAAAGATAGTAATGCCAGTGGAAGTGAAGATTAAAAAACTAAGTTTATTAATGTTCTGACATACAAAAAATATATTCAGCCATGCTTCCGAACTCTTCGATGATCAGTCATTCACCAAATAAAATTTGGAGAATTATTACATTTGAAACGAAATGGAAATATAAAAATTGGAGAGTTATCCTTCGAAGAGGTGGGAAAATTCAAATATCTTGGAGCAACTGTAACAAATATAAATGATACTCGGGAGAAAATTAAACGCAGAATAAATATGGGAAATGCCTGTTATTATTCGGCTGAGAAGCTTTTATCATCCAGTCTGCTGTTAAAAACTCTGAAAGTTAGAATTTATAAAACAATTACGTTACTGGTTATTCTGTATGGTTGTGAAACTTGGACTCTCACTTTGAGAGAGGAACAGAGATTAAGGGTGTTTGAAAATAAGATGCTTAGAACAATATTTGGGGCTAAGAGGGATGAAGTTACAGGAGAATGTAGAAAGTTACACAACACAGAACTGCACGCATTGTATTCTTCACCTGACATAATTAGGAACATTAAATCCAGACGTTTGAGATGGGCAGGGCATGTAGTACGTATGGGCGAATCCAGAAATGCATATAGAGTGTTAGTTGGGAGGCCGGAGGAAAAAAGACCTTTGGGAAGGCCGAGACGTATATGGGAGGGTAATATTAAAATGGATTTGAGGGAGGTGGGATATGATGACGGAGACTGGATTTATCTTGCACAGGATAGGGATCGATGGCGGGGTTTTGTGAGGGTGGCAATGAACCTGCGGGTTCCTTAAAAGCCATTTGTAAGTAAGTAGTTATGGTTAAATCACAATGTTTGCCTTGAACTGTTGTAGGTACTATAAAAAGGTCTTTATCACTAGAATTGTTTATTTTTAAAACCTCACAAACTGTTTAGTATAATTTTATTTTAATTGTCAAAATGTATCTAACAAGCAACATTAGTTGCTAAATGTTAGGTTTATTCATTATTTGTTGTAATATCCTATAAGTCCCCTCAAAAAATTATCTAGTTATGATTTTATGGGATTTCTTCCAACAAACATACCGAAAGTAAGCAAATCAATGCTATTTTTCTACGTATTAGAGTGAATGAAAGTAAGTATGAACAAATATTATAATCTTTGTAAAAACTATAGTATAAAATCATAAAAAATATATAGAATTTTTTTTTCTGCTGCAACAGACTTTTTTTATC
>JAJSOF020000003.1:199567419-199572419 GCA_025594305.2 Periplaneta americana | reverse complement strand
TTGTGTTAAATTTTATATTACCTTGTTAACATATTTCAACCTCCTATCGGCCATCATCAGAACTGGTCGTTGCTGGTCTTGGCGCCTTTTGTTTTGTTTCCTGTGGGGGTGTGTTTGTGTAGTGTAATGTGGAGTCAAAGTGTGTGTGTGTTTTGAAATTGACTTGTGTGTTAAGAATTTCATTTGGATGTGTTTTTCTGTGTCTGTATATTTCGTATTGTTCTAGTGTGTTTAGTTTCTGGCTTTTTGGTTGGATGTGTAGAATTTCCATGTCTGTGCTGATGTCATTGTAGGTGTGGTTAGCATTTGTGATGTATTCTGAATATGTGGAGGTGTTTTGTAATTTTGTTATGGCTGTGATGTGTTCTTTGTAACGTGTTTGAAATGATCTTCCTGTCTGTCCTATATAGACGTTGTTGCAAGTGTTACATTTGAGTTTGTAGGCCTATACACCTGTGTGGTTGTATTTGTTTGTGTGTTGAGATGTTTTTGTGTAGTATTATTTGTTCTGTATGCGATGTTGTAATTTAATTTCTTGAATGAGGTTGCAATCTTGTGGGTGTTTTTGTTTTTGTATGTTAGTGTGATGTACTTTTGTGTTCTTGTGTTAGTGTTGTATTCTTATGTTTTTGTGATTATCTTTGTCTTTCTTATTATGTTGGGATTGTTGCCAACAAAGGGAAACTAAGAGGTGAAAATTAAACTGAGAGGGATTCAATCCGACATCGGAACTGGAATCCGGTGTGGCTTACTGGATAAAGCGTCAGCACGTAGAACTGAAAACCCGGGTTTGAGTCTCGGTACCGGAGAGAATTTTTCTCCGGTCCACCCTTCCTTCATCATGCAGTACTAAATCAATGTAAACAGGGGTTTTCCTTCCACTCACGTCCGAAGTATTTACTTAATAACTTCTGAAAATCCGCAAGTATCTGTAGGCTCTACTTTGACCCTTATGATAACTGATGAATTAATTTCCAATCCTGTTTCTTTAGCACGTTTTCACTGTTCAGGATTAAATTTACGCTTTTCTAGTCAGTTCAGGCGTATTCCACAGCGTATTGCACTCCATATTGAACTCAAGATGCCCAAAAATCCTTATATTTAAAAAAATTTCGAAATAAAAAGGAATGTAATCATTAAAACATCCAAACTCGTCAGAATTTAAACATTAACTGATCGCCATCACAGTTTTAAATCATTTCCAACAATCTGATTGGCTGAAATGGTCATGTTCGCAAACAAACTATGTATGGAGGTGTTCGATTATGAGAGTGACAACATAATTTATATTTAAAAATATATGGCGGAAGTGTACAACTTTTTAATTTCGAGTCAGTCTCTTCTGCTATGAAATTTTGATCGTATATATCGTCCTTGTTCCTGCAATAACTCCTATGTGACATATTTATCGATTTTCAGATTTTTGCTCTATTAAATAACTTAAATGACACTCGGGAGGAAATTAAACGCAGAATAAATATGGGAAATGCCTGTTATTATTCGGTTGAGAAGCTTTTATCATCTAGTCTTCTGTAAAAAGTCTGAAAGTTAGAATTTATAAAACAGTTATATTACCGGTTCTTCTGTATGGTTGTGAAACTTGGACTCTCACTCTGAGAGAGGAACAGAGATTAAGGGTGTTTGAGAATAAGGTTCTTAGGAAAATATTTGGGGCTAAGAGGGATGAAGTTACAGGAGAATGGAGAAAGTTACACAACGCAGAACTGCACGCATTGTATTCTTCACCTGACATAATTAGGAACATAAAATCCAGACGTTTGAGATGGGCAGGACATGTAGCACGTATGGGCGAATCCAGAAATGCATATAGGGTGTTAGTTGGGAGGCCGGAGGGAAAAAGACCTTTGGGGAGGCCGAGACGTAGATGGGAAGATAATATTAAAATGGATTTGAGGGAGGTAGGATATGATGGTAGAGACTGGATTAATCTTGCTCAGGATAGGGACCAATGGCGGGCTTATGTGAGGGCGACAATGAACCTACGGGTTCCTTAAAAGCCAGTAAGTAGGTAAGTAAGTATTAAATAACTTAAATAGTGATACAGCAAGTAATAAAATCTCCTATATGTATTTATAATTCTTTGTTTCGAAAATGTAAGAATTCACAGTCTCCTATGTACGGCTGCCATATTCAGTATATTCAGTATTGTACAGTCAGAGCACACAACATTGTGCAATTGACAAAGTCAGCAATAAAAAACAAAACAATAACATTAATTCAAAAACTCTCAACAACGTTGACACTAAAAAACTCATTATTTTCATAAAATGGTTTGTTGATTAACCAACCAGAGACAAGTCTGTTAAAAGACTTCCTTTCCAGATTAAAAAGATATCTCGGAAATTTATTTGCTATTTTTAACGACATAATAAAATAATTATTCATTGTTTTAGCCAGCCTACACTTAGGTATGTCAAAAAGGTCACGGTTTCTGGTGTTGTATATATGAACATCATTCCTATGTGTCAACATGTGTGAATTTTCTTTGACGAAATTTAGGGCTTGATAAATATACAGTGATGTTACAGTCATAATTTTTTCATTTACAAATAACGGTATGCCTTCATTGATGAATTAGTTATAATTGTAATAGCTTTTTGTTTGTAACATAAGTACCTTATTAGTATGAGAACTATTACCCCATAAAAGTAGTCCATAAGAAAGTACGTCGACCTGGTTGGCAAGTTGGTATAGCGCTGGCCTTCTATGCCCAAGATTGCGGGTTCGATCCCGGGCCAGGTCGATGGCATTTAAGTGTGCTTAAATGCGACAGGCTCATGTCAGTAGATTTACTGGCATGTAAAAGAACTCCTGCGGGACAAAATTCCGGCACATCCGGCGACGCTGATATAACCTCTGCAGTTGCGAGCGTCGTTAAATAAAACATAACATTTAACATAAGAAAGTATACTATGAAAATAAGAAAAATAGACAACTGTAATGTAATTCTTCGGAACTTACATTTTCAAATTTCGCAGAAGAAATATTACTCTTGACAATTTTTTACAAACGGACTCAACATGGTCTGCCCAAGTAAGTGTGCTGTCCACAGTAATACCAGGAAGTTTAAAATTATTATTTTCCATAACTGTACTACTAAACAACAAAGATGCAGTTTTACTTTCATTTAAAAGAAATTTATTAGAACTAAACCATTTCTTGGCTTTATTAAAAACGGAATTACTAAGAGTTTTCAATTCATTAATATCACTATGACTTGTCAAGAAAGTGGCGTCATCAGTGAATACCACAGAATAAGCAGAGACATTGCACATTAAATCATTAACCATAATTAAAAATAGGATAGGACCCAACACTGATCCTTGAGGCACACCATATTTTATATTCATGAGCTTAGATTTATTGTCATCAATGAAGAGACACTGCTGACGGTTACTAAAATAAGACACAAATAATTTTAATTCATTACCTCTAATACCATAATATTGTATTTTTCTAATATAACATCATGCGAAACAGAGTCAAAAGCCTTACTTAAATCACAAAATGTAGCAGAACTGAATTTATGGCTCTCAAGACCTTCTAAAATATAACTAATAAAACAAATAACAGCTTTGGTTGTATCAGATTTAGATCTGAATGCATATTGAGATTTAGAAAACATGTTATTAGATTCAAAGTATTCACAAATTTGATTATTTATTACAGTTTCAAATATTTTAGCAAAAACAGGAATAAGCGAAATTGGCCTATAGCTACTGGGTTGCGTATCGTTGCCCTTCTTAAAATGGGAATCCCTTTGGAAATCTTTAAAGCATCAGGAAATACGCCAGTGCTGAGACAGTCATTAATACATGCAGTCAGTGGACCTACGATACATTGAATGATTTGTTTGATAAACTTATAAGAAACATCATAATAATCTTTACTAGTGTTTTTCATGGACGAAACAATTTTTAGAACATCATCTGTAGAAATAAATTTCCATTTCAAAACAAAGTTGGGCTTAGGATGAATAAACAGCAAATTAGGAATTTTATAGTGATGAAAATTTTTAAACAAAACATTTCTATTTACTTCATCAAACGTGTTTTCGTTATGCAATTGTAATAGAAATATTACTGATAGTTGAGAGGAAATCATGCAATCGGTGAAAGTGATTACCGAATTTTAGACGAGGACCTCCAGAAGAACAAACTACCTCACCCACCTGTTCAAGGCTCGGATAGAACCCCTGTTCTCCTGCCTAGAAACCGTCAGTCAACTGGACTGACTAGGTAAGAATAAATAAATCTTGGTTGAGAGTAAAAGGGTGTAATGTCTGGAGTTTCCGCTGGAGCAAGTGCTCTTAAACGGAGGGAGCTTAATTTTTTCAACCCTCCAGCGCCACTGAGGGGTGAGGGCAGGGTGTGTCGTGGCAGCGCCTCGTAAAGCATTTGTACATGATTTGCAATGCCCACTCTAAGCCATGTGTTACAGGGTAATCACTGCAAACATTTACAAACTAAGTTAAAGCCACTAGTTACCGCCCGGACACGTGTGGATGCTATCTGCTCACACATACACAAACACACGTTATGAAATAATTATTCAAGATTATATACTGCTCTGCATTTTATTAAAGACACAGTGGAACCAACAGTTCCGATATGTAGGCTACTGACGTGAATATGTACGTTTTTTGTTCTTAAGTTATTTTAAGGAAATAATTCGTTATGAAGTCCAGTCATTCAACACACTATCTCTAAATAAAATGATCCAAAACTCGAGCCAACTTTGTAAAGCTACAAGCGTCTTTTTTGTAGGATTGTTATATATCTGTAATTCCCAAAATATTTGCCCAACTTAAGGTATAAAAGAAGGCCACGGTTCCTCACGTATTTTGTACTCTGCCTGTCTAGATCCACCTCTGACATTTAATGAAAGGCATTTAAATGCTATTCAACATGCAATTTTTTTCTTGCACGTTGTAATAATATTATAAGGGTAATAAATGTTTTAACTCTAATAAAACTTTA
>JAJSOF020000003.1:199444919-199562419 GCA_025594305.2 Periplaneta americana | reverse complement strand
GTCGCTTTCCCCTCCAAGGCGATTCCCTCCCTCCAGGTAGGGGAATAGAAAGTGCACATCGCACAGAGACTATTGCAGAATGTGCAGGGTTTTGGCATGCCTGCCCTACATCTTTCATTAGTATAGATTTATTGAAGTCCAAATTTTATTTTCTACATATCCTGAATTAATATCGTGCTTGAAATTTGGTATAGTGGTTATCAGAGCTGCGATTTCTTTAACCAAAACATTGAAAATAGGTTAGTGGTGTCTAGACTACAGCTGCAGTCTACATTCTAGTATATACAGTCACGAAGCTCAATACTTACTAAATATGCATACATAGACAGTTGAAATAAGCATCCATAGATAGTTGCTAACCACCAGGATCGCTACTATCGCCTCATCACAGACCCTTTCCCCAGCAGACGATAAAATATATTGTACTTTCGATATCGTATTCTTTTGAAAAAATTAACACCTTCCTTCCACTATTAAAATATGAAATACATAAGGTTTATATATTATTTTCATAAAGTATATATTATATTCTATAAACTCACCTTCCTGGATCTTTCGGAAGAATGATAAATCTAACCTCTTTTTCTTACAATTTATAGTACCACAAACGTCACCTTCTCCCGTAATATTATTCAAATTATTTGAATTTTAGCCATTTATAGTTATTACAACCGATAACGAACATTTCACAGTATACATAGCTTTTCACAAAATGCGAAATACGGCACAGTCAATGCCTTTTCGATCTAGACCAGGCCGTAATGTGTGTTCGGGTTTTCTATTTCAGTGTATGGAGCTCAGTGAAATATTATGTTATAACTTTATTGCGTATCATTGCTAAGTTTTATTTAGTGTAATGTGTCCATAAGTTCCGTTTACTTCTTGTTGCATAATATGTTGCAGAAATAATTACAAAACTGTGTTATATTAATGTGAAGAGAATTTTACATGTTAACATAATCTGTTCGCGTCAACATTTTAAGTTTAGAATTGAAGCTATTTTGAGGTTTAATAAAAATAATTTATATTGTGATTTTAATTTAGCACATCTACCTTCCTTAATTCTAGACAGAAAGTTTTCCATACCACTCCTATGAAATTAGTGTACGTACAATTGTGTTACTTCGTCTCTTAAGTAGTAGATAAATACGGTAATTCAGTACTCTATTGTAGTATTGAAATACAGACAAATTGAATGTGTGGGGTGTCATACATGACATTATGCTTAAATATAATGTATAATTGCAAATTTAGGAATATAAGTTAAATATAGTAAACATAACCTATAATTTCCATATGACCTAACTACATATTATATAATGGCAGGACATTGGAGACTACTAAAATTAGACAGAAAGGGGCAACTAGTACAGTAAACTTAACCTATAATTTCAACATATCTAAATATTCGTGTGGTGCAACTGAAAATTATTAAATCGTGCATAAATGAATGTACAAGAATTTCGCAATATTTAATCGAAATAAAGTCCGGTATTACACATACGAACA
Organism: Periplaneta americana; assembly: GCA_025594305.2. Lineage (NCBI taxonomy): Eukaryota > Metazoa > Arthropoda > Insecta > Blattodea > Blattidae > Periplaneta > Periplaneta americana. Next base: position 199,560,910 of record JAJSOF020000003.1, on the reverse strand, counting down.
ACGTAATTTTCACACCAAAAATAATATTACACCTTAACTCGCAAGTAAATTATGTCTGAAGTGTCTCATAATCATTGTTTTCCATTTTATTAATGCAATTACACTACATTTTAGAGAAATATATGTTACTTTTTATGCATTCCAATTAATTTATATGGTTGAAACGCCGCCCTTCGTGATCGGGTTAAACGAGTCACATGGTCTGCCTTACGGCCTGTATTAGATCACGATGGCAGTGACACAGTCTATTGTTCCTAGTACTCACAGCGCTCCAAGCGGCTAGCAACTATCGCGAGAAATGCAAAAATACAGTAATTCAGTACTCAATTGTAGTACTGAAATACAGACAAATTGAATGTGTGGGGTATCATACATGACATTATGCTTAATTATAATGTGTAATTGCAAATTTAGGAATATAAGTTAAATATAGTAAACATAACCTATAATTTCCACATGACATAATATACATATTATGTAATGGCAGGGCATTGGAGACCACTAAAATTAGACAGAAAGGAGCAACTGGTACAGTAAACATAACCTATAATTTAAGCACATCTAAATATCCATGCCGTGCAACTGAAAATTATTGAATCGTTCATAAATGAATGCACAAGAATTTCGCAATATTTAATCGAAATAAAGTCCGGTATTACACATACGAACAACATAATTTTCACACCAAAAATAATATTACACCTTAACTCACAAGGAATTATGTCTGAAGTATCTTATAATCATTGTTTTAAATTTTATTAATGCAATTACACTCCAGTTTAGAGAAACATATGTTACTGTTTATGCATTCCAATTAATTTATATGGTTGAAACGCCGCCCTTCGTGATCGGGTTAAGGGAAGGCAGAGGTGAATATTTCAAAATCCACAAAATTTATTCGATTTGTTTGAAATTGATCATGGATACTAAGTATGTTATTAGTAATGGTGGTAACAGGAGCGAATAGTAGTGAGTTCAGAAACCCACATGCTGACGTACGAGGAAGTGTAGAGGTGATGACACATCGAGAAGATAAGTGTAACGTGATCAAGCAGCGTAAGCAGATTCCTAGTCTCCATACGATGGCAGTAAGGTTAGCGCACTCCAGAAGGAATGCTGACAACAACGGAACAAGAAGCACAGGTGCTAGAAAAAAGGCGAGTGGGGATAAAAAGAGAAACCAAGAGTCAGGAAGTGATAGGGAAGAAAGTAGTGAAAAGATTAAGGGTGCGAGTGTGAGTGGAAATCTAGGAGGTGGAAGTGAACGCGTGGGGGGGAATAAAAGAGGAATAAAAGAAGAAGAAGAAGGAAATAGAAAGAAAGACAGAGATAGAAATAAAGCAGAGACAAGCAGTAAAGAAAGGTCAGAACCTGCGACAGCTGAGGATATAGCAATGTTATTAGATACGATTAAAAAATGTGGGGATATGATCAAAAAGTGCTAGTAAAGGGTAATTGTAATTGTAAATGATAGAAAGTATAGGGAGCGAGAAAGTGTATAAGCTGATGTGTTTTAGAAATATAAGATTTATAGGAAGTGAGAGTATTGTGAAAGGATTAGGTGTAAATGGAATAGAGAGAAAGTTGAAAGTGAGCAAATATGAATGAGTGAAAAGTGAAAAAGGGTTAAAAGAAATGAACAAGTGACAGCATAAAATTAGTACTGACATTTGAACGTTGGAACAGTAAATGAATATAAGAGACAGATAGGAGAAAAGGTCAAAGAACAAGTAAGGCAAATAATTCAATATGATAATTTGTAGAGAATAAGTGAAATTGAAATCTTAGTGAATAGTAGTTAGAGGAAAAAGGGGGTTTGAAAGGCATATATAAATTTAGATATATACGATTAATGATCAAATAGAGAATAGCAAACGAAATGTAGGAGAAATACTGAAAGGGAGATTCAACAAGTAATAATAAAAAAAAGTACATAGTTTAATTGGTAGAAGTTGTGTAGACATGTACTGCAAATATGTGTTAATGTAAGTGTTAATGGTGGCACCGGATACAGAAATGTGAGGTACGCCATTACATGTAAAGAAGTGCTGTGACCAAATATATCAAATACCAAATATATCAAATACCAAATATTAGTAATGGACATACCAAGTTTCAACTTTCTAAGTACAATAGTTCTGTAAATATTAATAATTTTATAAAACTTTATATCGTTTGATATAAAATGCTCCATGCACCATATCGTAAGAAATTTTCAATATTTCTTTTTATTTATACATACTAGGTTCAAAAAGTTCCCGGAATTTGCTAGTATCATAGAAACAACGTACCTTAAACACTATTCTACAGCATTCCCTTCAAAATAGTTGCCTTCCGCAACAACACATTTTTGCCAACGCGTGTAGAGTTCCTGGAAGCAGGCCTGGAAGCCATTTTGTGAAACCCGTCTTGGTGCTCTCGTCGCGTTTGCGATAACCTCTTCAGCATTGAATCTCCGTCCTTTCAGATGACTTTTCAGACGGGGAAACAGAAAGTAATCAGGGGGTGAGAGATCAGGAGAGTATGGTGGGTGATCCAAAGCAGTTATGTTGTGCCTGGCAAGAAAATTCTTTACAATAATTGGGCGATGAGCAGGTGCATTGTCATGCATAAGGAATCAGTTGTTTTCTACCCACTTTTCTGGACGTTTCCTTCTCACTGTGTCCCGGAGGCGACGGAGGATTTCTACGTACAATTCTTTCGTTACGGTACGACCTTCTGGAATGAACTCATGGTGGATGAGACCCTGAGAGTCGAAGAAAACTTCCAACATAACTTTGCCTTTGAAGTGTCCCCTAGGAAATTTTGCTTCCGAGGAGATGTTTTCGATTTCCACTCAGATGACTGTCGTTTAGGGACTGGGTCGTACAAGTGGCACCAAGTTTCATCACCAGCAATAATTTTGTTTAAGAAATCACCATCTTCATCAGCCATACTGATCATGTCCCCAGCAAGAGTCATTCTTGTTTCTTTCTGTTCTGCCGACAACATTTTCGGAACTAACTTCTGATACACGTAATGCATGTTGAGGTGCTTGTGAAGAACATTGTGTACACCTCCGACTGATAATCCGACCTCTGCTGCTATCTCTTTTATGGTTTTACGTCGGTCGTCCCTCACAACATTACGCACACGCTGAGCGATTGCTTCATTTGTTGCAGTTGTTGGTCGGCCGCTGCGTACGTATCGCGGCCACCAGAAAAGCGTTTATGCCAGCATACACTTGAGTTTTTCATTGCTGCTTCGCCATATGCTTCTTCCAACAATCTTAATATCTCTGCAGGAGTTTTGTGTAACAAAACACAGAACTTGATGTTTGTACTTTGCTCTGTGGACATAATTACAAAATGCGACGAACAAGCAAAACACTATGATAAACAATTGCCTACAACTCAAAACCAACAATCGCCATTATCAACAAACTTTAAGGAAATGACATCATGAATGTTACCAACAAAACAAATGTATAATATCCCTTGTTATATATTAATACGAAAAATGGTAGTAAAATTCCGGGAACTTTTTGAACCCAGTAGTATGTTCAGAGAAGGTAGGCCTATATAAATAATGATAAGTATTAGTTTATTATGGGAATAATATAGTAATACAGTTATCTTGGTTTTAATTTCATACTTTTAAGGGCACAAAATAAAAAACTAACATCGGAATATGAAAATAAAGATAATAAAAATGGAAAAAACCAAATTTTCATTTTTTTCTTCAGTTTTGTTCGAAAATCTCACCTCTGCCTCCCCGTAAGCGAGTCACGTGGTCTGCCTTACGGCCTGTATTAGATCACGAAGGCAGTGACACAGTCTATTGTTCCTAGTACTCACAGCGCTCCAAGCGGCTAGCAACTATCGCGAGAAATGCAAAAATCATCCCAAGCTTCGTGACTATATAGTAGACTTTATTGTTAGCACCCAACGCCACTGCCTTGTTGCCACGAAAGATCAATTAATTTCAAGTTAAGCGAATAGTCTATACCAAGTTTTGCAAACTCTTTCCAACATCTCGTACATTATTTCAACGGTTTGCATTGTTAAAATATTACGAACACTTAATGAAATAAAACAATTAATTTCTTATTTTCAATTTACTAATGTTAGTCTTGTTTCTTGCTATCTCAAAGCAATTTTGCGATTGTTACAGCCTTCGTTTCTGGTGCCCAACTTGTTTCCTTCAACTTTCTAAAAGACAGGCATTTATTTCCGTGTTTGTTTATGTTAAACGTTCTTGGAGCCAGCAATTTTAAATGAATTCATTTTATAACGAGGACAAAATGTTTTGTGTATACAAAATTTTATTCACATTCGTTACTAGGACACTCTGTGTCCAATTCTGAAAGCAATTAAGTAGAGTTCATTGTCTCCGCGTTTTAGTTTCATTGAAGACAGAACTAAATACTCCAAGCCGTGTTTTATTAAGAAGCAGGAGAAAGTTTTATAATTTACAAATCTCTCACTTAATTCTATAGACTGATAGCAATTTCAGACGACCACGTATAAATATTATCATTTAAACTATAACAGATTCCTTGTGTGGAGTAAAATAATAGTACATTATACAACGAGGCCTATTATGGTAGTAATTAAAACGCGAGTATGTTTGTTTATGAAACGAGCGCAAGCGAGTTTCATAATTTTCATACGAGCGTCTTAATTACCATTAAAGGCAAGTTTCATAAGACTCTTTTTGCTCGACCATATTTCCAACTTGAAATTATTCATAAGTATTCATGTTATGGTTATGTAAGTGAGGAGCGGAACTGACCTTCTAAATTGTGAGATGTGCGCAGACGCGAAAGTATTGATTTTTTCCGAGGAACGAATGTCATTGACCTTGATATAATCTAGAGAATAACATGAACATTAGGCTTGATATACCCTGAAATTGATTTAGAATTGAAAAACGAGATGACAAATTGAATTTATTTGAATATTATTTACAATTAACGCTAATTATTATAGTAACAGAACATAACCTTCTGCTACAGTATTGGATTTCCAGCCTCCGTGACTTTTCGCCAGTTGTCTTTCGATTGTATAACCGAGAATAATTGATATTTGCGCTTTTATAATGGTACAATGGTGATTTCGCATTGGCTGAACAACTGAACTATAATAAATAGGTGTATTTTAATGAGGTGCATTAAAGGGCTACTACCAGGTGTATAATTACTACATTTCGGCATGGTCGAGCATAAAAAGTAATAATAACCAGAAAAGTGGCCTTCAGTGATCAGGATCTTATACGAAGCAGATGTGATATCCTTTAACAGGGTCAAGGATTTTGATGATAGGTTGTTTTACTGCCGAATAACGGTATTATTGACGAATCACTTGGATGAAACGTACAGGAATTACTCATGAACCAACTAAGCCAGGAGATAATGGGGTAGGGTGACCAGTTTCTTTCCTTCTTCATTTCATACATCGCTGACTAATAACATAACCCTAGTACCCTAGTACAAACCCTAGTAATGCCGCACTTCGATTATTGTGACGTTTCGTTAAGTGACCTAAGTTCTGAACTGTCAGTCAAGTTACAGCGAGCTCAGAATATGTGCGTCAGATACGTGTGCAACATCCGACGATATGATCACATATCACCGTCCTTCGCAAGTCTCTCGTGGCTCCGACTTAAAGAACGTAGAACTTTACACTCTTTGTCTTTACTCTTTCGAATTGTGCACACCTCAACACCAAATTACCTTTCGTCTCGTTTCTCTTATCTATACTCTAACCACGACGTAAATACCAGATCACTTATCTGTGGCACGCTAAGTATACCTCTTCATAGAACATCTTGTTATTCATCATCTTTTACAGTATCCACCTCGCGTCAATTGAATTCCTTTTCACAAAGTATTAGGGGCTGCAAGACAACAAACACCTTTAAGAACAGCTTAAAAGATAACCTTATTAGCATTTCACTCCAATCATACTGATTTAAACTATCACTGACTACATTGTTACTTCTTTCTTTAGACATCATCCTGATTGTGCTGTATTTTCAAAATTGTCTCATAATAATCTCTTTCTGTTATCTAATATCATTTGAAATATATTAACATTCTATGTATTTTAGCTTAATTCTGCTACACAGTTTATTTCAGTGTTTAATTAATAGTTCATAATATGTTGTTGTTTAATTCGTAAATAACTCTTGTATACATGTAACTCTCATCTAAATCAAATTGTTGGATTCTTTGTAAGTTCTTGCATATGTATATATACTTTTTGCTGGTTGAGTGGAAGAGAAGGCCTTACGGCCTTAACTCTGCCAGCTAAAATAAATCATTATTATTATTATTATTATTATTATTATTATTATTATTATTATTATTATTATTATATTACACCAATCAGACTTCAGACGCACACAAACAATTGTTCTTCCTCTGACACATATCATCAAGTGAGATGTACTGCCTGATAATAGAGCACAACAATATAGACATAACAAAATATCAGCTGGAATGTATGGTTTCATCTTCTTACCAACCGTAATAAAATAACTTATGATTAAAAGTTTTTCTTCTCAGCAGGTTTTATACACGGTTAAAGAAAAGCATTCACTATATTGAGATGTAGTAGTAGTCATCGATACGACCCATGTTTATTAGATTTGTTTCGATTAATATTACCAACCCGAAAATTATTCAATTTTTTAACACCCTGTATTGTTGGCATCCCATTTTGCTCTCAGCATATCGATGGTGCTGAACAGTAACGTCGTATGTCAAATATTCAATTTTAGAGAATGACGAAAAAACATTTTAATATCTTGATAACGAACAAATATTTGATATAAGAAGGTATTTAAATATCTTCTTGTAAAGTTTCTATCCATGCCTGGACATATGTATTTGCAGAAGATTCGGAAATACTATTTTTTGTAAGGATAAAGTGAAATCTCATTGATTCACGAGGATTTACCGTCAGTTACGGAGCTTATTTCTGAAGACATTCTAAGCAAAAAAGTCATATAAACATTTGTCCTAATCTCAATATTTTCAGAGTTACACTAATTTGAAGTTGTTTGTAAAATACCTTTATTCTCGAGTTTTAAGGGTAAAAGAATATTACAGATAAAGAATGAACTATTCAGGAATATCATTTCTTTAATTAGCTAGTATTCTGAAGCTAAAAATGTGTTGTGAATTCCATAGTTGCATCGTACAGATTTTTTTTTTCGATTTTTAACTACAAAATTACATTTTCTTCGCATTTATCACAACAATTGTTAGAAATCACGCCACTCTTGTAAATTCTTTAAGACTGTACATTAGGATGCATAATTAAACTGTAAAGAATCAAATTCCTAAAATCATATGGTTTATAACAATTTTTGTTATAAATGTGTATGAATAATGTAATTTTTAGTTAAAATTTAAAACACAAAATCTGTACAAAGCAATTAAAACATATTTTTAGTTTCAGAACACTAGCCAATTAAAGAAGTGATACTTCTGAATAGTTCATTCTCTATTTGTGTTTTTTTACCGGTAAAACTAAAAAAAGAGGATTTTACTAACAATTTCAAATTAATGTAACTTCGAAAATATTGAGATTAGGACAAATGTTTATATGTCATTTTTTGCTCAGAATGTCTTCGGAAATAAGCTCCATAAGTCACGGTAAATCTATCACCCTTAATTACTTACTTACTTACTTACTTACTGGCTTTTAAGAAACCCGGAGGTTCATTGCTGCCCTCACATAAGCCCGCCATTTGTCCCTATCCTGAGCAAGATTAATCCATTCTCTATCATTATATCCCACCTCCCTCAAATCCATTTTAATATTATCTTCCCATCTACGTCTCGGCCTCCCTAAAGGTCTTCTTCCCTCTGGCCTCCCAACTAACACTCTATATGCATTTCTGGATTCTCCCATACGTGCTACATACCCTGCCCATCTCAAACGTCTAGATTTAATGTTACTAATTATGTCAGGTGAAGAATACAGTGCGTGCAGTTCTGTGTTGTGTAACTTTCTCCATTCTCCTTTAACTTCATCCCTCTTAGCCCCAAATATTTTCCTAAGAAACTTATTCTCAAACACTCTTAACCTATGTTCCTTTCTCAAAGTGAGAGTCCAAGTTTCACAACCATAAAGAACAACCGGTAATATAACTGTTTCATAAATTCTAACTTTCAGATTTTTTGACAGCAGACATAATGAAAAAACTTCTCAACCGAATAATAACAGGCATTTCCCATATTTATTCTGTGTTTAATTTCCACAAGAGTATCATTTATATTTGTTACTGTTGCTCCAAGATATTTCAACTTATCCACCTCTTCAAAAATTAAATTTCCAATTTTTATATTTCCGTTTCGTACAATATTCTGGTCACGAGACATAATCATATACTTTGTCTTTTCGGGATTTACTTCCACACCTATCTCTTTACTTGCTTCAAGTAAAATTCCCATGTTTTCCTTAATCGTTTGTGGATTTTCTCCTAACATAATCTATCACCATATACAGTATATTACATACAAGGTTTGGTGTTCAACACAAATATGCTTTGACACAAGGTACGATCCACAAATGTTTCCTTATCACCTTTTACTGGCTCATTATTGTACGGAACTATAGACTAAATGACTGGCATTCACCGCCGATTCGATTTCCTCCCGTGCGAGATAGCGGTCGGATCTCCCCACTAAACACGTGCGCTACGACCGGTTACAATGCCGGTAAGTTAGGTTTGCCGAGCACTGTATTAATGTGATGCTGGTGAGCTAGACACAAAACTACCTGTCTAGCCAATACACAACTAACAAAGGACACACTCTCTCTCTCCCTCTGTCTTTGAATGGAATAGATAAACATTCAAAGTTACCTGCCGGGAATCGAATACATGTCTTCGTAGTTTTTAGAATGAGCTGATATTGCTTGAGTCACAATTGTGGTTGGATGTGTCAGACAAGTAAATATTTTTATTGGATGCGTTAAGAATTATTTCCAAGTGGTGAAGATAAGGTAAATGGGACATCCAGCAATAAATGCGGGACCATGAAGTCTGGTGTAAAAGTATCATTCTGTACTGTGTGTTTGAGGACGCAATTAAAGTTGTAATTGGCCGAACATTGAGACAGCAAAAGTGAGTGAGTGAATCCAGTTACATGCTAGCGACACTCTTTTTTTCATCTTCTGTTTACGTGCTCAAAATCTCCCTCCACAAAGTAAGTTTTAATGGCATTTGTTTTGCGGCGTTTGAGTTGTTTCCTTTTTTAAAACACCAATCTAATCTCAAAACCGTATAGCCGGCATGTGTGCTTTTTTTTAAAAATAAAATACAAGGATGAAGAATCTCTCTCTTGTAGGCAGGAACGAGACAGAAGAGGTCTTTCATAAACGGTTTCCTTTTCGCTGTGATAATAAGGTGCAATTTCGCGTGCTGTCACATTTGATGATGTCTGGGCGCTTTCTTAAGTCACACTTTCATCAAGCAAAGTGGATTTCGAGCATCCCAACCCCCTCTTACAACATAGAGCGGAATTAAGGACATAAAGAAACATCTGGATTGTAAGCCTATTAAAAGAAAAGCCTTCACAGAGGCCATCTTTTTTTAATTTCTCATTATAAGAAGAGTACAGAAAATATTGGAATGCGGCAAAAAACTTCTTTATCTTCTCTGAATTAAAATTTTTTCCACCTCTTTCGGCTTGAAATCCATTTTTATCAGTCCTTGTATATCCTTCGTACTATAAACTGGTTTATGTAAAATATAGGGTAGAGTAGCATAAATCGCAACGCTTCCTAAATCGCACCACTGCTAGTTTAAAACAAGTTACTGTAGTAGTATGGCATCTAGTGGTATTGTCACAATCTACCACATGAACTTCCACCATGTCACTTGATTTCTGCCACTTCTGTCAACAGCGTGGTGATAGTGTATCTAATATAATCGCTCAGGTGGATGTATATTTAGCTAACATTTTGTAACTAAATCACGGATTTGTATGCAAAGGAATCCATAATCTTAATATGTTATTCGTTTAAAGAAATATTAAAGAACATTTAACTTAGTATAAATATGGGAAATGCGTGTTATTATTCGGTTGAGAAGCTCTTATCATCCAGTCTGCTGTCCAAAAATCTGAAAGTTAGAATTTATAAAACAGTTATATTACCGGTTGTTCTGTATGGTTGTGAAACTTGGACTCTCACTCTGAGAGAGGAACATAGGTTCAGGGTGTTTGAGAATAAGGTGCTTAGGAAAATATTTGGGGCTAAGCGGGATGAAGTTACAGGAGAATGGAGAAAGTTACACAACACAGAACTGCACGCATTGTATTCTTCACCTGACATAATTAGGAACATTAAATCCAGACGTTTGAGATGGGCAGGGCATGTAGCACGTATGGGCGAATCCAGAAATGCATATAGAGTGTTAGTTGGGAGACCGGAGGGAAAAAGACCTTTAGGGAGGCCGAGACGTAGATGGGAGGATAATATTAAAATGGATTTGAGGGAGGTGGGGTATGATGATAGAGACTGGATTAATCTTGCACAGGATAGGGACCGCTGGCGGGCTTATGTGAGGGCGGCAATGAACCTTCGGGTTTCTTAAAAGCCATTTGTAAGTAAGTAAGGATTTTCGAACATGTGGTGATTATAGGCTAGAATGAAGGAAATAATAACTTATGACGTAGTTTCTCAATTCGCATCACTTTGTAGGTTCCTAATTCGCACCGGTGCGATATGAGCAACTGTAGCAATTCTATCCGTACAAAAGAAGACCCTAAAAATTTTAACTGAACTAGGAATGCATCAGGTGGTTGCAATATCAAGTGGTGAAAAGGGCGTTAATACAACAAGTGTGTGTTGTACAAGCGCACCAGATATTTTGTGCCACCTGTGATAATTTTTAAACGTCAAACAGTGCATCCTTCATTATCAGCTGGTGCTCCTCCAGGATCGTTATTTGTTTGCTCTGAGTCAGGTTACATCAACAGTGAACTATTTGTCGAATAGCTCAAACATTTTATTTTCCACTCAAACCTGACATAGAAAAAGTGCTGCTTCTGTATGTCCAAATATACGACCCATTCAAAAAATTTAGAAGCTAGATTATCTCGGGAAGATGGTGTGCTCCTGTTTCAGCTTCCTCGTCATAATACTCATAGGCCCTGCCTTTAGATGTTTTTATGTTCAAATCATTTCAGACAGCTATATCATGAAGCAGTTCTTAGGTGGCTTCGAGATAATCGTGGAGAAAAGGTGACGCAGTTCACAGTTTGAACTGCCTGGTGAAGCACATGGCAAATGTATAACAATAAAAAACGCATTCAGGAAGTTTAAATGTTACGTAATTTATGCTCTATTTTTTTAATTGCATTTGAAGATGCGTTACTCTCTTTGATTAATTTCAATAAACTTGTAATTTGCATTTATTACATTATTCATTCAAATACTGTTCAATATGTTCAATATTAAAAGCTTTCCTTCATCCTGTTCCCTGCAGATAAAGAGGTGCGATTTAAGAAACTGCAGGAACTATTTAGGAAACTAGTTGCCTAAATGGCACCACTGACATGTGTTTCGAAAATGTCATTTTAATTAAAAAATATTAAATCAAATTCAAGGATTCTTTTTTGCATCAAATGTAAATGTTCTGGGAATGTATCTCTGTAGAGGAATGCAGAAAATAAAAACTGCATTGTTCAATAAAAATTATAAATGCTAAAGTGGTGCGAGATAGGCAACCTTACCCTATAAGGTGAACCGTAAGAATGTCATTAATTTCAGGGGTTATTTTCTATATATTTCGAACAAAAAAAGTTAAATAAAATTTTGCTAGTTTTTGATCCCTTTTACGGTCAGCGCGTCTGGCCGCGAAACCAGGTGGCCCGGGTTCGAATCCCGGTCGGGGCAAGTCACCTGGTTGAGGTTTTTTCCGGGGTTTTCCCTCAACCCAATACGAGCAAATGCTGGGTAACTTTAGGTGCTGGACCCCGGACTCATTTCACCGGCATTATCACCTTCATTTCATTCAGACCTAAATAACGTAAATGTTGATACAGCGTCGTAAAATAACCCAATAAAAAAAATTGCTCCCTTTTCGATATAAAAATTGTTTTACATTAAACATTTCATAGCGTTACTGGGAAAGCCAATCATTTAATTCTCAATATGCTCAGTTAGTTTAAGGTAGCAGTGTATTATGATAATAAATTATTGAAAGAATTTCAGTTTTGTGCTATAAATGTGTAGAAATTTTATGTACAGTAATCTTACTAGGGGTTTACATTTGTCTAGAGAAAATCAAAACTCTAGTGGGATTTAATTGACTACTACATGATTAGAAGAAAGTATATAAAGATTAGAAGAAATAAAGTACTCTAATACAATAAAATATTAATTGACTTACGAAAATACTAAACTGTCTTGAAAATGTATTATTGTACCATCTCATTATTACAAATATTCCACTAGATGGCAGTAGTGGGTTATGATGAGCTGTTCTCTTCTTAACAGTTGTGCCAACTATACAATCTTCATTGAACTCTATGGACGATTACTAGTCAAGAAGGATTTGTTGATTCAGTTTCATTTTTATTAAAACAGTTGCATTCCACTTCAATTATCAATAGGGGAGAGTTGGGTAGTATCGAACATCGGGTAATATGCGACAGTGAGTTTCTTTCGTCTACCACACGATGATAGTACCTGATTGACATGGTTACGTTTCTGTGATGTCGCATAGAGAAACGTAACTATTTAATTCACGTACTATACCTGGTAAGGTTTATCTTATCTCAGTAGCAATAAAACCAAGTCCCTTCAAATGAGGGTGGAGATTATAGGAGGGTTGTAAATTTTCAGGATTCCTTTCAAAACCTTGTTATTGTACAGGCTGCCGGAACTCGGTATCTTGAAAGACAAGCTCAGTGACGGAACTACACAGTACGAAGAGAGATATTTTGTTATTTTATTTTGCGCTACAGAATGTATCAACTAGTCCCTTCCGCCACTGGATGGATGGACGGCACGCTCCACTCCCCCATCGCCATAACAACACAGACGAAGTAAGACATATCTCCTTTCTCTCTCTTTTCACAGTGAGACAAGATACATCACACAGGCTTTACCATATGGTGGTAGATGGAAGACACGCACTGTCCGATATTACCCGATGCCCGATACTACCCAACTCTCCCCTATATATTAAACAATATCTGATATGTGACTATCCATAATCTCATACAGCAGAAGCTATAACATAACCCTAAATAATATAAACAAGATAAACGATAGAAAAGTTTTAATTAAGGATGTTGAATTAAATATGAGTCATTTTAAAAGACTTCTTTTTCGATATTAGCAAAATGTGAATTTGTGTCCACTCATCGTTGTCATGAAATTGAGGTGCTATAGTATATACGTTACACCGGTAGCTGCGAATATATTGAATAAACAGTCGTGGAAAGCCGATAAGGGGTGGTCCTCCAGCTTGGGGGTTGGGCGAAGGGCTAACAACCCATCACCGTAAAAAAACAGCTTGTTACGAAACCCCAAAATAAGTTTCGGAACTGATTCTCTGGTACTATCACAGTTAGGAACATTAAATCCAAGCGTTTGAGATGGGCAGGGTCTGTAGCACGTATGGGCGAATGCAGAAATACATACAGAGTGTTAGTTGGGAGGCCGGAGGGAAAAAGACCTTTGGGGAGGCCGAGACGTAGGGGGGAGGATAATATTAAAATTGATTTGAAGGACGTGGGATATGATGGTAGAGACTGGATTAATCTTGCTCAGGATAGGGACCAATGGCGGCTTATGTGAGGGTGGCAATGAACCTCCGGGTTCCTTAAAAGCCAGTAAGTAAGTAAGTAAGTAAGTATATATGCCACGTTTAACAAACCAGCGCTTACAACAAGCAATTCTATCTTTATTATAACATCATGATCTGGGCCAGAGCTTTCGGAAACGAGATTAGTTGTTCTTAGACCTCCATGTTTGTCGCGTGCCACAGATTCTAACAGGGACACTTGCGTCTTGTTTGTGCCGCAGTTGGCGTTCTATGCACGATTACAAACTAGCACTTCGCAGACGGTTCACAATGCATTCTAGTATTAAAGGCTGATACTATTTACGATGACCTTTCCTACAATTAAATTATTATTTATTTATTTATTTATTCGTTTATTTAATTATTTATTCGTTTATTTATTCGTTTATTTATTTATTTATTCGTTTATTTATTTATTTAATTATTTATTTATTTATTCGTTTATTTAATTATTTATTCGTTTATTTATTTATTTATTCGTTTATTTATTTATTTATTCGTTTATTTATTTATTTATTTATGCGTTTATTTATTTATTTATGCGTTTATTTATTTATTTATTCGTTTATTTATTTATTTACTTATTTATTTATTAGTTTATTTATTTATTTATTTATTTATTCGTTTATTTATTCGTTTATTTATTTATTCGTTTATTTAATTATTTATTCGTTTATTTATTCGTTTATTTATTTATTTATTCGTTTATTTATTTATTTAATTATTTATTTATTTATTCGTTTATTTAATTATTTATTCGTTATTTATTTATTTATTCGTTTATTTATTTATTTATTTTATTTATTTATTTATGCGTTTATTTATTTATTTATTCGTTTATTTATTTATTTACTTATTTATTTATTAGTTTATTTATTTATTTATTCGTTTATTTATTCGTTTATTTATTTATTCGTTTATTTATTTATTTATTTATTATTTATTTATTTATTTATTTATTTATTTATTTATTCGTTTATTTATTCGTTTATTTATTTATTCGTTTATTTATTTATTTATTTATTTACTTATTTGTTCGTTTATTTATTTATTTATTCGTTTATTTATTTATTTATTCGTTTATTTATTTACTCATTTATTTATTTATTCGTTTATTTATTTATTCGTTTATTTATTTATTTACTTATTTATTTATTAGTTTATTTATTTATTTATTTATTTATTTATTTATTTATTTATTTATTCGTTTATTTATTCGTTTATTTATTTATTCGTTTATTTATTTATTTATTTACTTATTTGTTCGTTTATTTATTTATTTATTTATTTATTCGTTTATTTATTTATTTTATTTATTTATTCGTTTATTTATTTATTTATTTATTCGTTTATTCATTTATTTATGCGTTTATTTATTTACTTATTTATTTATTCGTTTATTTATTTATTTACTTATTTATTTATTTATTTATTTATTCGTTTATTTATTTATTTATTTATTTATTTATTTATTTATTCGTTTATTTATTTATTCGTTTATTTATTTATTCGTTTATTTATTTATTTGTTTATTTATTTATTTATTTATTCGTTTATTTATTTATTTATTTATTTATTCGTTTATTTATTTATTTATCTATTTATTTATTTATTCGTTTATTTATTTATTCGTTTATTTATTTATTTAGTTATTTATTTATTCGTTTATTTATTTATTCGTTTGTTTATTTATTTATTTATTCGTTTATTTATTTATTTATTTATTTATTCGTTTATTTATTTATTTATTTATTTATTCGTTTATTTATTTATTTATTCGTTTATTTATTCGTTTATTTATTTATTTATTTATTTATTTATTTATTTATTTTCACTGGCAGAATTAAGGCCATAAGGCCTTCTTTTCCACTCAATCATTGTAAAAATACATAACAAATAAGTTATAAATAATAACTACTGTTACTATGGTGGACACTGACCTTGTAATGAACTTCAAAGATTCGTGGGCTTACCTTTATAAGAAGATGTGGAGTTACGTTGTTTCTAAAATTACCGATTGAGCTCTCAGTTATTTGTGATGGACAACTTGAGGATGAATCTCATCGTGTACTGTAATTCTCCAGCAGTTGGCCAGAAGCATAGTTTATACTGGTGAGTAATGCATATTGTTTATGTTAACATAAAATAACTGAAATATAATTAAATTATATGATTATGTCTCGTGACCAGAATATTGTAGAAAATGAAAATATAAAAATTGGAGATTTACCCCTCGAAGAGGTGGAAAAATTCAAATATCTTGGAGCAACAGTAACAAATATAAATGACACTCGGGAGGTAATTAAACGCAGAATAAATATGGGAAATGCCTGTTATTATTCGGTTGAGACGCTTTTGTCATCCAGTCTGCTGTGCAAAAATCTGAAAGTTAGAATTCTTCTGTATGGTTGTGAAACTTGGACTCTCACTCTGAGAGAGGAACATAGGTTAAGGGTGTTTGAGAATAAGGTGCTTAGGAAAATATTTGGGGCTAAGCGGGATGAAGTTACAGGAGAATGGAGAAAGTTACACAACACAGAACTGCACGCATTGTATTGTTCACCTGACATAATTAGGAACATTAAATCCAGACGTTTGAGATGGGCAGGGCATGTAGCACGTATGGGTGAAGCCAGAAATGCATATAGAGTGTTAGTTGGGAGACCGGAGGGAAAAAGACCTTTGGGGAGGCCGAGACGTAGATGTGAGGATAATATTAAAATGGATTTGAGGGAGGTGGGATATGATGATAGAAACTGGATTAATCTTGCACAGGATGGGGACCGATGGCGGGCTTATGTGAGGGCGGCAATGACCCTTCGGGTTCCTTAAAAGCCATTTGTAAGTAAGTGAGTATAATTAAATACTTTTTCCTTCTTTTTTGTCAAATATTTTTCCGATTTTTAGCACACAAAAAAGAAATATCTCCAGATTTTAGCGCCTAAAAATCCGAGTCCTAGTAATATGTTTGAAATGTATTTCTTTGTAACTCAAACCGGAATTGTAATTGAACGTTCGATTAGCAATTGCGCGTATCGATGTTGGAAGCTGTGTAGTGATTAATTCTTGCACGTTTCAACTTTCAGCATCATTTGAAAACTTTTAATGAAGTTCAGTTATCTTGATATGATATCCGCTATCTTGTTACGGCAGTTCATCTGTGCCTGATGACCCGTGACGGTATTAACTGCCCGTGCTTGCTTCTGTCGTTATTTCTTACGATTTCAGACTTGGCGTTTTTTTTTGTCTAGCCTATAAATTAGCCGCTTTCCTCAGAGCCGACCAACCAAGCTCTTCCGAACTTTCTTTTGCCAGATTTATTTGACTTCGGATTATTCTGAGGCTTGCGCCATCATCTGCTATGAGTATGCAGCCAGAGGAGTCAGAGAAATAAACTTGGGCAGAGTTTGCGAGAATGGCCTGCATCGTGGATTAGTGCATCGATTCTTCTTCTTTCTGTAATGTTTGCAGCTCCCGGAAAAGCTGGCGAGAATGCATATATAGAATGCAACAGAAGCAAATGACGTTCAGTTAGGAAAAATACCATTTAACAAGTAGCCTTTGAGTATCAACAGAATCTTTGATAAAAAATCTGTCCATATATTTGGCTATAAAGAACCCAATAAATTCATAATAAAATACAGAAGAAATATTTCGCCCAATTCAAGCAGAAAAGACTTCTTTGTACACCATGTTTATCGTGACAACTCTGCTATCTTTTCAAAGATGGCCTCAATCCTCAATTTGTGTTAAATGTGAAGATTTCTGTCTCAAAACTAATGTCGATTTTGGAGCAAAATTTTAGTTGAGTGTCTTGTGACAAGAACTTAATCTAATCTTCAAAGTAAAGGTCATTAGGCTAGGTTACGTTAGGTTAGGTTAGGATGGCTAGGGGCTGATTAGGGACCAGTGGCGGCTCATTGACTGAGGCAAGTGAGGCCGGGCCTCAGTCACTTGGCTTAACTGAAATCAAATGTTGTATTTTTATATAATGTATTAGTTATTTGAATGAAGCATATATCGCTGTAGAAGCATTTGAAAACTTTGTTGTATATAGACCTGTTTTGCAGTACAATTTGTTCCTGATGTCGGGATCGCTCGTGTCGGGTCTGGCTTGTAATGTATATAGACCTGTTTTGCAGTAAAATTTGCTCCTGACGCCAGGATTGCTCGTGCCGGGTCTGGCTTGTGATGTATATAGACCTGTTTTGCACCAAAATGTGTTCCTGAGGCCAGAATCGTTCGTGCTGGGTCTGGCTTAATGCACTTCATGTCCTTTCCGGGCTTTGAGTTTACGCTTAAAACGTTGTAGCTGAGGCACAATTCGTCTGATTTTTTTTTTTTTTTTACAATTCATTTTAATATATCAATATGCCTGGTAACTTATTAATAAGTATTTAATGAATTTCATTCTTAAGGCATATAAACTTGCAAATGTTTATTTGCTATTTAATAACAATATATGAACGTTTTCTGGGCATCTTCAGATATAACAAAACATTTGGACCTATAATAACATATTATGCAATGTGTTATTATAGGTCCAGATAATATGTTTTGTTATATCTGAAGATGCCCTAAACGGCGAAAAACGTTGTAAACATTTGCTTTATATGCCTTAAGATTGAAATTCATTAAATACTTATTAACAATTCGTCTGGCCTGGTCAGGTTTCACTCGTCCCATCCACGGGCCGGCCTCAAGGGTAGAGTGGGTTGAGAATAGCAGTGGTGACTTGTCTTCCTAACTAGGCCATAAATAACAAAATTCCAGCTTTTGGCAGGCAGAGACCCACTCTATTCTCTCCCCTTATGTCTTAGTTTATGACATAAGCGAGGGTGTTGTACTATTGTACTTCGTAGTACAGTAGTGAATCTGGGCCAATGTTGTTATGTATTTCGGGAAAATATAAACAGAAACAAATGAGAGAAATAATGCTGGTGCAGTTAATTCATTGTTAGAGTGTCCTTTTTCTAGAAGAAATAATACTGAAAGAAAGGAAGTTTTAAATAAAGAGAGAGACTACCGAGATACCTACGACATCGCTGATAATTTTTCTGACAGATAATCTTAAAACGCGAGTTTCTATTGCATCCTGGTATGGGCAACATAAATGGTTAAGTGGTAATGTGGTGCAAAATAAGCTTCTCTTGGCCTTGTTTGTTGCTGTCAAAGGAAAAAAATAAAAAGAAAAGAAAGAAAGGGGAATTTCAACACATAATATGGGTTGCTTCATCACACAAACTCACAGCATAACAGCTTATTTGGTGAGTGAAATTATTATTTTTCATTGATAGTAATATGAATAGACTAATAATAGTAATAATAATACAGTAATAATGATAATAATATAATAACAATAATAATTAATATCATAAACAAACATTTCCTATCGGAGGCACTTAAACTAGTTGCATCTGGCCTCACCGAGGATTTCGATCACCGGCCGCTACTGTTAAGGACGACCCTTTGCACGTAAGCCATCCTGAAGCCTGTTAGCAAACGTGTTTCCGGTTCTCTTAGAAGTGCTAGTGGAGTGGTTGGCGTAGTGCTTTAATGGCATTTTCAAGCGCTCTTAGTAATCTGTCACTTCGCTAATCCGGCACCTCTATGTGCAAGAGATGGTCGGATTATCAAGAGTCTACTGTATATAGATCCAAGATTGTATGGTGCTTCTGGAATTTCTGTTACCTGGTTGAACTTCGGTGAAATTTCGACTATAGTATTGGCAGAATCAATAGGCGGGTTTTTGGTTTGGCACGGAAACAACTCACTCCACACCAGGGCGGCTTTCGAAGAGGGGCTGCGGAGCTGCAGCACCCCCAGACATTTGTGGCTCTTGTCTCGTTTTATGTTGTGAAAAACATTTATTATACAGTCTCTATTTAGCAGCTCGAATTTTTTAAAACATTTCGCTCTCAATGACATGCACGCAATCGTTAGTGAAGTCACTTCCTCCCCTGGTGCTGCCAGAGCGAAACCAGAGACAAGGACTACAGGGTGAAGCCACTTCCTCCCCTGGAGCTGCCAGTCTCGTCTCGGATGCTTTGCGCCTCCTCCCTGCTGCCCCTTGCCGTGAATCCAGAGTTTCCAGGCGCTGCAAAATTTGCAGCAGTTTGTCAGTAGCGCGCAGTTTTAAATACATTTTCTTTAATGTTGTGAGTATAACAAGTGCAACAATGTTTAATTCTGTACAATATATACAGTCTATTCAGTTCAGCACCTTAACAATTCAGGAGAAATGTGGAATTAAGTGCCCATCAGTTGAATCTCATAATGGAAAGAGCCGCTAAACAAAATACAAAGGCTGGCATATTTTTTGCTGTTATCTAGTATCCTTGCTTTCTTCTCTCGATCTCTATACAGCCTGTATTAGATTAATGTGTTTCAAAGACAATTCCATCAGCTGGG
The DNA here is from genome assembly GCA_025594305.2 of Periplaneta americana. Classification (NCBI taxonomy): domain Eukaryota; kingdom Metazoa; phylum Arthropoda; class Insecta; order Blattodea; family Blattidae; genus Periplaneta; species Periplaneta americana. The sequence continues at coordinate 199,540,687 of JAJSOF020000003.1, read as the reverse complement.
GCAACAAGATGGATTTAAAATAAGAATAGTAAATGTTGTTCATGGGAAGAAGGAGCCATTGCTAGAATGTTTTCAAACCATAATGGAATCTAAAACATCTAACATCATCACAATAAATGAGACAAGCGCCCTGGTGCATACTCTTGAAGATCCTGAATTCAATTTCTGGCTCAGTTATTTTTTTCATTTATTGATGTAGGCATATCATGTATATATATTATACATGCAACTACAACATCGCCAGTTAGATATTTCTAAGGTTCAAATCTGCATATAAAACATTAAATTATGATTTATTTAACGACACTCGCAACAGCAAGGGTTATATCAGCGTCGTCCGGAATTTTGTCCGCAGGATTCTTTTAAATGCCAGTAAATCTAGTAACATGAGCCTGTCTCATTTAAACACAACTTACAAGATAAGGCGCATGGAACTAATCTTTAAATAAAGTAAGTTGCTTGGTTTATTTTTGTATGCAGCCCCCCCTTAATTCAATACCCACGAGCTCCACATTTTCTCTAGCGGTTTATGACCTGAACAAAGAAACCTTTCTGTCGCTCCGTTCGAATGTTAGTTATCGACAAGTGCTTGGCTGTGATACTACTGTGCTACAATTTGTTCGTAAATACAATATATCTCATAATAAACAGTATTTTTAAACAACTACTAATCATCCGAGTATTGTAATCGCTATCATGTCTCAATCGGGTCCAGATATCAGAAGCCTTACTAAAGGTGATGTTTATCAACTTCACTGTTTCTTGAAAGAATTGTGAGGACATTAAAAATGTCCTGTCATCAATGCAGACAGTCACTGTCAAAGGCCAGTGGCGCTTCTTTACGATCAGTCCAGACAATTTGTGCAAAAGGGAGACGAATAACAGTGAAACAATGATCCTATGGAGCCTAAATTTACATATACAGGGACATCATTTTATTTTTACTTCAATTTTTATTGTACCTGAGTTTTTTAATGTACTTCACTCCCACCCCTTCTGCTAATGAAGTTCAACCGTCCTCCACACAGATCCAAGACCGCATATACAGTCATAGTAGCCTTACCGTCACAGTACGTTCCAAAAATATGTTCTCGTTTTCCAATGACGAAAGAGCTTTCATTATTGCATCATTTTCGCACAGGTACTGTCGTCCATTTTCCTACGTCGCATTCCGGTTTTCCTCCACCAGCTTCTATTTGCCTCTCTGTAAAGGCTAGTGGCTGGGCTGTCTTAGCTCTTTTCTGAGAACATTAATTTCTGTTAGGAATTGGACATCTACGTAATATTACACCCATACAACTGTTTAAAATAACTTAAATAAAAGGGCCTCGTTAAGTAATTAACTGTCACGCGATTTCCCTCCTTTCTACGACTCTGCAACATAACCACTTGGACGAACAGTAGATAGCATGTCTGAGTAATTTTATCTTTTCGGATCGAGCAGAAGTGAAGATTGAATTTACAGTACGTAAGGTACTCTTTTACAGAGTAGGTACAGAATTATTTCAACATGAGTTACTAGTACGAAGGACGAAACTGGTAATTGGAATTACACATATTAGAACTGAAGCCTGTATCGAAATGAACAGCCACCATTTTCAAAAATGTGTTTAAATATCCATATTATGATTATTTTTCCATTTAACTTCATTCTCTATAGTGTACGCTAATGTGCTATAGACAGTATAATATACACTGCATAATGAATATGTCCGTATGGACAGCTCAGTTCGTGAGTAAAAACACTCATTGTTAATACTCTACTGTATTCTGATTAAACAAAAACCTAATGAAAATTATCAAACTAAAAATCGTGATATTTCCTAGTTTACGTAAATGGATGAACTACTTTTCTTCCCTCCTATACCTAGTAAAGTGATTTGTTTGTATATTACGCCATCGAACTCCAGTCGTGGAAGGGGTTAGAAACCGTTGATCCAAAGGTATAGCTAGGCTAATATCAGAAATGTTAGTAAAAATAAAATGATGTCCCTGTATTTGTTTAAAGAATACACGGACAGATGTAGATAATATGAATTTTACATTTAAATTAATATTTTTTTTTTTTAGATATTGTAACATTTTATTTTATGCTATATTGAGTTGTTTATTTAAGACATTAACAATGGAAAATTGTTTCATTATTTAGATTGTTGAAAACCATTATTAAGTTAATTTAATTTTTTTTAGAAATTGTTCACGGAATAAGGTAAATTTCTTAATTGATATGCTAATTATATCTCTGTCAAATGGAATATTACATTGTAGTCTACTACATATTCTTGACTGCTAAATTTTTAGGAGCTCCAGTGTTAGTTATGATTAGATAAAATACATTACGTTTGGGAATAAAATATTATTAGGATCATAAAATGAAATATTATTTAATAACTCACCCAATTTCTGACCGGCCATGGAAAATTCGGTTCCTACTTTGAAAGATTTAGGATCAAAAGTGCAGAAGAATCTCTGTGCATATGCAAAGAGAATCAGACTGTTGAACATTTGATTTTTCACTGTCCAGTGTTCGAAAGGAAAAGACACTTTTAAGATATCATATCTCGGACTGGAATTTAAATTACTCCACACCCCATTACCATTTTCTTAGAAAAAATGTTGTTACAAACAATTCACAGAGTTTATACACCACATCCACGCAAGACTGTAGCTGTTAATTGTATATAAATTAATGATGTTATAAAATCCTAATGCACTATGTAAAACAAGGTGTCTATCTTTGGGACATAATAATAGTAATGACAACAATAACTATGTTTGTATTATAGATTTTACTATTGTTGAGTATTTGATGACAGGTATATAGTTTGCAACCATAAGTAATTTTGTTTTTATTTTTTTTTACTATCGCAAACCAACTATATAATAGGTGTTTTATTTGTAACTACGCCAATTCTGTGCATTATCTCATTAATATTGCTTAAAATTATGTATAAAATTACAAATTAATGTAATAATCTTGCAATTTCTCTACACCTTCGATTATTATTTCTAATTGTATTTCATTTTGTTTAAACTGAAAGTAATTATTGCATAACGTATTTAGTATTCTTTACTGTCTCTTAATTAGTGTATTTATATTGTAACTATGATTCACACCTACTATTAATTCTTTAAAATTGTGTATTATCACTACATAATGTATTTCACATGTAACAAACTACAACCCTAATATACCAAAGGTAAAATAGGGTTTCAATATTTGGATAACAATAATAATAATAACTTGTCAATAATACATTAACTTGAGTAGATATAAATGTGACTGGCGACTATTTTATCGACTTTTTTCATTGAATATTTCAACACTTCTTGTATTAAATTGTTGATGGACTTCAATAATACAGACGCATAAACAAGACTGAATAAAACTCACCGCATAGAATCAGAATAGTGCTAAGTGCCCAATTTATAAAACGATTTTTTGTGTCATACTTATTATGTTATTTATTTTATTAAGCTAAGCCATTCGTAAGTGTGCTTTCATTACGAAACTCGTTCATGTTATAACAATATACATATTCTACAATCAGTAAACATACATTAATATTTTCTTGCCTACTTTAATGTTCAATTTTATCGTGATTTATAAAGTTGGTAAGCATAGACATTTAGTATTTACTATTTCAACACAATAAACACAATATTCTGGAAATACATAAATACAAAGTATTTGTGTAATGCTAAATATTTGATTTATACAGGGACATCATTTTATTTTTACTTCAATTTTCATTGTACCTAAGTTTTTGAATGTACTTCACTCCCACCCCTTCTACTAATGAAGTTCCAACTCAACACAGAACCAGGACCGCAGATAGTAAGCAGTACTGAGTTACTGAGTATAGTACGTTCCAGAAATATGTTCGCGTTTTCCAGTGACGAAAGAGCTTTCAATATTGAATCATATTTTCGCACAGGTACTGTCCGTTTACCTACGTCGCATCCCGATTTCCCCCACCTGCTTCTGCTCGCCCCTCTGTAAAAGCTGGGCTGTCTTAGCTCTTTTCTGAAAACATTAATTTCTGTTTGGAATTGGACGTTTACGTAATATTATACAGCTGTTTAATTTAACTTAAATAAAAGGGCCTCGTTAAGTAATTAACTGTCACGTGATTTCCCTCTTTTCTACAATCCTGCGGCATAACCACTTGGACGGACAGTAGATAGCATGTCTGAGCAATTTTATATTTTCGGGTCCGGGAGAAGTGAAGATTGAATTTACAGTACGTAGAGTAGGTACAGAATTATTTCAACATGAGTTACTAGTACGAAGGACGAAACTGGCAATTGGAATGAGATGCAGTAGTCTATACTGCGATAATATGCACAAAAGAACTGAAGCCTGTATCGAAATGAACGGCCACCATTTTCAAACTTGTGTTTAAATATTCATATTATGATTATTTTTCAATTTAACTTCTTTCTCTATATTGTACGCTAATGTGCTGTAGACAGTATAATATACACTGCATAATGAATACGTTAGCATGGATAACTCAGTTCGTGAGCAAAAACACTTATTCTTAATACAGTACTGTACTCTGACTAAACAAAAACCTAATGAAAATTATGAAACTCAAAATTGCGATATTTCCTAGTTTACGTAAATGGATGAACTACTTTTCTTCCTTCCTATACCTAGTAGAGTGATTTGTTTGTGTTTTACGCCAGTATCATCGAACTCCAGTCGTGGAAGGGGATGGCAAACTGTATTTCCGGTTCTCTAAAGGTATAGACAGGTTAATATTAAAAATGTTAGTAAAAATAAAATGATGTCCCTGTATTAGGTTTACATTACACTTTATTACATTAATGAAATGACTTAACTTGCAAAATATTATAATGGTTATATTGAGGAGGCCCTATTTGCAATTACTATAAATCACGATATTATTATTTTATTTCCTAAATTTTCCTGAAGTAAAAAAGTATCAATGGAGGAGAAAGTTGTTTGGGACAGGACCATACATCAAGCAGGTTCTGAGGGGGTAGGAGTCGGGGTAGAGAAGTAGGGGTTTTCCAGACCCGCCGATTTCTTCTGTTCCTAGTATAGTTATTGGGACTCTTGATTCTAGTTATGAAAGGTAATTGTTTCGTCTGAACTCAGACCTGGTAAGTATATTGCTTCCAGCGAGCTGTTCTTGGTACACGTGCCAAAGGTTAGACATCACAGTTCCAGGCGGCAAGAATATTTCATGATGAATGGAAAAAAGAGGTACCATGAAGAGCACTCATATTTTATGAAGGACTTAAAACTCGTTTCCCTCGGAGGGACATTAAAAGAGTCGCGCGTCCCGATGCTGCAGGATGACGTCCTAAAAACCATTAAATGTTTTCTAAAAAGTCAATAATTTTCTGTTTTGTTTGTTAACGGCCCCAGAGACGAGACGTCAAGGAGGAAAAAACGACCAGTCGTTGCATAATTGATGCGACAATGGGTAAAGCAGTAGCATGTGTCTTAACGTGGCGTACAAGGCGTTCCGCGGGGGCTCGGGAGTCCTTAACAAGACGGCCGAGCATGCGCAGTTGCGAGATTCCACAGCAACAACAACTGAATTTTTCATACTTTTGTATGAAACGAAAAAGCGTACAGCCATCCCCTCCCCCCTTCTTTCTACTCACTTTTTTTCCGCTCTCTTTTTTCCAGTTTCCCTCTCGAGAATTGAGCAAAATATTTCTCATAACATTATAAATAATTTAAAACGTTCCATCCCTCTTTAAAAATCCTGACCTCTAGAGGATGAATGCTTTATATAACTTTTATTCTATTAGCTCAACGAAACTATTATATTTTCTTCTCTTTAGATGACTCGATTTCATGGCCTTCTGTATACATCTCTCGTATTATTACGTGCAACGTTTCTTGATGTTATTTATATTTTTTGTCGAAGTACGTGAGTACATTTTATTGCTGATACAACAATAAATTCAGGAACGGTGAGTGAAGGAGGATAAAACTTTAGTCTTTGTCAATAGTTACACTCTAATTGTAATTAATTTAACGTAGATATACATATGTAAGTGGCGTAAAAGTGGTTTCATTGAGTAAAAACTAAACATATGCTCCTGCTTTACTCACTGTTGCATAAAATATGTAAGGACTAGCCATTTTTTCCTTCTTGACATGGCATCTCTAGGGGACTTAACAAAAGCATGTGTAATTCAGAAAAGAGTGTATTCAACAATAATTTTCATTTTTGGTACATTAATAACTGATAGTAAATTCTATTATAACATCTACCGCTAGACACTAATAATGCTGACATTATTATCTCCTTATTTTAACAAAGTATAAAATATGTGGATGTATTTACATCGTACCGTAATATTTTCGATTAAATTTTAATATAATGTATTGCATTTATTTCAATAAGGAGAGCCAAGTATGTTGAGTACGATGAAAAACATTACAGTATATTAATTTAATGAAAAAAGGAAATATCAACATAACTCCATAAATAACAAAGTCGATATTGAAGACGAATATGGTATTGATGATGATTGATAATGATAAAAAAGTGACAAAAAACAAAACATTAAAAAATTTAATGAACTTCCAAGACTATTTATTTATTTATTTAATTAATTATGTATTTAATTATTTATTTATTTAATTATTTAATTTATTTAATTATTTAATTATTTATTAAATTAATTATTTACTTATTTAATTATTTATGTATTTAATTATGTATTTAATTATTTAATTATTTATTTATTTAATTATTTATTTATTTAATTATGTATTTAATTATTTATTTATTTATATAATTAATTATTTATTTAATTATTTATTTATTTATTTATTTATTTAATTATTTAATTATTTATTTATTTAATTATTTATTCAATTATTATTTATTTTTTATTTATTTATTTATGTATTTAATTATTTAATTATTTATTTATTTATTTATTTATTTTTTTATTTATTTATTTATTTATTTATTTATTTATTTATTTATTTATTTATTTATTTATTTATTTTAAAGAACACGGAGATTCATTGTCGCCCTCACGTAAGCCCGGAAGATAATCCTAATACTGCTCATAGATAATAATGCTAGTATAGCCCAAGGCTTCTAAACTTCTCACAGGTTGCATTAGTATCGATCTTGTTGGCGAGGGATCGACGGGGAAAGGAGAGCGATTCTGACGTCACAAGATAGCTGAGCGCGCCAAAGCTCAAATGCTTCAAAGCAGTATCTCGTGTTTTTTTTGTTCAGTTTGTCAAAGATGTGCTGTTGTGGTATGCAACAATTCTAACGATAAAAATAAAGAGTTGTCTTTCTTTACCATTCCTAAAGATTTAGGAATTAAAAAAGATGGGTAATTGGATGCAAAAGGCAGAATAAATTCAATCCTGATACAAGCAGAGCATGCTCTAATCATTTTAAAGATGACGATTTTGTTCCTGATTGTCGAGCAGCTTTAATGAAAATAAAGCCGAAATTAATTTAGTTGTAGACATATTGTATTAGTATCAGGCCTTCTCTGCCCCTCTACCAGGGGATTACAACTATAATATGAACAATAAAATTACAATTAACATTAAATTTACAATTACAATTACAATAAAAATTAAAGTACGACAAGAATACCTGATTAATGAAAGCTTGACATTTTATCATAGAAGTTAAGAACAAAGAATATTTTTGTATTTACTGAATTACAAATTAAACCCACAATAACAAAAATCTATAGTAATGAAATTACCGGATATTGAACTATTTTGTGATAGATTAAGAGAACTATTTGCAAGAAACCATATCTGAACGAGTCTCAATTACTGACCAAGTGCCTAGTAAGCTTGCGTTTGAATTCAATTTTATTTCGACAGTCCCTGATGCTAGCAGGTAACGAATTCCAGAGTATTGGCAGGGCTATTGTGAAAGAGGATGAGTGTGAGGATGCGATGGGATGATGGTAAATACTACAGAATATAAATATGGAGACATATTAAATTTATATCTATATTCATCTAGCGACTCATTTAATGTAATTCAATTTGAGGATACGAGAATCTTTTTTCGAGTCGAAAGGGATCCGCAATAAAAAAGTTTGGGGACCACTGGCCTACATCATAATTCATAACTTCACTCTTTTTAGATAAGCAAAAGCCAATCTATACTAATAATAAATCTGTAGCCGAAATTTTTCTGGTAATTTTCGATTTTCCAAAAATAATTGGTCCTAACATATATAATTAACCACCCTGAAACCGAAAATCGCTTTATTGAAATTTTTGTTTGTATGTCTGTCTCTCTGTCTGTCTGTATGTTTGTTACCTTTTCACGCGATAATGGCTGAACCGATTTCGATGAAATTTGGAATATAAATTAAGTTCGTTGTAACTTAGATTATGGGCTATATGGCATTCAAAATACGTTATTTAAAAGGGGGGTTATAAGGAGGCCTGAATTAAATAAATCGAAATATCTCGCTTATTATTGATTTTTGTGAAACATGTTACATAACAAAAGTTTCTTTAACAATGATTTCTGATAAGTTTTATTCTCTGAAAAATTTTGATAGGACTGATATTTAATCAGATAATTGAGTTTTAAAATTAAAATAACTGCCATCTTAAGGCGGTGTATTGAAATAAAAAACAGATGACTTCGTCTATAAGGGGCCTTGGACACAACAATCGAAAGCTTTGAAACATAGCCTACAGACAATGTTTCTGTGCTTGTATGAAGTAATATCAGAAGCTAAATTAACCGATTTGTATAATTAATTATTATTTCATCATTGCAAAGTGTAGTTTCTCTGGATGGACATAATGCTATAATGTTATTACAGTAACTTGTGAGTGAATTGAGGACAGGTAAGATTAAAATAGCTTCTTATGCTTTTGATAGGTTATTCTGTATATTCATTTCCTGTATTTCTTATAATAATGTTTATGAACATATTCATTTTTATCTCAGAGAATTAACGAACAACGAGAGTGTATTGATTTAGTATGCAGTAATAGTACGTTAGCTTAGCAATCCATTATTTCATAATTCAAATTTTAACTATGCTCAATTGAATCGTGTTAAAATACATAAAATACATATGCAATAAATGCAATGCAAAAAAAATGGGTAATAAGCCAAGCAGATTATGTTGCGCTGTTGTAAAAGTTGTTCCTCCTGAGATTCAAAAGCTCCCACAACAAATTAAAAACTTTCTAATTCGAGTACATCCGTTATCAACACACTTTTTCATAATATAATATAATACTACTAGGTTCAAAAAGTTCCCGGAATTTTACTACCATTTTTCGTATTAATATATAACAAGGGATATTATACATTTGTTTTGTTGGTAACATTCATGATGTCATTTCCTTAAAGTTTGTTGATATTGGTTTTGAGTTGTAGGCAATTGTTTATCATAGTGTTTTGTTTGTTCGTCGCATTTTGTAATTATGTCCACAGAGCAAAGTACAAACATCAAGTTCTGTGTTTTGCTGGGGACATGATCAGTATGGCTGATGAAGATGGTGATTTCTTAAACAAAATGAAACTGGTGCTACTTGTACACCCAGTCCCTAAACGACAATCATCTGAGTGGAAATCGAAAACATCTCCTCGGAAGCAAAAATTTCATCTAGGACACTTCCAAAGGCAAGTTATTTTAAATGTTATGTTTTATTTAACGACGCTCGCAACTGCAGAGGTTATATCAGCATCGCCGGATGTGCCGGAATTTTGTCCCGCAGGAGTTCTTTCACATGCCAGTAAATCTACTGACATGAGCCTGTCGCATTTAAGCACACTTAAAGCAAAGTTATGTTGGAAGTTTTCTTCGACTCTCAGGGTCTCATGCACCATGAGTTCATTCCAGAAGGTCGTACTGTAACGAAAGAATTGTACGTAGAAACCCTCCGTCGCCTCTGGGACGCAGTGAGAAAGGAAACGTCCAGAAAAGTGGGTAGAAAACAACTGGTTCCTTATGCATGACAATGCACCTGCTCATCGCGCAATTATTGTAAAGAATTTTCTTGCCAGGCACAACATAACTGCTTTGGATCACCCACCATACTCTCCTGATCTCTCACCACCTGATTACTTTCTGTTTCCCCGTCTGAAAAGTCATCTGAAAGGACGGAGATTCAATGCTGAAGAGGTTATCGCAAACGCGACGAGAGCACTAAGACGGGTTTCACAAAATGGCTTCCAGGCCTGCTTCCAGGAACTCTACACGCGTTGGCAAAAGTGTGTTGTTGCGGAAGGCAACTATTTTGAAGGGAATGCTGTAGAATAGTGTTTAAGGTACGTTGTTTCTATGATGCTAGCAAATTCCGGGAACTTTTTGAACCTAGTATGTATAAACATAATAATAAATCTGTAGCCAAAATTGTTCTGTTAATTTTCGCTTTTCCAAAAATAATTGGTAATAACAATTAAGAAACATGTTAAAGGAATTATCATTGCACCAAATGAGTGGTCTCTGGATCAAAATGATCGTATTTTAATATTTTAAATACAATTTAAATTAAGTAACATATTAAACGATTTATCCTTCTATCAAACACGAATGTTCCCTGGATCAAATGTTCTATTTTAATTATGTAATTACTTTATATTTATTTCTAACGGGTGCAGCGGAGCCCACGGGTACGGCTAGTAAGAAATAAGAACAGCACGATTAATAAATAATAAAGGTAAGAAAACGACTCAGAAGAAGCAATAAGTTGCAAAAAGGCAGATAAGAAGAACACTAATGAAACAACGAAGACTACTGAGTAGCCCTACAGGTACGAGAAGAAGAAGAAGAAGAAGAAGAAGAAGAAGAAGAAGAAGACAAAATATAGAAATTATAAATACAATGAAGGCGAAGAATATTTAGGGACAAAAGACGAAAAATAAATTATCTGAAAATTATGTCAATAAGACACAGAAAAAAAAAGGAAACTATGTAAAGGCAACCATATAAAGAAAGACTGTATAAATTGCATGAAATAAGAAGACAAATAAGTGGTTAGTATAGCAAAAAAAGGTTAATTAAATTACGTAGATGATAAATGTAATGAAAAATGAGTGTGACAGAACGCGCAGATTGCAAGAAGTACGCCTATTAAATAGGTGGCGGAAAAACAAAAGAAGGAGATTAACCACCGAATGGCGATGACAAAAACACGAAGCTAAAGTAAGTGGAAAAGGAGCAGACAAAAAGGAAGGAGTAAGACGCAAGAATAGCAAGGTGGAAATTAAAAAAACATATATAATGCAAATGAAAAGGATATCAAAAGATTGCATAATGAAACAGACACTGCAAAAGATTTGAACTATGTAAATAACAATACGGAAAATGAGAATGAGGTAATAAAAATAGAGATGATGGAGAATATTAAGGGCTGAAACGATAAACGAGAGGAAGACAGAAAATTGGATTACGTAAATTACAAAAAAGAACATGTCCATTTCACAAAATTTTACTGCTGAAAATTTTTCTCTCTCACACCTTATTTTGATCGCATTGGTTTCGCTGTGTGTTATAGTTAGTAACCATTGAATTATGGTAATTTTTGTATTTCTCTTTTGTTTGTCCTGGCATCTCTACTGTCATCGCAGAATACTCGTAAACGTCATGTTGTGAACAATGCTTGCCATTAAGTTTAGTGCCTATTTGCAATCCGTGCTTTTCTTCAGTTGCCTGAAGTATCGGATCCCTACATCGCCTGATGATAAACCCGATACATAACGTAGAGAAATTAGTTATTTCTGCATGTGTGACAATGGTGCAAAATTTACTTGAAATTCTCCCTGCATATATAGTCCCGTCGCTCTAATTTCCGGCAGCCAATCACGTTGCAGGTCGGCTACATTTAAACGTGTGCGTCTTGTGATTCGCTTATGAAGACGTCATGCATTTCCTAAGGCTGGATAAGTAGCTACGTAATATAATCGCCCGCCATTTTGGCTCTTTCGTTGGCGTTCGCAGAAAGCACACGAGGACATTACTTGCCGCTCAATTATTTGCTGAATTACAGTGCGTTTGATTTATTATCATAGGAGCTACGACATGATAATGTTTAACGGTGCGGCAAATAGGTCCCTCGTCTGGTAGCTCGGCAACGAAAGAACAAAAATGGCGAACGATACTACCCACCTAGACTTTATAGAGCCTTGACTTCCTAAGACGTAAGCAAAGAGGAGGAGTCACGCCGGGAATAACAGCGTCGCGACTATAACAGATGAAGGTTTACATGGTATCTGTATAACAAAACCTGTCGATGAAGACGCATATAAATGAAGCGAAAACATATACTCAGTTGTCAAATTTTTATTAAAAGTGAATTTTATTTCCTTACTCTAATTTTGTTATTATTATTTCTACCACAATGACTGGATCCGAAAACTGTAATTCCATGCGATGGAGTTTGACAACACTGTTTCCTTCTGAAAAAAACATACACTAAAAAACGAAACTAAAGTTTAAAGTGAAGCATAAATTATAAAAAGCGACTAATTAGTTCTGGAAAACTAGCAACAGCCACAGAGTTGTGTAATGGTACTGAAATATTCAGAAGTCCAAAAATCACAACGATCAGCTTTATGAATAAGTTAGCATTGTCTGCACAATACTAAATAAAATGGGACGCGAAATTAAAATCTGGGTGCTGCTTCGTAAATATTTTTATATATCTTTTCCCTTTTAGAATACTATTACAGATAATGTAACATATAATAGGCCTACACCCATGTGAACAATACAACGTAATGATACACAGGGTATGACCTAGGCCTATGTATACAGGGTGTTTCAAAAATACGGGGCATAATTTCAGGTATATATTTCCCACATGTAGACAATCAAAATAGTTCATTACAACATGTGTCCGGAAATGCTTCATTTCCGAGTTATGGCCTTCATAACATTGAAATTCACCGGAACGTTTTTCTTTCCGCAGGTCGTTGTCATTACAGAAGGTGTTCAAAATGTCCACCTCCTGCTTGAATACAGACCTCACATCGATGTCTCATTGACCTGCGTACACGATCCCAAACTCCAGGAGTATTGCGTATGTCCTCAGAACATGCCACAATTCGATTCCGAAGGGATTCCAAATCAGTCACCGGAGACGAATAAACCAATGATTTTAAATGGCCCCACAAGTAGAAACGAAGAGGGTTCAGATCAGGTGAGCGTGGAGGCCAAGCAATTGGGCCACCTTTACCTATCCATCGATCAGGAAACCCTCGATCCAAGTACCGGCGAGCCGTACAACTGAAGTGTGCAGGAGCGCCAACATGCAAGAAGTGAATGTGTTGACGATTGATCAGTGGAGTGTCTTCTAAAACATGAGGTATGGTGTTTTCCAGGAAATTTGTGTACGCCTGCCCCGTAAATCTGTTTACAAGTACATGGGGTCCAACTAATCGTTCACCAATGATACCGGCCCACATGTTGAGGGAGAACCGCACCTGGTGATGAGATGGAACAGTTGCACCTGGGTTTTCATACGCCCATACATGCTGATTGTGGAAATTTGTTATGCCATCTCGTGTGAACTGTGCTTCATCTGTAAATAATACTAAGGCAGGAAAGTTCGGATTTACACCACACTGCTGCAAGAACCACTGACAGGTTCTAACACGTGCAGAGTAATCTGCTGGTGACAGGGCCTGTACACGTTGCAAATGATAAGGATACAATTGATACTCTTTCAACAGTCTCCAGACAGTCGTATGAGGAACATTGACTTGCAACGCTACCCTTCGTGTGCTGATAGAAGGAGTCATGTTCACAGCCTCCAGAATCTCCTCCTGTACTTCTGAAGTTGTAGATCTTGGTCGTCCCCTTCCCAAACCAGGAGAGTTAAGTTTTCCATACTCGCACAGACGGTAATGGAGACGTACAAATGTCTTCCGATCTGGACATTGTCGCTGTGGGTACCTCTCCTGGTACAAACGACGAGCCAGCGCAGCATTGCCGTCCGCCTTACCGTACATGAAGTGTATCTCTGCCAGCTCTTGATTTGAATACATGTCGCACAGTCTAACGCCTACACAACACTGAATGTAACCTTCGCCTCGGAATGAACTGTCAGAGTGCCCTCTTAATGTCTCCTTTGACGGCAACGACCTGCGGAAAGAAAAACGTTCCGGTGAATTTCAATGTTGTGAAGGCCATAACTCGGAAATAAAGCATTTTCGGACACATGTTGTAATGAACTATTTTGATTATCTACATGTGGGAAATACATACCTGAAATTATGTCCCGTATGTTTGGAACACCCTGTATTATTGCAGTCATTTTAAATAAGACTAATATTATTATTGCTCTTATTATTATTATCATTATTATTATTATTATTATTATTATTATTATTATTATTATTATTTATTATTATTATTTATGGCTGGATTAGATTAATATAGATACATAATAGTTGTAAAGAAAAGTATACTGTACATCTGAGTAAATTTAACCCTGTACTGCATCCCTTTTTTGACAGCTTTACATCTTTTCTTGTGCTGAGTTGAAAGATCTTTTTCTTCAGAATTGTGTATATTTCATCTGTTTTATTGCATTAAAAACTTGAAAAGTTCTCTGTAATAAATTTGTAGGACAACGTTTCATTTAGTAGTTTCAATTATTATCATATAATAATGATTATATCCAGATATACAACCATATAATAGTTTACTTTCTTCAAAACTTGTCTTTTCCATATCATTAAATAGCATAACTGGTCTTATCCAAAAATAAAATTCTGTTTCCGCCCATGTTTTTTAGTTTTGATTTTCTACAAAATCAGGGTTTAATACTATCATACAATGTACAGTAGTCTAACATAATTTTTTTTCTCTTTCGATGACCAGTAGTTTAGGCTTCAGGAGTATTTTTTGCGAATTGAGGAAAATCATTTAATATGGACATGACGAATTTTGCATCTAATAGCCTCAATTAATATAAATAATGCAAATCAAGCTTTCAGGTATAATTCCCTGTAAAGTTTATTTCAATAATTTTGAGGAAAAATTGTTCCGGGGCCGGGTATCGAACCCGGGACCTTTGATTAAACGTACCAACGCACTACTAACTGAGCTACCCGCGAACTCTACCCGATACTGATCCCGGGTAGCTCAGTTAGTAGAGCGTTGGTACGTTATCAAAGGTCCCGGTTCGATACTCGGCCCGGGACAATTTTTCCCTCGAAATTATTCAATATAAATAATATTTCCAACAACGTTTTCCCTTAAACATTCGAGAATTTGGCAAAACTTTGTATTCTAATAGAAGTTGATTATTGTAAGTTGTTATTAAAAATGCTTAATCCCTTTCGTACCATAAGTTGAACCATTCTGAGAAAAAAATAGTACCATTTCAATATTTGTAACGCTTTCAGGTTTCAATTGACTTTTACATAACCTTATACTACACATCAAGGTGTTCATTTATTTTATTTTATTGGGTTATTTTACGACGCTGTATCAACATCTAGATTATTTAGCGTCTGAATGAAATGAAGGTGATAATGCCGGTGAAATGAGTCCGGGGTCCAGCACTGAAAGTTACCCAGCATTTGCTCGTATTGGGTTGAGGAAAACCCCGGAAAAAACCTCAACCAGGTAACTTGCCCCGACCCGGATTCGAACCCGGGCCACCTGATTTCGCGGCCAGACGCGCTGACCGTTACTCCACAGTTGTGGACTCAAGATGTACAGAAGGCAAAGAGCATTCTGTTAATGGTGTTATGCAGTAATTCTCGAGGTGTTTAAGTGTTGTATCTTTTAAAATATGTCAATTCGATGAATTTCTATACTGAACAAACAGTTAGAGAAATAAATACAGGCCAGTTACTTTATGGTGACAGCTCTGGCCTGGCGACGCAGTGGTTTGGGCGAGTTCACTGTTTGTTCGAAGGGGTGTTCATTTTAGTCTTCCCCTGGATGCGTTAGCGGTCACATCTCGGGAGCATTAGTGTGGGCGTACAGTCGCGCTAAGGACGTACTACACTACCACCAGTGGCGGCTCGTGGGTATTGAATTAAGGGCGGCTGCATACAAAAATAAACCAAGCAACTTACTTTATTTAAAGATTAGTTCCATGCGCCTTATCTCGTAAGTTGTGTTTAAATGAGACAGGCTCATGTTAGTAGATTTAATGGCATTTAAAAGAATCCTGCGGACAAAATTCTGGCACACCGGCGACGCTGATATAACCCCTGCTGTTGCGAGTGTCGTTAAATAAACCATAATTTAATTTTTTATATGCATATTTGAACCTTAGAAATATCTAACTGGCGATGTTGTTAGTTGGTTGTGTAATATATATATACATGATATGCCTACATCAATAAATGAAAAAAAATAACTGAGCCAGAAATTGAATTCAGGATATTCAAGAGTACGCACCAGGGCGCTTGCCTCATTTATTGTGATGATGTTAGATGTTGCAGATTCCATTATGGTTTGAAAACATTCTCGCAATGGCTCTTTCTTCCCATGAACAACATTTACTGTTCTTATTTTAAATCCATCTTGTTGCCCCAGCTGATGGAATTGTCTTTGAAACACATTAATCTAATACAGACTGTGTGGAGATCGAGAGAAGAAAGCAGGGATACTAGATAAATCAGCAAAAAATATGCGAGCCTTTGTAGGCTGTGTTGTTTAGTGGCTCTTTCCATTATGAGATTCAACTGATGGGCACTTAATTTCACATTTCTCCTGAATTGTTAAGGTACTGAACTGAATAGGCTGTAAATATTGTACAGAATCAAACGTTGTTGCACTTGATATACTCACAACATTAAAGAAAATGTATTTAAAACTGCGCGCTACTGACAAACTGCTGCAAATTTTGCAGCGCCTGGAAACTCTGGATTCATGGCGAGGGGCAGCAGGGGGAGGAGTAAAACTAACGCGCAAAGCATCCGAGACGAGACTGGCAGCTCCAGGGGAGGAAGTGGCTTCACCCTATAGTCCTTGTCTCTGGTTTCGCTGCGGCAGCACCATGGGAGGAAGTGACTTCACTAACGATTGCATGCATGTCATTGAGAGCGAAATTTTTTAAAAAATTCGAGCCGCTAAATATGTATTTCACAACATAAAACGAGACAAGAGTCACAAATGTCTGGGGGTGCTGCAGCTCCGCAGGCCCTCTTCGAAAGCCGCCCCTGACCACCACTGTCTTGTGCATTGCAATTTAATGTGTTTGTTACGTACATTTCATTTCGTCACTTAAATAATTGTAGTGCTTCTGTTTTGTATTGTTCAGTGTGTAGTATTTATTGTCTGGATTCACTGCTATTTTCTGTTTGTGAAAATGCTGCCTGTTAGAATCAAACTGAAAGGTCGGGTATTACATTCGCAGTCGCGAGAAGTCGTGAGCAACGTGTAAGCGTCGGAAGAAAAAACGTAACAAATGTTGGAAAACTTGTAGCAGAGTTTACCGCTGTGTCTGAGAGCTGTGTTAGCCAAATAATAAGGGAGACTAAAGACATTGATAATCGGCGCCAAAATCAACTGTGGACAACTTCAATGAAGCTGTCATAAGACGAACCAAAGCACGAGTTCTGTATTTCACAGAAACAGCGGCCCACACTTAAAAAAATATATATTATTGAAATTGAAAGACTGTCGACTTTCAGGGAGGTATCTCGACTTTGAGGAAAGTTATTTTGAAATTAGGATTTCATTGAAAAAAAAAAACACAAAATAATCCCCAAATTCTGGTGGAGCATCACAGCATTAGGGCCAAAAGTTTGCAGTATTTGAGGAAAATAAAGAAGTACAGAGAAGAAGGCCGCTCCATCTTTTACATGGATGATGATGATGATGATGATGATGGGAAAGGTAACATTGAAGCACTTATGAACATTACCAGTATTTACGCATAAGTACGAGGCGTGTTCTTAAAGTAAGTTCCGTTTTCAATTATAGCCGTCACATCGCTGCAATCGTTATTTTGTGCATGCATATTTTCTTCTTCAATCTTCAGACAAGCTGTGCATGCAGTTTCAGAGCTTCAGTCCATGTGTGGGGTTAGTTATGATCAGTTGAAATGTTTAAAGTGATCGAGCATCCCGCCGACTGTTAGATGCGCTCTGTAACCCTTTTCTTGAATGCAAGAAACATCAAACCAGCTGACATTCATCGTCAACTTTGTGAGGTGTACGGTGATGATGCCATTAGTGATGGAATGGTCAGGAGATGGGTTAGGAAGTTCAAAGAGGGCCGCGTCTCTGTGCATGACGAGCAGCATACCGGTCGGCCATCTTTGGTCAATGACAATTTGGTGCGTGCTGTCGATGAAAAAAATCATGAGGACAGGAACAAATTGACCATCCCTCCTACACCCCGAATTTCGCTCCGAGTGACTTTCATCTCTTCCTGCACCTCAAGAAGTTCCTCGGTGGTCAACGTTTTGATGGCGACGACACCCAAAATCTCATCTCGAAATTTGGCTCGGAACAAATTGACCATCCCCCCTACAGCCCGGATTTGGCTCCGAGTGACTTTCATCTCTTCCTGCACCTCAAGAAGTTCCTCGGTGGTCAACGTTTTGATGGCGACGACACCCAAAATCTCATCTCGAAATTTGGCTCGGAACAAATTGACCATCCCCCCTACAGCCCGGATTTGGTTCCGAGTGACTTTCATCTCTTCCTGCACCTCAAGAAGTTCCTCTGTGGTCAACGTTTTGATGGCGACGAAGTGAAAACAGCAGTGCGGGAGCGGTTCGCATTGCAGGCGGGCGAATTCTACAATGAGGGGATAGAAAGACTTGTGCCACGACTCGATAAATGCCTCAATAATGGTGGAGATTATGTTGAGAAGTAATTGAAGTGTGGGGAATACAATGCAACAAAAATAGTTTGTAAATATCTTCCCGTTTACTTACTACACCCTTTTGGAACTTACTTTAAGAACACGCCTCGTATATTTCATTGTTAATTAGCGATTAACTGTTAAATATAGTGATTCGATTGCTGCTCAGTGTATTTCCACATTGGTTTATTTATTTATTGTTTATTATTGTTCCGAAGTGCTGCTCATTGTATTTCCATTAGTTTACTTCTTTAGTGTTTATTAGTGACTATTGTTCCGGAGTATGAAGTGAACACAGTGACAGGAGCTCAAAATTATGCAGACGCTGCAACGTGAGACTTCATTTCTAATATGACTGTATTTCCCTCCCTCCATTCGCTCCGTCTCGGATCGGTCTCCCTCCCACAGTCGAACCTTCTCCTCTCTCGCGTCGACGAGCTGTCACCATAAAGTAACTGGGCTGTACTTTCAAGGAATTTTAATTTGATATTGATTTTATTTATCGCTCTTCAAAATATTTACTCTCATTTTCCCAACGCCCTGTATATTGCCCAGAAGTATTTCCTCGTAAAATATTAAAACTCTAAGCCTCGATATAAAAGTAGGTTTGACTTAATATAAATGGTGACGCTTGGTGTACTGCGATTTGCATAAGAAATCCCCTGGACCCCATAGACTGAAACGTAGAAAGGGAAGCGTGGCCATCCTTCCTTGTAGCATGTAACAGTTTAATTTGCATAGCAAACAGCTTTGTGCAAATAACGGATGAGGCAATAATGCTCATTATAATTACACGATAATGTCAGTAGGGCTAATGACTTCGGCGGTGGAGTCATGCGATGGTCTGAGCTGTGATGTCATCTCACATAGGATGGAGCGACCAGGCAACATGGAAATATTCACTCCATAAGCAATAGCCCAGACATCAAGGCAAAATATTGATATATTTCTGGCCAACAAGTATTCTCACAAGTAATACTTACTTACTGGCCTTTAAGGAACCCGGAGGTTCATTGCCGCCCTCACATAAGCCCACCATAGGTCCCTATCCTGCGCAAGATCAATCCAGTCTCTATCATCATATCCCACCTCCCTCAAATCCATTTTAATATTATCCTCCCATCTATGTCTCGGCCTCCCCAAAGGTTTTTTTTCCTCCGGCCCCCCAACTAACACTCTATATGCATTTATGAATTCGCCCATACGTGCTACATGCCCTGCCCATCTCAAACGTCTGGATTTAATGTTCCTAATTATGTCAGGTGAAGAATACAATGCGTGCAGTTCTAATATTGTTAGAAAATATAATTATATGAAAATATTTAACTGAATTTTATATATATATATATATATATATATATATATAGATGATGACATTGAATAAAATACTTGGACCCAAAATTTATAATGCATTAATTAGAGCTTACCCTGAGCTAAGTACACTTAACACACATAGATTTAAGAAACAAATCAGATTAATTATTTAATTGTTTCTGCTAATTGAGTTAAAAATTGATACTCTAATATTCCTGTACTTTTGTATTTTCTATTTGTATATAGACCCTATTATTACATGCTGTATTATTTTACCCTTTTATTAATGTTATTGTGCTCAATGAACTCTCTTAATTTTGTGATATATTTTGTATAACTGATCTGAACTGCGCCCGAGCACGAGCTTCTACTCTTTCGGGCTGCAATGCCTAATGTAGCTCAAGTGTAAATTATTAAATAAATGAAATGAAATGAAAATGAAATGAAAAATGTAAATATCTGTTAGGAAAT
This sequence comes from Periplaneta americana, assembly GCA_025594305.2. NCBI lineage: Eukaryota > Metazoa > Arthropoda > Insecta > Blattodea > Blattidae > Periplaneta > Periplaneta americana. The sequence continues at coordinate 199,520,104 of JAJSOF020000003.1, read as the reverse complement.
TGTTCAGCATACAAACGCTTTGCGTCATTTGCATTGCATTAACTCGTCCATACATAAGGTGCATTTCTGTCATTTTCTGATTAAAGTACTCCATTTTGACGATTAGTTCTAATGTAATTATTACACTCAAAATAACAAATTTTCACAATTATTATCAAAGTTCTAGCATATGTCTTGTATTTATTTTGCTATGGCAACTATCATCAGGTGGCTTTGAATACAAAACAAATGAACAACGACTTGAATAAAGAAAAAAATTACATGGGGCTTGTTTATCACATATTATGTACACGACAACAATGACTGTAACTAAAAAAGCTAAGCGAAATTAACCATATGTTCATATGAATTTGTTGGTTGTTTTGATATCCTCTATCAACTCCCCAGATCTTTCCCACATGTTTTAATATGTATGCTTAAAAGTACACAGTGTTAAGGTTTTTTTTTTTACCTATTTTAGATTTAGATTTAGATTTTATTTAATAATAACATATACATAGATATACATACTTTGTAGACAAAATACTTAAGAAAAAAGCTCACATAAAGATGATAATAAAATTAGTAAATATTACTAGTAATAACTGAGTGAAAAAAGAGACGATGTTGGGATTGGTGGATTAATATAGGGACATCATTTTATTTTTACTAACATTTTTAATATTAACCTGTCTATACCTTTAGAGAACCGGAATCACCGCTTGCTCCCCCCTCCAAGACTGGAGTTCGATGATACTGGCGTAAAACACAAATCACTGTACTAGGTATAGGAAGGAAGAAAAGTAGTTCATCCATTTACGTAAACTAGGAAATATCGCGATTTTGAGTTTGATCATTTTCATTAGGTTTTTCTTTAATCAAAGTACAGTACTGTATTAAGTATAAGACGTGTTTTTACTCACGAAGTGAGTTATCCATGCTAACGTATTCATTATGCGGTGTATATTATACTGTCTACAGCACATTAGCGTACAATATAGAGAAAGAAGTTAAATTGAAAAATAATCATAATATGAATATTTAAACACAATTTTGAAAATGGTGGCCGTTCATTTCGATACAGGCTTCAGTTCTTTTGTGCATATTATCGCACTATAGACTATTGCATCTAATTCCAATTGCCAGTTTTGTCCTTCGTACTAGTAACTCATGTTGAAATAATCTGTACCTACTCTACGTACTATAAATTCAATCTTCACTTCTGCCCGACCCGAAAATATAAAATTACTCAAACATGCTATTTACTGTCCGTCCAAGTGGTTATGCCGGAGGATTATAGAAAGGGAGGAAATCACGTGACAGTTAATTACTTAACGAGGCCCTTTTATTTAAGTTAAATTAAACAGCTGTATAATATTACGTAAACGTCCAATTCCTAAGAGAAATTAATGTTTTCAGAAAAGAGCTAAGACAGCCCAGCTTTTACAGAGGGGCGAGCAGAAGCAGGTGGGGGAAATCGGGATGCGACGTAGGCAAATGGACAGTACCTGTGCGAAAATATGATTCAATATTGAAAACTCTTTCGTCACTGGAAAACGCGAACATATTTCTGGAACGTACTATACTCAGTAACTCAGTACTGCTTACTATCTGCGGTCTTGGTTCTGTGTGGAGTTGGAACTTCATTAGTAGAAGGGGTGGGAGTGAAGTATATTCAAAAACTCAGGTACAATAAAAATTGAAGTAAAAATAAAATGATGTCCCTGTATTAACTTATTATTAGTAGTAGTATAATTAGTGCAGGTCATGTTGATATGGTAACCAAGATAAGATAGAAAAGATATACTTAGGATAGAAATAAACTTTTTTTACAATACATGGTACATAATATAAATACAGAGAAGTCTGTCATATACATTTTTAGTTCTGGATCTGAAAATTTCATTGCTTAAAGTTGTCAATTCTGGATGAAATTTTATTATCGAATTATATACCCGTGGACCATAATTTGTACTGTGTAGTTATGCAGCAGATGTGAAACATTTAGGATCAACTAATTTAAGAATTTCTTTTCGTCTTGTGTTATGATCATGTAGCTGGGCCACAAATTTCATTCTATTTTAATGATAGAATTTCATTAAAGAGTATTTATAAATTTGGTCAATTCTAAAAACATTCAATTCGGAATGGATCAAATTTGTTGGATAATCCAGTCGCCTTTTCAAACAAATTTTGATTATATGTTTTTGCAACGTAATTAGAGGAAGAAGAGCACCTTGTGTAATGCCTCCCCATCCAGTTATACCATAATGGATAACAGATTCAACTATAGCCAAATAAACCAAACGTAATACATGAATAGGCAAGTAATGGCGAAGGTTTACAAATTTGTAAATTGTTTTACGTATCCTGTTACATAAAAAGGTGATTTGCTGACCACTTCTACATTAATCTTTTGGGCACCTTATTCCTTAAGTTTCGTAACAAGTTTCTGAAATAATTCCTTTATTATACTTACTTACTTACAAATGGCTTTTAAGGAACCCGAAGGTTAATTGCCGCCCTCACATAAGCCCGCCATCGGTCCCTATCCTGAGCAAGATTAATCCAGTCTCTATCATCACACCCCACCTCCCTCAAATCCATTTTAATATTATCCTCCCATCTACGTCTCGGCTTCCCCAAAGGTCTTTTTCCGTCCGGTCTCCCAACTAACACTCTATATGCATTTCTGGATTCGCCCATACGTGCTACATGCCCTGCCCATCTCAAACGTCTGGATTTAATGTTCCTAATTATGTTAGGTGAAGAATACAATGCGTGCAGTTCTGTGTTGTGTAACTTTCTCCATTCTCCTGTAACTTCATCCCGCTTAGCCCCAAATATTTTTCTAAGAACCTTATTCTCAAACACCTTTAACCTATGTTCCTCTCTCAAAGTGAGAGTCCAAGTTTCACAACCATACACAAGAACCGGTAATATAACTGTTTTATAAATTCTAACTTTCAGATTTTTGGACAGCAAACTGGATGATAAGAGTTTCTCAACTGAATAATAACACGCATTTCCCATATTTATTCTGCGTTTAATTTCCTCCCGAGTGTCATTTATATTTGTTACTGTTGCTCCAAGATATTTGAATTTTTCCACCTCTTCGAAGGATAAATCTCCAATTTTTATATTTCCATTTCGTATAATATTCTGGTCACGAGGCATAATCATATACTTTGTCTTTTCAGGATTTACTTCCAAACCAATCGCTTTACTTGCTTCCAGTAAAATTTCCGTGTTTTCCCTAATCGTTTGTGTATTTTCTCCTAACATATTCACGTCATCTGCATAGACAAGAAGCTGATGTAACCCGTTCAATTTTTATTATCATTATTATTATTATTATTATTATTATTATTATTATTATTATTATTATTATTATTGAAGTACGTATTTTCGTGCCGTATTTTCAAAGGAAATTCGCACATACATGATTTGATCCTGGTTCAGTGGAAGAGGAGGCCTGATGGCCTTAACTCTGCGAGGGAAAATAAAACTATTATTATTATTATTATTATTATTATTATTATTATTATTATTATTACTATTTCCGCACTATATCCTTCTTCATAAGTTAGGAAATATTGGCCTTTCTGTAAGCTACGTAAAGTGGTTCGAAAATTATTTAAGTAATAGAGTTTCATGTGTAAGACTGTTTAATATACACTCTTATTAATATAATATAAATTGCAGAGTCCCGCAGGGATCTACTTTAGGACCTCTCCTATTTATTATATTCATAGATGATATATGTAAAAGAATAAGTTCTGACTGTTCATTATTTGCAGACGATTTAAAAATTTTTCGTACAATCAAAAGTAGTTCTGACTGTCAATCACTTCAAAGTGGCATTAATTCAGTCGCTAAATGGTCGGAAGAAAATGGTATGAAAATTAACGTATCCAAAACTAATGTAATAACCTTTTCTAGAAAAACTTCTTCACTGAAATTTAATTATTATCTAAATAATGTACTAATTAACAGAACGGATTGCGTAAAAGATTTGGGAATATTCTTTGACAGTAAATTGTATTTTCATAGTCACGTTGATTACATTTACAATCACGCAATCAGAATGCTAGGAATAATACGGTCAATAACTTATTCTTTTTCCACGCCCGATTCTCTTTTAATGCTATACTATACATTGGTGCGATCGAAACTCGAATATGCATCTGTAGCTTGGAACTCGATTACAACTACGGACTCGGCTAAATTAGAAAATATACAAAGAAAATTTATATCCTTATGTTCATTCAGATTTCTGCCCATTAATTCCGGGTACAGTTATGAGAGAAAATGTGAATATTTTAATTGTCAAAATCTATATGCTAGACGCCATGAGCTAGATTATCTGTTCTTTTGTAAAGTCCTCAAAGGTGATATATCCTGTGACTCTTTCTTAAGCAATATTACCTTACGTATTCCAACAAAAGATATGAGAGCCCACAAACTTTTCTATATCAGAAATTCGAAATTTCTTTCACCAGTCTCCAGATGCATTAAAAATGCCAACATGCATGGCTGCGAATTCGATCCCTTCAATGTATAGACTTAGTTTGCTCTTGGCAACGATTTATCATTTATGTATTCTTTTAGGCATTATACTCAATTATAATTGTCTCATAGTATTCTTAGTTATCCATTCATCTTCATTATTGTAATTAATTGTAAGTTATTTTTGTGTAATAATTATTTTTGTATTAGGTTTTTGTTATATTTGTGCTGAACTGTAATTGGCCACTGGCTGTTGTACAGCACATTAAATAAATATAAATAAATAAATATAAATTACATATCATGCACTTCTAAAAATGTTACAGTAACGTCTATAGATGTGTTTATTTTTATTGACGTTACAATAGGCTCTATATTACTATAGGCCTATATTTATTTTTATTTAATTATTATGACTCATGGGAAAGTACACAGGCTGTATGCCTATCGAAGCAACTTCTCCATATGTGTATATATATATATATATATATATATCAATAGAAAAAAAGAAATGAAAACATGAAATAAATGTAGCTTATTATGATTCAGTATTGACAAAAAGTCATAAATTTAATAAATCGATAATAAATTACAATGACAAAACGAGGGAAAAGTGTTGATATTTTTCTGGATCTAGCGATATTAAATACCAATTTTTTTTTAGGAAGTTATTTTACGACGCTGTATCAACATCTCAGGTTATTTAGCGTCTGAATGAAATGAAGGTGATAATGCCGATGAAATGAGTCCGGGGTCCAACACCGAAAGTTACCCAGCATTTGATCATATTGGGTTGAGGGAAAACCCCGGAAAAAACCTCAACCAGGTAACTTGCCTCGACCGAAATTCGAACTCGGGCCACCTGGTTTCGCGGCCAGACGCGCTAACCGTTACTCCACAGGTGTGGACCAAATTTCTTCTATATTTATAGGTATATATTTGGAGGGATATAATTTTGAAATTATTTTGAGTATTTGAGCGGAATCAGTATTATTTTTCTTCACAATTTTCTGATAAATATCATGGAGTAAGTCATTATTCTGTCATTGTACATATGGAAACCATCAATTTATCAACAGTAATCTCACTAGACGTTTTGATTTTATCGATAAATGTGCGAGTGGAACACGACTTACGAAAATACAACTGTCTTCAAATGTATTATTGTACCATCTCAACATTACAAATATTACGCTAGATGCATGCTAGATGGCAGTAGTGTCTTTATGCAGACACTGTAATGATTACTATTCAATAAATCTTAATATTAAACAATCTCTGATACGTGACTATGCATAATATCATATAGCAGAAGCTATAACATAACCTAACTAATATACACAAGTGTTAGAAAAGTTTTAATTAACGACGACGACATAAAAAATAAACATGAATAATTTTAAAAGGAATAATTATTGAATGTACAATTTTCAAATTTGGATGTGGTTGGTGGTTCAATTGATGTTATATTGGACGTGTGCGTAATAGAAGTGGAACTCGTTGATTTAGGCCTACATGGTTAATTCAACTTATTCAGGATTTCCGAATGGTGCTCTTCATTTATTTGTAAATCGGATTTCAGAAGATGCATAGGTATGATCAGTGATTTCTATTAATTCTTGTTCTTGAATGCCAATGCGAGTCATATTTGAAACTGCTGTGCATCGACTGGAGTGGTTTGTAATTTTATATATATTTTTGACGTCCAGACCAGCGCAGTTTCAAATGTTGGCAAACAAAGAAACAAATGCTAGGGACACGATAAAATTAAACAAATGCTAGGGACGCGATAAAATTGTGCGACAAGCAGCCATGATTGGTTGAAATACGTCCTTTCGTACCGTTTTATTGGTCAAAAGTAGTATGACGTAGTAAGAGTGTAATAGTCTCATTAATCTAATTGGGAACCGAAATGGACAAGGTATTTTGAATGTCTTATAATATGGGAACCTAAGGAATTTATTCTGTGTCAACTCAATTGAATGAACGTTGTTTTTCCAACGAGGATTCCAAATTATTGTAGCATTTTCCAAATTGCTTCTAACCATGTGTAAGCCTAACCTAAAAACAGGCGGTTGCTTGAATAATTTCGAATTACAAAGCCAAGATATTTATAAGCATAATGTTAAAATTGGAGTCTGAAAGTTAAATTAATCTCAAATTCTATTACCTAAATTAATGAGCTATTAATTTAGACAAACCTTACACACATCTTTTAGTACTTTGATTTTTATTGTATCTGTAAATTTAATATTAATTGTAATTATAATTGTAATAGTATTCTTAATATTGTAGTTGTAATCCCCTGGTAGAGGGGAAGAGAAGGCCTGGTTAAATAAATAAATAAATAAATTATCCACAATATCTGCTTGCAAGATGCTACAACTTAGCATTCACACGAGGAAAGTGATGGAGTGGAGTTGATCACGTGACGGGAAAGTGGACACAAAAGTTGACTAGTCGACAACTCAAATTCTGCTTGACCGCCAAGTCACAACTTGACTGTCTCGACCATATCACAGGGGTAAAGTTGAAAGAAAGTCGAGTCGCTTCAAGGACTGGACTCCTGTAAACTACCTCCGTGTGAATTGGCCTTTAGGATCAAAGTTGCGTGCCTTGGTTGCTTGGCAACTACAAGACGCCTTTTAAACGAATGCTCAAGAAAATTATGTCAGCAGTATTTGAGGCGTCTAGAATCAAAACCCTCCAAGTCCATAAAACAAAATTTGTGGGAAAATGAAAAAAAACTGTTTCCATATAAATAAACATTCTTGGGATATAAACAATGCTTTTATCAAGTATTTTATTATCATTAGATACGTTCAAACAAATTACAGGATTGCCCCTTCATTAAAACTAACAAATTCGTGAGGTTAAATTAGCACCTAACTGATTTTGAAACTGAAAAGTGTATTTGGAGGCTTTTGAAAGTAAGAGAATTATTCTAAGCATAAAAATGAGTCAAAAAGGAAAACATTTCAACTTCAACCTTACAAATTATGTAGGCAATGAAACCCAGACTTGAAGTATGATTATGCACATGCTTTAAACATAATAGCAGTATAAATTTGAATATATGTTGCACTTTTTAAGTTCATACAAATTTTACACAATATTGTCACATTCCTCTTCCTCCAGATTAACAGTTTCTTCTTCGTCTTCTTATTCTTCACGTTCAATGCTATTGATTTTTCTTGTTACTACCTTTGCAACAACGGTGTCAGTTCTATAGTTAAATTCATCTTGCACTGTTATCTGTTCTTTCAATCCAGATCGTCTTAAAATAAATCTTTTACAGGGACTGAACTTAAAATAGCAGGAGATCTTAAAATTATGTCTGGAACGGAATGGAACTTCTTTATGTCCAACAAGTTGGATTTCCATTTACTGCCAACAGCATTATTACAAGCTGGTATAGCAGGAGGGCACAAGAGGAGTACCGACAAAATTATGTAATTAATTATTAATTGGTAAGAACATTTTTGTAACTCACTGCTCATTCTATCCACCATTTCACTGAATATTATTAGAGTAGAAATTAAACATAATAAGGTTTAACAAGAGCTTAACCACACAAATAATAAATCAACATCGCACAGCTGAGGAATGCTGGGTAAAGCAGTCTCACAATCTGATTGGCAGAAAGGGACTTGGAGGTTTTTGAAACTGACAATGGCCGAAATTCAGTTGGATCTAGCGGATATTGAAACTAGTGATGGACGAAGTTGTTCTTTTCCCGGAACAGTTCCGACGGTTCCGGTTCCGAAAAAATACTATGTTCCAAATAACAGTTCCGAAATAACAGTCACCAGTGGTGATGAGTCGGAGTCGTTGAGTCGTTCAAACGAACGGTACAGTACCCTCCCTCTTCACCATGCAGCTCACACTGGAGCACTCATAGGCATGACATAGTACACATTCTTATCTATAGATGGCACTGCAATGCACATTCGAATCGATTTTGGAAAATTGCTGTGCATGCGGACAGGACTCAAAAGCTTAATGTTAGTAATTACACAGCTGTTGACTACAAGGACAGAATACAACACTTTGTTTTCGTACATAAAGTTATAAAGACATGGTAGCCAACTAAAAAAATAACATAACATTTAAAACATATGGTATGTAATTTCTGTTCTCTCTCTTACATAATAAAAAAGAAAACAAATCATTAATTTTTATTTTTACTTTTCTTAATGCACAGTTATAATAATAATAATAATAATAATAATAATAATAATAATAATAAATATTACAATTTCATAAATAAAAAGATATATATTGGCAGTACTGAAACCTGGAAACCCCGCAGTGGGTTAGTAAAATGTTGGAATCGCATCTTTACCAAAGTGTAATTTAAACTTCGCATTAAACCTCGCTCTCCAAATCAGTACTTATATGGGTAGTTTCCAACAAATAATGCTACAACATTTTTGTCGTTCTTTGATAACAGAGAAGATAGCACAAAAACTTGTGCTTGTCAGACTTAACCTCAACAAACGACATACAGACATTGTAACTAAACCACTCATTACCATTTACGACTTTAACCTTTGTATAGAATCAGCTGATCAATGAATTAATAATAGCATGCGTACTTTATGACTTTGTAGAATGTTTATAAAACAGAATTAGTCAACTAATGGTGAAATAAACCATAAAGCGGGAATGAATATTACAGATTATTAAATACTTACTATAACATTACAGATGATTGGCCAGTCTTACAAATGTTGGTATTAAAGTTCGCGCCACCGTAAGGATTTCAATTTCCATGCGCCCCCCTCCAACCACGTGAGAGTTTCAAATACCAACTTCATCCAACGAAGTTCCAAGTACAACATAAAGAACAACGAGAACAGTGTAACTGCTGCTGTCGTTGGTTCATCGGAACAAGCTCCGACGTTCCGACTGTTATCTCGGAGTCGGAACATACCTTGTGCAACGCGGTACTGCGAGCCCGCAACAGCTGGGCTCGGAGTCGGAACACTGTTATTTCGGAACAGGAGGTTCCGACCTACTGTTCATTTTTGCAACAGTTCCGAGACCGGAACAGTTCCAAAATAACTGTTGTGTTATTTTTTACCCATCTCTAATTGAAACTAACCCTAACTTTTGTCCAGCATTTTCAGAGGAATCCAGCGGATATTGCAGAAAAATAATGCCAGCATCGGATTGAGCATGCAAAGATACACAGAAAAATAACTTTATCTCATTTTTTTTCTTCTTCGAAGGACTTGGCGGGTTTTGAGGAAAATGTGTCATCTCTCTGACACTGATTATTTTAATTTGTTTAATGTTCCTAACAGAGATCTGCTTTCCTAGTGCAATTTTAACTTGTTTGCTTTTAATTCGTTGTATCACTGTTGCCAGTGGGGTATATTTTGCAGCGTTTTGTGTCGCATTTCTTCCTTAATATTTAAACACTACACACACACACACACACACAGACATGTCTGTAAGGTATGCTGTAGTAGATTTTTGTTTGCCAATCAATACGATGTCTGGTTTCTATTCCTTTATCAGTTATTATTGAAGTGCTCCCAGGTGTTTTGTGTTCACTGTTTCTGTAACTTTTCCGTGAATATATTAATTTATAAACTGACTTCTTTACCCTTGCTGCTGCTAAGAGATTTTCAGTTCTTAATGACTGATTTGGGCGGCATTGTTGTGTCTTAATAGGCCTATGTCCTGTATAACTGATTAATGATTACACAAGCCTGCAAAATTAAGGGTCATAAAAATTTTTCTAAAAATTTAAACTATGTTTACAGTTTCTTGGGTGCTGAATCCAAAACTAAGTTCAGATTTTCTCTTTCACGTAGCATTTTTACGCAACATGCATTGCCACTTTTAGAAATGTGAATGTAGCGTTACTTACTTACTTACAAATGGCTTTTAAGAAACCCGGAGGTTCATTGCCGCCCTCACATAAGCCCGCCATAGGTCCCTGTCCTGAGCAAGATTAATCCAGTCTCTACCATCATATCCCACCTCCCTCAAATCCATTTTAATATTATCTTCCCATCTACGTCTCGACCTCCCCAAAGATCTTTTTCCCTTCGGCCACCCAACTCTTACTCTATATGCATTTCTGGATTCGCCCATGCGTTGCTACATGTCCTGCCCATCTCAAACGTCTGGATTTAATGTTCCTAATTATGTTAGGTGAAGAATACAATGCGTGCAGTTCTATGTTGTGTAACTTCCTCCATTCTCCTCTAACTTCATCCCTCTTAGCCACAAATATTTTCCTGAGCACCTTATTCTCAAACACCCTTAACCTATGTACCTTTCTCAAAGTGAGAGTGCAAGTTTCACAACCATAAAGAACAACCGGTAATATAACTGTTTTATAAATTCTAACTTTCAGATTTTTTGACAGCAGACTGGATGATAAAAGCTTCTCAACCGAATAATAACAGGCATTTCCCATATTTATTCTGTGTTTAATTTCCTTCCGAGTATCATTTATATTTGTTACTGTTGCTCCAAGATATTTGAACTTCTCCACCTCTTCAAAAGATAAATTTCCAATTTTTATATTTCCATTTCGTACAATATTCTCGTCACAAGACATAATCATATACTTTGTGGTTAAGTGATAATGTGGTGCAATATAAACTAAAAAAAAAAACTTGTTTGTTGCTGTCAAAGGAAAAAAATAAAGAAGAAAGAAAGAAAGAAAGAAAGAAAGAACAGTGTGTTTACTGAAAGCTTTAGCGATCTGAAAAATGTTTCCAGGGGAATTTTAACAAATACTTCTTCAGTTGAGCATAGATAATATGGATTGCTTCATCATACACAATCACTGAAACAAACTCACAGCATAAAAACTTATTTTGTGAGTGAAATTATTATTATTATTATCATTCATAATAATAATATTAATAGGTATAATAATACAGTAATAATGGCATTATTAATATAATAGCAGTACGTACTAATTAATATCATGAATAAACATTTCCTGTAGGAAGCATTTAAACTAGTTGCATCTGGCCTCACCGACGATTTCGGTCACCGGCCGCTACTGCACGGACAATCATCCCACTCCAAAACAATGTGCTTATAAGTTTTAACAAGTTTCTCCATGTGTTTGTATACTGGCTGAGTGGAAGAGAAGGACTTGTGTCCTTTACTTTGTCAATGAGAATAAATATATAGATAAATATGAATAAATAAATGAACTTGTATCATATTATAATGTGGAATCGAACTCTGTACTTTTTAGTGAGATGCAAATTGAGTGGGCTTCAACAGAGCCTTGCCCACTTTCTTTTCTCTCGCAATACTAGATCCTAGTGTCCTTGTCCATGATGCACATCTTATTTTTCTCGTGACAGAGGGTGCCTCTCAGTTTTATTTCCTCTCGCACCCCTTCCCTCCACATTTTACTCGTATTTGCTCCCAGGATATATTGCCTTCCATAAGCTATGCGGACGTTTACAGTATTGCATGGACAACTATAAAAACTCCGGGCGACGGGTCGACTCTGCGGGAAACGAACTCAATTTCCCCGCAGTTGAGGCCTCCATAATGCAGAAAAGAGCTGTAGCATAAAACATAATTTACATTCAATTGTTTTGTACTTCCAGTAATGGTAGATAAATACCATAAATGTATTATTGTCAATAGAGTGTTAAATTAAAGTTTAAAACTAGCAATGATATAGGCCCTACTTGAGAAGTTAGTATGATATTGTCATATAGATTAGAAGGCAGAGGTAGAATAAATGTTAATCGTATTTGTTTTCCTTTTTTTTATGTTTATGTCATTTCTTTAGGCCAGTTGTTTTCAACCCGTGTGCCGCGAATTATCCGCTGGGGTGCCGCAAGAAAATGAAATGATAAAGGGTGTCGTAGCAAAAACTGGACAAATAAAAGTGAAACGAATAAGAAAAAAATGAGTCCACAAGAATGAACATTCAGCGAACGTGGTACAAGTCAGTAAACACATTCCCTCCTAAGACCTCCAAAATTCCCCCCACCCGGTTAGGAACCATTGGTTTAGGTTATAAAGTGTGCCGCAAGTTCAAAGAGGTTGAAAAACGCTGATTTATACGACGTGATTGTCAGACAGAATATTTTAGAACTTCGAATTTTAAAATAATCATGCCATATATCTGTATAGAATACTAGTGGCTTTGTAAGTTTATTAGACGTTCAAATAAACATTTTTCAGATTTATTTTCAATGAATAATACCAGATATTCTGAAAGTTATTTGGTTCCTTAATAATGAAAGATAATCTCTCTCGAGCCAATACTGAAGAGAAACACGCATATAAATATCTACACCACACCGCCATTAAATATATGAAAAAGACCCAACCCCACTTGATTAACAACTATAAAAATATTTGATTTTTAATAATATTATCTTACGTAAGATTTATAGCTTTCAGTAACATATACTATATATACTATATAGCCGCCACTCAGTAAAATATAGAAATCAAAATCTAATTTAAGTTATTCTCTACATCTTACTTTTATAACCCCAAAACGTTTCATTTTCATATCATCAATATAGCATTAATATGTATAATTAATGAAAAATAGTCACATCATGGCATTAACTACAATAATATTTCATTTCTAATGGTAATAATGTCATCAAACCACCTCAAGTTTTGTAGTTTTTAATATCCAATACACAGCTGTACCCAGAAAATTACACACCATAGAATCGAACCTGTAAATTATTTTTAGTAACTTAAGTTTCTAATAACCAATTTAATTTCAGCTCTAAATATGTCAGCATTCTTGCAGATCATGGCCTTCGTGTCAATATTGTTTACTGTAGTGTGTTTTTGTTTTATTCTGAAATGCAATTAGCTAGTTCTCAAAACTGACGACAGATGGATTTTGGAAAATAGGAAAATTATGTTGAAAAATTGACATTTCACTGAAAACTACTGTTTTTCTGAAAAACTTTGAGTTCCAAGCTTCAAAATGAGGGGTCATTTATTAAAATCCGTTCAGCCGTTTTCCCGTAATTTCCATTACCAGTTCAAATTATATTATAGAAATGAATCGTGTACCTTTGCGTTTCGAACAAAGAATAATCTAATAAGACTAGTTTTATTGTAAATATTGTAGGCTATATATAGTCGGTTTACAAGCAAAACACATTAAGTAAAAAATATTACCTCTAAAGGGGTTTTAAGTAAGTTCTGGACAAAACTGAATCCTTAAAATATTATTTTAGTAAGTTGTTTTTTATGTGTATTATTTTATACATGTTGATTAGACAACTTTTAACACTATATCACTTCGGAATATGTATTATATATCTTTCTCGTGTTAAATTTTACCGTAACTGGTTAACATGTTTCGGCATACTATTGACCTTCTTCAGAACTGGTTGTTGCTGGTTTTGGCGCCTTTTGTTTTGTGGGGGTGGGTGAAAAAAATATTTGTACGATTAAAAAAAATTATTTATATAAAGCCTATATATATATATATATATATATATATATATATATTATATATATTATAAATAATTTCTTCTTTTATTTTATTGTTGAAACTTGTTTACAATTTCATGCCCTTTCAAATACATTCCTTAATAAATAATTATTTTTTTATTTTGCAGTGATATTTGACCATTTTTTAAACGTTTCCAGACAATCTCTAAAAGGTAAGAAGTGATCTTGCAAAAGATATGACATGCATAAATACACTCAAAAACATTCATCACAGTGTTGGATGAGTTATGCTGTTCATCACTGCACAGTGAATTGAATTTTGAAAAAAAAAAATATATACATATATATTTTCAAAATTCAATTCACTGTGCAGTGATGAACTCGTTTCCATAACTCAAAACCACATTCTGTGACCTTTTTGAGATTTATCATGTCATATCTAAAATCACTGATCTGATTTAGATTCTGATAAAAATTAATTTGTTTAAAAATGGTCAAATATCAGTATTTTCTTCTAACGCAAAATAAAAATAATTATTTATTAAGGAATGTATTTGAAAGGGCATGAAATTGTAAACATGAGTTTCAACAATAAAATAAAAAGAGAGAACATGAAAAAGTTAACAAGTTTATGAGTTATGAGGGAAAAGCTTCATCACTGCACAGTGAACTGCATCATTTTTAATTTTGAAAAATATATATATAATTCTTTTAAATCGTAAAGATATTTTTTCATATAGCAGAAGGACAATGTTTTACACATACCAATTTTCATTGTTGTAAAAGATACAGTAATGGAGGAAAAAATGTTGAATATTACCAAACATTTTACTGCTGTAAGCTGTACAACCCCTTAAAGAACATCTAATTGGCCGTGGTTGCTGAATAGCACCGATGCCAAATGCATTTCTTTCGCTAATCAGCAATTAGTAAATGGAGACAATTTGGAGATTCACTTTCGTGAAACGCAATGAAAAATCAAATAAATAAGACCTCAACCGTTTGGTGATCAGGAGCTGATTTGATTTGCATTTCTGCAACGGGGCCTAATAAGAAGGTAGAAAATAGGAAAGATTGGAGTGGAGTATGCTGGGTTTGCAGTGAAATACCTACCGTTAGACAGAAAACGATGAATGAATTCTAGATGGCATTGTATTGTTTGATTCATAGACCATCAAGTATCCTGATATTTAGCAGCCAGGAACTGTTGAGGGGAACTCTGATAGTATTAAGATATACTAGAAAGAAGATGATGAAGAAGATAAAAATATGGTCTAGGCCTGGAATCGAAGCCACAGATAGCTGTGGTGGGCTGTGTCTGTGTGCAGTGAAAATCTATATGCTAATTGCATCGATTCAGACTCCAGCCCGCTTGTCAATTGCGATGTCTTGTAAAATAGGGGAAGAGAGGGTTAAATGAGTCGACTAATCTTTTCGTAATCTTCGGTATTAGGTTGATGGTATCATTCGTAATCCTTCTCCCCCCCCGCCCCGACCTTCGCGGCGCTGTGGACAAGGGGATGAACAACAGCCGGGGCGGAAGAGAAGGGGAATTGCGACTAGCCGCAGTAAAGGAAGGGAGAGCACCCCACTCAGCTTTTAGCATTTTGCCGTAATCACGCGTGGCGGCTATCTGTCAATCAGGTCTCGCGTTATCCGCATGCCTGTACTCTGTACCATACTGAACACAGCACTACAATCGGCTAGCTTGGAGATTCGTTTTAAGAGCGATAAAAGGTCTTAGCAAAGCTATCTTCTGTAGGGAAATAAAGGCACGGGGCATATGTTGTACACACTGTACAGAAAAATTGGAGATGTGCTAATGGCATCGTCCACACCAGATACAAGTCCCACTTAAAAGTTTGTAAACGCATATGTACTGTGATCATAATAATCGTATTTTATAACGATGACAGAAAGTATGTTGAAAATTACATGACAACGACAATGTTAAAAGTTTCTACGGCAAAAACAATGTTGTTAAAAATGTCGACAATAATGAAGTTAAGAATTTTAACT
Organism: Periplaneta americana; assembly: GCA_025594305.2. NCBI lineage: Eukaryota > Metazoa > Arthropoda > Insecta > Blattodea > Blattidae > Periplaneta > Periplaneta americana. The sequence continues at coordinate 199,504,165 of JAJSOF020000003.1, read as the reverse complement.
ACAGTATAATGTTTAATATTTTAATAATAATAGTAATTGAAAATTTTCAACGATGAAAATAATAATAATAATGTTAAAAATATCAACGAATACAATAATGTCAGTGTCAAAAATAATAATAATGTTAAAGGTGTAAATGATGACAATGTCAAGTGTCAACAATAACAATAATGTTAAAGGAGTCAACAATGAAAATAGTGTTAAAAGTGTCAACAATAACAATAATGTTAAGTGTCAACAGTAACAATGTCAGTGTCAACAATAACAATAAGGTTAAAGGAGTCAACAATGAAAATGTTAAAATTGTCAACAATAACAATAATGTTAAGTGCCAACAGTAACAATGTCAGTGTCAACAATAACAGCAATTTTAAAAGAGTCAACAATGACAATAATGTCAGTGTCAATAATGAAAATAATATTAAAAGTGTGAACAGTAACAATAATTGGGGCTAAAGGGATGAAGTTACAGGAGAATGGAGAAAGTTACACAACATAGAACTGCACGCATTGTATTCTTCACCTGACATAATTAGGAACATTAAATCCAGACGTTTGAGATGGGCAGGGCATGTAGCACGTATGACCGAATCCAGAAATGCATATAGAGTGTTTGTTGAGAGACCGGAGGGAAATAGACCTTTGGGGAGGCCGAGACGTAGATGGGAGGATTATATTAAAATGTATTTGAGGGAGGTGGGATATGATGATAGAGACTACATTAATCTTGCACAGGATAGGGACCGATGGCGGTCTTATGTGAGAGCGGGTTCCTTAAAAGCCAGTAAGTAAGTCAACAATAACAATAATGTCAACAATAACAATGGTGTTAAGAGAGTCAACAATAACAATAATGTTAAGAGAGTCAACAATAAAAATAATGCTAAAAGTGTCAACAGCAATAATAATGTTAAAAGTGTCAATTATGACAATAATGTCAAGTGTCAACAATGGCAATAACGTTAAAAGAGTCAACGATAAAAATAATGCCGTGTCAACAATAACAATGCTATTAAAAGTGTTAACGATGACAATAATGTCAACTGTCAACAATAACAATAATGTTAAGAGAGTCAACAATAAAAATAATGTTAAAAGTGTCAACAATAACAACAATGTTAAAAGTGTCAACGATGGCAATAATGTCAGTGTCAACAATAGCAATAATGTTAAAAGTGTCAATGATGACAATAATGTCAGTGTCAACAATAGCAATAATGTTAAAATTGTCAATGATGACAATAATGTCAGTGTCAACAATAGCAATAATGTTAAAAGTGTCAATGATGACAATAATGTCAGTGTCAACAACACCAATAATGTTAAAAGTGTCAATGATGACAATAATGTCAGTGTCAACAATAGCAATAATGTTAAAAGTGTCAACGATTAAAATAATGCCGTGTCAACAATAACAATGTTGTTAAAATTATTGTTAACGATGACAATAATGTCAAGTGTCAACAATAGTAATAATGTTAAAAGTGTCAATGATGACAATAATGTCAGTGTCAACAATAGCAATAATGTTAAAAGTGTCAATGGTGACAATAATGTCAGTGTCAACAATACCAATAATGTTAAAAGTATTAATGATGACAATAATGTCAATTGTCAACAATGACAATAATGTTAAAAGAGTCAACGATTAAAATAATGCCGTGTCAAAATAACAATGTTGTTAAAATTGTTAACGATGACAATAATGTCAAGTATCAACAATAGTAATAATCTTAAAAGTGTCAACAAAGGCAATAATAATGTTAAAGTTTCAACGACAACAACAATGATGATATGGTTTGGAAATCATGAAGGCCTAAACTTAACTTGAGACGAAGCGATAAAAGAAAATTGAGAAGACCGCAAAGAATTGAGGAAGAATCACTGGAAGGACAGAAACAACTCAACATTGAGAATAAGTTGATAAAAAATCGGGTGAAAGAAGACGTGAAAAAACTGTACAACACAATAAATAATAGAAAAAACACAGTCCCTGATAACATATACTAGATTTCCAGGCTAACAATGTATTATGTTGTCTGTTTTTCGCTTAAACTGAATTTCGACTCTCAAAAACCTCTGCATTTGGAAGCATCGTTAAATAAATACTACTACACTAAGACAGGAGCATTGTAACTACAGTTTTTGTACACGTGCCAGTTTATATCTCTGCACGCCTCACTGGATGGAGCTCCTAATGCGACAGTATAGAGAACGTGTCTGCAAACAGGGATCTCTTCCCTTTAAAACGAACTAATTGTCTCAGTGCAGGTTGTTTAAATTATTGTAATAAACCATGAACAAGGAAGATAAAATCGAGCGTGGACATTAGAGCGTTTCCAGTCCTGCAAACAAACGCTACCTCGTATGGCTTCATTCACTTGTTATTCTCTTTCTGGAATTCAGAGGCGCCAGCATCGCTAACAGCCATTTAGTTACAGATATTCCTAACGACGCATTTCATATTGAAAATTACATAAACAGTCCGTTAATGGGATTCAATAAAATAATATAGGCCTATATGCTTTTCCTTCTTGCGATAATAATCTTTGTCACCGCCATACCAAATGTAACCACTGCCACCGTTATGTACTGTGCTGTTACTAAATCAAATTCGTTGCGAGACAGCCCATGCAGGGACAGGAACTCTAGTGAGGTTCAAGTAAGATTACTTCCTAAGCAGCTAATTTGGCCGTCTATTCAATATTGCCAAATTGTCACTAGATATCACGAAAGCAAGTAAAATCATAATGATGATAATAATAATAATAATAATAATAATAATAATAATAATAATAATAATAATAATACAAATGGCTTTTAAGGAACCCGGAGGTTCATTGCAGCCCTCACATAAGCCAGCCATCGGTCCCTATCCTGTGCAAGATTAATCCAGTCTCTATCATCATATCCCACCTCCCTCAAATACATTTTAATATTATCTTCCCATCTACGTCTCGGCCTCCCCAGGTCTTTTTCCCTCCGGCCACCCAAACTAACACTCTATATGCATTTCTGGATTCGCCCATACGTGCTACATGCCCTGCCCATCTCAAACGTCTGGATTTAATGTTGCTAATTATGTCAGGTGAAGAAAACAATGCGTGCAGTTCTGTGTTGTGTAACTTTCTCCATTCTCCTGTAACTTCATCCCTCTTAGCCCCAAATATTTTCCTAAGCACCTTATTCTCAAACAATCTTAATCTCTATTCCTCTCTGAAAGTGGGAATCCAAGTTTCACAGCCATAAAAAACATCCGGTAATATAACTGTTTTATAAATTCTAACTTTCAGATTCTTTTTGACAGCAGTCTAATATATTATTATTATTATTATTATTATTATTATTATTATTATTATTATTATTATTATTATTATTATTAACAATAATTTGTATAGTACTGGTCTATATTAAAATGTATTTTGTCTAGAAACATAAAATTAATTGGTTTGATGAAACAGCTTATGATTCATGAGACCTAATCTAAGAATTAATTATTTTCTTTGACTACATGAAAATTTCGAGAACGCCAAGCATGGTGAAAGATACATTGTGTCAGTTGTCTTTGAAAATACGGAAAGAACTTTAATTGTTTGAGTTGTAGGTATGAATCTCACTGGAATTTAAAATTTGACTGAATATTTGTAATTATTTTGAATTTAAGGACTATCACGAAAATACCCTTGTAGCATCATGAAATTATACCAATCCTTCTGGAATGCTTTTTTTTTTTTTTTTGCTCATTTATTGCATTTTTGTAACTAATATATAAATGTATTTGAGGTGAAATGCTGACATGTAACTTCCTAAAATGTAGGTACGTGTATAAAAACAAGTCATTTTTTTTAAATTTCAACCTTACTTTTGCACCAAAACCTTAGTATATCACGAAAATAGCCGAGTCTGTCTTACAACTATTACAGCTACTGTCATTGTTATTGTTACTATCACTGCTACTACTACAACCACAACTACAACTACAACTACTACAGATATTGTTATTGTTACTATCACTGCTACTACTACAACCACAACCACAACTACAACTACTACAGCTATTTTTATTGTTACTATCACCGCTACTACTACAACTACAACTTCTACAGCTATTGTTATTGTTACTATCACTGCTACAACTACAACTACAACTACTACTACTATTGTTATTGTTACTAGATATTGTTATTGTTACTATCACTGCTACTACTACAACCACAACTACAACTACTACAGATTTGTTATTGTTACTATCACTGTTACTATCAACTTACTACAGATTGTTATTGTTACTACTCAACCACAACTACAACTACTACAGCCATTGTTATTGTTACTATCACTGCTACTACTACAACTACTACACATTGTTACAACTACAACAGCCATTGTTATTGTTACTATCACTCCTACTACTACAACTACAACTACAACTACTACAGCTATTGTTATCGTTACTATCACTGCTACTACTACAACTACAACTACAACTACTACAGCCGTTGTTATTGTTACTACAACTGTACAACTACTACTACTATCATTGCTACTACTACAACCACAACTACAACTACTACAGATATTGTTATTGTTACTATCACTGCTACTACTACAACCACAACTACAGCTACTACAGCTATTGTTACTATCACTACAACTACAACTACTGCTATTGTTATTGTTACTATCACTGCTACTACTACAACTACAACTACAACTACTACAGCCATTGTTATTGTTACTATCACTGCTACTTACAACTACATACTACAGATATTGTTATTGTTACTATCACTGCTACTACTACAACCACAACTACAACTACTACAGCCATTGTTATTGTTATTGCTTACTTACAACTACTACAGCCATTGTTATTGTTACTATCACTGCTACTACTACAACCACAACTACAAACACAACTCGGTTACTATCACTGCTACTACAACCACAACTACTACAGCCATTGTTATTCCTGTTACTATCACTGCTACTACAACCTACAACTACTACAGCCATTGTTATTGTTACTATCACTGCTACTACTACAACTACAACTACAACTACAACTACAACTACTACAGCTATTGTTATTGTTACTATCACTACTACTACAACTACAACTACTACAGATATTGTTAACTACTACTACAACTACAACTACTACAGCTATTGTTATTGTTACTATCACTGCTACTACTACAACCACAACTACAAATTATTGTTACTATCACTGCTACTATGTACTACAGTTTGTTATTGTTACTATCACTGCTACTACTACAACTACAACTACAACTACTACAGCTTTGTTATTGTTACTATCACTTACTACTGCTACTACTACAACTACAACTACTACAGATATTGTTATTGTTACTATCACTACTACAGATATTGTTACTTCACTGTTACTACTACAACCACAACTCTACTTTGCTACACTACTACACAACTACAACTACTACAGCTATTGTTATTTACTATCACTGCTTACTATACTACTGTTATTGTTACTATCTACTAGTCAACCACAACTACAACTACAGATATTGTTATTGTTACTATCTGCTACTACAACTAACTATTGTTATTGTTTATACACTGCAACTACTACTTTTGCTACTACTACTACAACTACTACAGCTATTGTTGACTAACAACTACATACTACAACTATATTTTATTGTTACTATCACTGCTACTACTACAACCACAACTACAACTACTACAGCCATTGTTATTGTTACTATCACTGCTACTACTACAACCAAACTACATTTACTACTACTAAAACTACAACTTGTTATTGTTACTATCACTGCTACTACTACAACCACAACTAATCACTACTACAACACAACTATTGTCATTGTTACTATCACTGCTACTACTACAACCACAACTAGCAACTAACTACAGATACAGCCATTGTTATTGTTACTATCACTGCTACTACTACAATACAACTACTACAGATTTGTTATTGTTAACTACAACTACAACTACTACAGCCATTGTTATTGTTACTATCACTGCTACTACTACAACTACAACTACTACAGCTATTGTTATTGTTACTATCACTGCTACTACTTACAGCTATACAGCTATTGTTACTATCACTGCTACTACTACACTAACTACTAATTGTTCACTGCTACTACTACATATTGTTCTGCCATTGTTATTGTTACTATCACTTACTACTACTACAAATACTACTACAACTAAACTGATGACATGTTATTGTTACTATCACTGCTACTACTACAACTACAACTACTACAACTACACTACTACTACAACTACAAATACTACAGCTTTGTTATTGTTACTATCACTGCTACTACTACAACTACAACTACAACTACTACAGATATTGTTATTGTTACTATCACTGCTACTACTACAACTACAACTACAAGTAATCCTTTTACTACTAACTACTACAGCTATTGTTATTGTTACTATCACTGCTACTACTACAACCACAACTACAACTGTTATTGTTACTACACGCTATTGTTATTGTTACTACACTGCAACTACTACAATTGTTATTGTTACACACTACTACAACTACAACTACTACAGCTATTGTTATTGTTACTATCACTGCTACTACTACAACTACAACTACTACAACTACAACTACTACAACCACAACTACAACTACTACAGATATTGTTATTGTTACTATAACTGCTACTACTACAACTACAACTACAACTACAAACTACTACAGCCATTGTTATTGTTACTATCACTGCTACTACTACAACCACTACTAAACTACAACTACTACAGCCATTGTTATTGTTACTATCACTGCTACTACTACAACCAACTACAACTACAACTACTACAGCCATTGTTATTGTTATCACTACTCACTACTACTACAACCACAACTACAACTACTACTACAGCTATTGTTATTGTTACTATCACTGCTACTACTACAACCACAACTACAACTACTACAGCTATTGTTATTGTTACTATCACTGCAACTACTACTACAACCACAACTACAACTACTACAGCTATTGTTATTGTTACTATCACTGCTTACTATCACTACTACTACTACAACCAACCACAACCACAACTACAACTACTACAGCTATTGTTATTGTTACTATCACTGCTACTACTACAACCTACAACTACAACTACTACAGCCACAACTATTGTTATTGTTACTATCACTGCTACTACTACTACTACTACAACCACAACTACAACTACTACAGCTATTGTTATTGTTACTATCACTGCTACTACTACAACTACAACCACAACTACAACTACTACAGCTATTGTTATTGTTACTATCACTGCTACTACTACAACCACAACTACAACTACTACAGCCATTGTTATTGTTACTATCACTGCTACTACTACAACCACAACTACAACTACTACAGATATTGTTATTGTTACTATCACTGCTACTACTACAACACTGCTACACAACTACAACTACTACAGCTATTGTTATTGTTACTATCACTGCTACTACTACAACCACAACTACAACTACTACAGATATTGTTATTGTTACTATCACTGCTACTACTACAACTACAACTACAACTACTACAGCTATTGTTATTGTTACTATCACTGCTACTACTACAACTACAACCACAACTACAACTACTACAGCCATTGTTATTGTTACTATCACTGCTACTACTACAACCACAACTACAACTACTACAGCTATTGTTATTGTTACTATCACTGCTACTACTACAACTACAACTAGAACTACAACTACTACAGCTATTGTTATTGTTACTATCACTGCTACTACTACAACCACAACTAGAACTACAACTACTACAGCCATTGTTATTGTTACTATCACTGCTACTACTACAACCACAACTACAACTACTACAGGTATTGTTATTGTTACTATCACTGCTACTACTACAACCACAACTACAACTACTACAGGTATTGTTATTGTTACTATCACTGCTACTACTACAACCACAACTACAACTACTACAGGTATTGTTATTGTTACTACTATCACTGCTACTACTACAGCCACTGCCATTGTTATTGTTACCACTACAACCACAACTTTAACTAGAACTACTACAGCTGCTTCTACAACCACTGCTGTTACTGCTACTCCTGCTGTTGCTCTCTCTGAGTTCTGAAATATCCCAAACCTGTCCATTGCACTTTGTGTGGTGTAAGATCTGCAGAAGGTAAGATTTTAAGGGCAGGTTGACTCCACGTGATTTTACACCGTTAGTCCCTGTCATCCAGGGTATTACGAGGCCTGAACAAGCAATGGAGGCCGTTAAGAGAGAGGCACTTGTCTACACGATGCAATAACACACAGATGCGTCGAAAGCCCTTGTAGTTGTTTCTGTACACGGGGCGAGGTCCCCATTGTAAAATTTCCGCGCCACACAATCATTAATTAATTGTGAACATCAATTTCGAGCCCGTTGCTGTTGATGACACTACTGGATGAGGTGACGAGTGGAGTGAATGATACGGTCGGTTAACCCTCGTCAAAGGACACCCCCGAGGTTTCTACCATCCTGCTTTCCAAAAAAAAAAAAAATAAACGACGAAACTTGGAGAATCAAGGCAGCTGGAATAAAAAAAAAAACTTTTCCCTTGTGGGTGTCATGGCAATGCACCGTATGGCGGAACTTCCAACAAAAGAACATCGAAATCTACCCCCCCCCCTCTCACCGACAAGGAAGGAAAATCAAAGAGAAGAAAAACACAAAAAAAAATGAAGTTTTTAACTCGAGCGTCATTATGGCAGTATAAAATTCGATGGAAAGTCTGCAGTAGATTGGAGTCGATGAATTCTGCTCTGAGTGTTCTTTTGTTAAATTGCAGAGATATTGTTATGAGTTGCAACTATCTGCGAGGGGATTTGTCATATTAAATTAATACAAAATCGTAGCGTTGCTGTTGAACCCGTGTTCGATTCCAGGTAAGGACATGGGATTCTCTTGCAGAAGAACTGAAAATGTGGCTTTTGTGTTTTTCCATGTCATCTCAATCGTCTTGTGACGTATTGATTATATGAAGAGAACATATGTAAGTATTGATGAGTCTTACGAACTGAGGACAGAGATGTATATGTCATTATTTTCTTCAATAACACTTATTATTATTATTATTATTATTATTATTATTATTATTATTATTATTATTATTATTATTATTATTATTATTATTATTATTATTATTATATACATAGGCCAAATAGAAATGATCGGGACGAAATTGAAATACAAACTGCTGAACCATTTATACCCGAACCCACACTTTCTGAAGTCGAAATTGCGATAGAAAATCTGAAAAATTATAACTCTCCAGGTATCGCTCAAATTCCAGCAGAATTAATACAAGAGGGTGAAAGCCCATTATCTAACGAAATTTATAAGCTTGTACTTGCTATTTGGGAAAAGGAAATTGTACCAGAACAATGGAAGGAGTCCATAACAAAATTGTACCTGTCTTTAAGAAGGGGAACAAGAATAACTTTCGAGCAATATCACTTTTGTTGACGTCGTACAAAATTTTGTCCAATATTCTTTTGAGAAGATTAACTCCATATGTAGATGAAATTATTGGGGATCACCAGTGTGGTTTTAGGCGTAATAGATCAACTATTGACCAGATATTTTGTATTCGACAGATAATGGAGAAAAAATGGGAGTATAAGGGTACAGTGCATCAGTTATTCATAGATTTCAAAAAGACATATGACTCTGTTAAGAGAGAAGTTTTATAGCCTACGATATTCTTATTTAATTTGGTATTCCCAAGAAACTAGTTCGATTACTCTAATTAAAATGTGTCTCGGTGAAACGTACAGCAGAGTCCGTATAGGTCAGTTTCTGTCAGATGCGTTTCCAATTCACTGTGGTATAAAGCAAGGAGATGCACTATCACCTTTACTTTTTAACTTTGCTCTAGAGTATGCCATTAGGAAAGTCCAGGATAACAGAGAGGGTTTGGAATTGAACGGGTTACATCAGCTGTTTGTCTATGTGGATGACGTGAATACGTTAGGAGAAAATCCACAAACGATTAGGGAAAACACGGGAATTTTACTTGAAGCAAGTAAAGAGATAGGTTTGGAAGTAAATCCCGAAAAGACAAAGTATATGATTATGTCTCGTGACGACAATATTGTACGAAATGGAAATATAAAAATTGGAAATTTATCTTTTGAAGAGGTGGAGAAGTTCAAATATCTTGGGAGCAACAGTAACAAGTATAAATGATACTCGGGAGGAAATTAAACACAGAATAAATGTGGGAAATGCCTGTTATTATTCGGTTGAGAAGCTTGTATCATCCAGTCTGCTGTCAAAAAATCTGTAAGTAAGAATTTATAAAACAGTTATATTACCGGTTGTTCTTTATGGTTGTGAAACTTGGACTCTCACTTTGAGAGAGGAACAGAGATTAAGGGTGTTTGAGAATAAGGTGCTTAGGAAAATATTTGGGGCTAAAAGGGATGAAGTTACAGGAGAATGGAGAAAGTTACACAACACAGAACTGCACGCATTGTATTCTTCACCTGACATAATTAGGAACATACAATGGGCCAAACCATGTCCTGGGTCCAACCCACGTAAAGCCAGTCAGCCAGCCAGCCCGTATCTGTAGATTTGTGCACCTGTACAATCCTTAGGGGTTCAGGTCTTGTGGATCAGCATCTGTACATCATTATTTGAATTGTAAGTGAGAAACAATCCGACATTTATATTATAATCTTATCACAGTCTACTATATACAGTCGCGAAGCTTGAGGTGTTTTTTTGCAAATCTCGTGATAAAGCGCTCCAAGCGGTTAGCAACTAGAAACAATAGACTGTCCATGGTCGACTTTGGACTGTGTCGTATTTCTATCGAGTGCTAGCTCGTTGCGTATTTCACATTGATGCTTGTGAAATGTTCGTATTGGTTATAATATAATGAAAATGTTAATGGCTAAAATATAATAATTGGAATAATAATATGGGACAAGGAGGAGACTTTGTAGTGCTATAAATTGTAGCAACAGTGAGAGAAAGAGGCCAGAGTTATCCTTTGTCCGATTTCCGAAAGATTCAGAAAGGTTCCTGGGTTTCCATAAGAATGCTGTGCAGAAACAAAACTGTTAATTTGAAGTTCATTGTGACTGTTAGAATACATTATATCCTTAAATTTCACAATGAAATGTTTCAGTCTAACCGAAAGGACATTAGATACCGGTTAAAGTTCTGTCACTTAGGCTGCTAAATTTCCAGAGAAATAAAGGTTAGGTCTACTTTTTTTTTCAAAGGATGTATTTTTAATTGTAGCTATTAATTTTGTTATTATTTTTATGTGTTATTTTACTAAAGACGTAGAAAAATTAAGTTTGTTTTCATGAAGTTTATTGATCAAGTTTTATTTTCAATTCTGGTGGGATTATTATTGCTTAGGCCTACTTTTTTCTTCAAAGGATATGTTTTTAATTATAGCTGTTAATTTTGTTGTTATTTTTATTTGTTGCTTTACTAGAGACGTAGAAAAAGTCTGTTACAATAAAATTTATTAATCACGTTTTATTTCCAATTCTGGTGTGATTATTATTGCTTAACCTCATCCCACTTTGTTAACTACGTAAGCCTACACTACAAGTACCGGTACACGTAAGTTACTCCATTAATTCATATTTCCATTATTATTGTTGTAAAGGGAAATGCAAATTAATATTTATTGGTTTCATAGTTAATTATCGCTATAATCCTGAATGAGTGAAGCGATTATAGTAAATTTCAGTTCGTTTTGCACAAACAAAAATTATATTAACTTATTTCTTGCAGATATCTTCGAGTTTATGGTGTAATTTAATATACTTCATTAAAATAATAAATTAACTTTATGCATTTAATATTTCAATAATGGAAGGAAGGTGTTAATATTTCCAAAAGAACACGACAACGAAAGTGTAACATATTTTGTCGGCTGCTAGGAGAGAGATCTGCGATGATGAGGCGATAATAGCGATCCTAGTGGTGGGCAACTACCCATGTTTGCATTTTTACTACATATTGAGCTTCGCGGCTGTATATAATAGACTGTGAATTTATTAAAAATAACTACATAGATTCCTAGTTGTAGAATCTTGTTGCTTGCCTCTCAAAGAACTTAAAGAGTGTAGGATAATTCCGAAACGTGTTAAGTCCAATTTTACGAAAGGACTGGCACAATATCATACATTTTTAGACAAGGATTGACATTGTTTTGAAAGAAACAAGCTTAAAATATGATTGAGGTCTCAAACATAATGATATATATATATATATATATATATATATATATATATGTATAAATCACAGAACATCCTTCTACTCTTCATCTTTCACCGTCTGTCTGCAGCTCATCTTTGTAACTCTCTACCACAACATGTCAGAGACTGTCGGACATTGTCTAGTTTCAAAAATAAATTAAAATTGCACTTTTTGAATTAGATTCCTTTCAGTTATAAGCCCGTTTCTCTGCGATAGGTTTGTAAAAATATAGGCTATACATTTATTTTTCCTTCCTTTCCCCTTTTTGTTCTCTTTATCAGCCGATGAATTTATTATCATAGCCTTTTTATTGTGAATTTTATTTAATTTTCGTATTTCTTTTCTTTTTATTATTATTTTATTACATTCCATTTTGATATATTCTTCTTTATGTTTTCCATATTAACCATTTGTACTAAATGAGTTGCTTTCAGTATATTCCAATGTATTTTACTTTCTTTTTTTATATTATGGTATTATTATCATGTTGTTTAGTGTCGATTTTATTATGCTGTTATTATTTTTTTTGTAATATGTTAGTATTCTGTTCTTTAACTTTTTGTTAAATTTTAACTGCTTGTATACTTTGTGACCTGGTAGAGTGTAAGAGAAGGGCCTATGGCCTTAACTCTGCCAGTATAAATAAAGAATTATTATTATTATTATTATTATTATTATTATTATTATTATTATTATTATTATTATTATTAAATCATAAAAACGGCCAAATGGATTTAGCGAATTTTGGGATCACACATTCAATTACAGTATTACTTAGCTAATTTTCGCTAATTGATTTTATGCTGATGTATGTAACCTGAATTTATACTTAACTAATTAATTTTTCTTTGTTTTTGCAGGTGAGTACATGCAGCCATTCTACCCTTCCGTCCATGGTGTGCAATTTGATTCCTTGCCTGCTTTTATGTAAGTACAATTTTATTGTTAGAAAAAAAAAGAATGATTTCTATCATGATATATATTTCAGAAATACAGGGTGTAAAGGAATCGAGTGTACGTAAGTACCGATCGATAAAGTCACAGAAATCAAATGACAACTTGTCGGGACACAACTTATCATCGGCTGTTACTGCTACTGGTGCTGTTACTACTACTACTACTACTACTACAACTAAAATTATTGCTACTGTTACTCAAATTATTGCGAATGCTGCTACAAATAAAACTACTACTACACCTGTTTGGCGAGTTAGCTCTGTGGTGATAGCGTATCTGCCTCCAGATTAGCCGCCCAGAGTTCGATTCCCGGCGGATCAAAAATTTTCTTGTAAAATTTCTACCTCGGGAATAGGAGAGATGGCGGTGCACAACTTCTAATCACTAGATTGTACACCAATATGCCTGGGTTAAATCCCAAATCTCTCCGCAGTGCATATGAAAGGAAGGTGTATGTCACTGTTGACAGTGATTCGTCCGTCGGATGGGGACGTTAAGCCTGGCGGCCCCCTTGGTGCTATTCGACAGGAGTAGGCTACGTGCCGGCACCGGGTTTCCCCTTCTCCCTTCCTCATCATCATCATCATCATCACTCATTCCATACACTACACTTACACATACATTCACCCTAGTACACGACATAACTCTCGGCAGGTACAAATCATGTACAGCATGGCCCTCCGAAGTGGTGTGCGATTAGAAAATGGGTCACAGACCTGCCATCTATCCGCAGTATACGGAACCCGAATCATGTAAAGTGGAGTGAGTAGGCATTAGATACATACACACTAATAATAATAATAATAATAATAATGATAATAATGATAATGATGATAATAATAATAATAATAATAATAATAATAATAATAATAATAATCCGTGGCGCTACAGCCCACGAAGGGTCAAGACCGACCAGCCACATGCCGAAGCAGAGGTGGACGATCATCCAAAAAGAATGGACGTATCGTGTAGTTAGCACGATGAGCCCCCTAGGCGTTACAGCTGGTTTGCGTAACCGAATTTGGCTACCTATCGTAGCTCCCCAAGTGCATCACGATGCTGGGTGGGCACCGGTCCCATGCACTGGCCGAAATTTAATGAGAAAATTTCTTCCCCATGAGGACTCGAACCAGCGCGCATTCCGTAACGCGAGTCCTAGGCAAGATACCTTAGACCACGACGCCACGGCGCGGGACCATACACACTACTATTGCATCTAAAATTACTGCTACTAACCTTATTGAGATTACTACTTCGGAAACTACTTGGACTACTACTACTACTGACACTACTACAGTGAATACTACTGAAACTATTGTTAATATTTTTATTTATTTTTTATTTATTATTTTGCTAATAATTGTAACAAAAACTTTAGCTCGCCCCTGAAAGAGTAGAACTCGTGCTCAGGGGCGGATTCCTGAATTGAAATTAATAATTATACAATACAATTATAATTAATAATTATACAATACAATTTGCAATTATAGTATATAAATTTAAATTTACAATTTTTCAATTTTTACAAAATCCATACATAACTTTTTTTATTTAATACTAGAACTATTCGAATTGACAAGATTAGGATATTTAAATATAAATTTGTTATATATTCTTAGGCCTAAATTACTACTATGATTAAATACTGTAACAGTGTTGCATTTTGGTTCAAACAATCTTAAAGAATTCATACCTTTTGTTTCATAACTATGAGAATACAATTCAAAATTATTTCGATTTTTATGTATGAATTTTATTAATACAATATAATAAATTTGTCTTACGTTAAATACATTAAAGTCTAAAAACAAATTTTGAGATGGAAAATCACTAGGTTTATGAAGACATATTTTAATTATTTTCTTCTGTAATAAATAAAGTGTATTAAAATTGGATTTAAATCAGCTACCCCATCCTATAATTCCATACATAATTACCGATTGAAATGAAGTTAAGTATATTGTACGTAATAAACTTATTGGCAAGTAATTCCCGAATAAAACAAAATAATATACTATTTTACGTAATTTATTACAAAGGTAATTAATGTGTTGGTTCCATTTTAAATGATTATCGAAAATTATGCCCAAATACTTAACTTCAGAGGACTCTTTAATAATCGAACATTTACACTGTATAAGACAATAATCAGAATTATGTAATTTATGCTATTAGAACTACTACTGCAACCACTGAAACTTACTTCTGAAAGTATTTAAACTTCTGGAACTATTACTAGTAAAACTATTACTAATATAGCTGACACTACCGCTGTTGCTACTAAAACTATTGCGATCACTACTATTAAAACTACTCGTAGTATTTCTGTCGCTACAACTACAGCCATTACCAGTATTATTACTTCTGTTTAATTCTTCAAAGACGTCCCTACATTAAATATTTTGGGGAACGTTGCAAAAATGTGTTGAATCAAATACACGCTCCACTACCACAGCCTCTCTGTCTCTCTCTTGATATGAGGATACACGTGCAAACACTCACGAAATGACTAACATTATATCATCGTTGCAGACCTGGTTCCTCCCTCTTCACTCAGGGCAAGCCTTGCATAATGTGATATCGATTATGTGCCGACGAGGATGCTTTGTGCTGGGGATGGGAACAACGACGCGTTTTTGACAATTGTACAAGCCAGGAGCAGTGCATAGGGGATAGCTCACTTTCGTTGTTATTATTAGTATTATTATTACTTACTTACTTACTAATTTACTTACTTACTGGCTTTTAAGGAACCCGGAGGTTCACTGCCGCCCTCACACAAGCCCGCCATCGGTCCCTATCCTGAGCAAGATTAATCCAGTCTCTACCATCATGTCCCACCTCCCTCAAATCCATTTTAATATTATCCTCCCATATACGTCTCGGTCTCCCTAAAGGTCTTTTTCCCTCCGACCTCCCAACTAACACTCTATATGCATTTCTGGATTCGCCCATACTTGCTACATGCCCTGCCCATCTCAAACGTCTGGATTTAATGTTCCTAATTATGTCAGGTGAAGAATACAATGCGTGCAGTTCTGCGTTGTGTAACTTTCTCCATTCTCCTGTAACTTCATACGTCTTAGCCCCAAATATTTCCCTAAGCACCTTATTCTCAAACACCTTTAACCTATGTTCCTCTCTCAAAGTAAGAGTCCAAGTTTCACAACCATAAGGAACAATCGGTAATATAACTGTTTTATAAATTCTAACTTTCAGATTTTTTGACAGCAGACTGGATGATAAAAGCTTCTCAACCGAATAATAACAGGCATTTCCGATATTTATTCTGTGTCTAATTTCCTCCCGAGTGTCATTTATATTTGTTACTGTTGCTCCAAGATATTTGAACTTCTCCACCTCTTCAAAAGATAAATTTCCAATTTTTATATTTCCATTTCGTACGATATTCTCGTCACGAGACATAATCATATACTTTGTCTTTTCGGGATTTACTTCCAAACCTATCGCTTTACTTGCTTCCAGTAAAATTTCCGTGTTTTCCCTAATCGTTTGTGGATTTTCTGCCAACATATTCATGTTATCCGCATAGACAAGCAGCTGATGTAACCCGTTCAATTCCAAACCCTCTCTGTGATCCTGAACTTTCCTAATGGCATATTCTAGAGCAAAGTTAAAAAGTAAAGGTGATAGTGCATCTCCTTGCTTTAGCCCACAGTGAATTGGAAACGCATCTGACAGAAACTGATCTATATTTTATTTCCTCTCACCTATATCAAGTGGAATAGCTCCATTATCAATTTGGCTACTCCTGGCCTTATTGTCATATATTATGATATCTGGCATATTTGCTTCTATGGTTATTTTCCAGTCAACTTGCATATTTTGAAAATCCCACTGTAATGTTTTCTATCATAACTACTTTTGGATTCTGCAGATACCAGAGTTCAACTCCTGTCTCTTCCATCGCACTGCATTCTTAATTGTGTATTGATCTGCATCAAGTAGCAAAGGTAGCGATTGTAGTAGCAGATTTAATTTTACAGTTATTTCAACTGCTGATGTTTTGCAGCGTTTGGAATTCAACGTGGACGGGAAACTGCCGAAGAATTTTGTTTGTGGCGGTCTTTCAGCATTAGATCTACTATAATAGACACACAGTTTTAATTTCCTCCCACAAGAATACATGCTAAGCATTATGTAGCTCTTTTAATGTTCACTGAATTGTCCACGGTGGCGTTCGAACCTGCGCTCTTCAGATTAAACGGCCAGCATGGATAGCGCGAAGCCATAGAGAGCGACTCTCCAAATACAGAGTGATTCATGACGAATAATAAGTAATTTAGGACGTAGCAGTAGTATGGCGTGCTCTGAGAAAAATGTTCATATAAACCTGTGTCAGATTTTCAATGGATGTGGAGGTACAGCTATTTGAACGTTACACATAGCAACGCTATGTATTTGATTGTGTTTAACTCTTCTTTGTAGTCTCTGTACAACCCTAACATAACACAAAACATACTAAGAAAAACATAACATAATCACAAAAAACATAATGATACAACACAAACACAAGAACAGAAAAAAATACATCACACTAACATACGAAAACAAAAACACACACAAAATTGCAACCTCATTCAAGCAATTAAATTACAACATCCCATACAGAACAAAAACTACTCTACAAAAGCATCTCAACACACAAACAACACAAACAAACAAATACAAACTCAAATGTAACACCTGCAACAACTTTTACATAGAACAGACAGGCAGATCATTTCAAACACGTTACAAAGAACACATCACAGCCATAACAAAATTACAAAACACCTCCACATATGCAGAACACGTCACAAATGCTAACCACACCCACAGAGACATCAATACAGGCATGGAAATTCTACATCTTCAACCAAAAAGCCACAAATTAAACACACTACAACAATACAAAATATACAGACACACAAAAACACATCCAAATGAAATTCTAAACACGCAACTCAATTTCAGAACACACACACTCTTTGATTCCACATTATACTACAAAAACACACCCCACAGGAAACAAAACAATAGGCGCCAAGACCAGCACTAACCAGTTCTGAAGATGGCTTATAACAGGCTGAAACTAGTTAACCAGCTACTGTAATATTTAACACTGTATTAGTGAAATGATAATTATAATGATAATGATAATGATAATAATAATAATCATGAAATAATAATAATAATAATAATAATAATAATAATAATAATAATAAGAGCCCGGATGTTTAGTCATTTAGAACAGTTAAAATAAGCAGGAAAAAAGGCAATAAAAACGTAAAAAAAAAAGCAGAATAATCTTTGAAAAAGACATAATATATTTTAGCAATAAATTTAAATTATATCAACATAACTCACATATTTACTTCGTAGGTGACACATGTTGACTTATAAAATACTTTTTTTTCGTGATTAACTGTCTTTTCACAAAACTTATATAACAAAACTTTTCCATCTGTTGAAAACACATGGGCACCAAATTCTCTAACATAAGCATGAAGTTTACTTTTCAATTGTTTACTGAATTTAGGCATTGTAGCTAACCGATCTTATACCTTCTGTCACCCGACAATAACTGACTGTTCCTCACTCAAATTTCTTTCTCCTACAATAATAAACAAGTGTAACACAAATTGTAACAGTAAGATTTGAAAATATGAAAGCAAACGATTTCATATTTTCAAATCTTACTGTTACAATTTTGTAGAGAAGAAATTTGAGTGAGTAACAGTCAGTTATTGTCGGGTGACAGAAGGTATAAGATCGGTTAGCTAGAATGCCTAAATTCAGTAACCATTGCAAAGTAAACTTCATGCTTACGTTAGTGAATTTGGTGCCCATGTGTTTTCAACTGATGGAAAAGTTTTGTTTATGTAAGGTTTGTGAAAAGATAGTTAATCACGAAAAAAAGTATTTTATAAGTCAACATGTGTCACCTACGAAGTAAATATGTGAGTTATGTTGATATAATTTAAATTTATTGCTAAAATATATTATACCTTTTTCAAAGATTATTGTGCCTTTTTTACGTTTTTATTGCCTTTTTTGTCAGCCTATTTTAACTGTTATGAATACCTGAACGTTCGGGCTCTAGTAGTTATTATTATTACTATTATTTTTTTGTATGATATTCTTATTGAATATGATATTCCCAAGAAACTAGTTCGATTAATTAAAATGTGTCTCAGTGAAACGTACAGCAAAGTCCGTATAGGTCAGTTTCTATCAGATGCGTTTCCAATTCACTGTGGGCTAAAGCAAGGAGATGCACTATCACCTTTACTTTTTAACTTTGCTCTAGAGTATGCCATTAGGAAAGTCCAGGATAACAGAGGGGTTTGGAATTGAACGGGTTACATCAGCTGCTTGTATATGCGGATGACGTGAATATATTAGGAGACAATCCACAAACGATTAGGGAAAATACGGGAATCTTACTGGAAGCAAGTAAAGAGATAGTTTTAGAAGTAAATCCCGAAAAGACAAAGTATACGATTATGTCTCGTGACGAGAATATTGTACGAAATGGAAATATAAAAATTGGAAATTTATCTTTTGGAGAGGTGGAGAAGTTCATACATCTTGGAGCAACAGTAACAAATATAAATGATGCTCGGGAGGAAATTAAACACACAATAAATATGGGAAATGCCTGTTATTATTCGGTTGAGAAGCTTTATCATCCAGTCTGCTGTCAAAAAATCTGAAAGTTAGAATTTATAAAACATTTATATTACCGGTTGTTCTTTATGGTTGTGAAACTTGGACTCTCACTTTGAGAGAGGAACATAGGTTAAGAGTGTTTGAGAATAAGGTGCTTAGGAAAATATTTGGGGCTAAAAGGGATGAAGTTACAGGAGAATGGAGAAAGTTACACAACACAGAACTGCACGCATTGTATTCTTCACCTGACATAATTAGGAACATTAAATCAAGACGTTTGAGATGGGCAGGGCATGTAGCACGTATGGGCGAAACCAGAAATGCATATAGAGTGTTAGTTGGGAGGCCGGAAGGAAAAACACCTTTTGGGAGGCCGAGACGTAGATGGGAGGATAATATTAAAATGGATTTGAGGGAGGTGGGATATGATGGTAGAGAATGGATTAATTTTGCTCAGGATAGGGACCAATGGCGGGCTTATTTGAGGGCGGAAATGGGCCTCCGGGTTCCTTAAAAGCCAGTAAGAAAGTATTATTATTATTATTATTATTATTATTATTATTATTATTATTATTATTATTATTATTATTATTTCACTAATACAGTAGGCTACTAAAAATACTGGCTTCCTCCCAGAAAGGCCCGTGTAACAAGTGAGACGCAAGTTAATATCGGGAGATATGAGTTGCCAGCCGTTGTGTACTTTTACTAAAGTTGGCAAAGAAGGGATGTGTGCATATAAGGCGGGGGTAAATGACGGAGAGGAGGCTCTATCTATCCATCTCCTGCCTGCTTCTGATTGAAGAATGGGGAGCGCTTCAGAAAGTTGGCTAGTTTGCCGCGATCAGCTGCACAGTTCCTCCTCCTCCCCCCCTCCACCACCCGCTCTGTCGTCGTCTTCGGCATCATCACGTTAACCAAGCCTTTGGGGATCTCTCCGCAGACCGCAATAGGTTCGAGCAAAAAAGTAAGTCCTTACCGGGATGCTGTTATTACTGCAGCAATTTTTTACATAGCCCGTCAGAAATCCAACACGGCGGAGGGATGTAATGTTTAACAAGGCTTTCTTAATTAGTGGGTTTCCCTCAGTATCGACTTTGTATAGTGCGGACCGGAGCTCAAGTCTCGACGGGCACAAATGTCGTTTTTGGCGGTCTTGGTGCTGTACACTGATTATACACGTAACGTAAAGTCTCTATAGGACAGCCCAGGCGAAAATGTGATCTTGCGCCGAGCCACTGTATAACCTGCAACGTCCATAGCACCTATGGAGGGAGGCGGACACCCGGAGGGGAAGTGAAGCAACTGTCTGACTTATTAACGGATTTTAATTTTCCTTACGTTAAGCACTTAAATATAATTTTATACAGTACAAGGCTACAAACTAATGTTTAGTACGTGTAACGAAGAAAGAAATGAACAAGAAAACATAGGACACATTATCACATTATATTAATAAAATTACCCCCAAACTAAATTCAGCTTGTTTTGCTATTAGATCTATGCAAAAGAGAGTAAATATCAATACCTTAAAAACAATATACTTTGCATACTTCCACTCGGTAATGAGTTTTGGAATAATATTCTGGGGAAATTCTACAGATAGTAACAATATATTTCTATTACAAAAAAGAGTAATTAGAATAATAGTAGGTGCCAAATCTAGGGAATCGTGTAGGGCTATTTTGAAAAAACTACAAATAATTCCCACGGCTTGTCAGTATATCTTTTCATTAATAATCTTCCTCGTATGTAATCGTGAAAACTTTGTAACTAATTCAATAGTTCATAGCATAAATACACGTCAAAAAAATGACTTTCATACTCCATCGGCAAGTCTATCGTGCTATCAAAAAGGAGTGCGTTATATGGCAGTAAAAATTTTAATAGCCTCCTATCGATATAAAAATGAAACTCAAAACATAAGATTATTTAGGGACAAATTAAAGAAGTACCTAATTTCTCACGCCTTCTATTCTGTAGGAGAATTCATGACATTCAATGACACTTCATGAAATTGATACTAAAACTTTGTGTTGTACTAGTAGACTATATTGTAAATCTCGTCTGTATATATTCCAACTAGACTGTGACTATAAATTAAGATTTTATAATAGTATTAAGTTTTTTGAGTTGTTCCATATTCTAGCTGTAAGCAATGTATGAATACCATGGAATGTTAATAAATACAATACAATACAACCTAAAATTAATTGTCTTCAGAATGTCTCTGCGACAGAGTTTCAAAATCAGGAATTATGTCGCTTACTGCTAGTCGTAGTTGATCACGAAGGTATTTGTCTGTCAGTCGTGATCTAAATTTGGTTTTTATTATTTTAATTGTTGAAAATAATTTTTCACAAACGTAAATTGTAGCGAACATGGCTTCAACAGAGCAAGCGAAAGAACGAAGCTTCGGTTATTTATTTTTTGGCAAAGATTTGAAAAGTTCAACATTTGTCAAGTCCTTACATCTAGCTTTCTTTTAACATTGCATTGTAAATCTGTGAGTTTAAACTGAAGATCTAACCGCATAATTCGTACATCTGCTGAAAAAGGGTCGACGTACAGATATAATAATATTAGTAATAATAATAACAACAACAACACTTAACCTTTTAATGTTTCATCAGTAACATGTAGTATAATGCCGTTTTATGTTATACAACCGTTTTCCTCGTAATACTTGTGAACAAATCGTACATTTAATATCCTCATTCATATTGGCAGCAAAAAAAATACGTCGTCCCCCAATCCTACTTGGAACTTTCGGTTTTTTTGAGGTACATGGATTCGAAAGAGAGATTGCGACGATACGCCACTCGAATATCACAGACAAATACAAATGGGACGGAGTTTGACTCCAATGAGTGAGAGGGTGGGGGTTGGGGGAGGTAGAAAGCAAGAGAAATGCATAGCTATCATTGCGAGCCACAATAAATAAATCTAATCTAATCTAATCTAATGTGCTCTAGAGTCACATTCTCGAGAATGCTAACGATACTTAGAGAGGTGATGCAACACTTTTTATGTGTGTAGTATACACAGATAAAATTTTAGTTCATCCCTGAAAGAGTAAAACCCGTGCTCTGGGGCGGATTCCTGATTTTAAATTAAGAAGTATGTAATACAGTTTGTTTTATGTCTACTACATAACAAGAATATATAAATTTAAATTTGCAATTTTTCATTATTTATAATTATATTTTACATCTTTTTGTTTTAATATTTTCTGCCATCCGCTTTTTCTCCTCATATGATCCATATATCTTAATGTCGTCTATCATCTGATATCTTCTTCTGCCCCGAACTCTTCTCCCGTTCACAAAATATATCATTCCTTCTTATGTTATATTATAAACATCCTTCAGCCCCGGTAGCCCGCAAAATACGCCCCTGCTAGTTCAAGAAGGTAGTTTCAGTGGCTTATGGAAAATAATATAAACTTCATAAGAAGAATTTTGGAACTTGGCCCTCAAGTGAATATTTTCAACAACTTAATGGAATTTGGTTTCATATGACGGAGAAGAAGTTACTAGGCATAAACCAAACAATTATATGTAAATAACGTACAAAATAAACTATGTGTTGAAACTGCAGAAAATTTTAAAGAAAATCAGAATAAAATTATACAATACTAGTGGCTTGTGCAACAAATGCTGCAAACTAAGTTCATTAGACTTTTCAAATAAACATTTTTCAGATTTATTTTCAATGAAGAATACCAGACATTCGGAAAGTTATTTGCTTCCATAATAATGAAAGATACTCTCTCTCGAGCGAATACTGAAGAGAACCACGCATGTAAATATCTACACCACACCGCCATTAAATATATGAAAAAGACCCAACCTCACTTGATTAATAACTCTAAAAATATTTGATTTTTAATAATATTATTATTTAACGTAAGTTTTATAGCTTTCAGTAACATATAGGCTACTATATATACTATATAGCCGCCACTCAGTAAAATATAGAAATCAAAATCTAATTTAAGTTATCTCTTATATAACCCCAAAACGTTTCACTTTTCATATCATCAATATAGCATTAATATGTATAAGAGTCGGGTAGTATCGGACATCAAATTGGACGTTTTCTTTCATCTACCACACGATGATAGTATCTGATTGATATGGTTACGTTTCTGTGATGTCGCATAGAGAAACGTAACCATGTCATTAATTTGAAAGAAACTCACTGTCCGATAATTAATGAAAATAGTCACATCATGGCATTAACTACGATAATATTTCATTTCTAATGGTAATAATGTCATCAAACCACCTCAAGTTTTGTAGTTTTTAATAGCCAATACACAGCTGTACCCAGAAAATTACACACCGCAGAATCGAACCTGTAAATTATTTTTAGTAAGTTAAGTTTTCAATAACCAATTTAATTTGATTTGTAAATATGTCAGCATTCTTGCAGATCATGGCCTTCGTGTAATATTGTTTACTGTAGTATGTGTTTTGTTTTATTCTGAAATGCAACATGGCCGACTTGATGCTCGCTTCGCTTCTCCTTTACAAAAAAGCGAAGGGTATATCAAGTCGGCCGTGAATGCTATTAGCTAGTTCTCAAAACTGACGACAGATGGATTTTGGAAAATAGGAAAATGATGTTTAAAAATTGACATTTCACTGAAAACTACTATTTTTTCGAAAAACTTTGAGTTCCAAGCTTCAAAATGAGGGGTCATTTATTAAAATCCGTCCAGCCGTTTTCCCGTAATTTCCATTACCAGTTCAAATTATATATATAGATACAATATACTAAGTCCCCCCACATTTTTGTACTGTACGTAATGAAAACTGGGCAGTCATAGAAGCAGAGCAGTTGAAATGAAATGCACGAGGAAAACAGCAGTTATCAATTATACATAACTTTTTAAATTGAATACTAGAACTATTAGAATTGACAAGATTAGGATATTTAAATATAAATTTGTTACATATTCTTGGGCCTAAATTACTACTATGATTAAATACTGTAACAGTGTTGCATTTTGGTTCAAACAATCTTAAAGAATTGATATCTTTTGTTTCATAACTATGAGAATACAATTCAAAGTTATTTCGATTTTTATGTATGAATTTTATTAACACAATATAATAAATCTGTCTTATTTTCAGAACCTAAAGGTGCTAATCATAGATATTTTTCTAGCCTGCGCTATGAGCGTGCTAAAC
Organism: Periplaneta americana; assembly: GCA_025594305.2. NCBI lineage: Eukaryota > Metazoa > Arthropoda > Insecta > Blattodea > Blattidae > Periplaneta > Periplaneta americana. The sequence goes on along the minus strand of JAJSOF020000003.1, from coordinate 199,479,009 downwards.
TAGCCCCGGCTATCGACTGATTACTTGTACAGGATTCATATCACATATCGCTAACACTGGTTTATGAATACGAAAAGCGTTAGTTCGCTGATCATCCACCGGAAGCCCGCGCTAAGAATGTCTAGGAATACGGCCCTTAAAGTCTAAAAACATTTTTTGAAATGGAAAATCAATAGGTTCATGAAGACAATTTTAATTGACAGTGCATGTAGCACGTATGGGCGGATCCAGAAATGCGTATAGAATGTTGGTTGGGAGATTTGAAGGAAAAGGACCTTTGGGTAGGTCGAGACGTAGATGGGAGAATTTTTAATTATAAAGTTATTTATTTATTTATTTACTTACTTATTCATTCATTCATTCATTCATTCATTCATTCATTCATTCATTCATTCATTTATTCCTTCTCTCATTTATTTATTTATTTACTTATTTATTTATTCATTAATTCCTTCACTCATTTATTTATTTATTTATTCATTCATTCATTCATTCATTCATTTATTCCTTCACTCATTTATTTATTTATTCGTTCATTTATTCATTTATTCCTTCACTCATTTATTTATTTATTTATTTACTTATTTATTTATTTATTCAATCATTCATTTATTCATTTATTCCTTCACTCATTTATTTATTTATTTACTTATTTATTTATTCATTCATTTATTCCTTCACTCATTTATTTATTTATTTACTCATTCATTTATTCATTTATTCCTTCACTCATTTATTTATTTATTCATTTATTTATTTATTAATTTATTTATTCATTCTTTCATAAATTTATTCCTTCACTCATTTATTTACTTATTTATTTATTCATTCATTCATTTATTCCTTCACTCATTTATTTATTTATTTATTTATTTATTCATTTATTCATTTATTCCTTCACTCATTTATTTATTTTTTTATTCATTTATTCCTTCACTCATTTATTTATTTATTTACTTATTTATTTATTCATTCATTTATTCCTTCACTCATTTATTTATTTATTTATTCATTCATTCATTTTTATTCCTTCACTTTCTTTATTTATTCCTTCACTCATTTATTTATTTATTTATTTATTTATTTATTCATTATTCATTTATTCCTTCACTCATTTATTTATTTATTTATTTATTTATTTATTCATTCATTTATTCCTTCACTCATTTATTTATTTACTTATTTATTTATTCATTCATTCATTTATTCCTTCACTTATTAATTTATTTATTCATTTATTCCTTCACTCATTTATTTATTTATTTACTTATTTATTTATTCATTTATTCATTTATTTCTTCACTCATTTATTTATTTATTTATTTATTCCTTCACTCATTTATTTATTTATTTATTTATTTATTTATTTATTTATTTATTTATTCAATCATTCATTTATTCCTTCATTTACATTTATTTATTTATTTACTTTCATTTATTTATTCATTCATTTATTCCTTCACTCATTTATTTATTTATTTATTTATTCATTCATTTATTCCTTCACTCACTCATTTATTTATTTATTTATTTATTTATTTATTTATTCATTCATTCATTCATTCATTTATTCCTTCACTCATTTATTTATTTACTTATTTATTTATTCTTTCATTCATTTATTCCTTCACTCATTTATTTACTTATTTATTTATTCATTTATTCATTTATTCCTTCACTCATTTATTTATTTATTTATTTATTTATTTATTTCACGAATAAAATATTAGTACATATATACGCCTACACTACACGTTCTAATAATAGTTGGTATAAGGAGCCTTGTCCATCTTCGCTCCCCACCCATATGTTAGCTGTATAATTTTCCGCTTGCATTCCCGGCAGTTCAGCCATAACTGTAGGTCAACAGGCCTTGGTCAACAGTTAAGTTGTAGGCTATACATATTCCTTCCTGAGAACCGCTGAATTGTCTTCGCCTAACCTCAGAAACGTATTGGCTATACTCGCATCATAGCGTTTACAATACCTTACGTAAGAAACGAAAAAATAAGAGCTAGTTAGCCACCGGCGTAGCTCAGTCGACAGAGGCGCTTGTCTGCCGATCCGGAGTTGCACTGGGGCATGGGCCCATTACCTGGTTGGGTTTTTACCGACGTTCCCCAACTATAAGGTGAATGTCAGGTAATCTAGGCGAATTCTTGGCCTCATTTCGCAAATACAATTATTATTATCAATATTATCATCATCATTATTATTGTTGTTATTTTATTATTTTTATGCACGACCATGCCGAAATGTAGTAATTATACACCTGGTAGCAGTCCTTTAATGCATGTCATTAAAGTACACCTACTCATTAAAGTACAGATGTTCAGCCAATGACAAGTCACCTTTGTACCGTTATAAAACCTCAGCCAACGACAAGTCAGCTTTGTACCGTTATAAAACCGCAAGTATCGATTATTCTCGGATATGCACTCGAAAGAGAATTAGCGAAAAGCCACGGAGGCTGGAAATCCAATACTGTCGCAGAAGGTTATGTTCTGTTACTATAATAATTAGCGTTAATTGTAAATAATACTCAAATAAATTCAATTTGTCATCTCGTTTTTCAATGTCTAATTTAATTTCTATGTTATAACAAAGTATATATTTAGTTTACTCTGTAGGTTCTTATAGGCTTTCAAGGTCAATGTGGACATCTGTTCCTCAGAAAAAAAATCAATACTTTCGCGTCTGCGCACATTTCACAATTTACGAGGTATTGCTCAAGGTGAGTTAGAAACAAATAAAATTAATAATTTCAAGTTAGAAATATGGTCGAGCATAAAAAGTCGTATGAAACTCGCCTATAATGGTAATTAAGAAGCGAGTGTGGATGTTTATGAAACGAGCGCAAGCGAGTTTCATAATTTTCATACGAGCTTCTTAATTACTATCATCATAGGCTCGTTGCATAATGTACTATATTATTATTAGTATTCTATTCTTTTCCACAGAACTGCACGCATTATATTCTTCACCTGACATAATTAGGAACATTAAATCCAGACGTTTGAGATGGGCAGGGCATGTAGCACGTATGGGCGAATCCAGAAATGCATAGTTGGGAGGCTGCAGGGAAAAAGACCTTTGGGGAGGCTGAGACGTAGATGGGAAGATAATATTAAAATGTATTTGAGAGAGTTGGGTTATGATGATAGAGACTGGATTAATCTTGCACAGGATAGGTACCAATGCCGGGCTTATATGAGGGCGGCAATGAACCTCCGGGTTCCTTAAAAGCCAGTAAGTAAGTAAGTAAGTAAGTATGCCCAAAATATTTTGAATTTAAGGACTATCAGTAAACTACCCTTCTATTGCCACGAAATTATACCAACCCTTCTAGAGTACTAAATTTGTTTGTATATTTGTATTACTTGTTTGTAAATATTGTATAAATTTATTTCAGGTAAAAATGTTGATACGTAACTTCCTGAACCTTATAATGTACGTACATTAAAAACACTCTTTTTTTTAATTTGACCCTTATTCTTGCACCAAAACCTTAGTGTCACGAAATTAGCCGAGTCTGCTCTAAACTAAAAACGTGCGACTTCACACGGACTCCAACTCGTGCCCTTGTATCGAAAGCCATTCGCCGTTGATATTGTTTAATAATGCCCTCTAAAGCTACTACCTCTCCATATTTCATGACGTCAGTGATGTGACGGCAGCCTCCATTTTTAAACCTTTGTTAGTTCCCTTAATTTACGACGACACGGATCTGTCACCATGGCAGCGGAACAACTGAACAGCGAATACTGAAATCAATGCAGCCCATAATCCCCACATTATATCAATGACGGCATAAAGAATTCATCCCACAATTCTACTTTACTTTTCATCCATATTATATAGTGATTATATGGCCTGGTTGACAAACGATGACAATGTTAGCACCATGTCACTAATCAATCATTGCGTAAGAAGGGGATCATGAAAACAGTAGCCCATTCTATTATTTTGTAGCTCTCACAGCCCATTTCCTGTATTAAACTCACTTCAGTTTGTATTTTGTGATTTTTAAACGTCCAGTGTATTATCACGTCCATCTGTTATGTTGGCTTAACTGAACGGTCAGCGTCACACTGACTACAAGTTCTGGGAGGCCACCGTGTGCCATGGAATTTGATTGGAAAAATGCCAAAACTCTCAAATAAAATACTTTTGAATTTATACAGGGCGTATCAAAAATAAGGTGAACGTTGTAGAGGTAATAGAGGACCTTATTTTCTGAAAAAAAAATAATAATGCTATTTTCTGAATTCGTCGAGTTGCACGATGATTCCATTCCTTCGATTGCCATACTTTATAAAACATTTGTTGTTATATTTCGCTAGATATGATCTCTTGTGATGAATGTATTGCCTATTTACAGCCTACATTCGGTTTCCCAATTTGTGATTAGGAATAGTCCAGTTTCTTGACCGGCGCGGTCTCCAGACTTCTATCTCTGGGGCTCCATGATGGAACGTGTCTACAGTTCTGAGATATCAAATAAAGATGATTAGTCGCAAAGATTCACACAGCTGCAGGGTAGATACAGCAACAAGTGTAGAGCTTGAAACGTGACATTAAAGGGTTAGGTACAGCTACAGCAGTAAAATTTTGGAAATATTCAACTTTTTTTCTCCATTACTTTTTTTTTTTTTTTTTTTTTTTTCAAAATTCAGTTTTCTGTGCAGTGATGAAGCGTTTCCCACATAACTCAAAAACTATCCAACATTCTGTGATGAAATTTTTTGTGTGTATTTATACATGTCGCATCTACCAATATGATGCAAGATCACTCCTCTACGCTTGTAGATTGATAAAAAATGAAGTCTTTTTAAGAAATGGTCAAATATCAGTATTTTCTTGTTAGGTACAGCTAACAGCAGTAAATTTTTTGGAAATATTCAACATTTTTTTCCTTCATTACTTATCTTGTACAATAATGAAAATTGTTATGTGTAAAACACTGTCCTTCTGCTATATGAAAAAAAAATTACGATTTAAAAAATATATTTATATTACATTTTTAAATGTTATGTTTTATTTAACGACGCTCGCAACTGCAGAGGTTATATCAGCGTCGCCGGATGTGCCGGAATTTTGTCCCGCAGGAGTTCTTTTACATGCCAGTAAATCTACTGACATGAGCCTGTCACATTTAAGCGCACTTAAATGCCATCGACCTGACCCGGGATCGAACCCGCAACCTTGGGCATAGAAGGCCAGCGCTATACCAACTTGCCAACCAAAATTAAAAATGGTGGTAGTTTAGTGATGAAGCGTTTCCCTCATAACTCATAAACTTGTTAACTTCTTCATGTTCTCTCTCTTTTATTTCAGTATCATCATCATATCCCTCACGTATTAGACCCTACAGGATCTGTTACGGTCTCATGCCAGCGCTTGCGTGGTATCCCCAATTTCCTCTTTCCTCTTGGTACATAAGTAAGAATCTGTTTAGGCCATCTAGTGCGATCCATCCTTTCGACATGTTTTTTCCACTGAAGTCGATATTGTTGAACAAAATTAACTATAGGATCCATTTTGAGTTCCTGCAATATGTCCACATTTTTACGGTGTTCCAGCAAAGAGCATCCCGCTGTTCGTCGCATGAACCTCATTTCAACTGTTTTTATTTCAATATGAAATTCAAAACTAAATGAACAGTATTTTAAATTTTCAATCAAAGAAAAAGTCAGGCATCTTCCCCGGATCCAATCTACATAGTAAGCATATACACACGTTCACATAATGAAAATCACATTGCAACAACGCGAAAAAGGATGGAAATTGTTAATGGAATGAAAAATTTAACCGAAAGTACTCCGAGAAAAATCTTCAGGAAATTCTGCTTTATCCACCATGAATTCCAACACATCGTCCACCGCTGAGGAGTAAAGGTTAGCATATATGACCGTGAAACGAGCGAGCCCGGGTTCAAATACTGTTGATGGAAACTTTTTACAGAGTTTTGTCCTAACCCATCTATCTATATCTCTACTAATAATAAATCTGTAGCCGAAATTTTTCTGGTAATTTTCGATTTTCCAAAAATAATTGGTCCTAACATATGTAATTAACCACGCTGAAACCGAAAATCGCTTTTTGAAATTTTTGTTTGTATGTCTGTCTGTCTGTCTCTCTGTATGTTTGTTACCTTTTCACGCGATAATGGCTAAACGGATGTCGATGAAAATTGGAATATAAATTAAGTTCGTCGTAACTTAGATTTTAAGCTATATGGCATTCAAAATACGTTATTTAAAAGGGGGGTTATAAGGAGGCCTGATTTAAATAAATCGAAATATCTCGCTTATTATTGATTTTTGTGAAAAATGTTACATAAAAATGTTTCTTTAAAAATAATTTGCGATACGTTTTATTCCTTGAAAAATTTTGATAAGACTGATATTTAATGAGATAAATGAGTTTTAAAATTAAAATAACTGCCATCTAAGGCCGTGTAATGAATTAAAAAACAAATGACTTCGTCTATAAGGGGCCTTGGACAGCAACAATCGAAAGCTATTAAAGATAGCCTACAGAGAATGTTTCTGTGTTTGTATGAAGTAATATCGGAAGCTAAATTAACCGATTTGTATAATTAATTATTATTTCACCATTGGAAAGTGTAGTTTCTCTAGATGGACATAATGCTATAATGTTATTTCAGTAACTTCTGATATAATATAATATAATATAATATAATATAATATAATATAATATAATATAATATAATATATATAATATAATATAATATAATATAATATAATATAATATAATGTAATGTAATGTAATATTATATAATATAATTTAAGTTATTTGAAGGGTTCAGAACCATAGTGGGCCAAGCGCCATTTACTGAATACGTAGAAAACAAGGGTTAAAATTAAGTTATTACCATAATTCAATGGAAACCTATAACAAGTAAAATAAAATAGGACACATTAAATCTAAATGATGTCAATCTTCATTAAACTATGGTTGCATGTAATAAAAATTAAGAAACATGTTAAAGGAATTGTCATTGCACCAAATGAGTGTCTCTGGACCAAAATGATCGCATTTTAATTATTTGGATGCAATTTAAATTAAGTAACATATTAAACGATTTATCCTTCTATCAAACACGAATGTTCCCTGGATCAAATGTCCTATTTTAATTATGTAATTAATTTACATTTATTTCTAACGGGTGCAGCGGAGCGCACGGGTACGGCTAGTTAAGAATAAATTCCGGGTAACTTTGGACCCTGGACTCATTTCTCTGGCATTATCACTTTCATCTCATTCAGACGCTAAATAATCATCGCAAAACGTCATAAAATAACCAATTAAAAAAAAAAGCCACGACCTCGCCAGTGGATCGAACACATGCTGTCTGGGTATGGGCGCGATATTAAACGTACTATTCTTTTAATGATCTGTAGGCTGCTATGATTTGCACTGAGTGATTACAATCATATGCTATTCTGTTTGGATTTTACTCGATTACATCATAAAATATTTAATAGAATTAATGGATTAGTTTTTTGTCTGAAACAATCTTCGATAAGGCTTTGGAGCAAAAAATTACGGAAGTTAATATACCAGTGTATGAATTTAACATTTAAATCCCAATGGTGCCTGACGTAGTTGCTATATAAAAGTGCATAGGTTATAGCCACTCATTACTCAGAAATTAATGCATTTTTTTTTTATATTTCGAATAACCTCCACAGAATTAATTTAATGGACACTGAGACTGAATTTCGAGGCAAAAGTAGGAACATTTTAGAAATTCAGACATTACTCTATAAAAGCTCAATACTTTCCTATGGGCTGTTAAGATCTAAACGTTTTCATTCGCTGTCATTTTCTAATGCCCAGAGACATTTTTAAATCTCCCGTACGTGACCATTTGTATGCCTCCTTTATCTAGGAAACTAATTTATTTGTCAGTTTTACATTTTAGACACGAAAAATATTGCATGCATCAATGGTACTTCCATTCTCATGAATACTCTTTTGTCACAGCATTTTTATATGTAAGAATGTACAGGGACATCATTTTATTTTTACTTCAATTTTTATTGTACCCAAGTTTTTTAATGTACTTCACTCCCACCCCTTCTACTAATGAAGTTCAACCGTTCTCCACACAGATCCAAGACCGCATATACAGTCATAGTAGCCTTACGGTCATAGTAAACAGTACGTTCCAAAAATATGTTCGCGTTTTCTGGTGACGAAAGAGCTTTCAATATTGAATCATTTTCGCACAGGTACTGTCGTCCTACGTCGCATCCAGGTTTCACCCACCTGCTTTTATTCGCCCCTCTGTAAAGGCTAATGGTTGAGCTGTCTTAGCTCTTTTCTGAAAACATTAATTTCTGTTAGGAATTGTACATCTAAGTAATATTATACAACTGTTTAAAATAACTTAAATAAAAGGGCCTCGTTAAGTAATTAACTGTCACGTGATTTCCTCTCTTTCTACGACCCTGCCACAAAACCACTTGGACGGACATTAGATAGCATATCTCAGTAATTTTATCCTTTCGGATCGGGCAGAAGTGAAGATTGAATTTACAGTACATAAGGTACTCTTTTATAGAGTAGGTACAGAATTATTTCAACATGAGTTGCTAGTACCAAGGACGAAACTAGTAATTGGAATTAGGTACAATAGTCTATAGTGCGATAATATGCACATTAGAACTGAAGCCTGTATCGAAATGAACGGCCACTAATTTCAAAAATGTGTTTAAATATCCATATTATGATTATTTTTCAATTTAACTTCATTCTCTATATTCTACGCTAATGTGCTGTAGACAGTATAATATACACTGCATAATGAATACGTTCGCATGGATAACTCAGTTCGTGAGTAGGAACACTCAATTGTTAATACTGTACTGTATTTTGATTAAACAAAAACCTAATGAAAATTATCAAACTCAAAAGAGTGATATTTCCTAGTTTACGTAAATGGATGAACTACTTTTCTTCCCTTTTATACCTAGTAAAGTGATTTGTTTGTATATTACGCCAGTACGAGTATGATCGAACTCCAGTCGTGGAAGGGGATAGCAAACGGTGTTTCCGGTTCTCAACCGTTGATCCAAAGGTATAGCCAGGTTAATATTAGAAATGTTAGTAAAAATAAAATGATGTATGGTACCTTCATTGATTAACTCATAAAAGAAATGTTATACTTATTATAATACAGTGTGTTAATTATTTTATTTTATGAAAAACAAAGTTGTTGGAGATATCTAACTAAAACTTATGGTTGTATTCTCACAAACGTATTGATTCATGTACAGAGTGTGTCAAAATAACACTTTTTTAATGGCATCCTATATTAAATTTTACATATTTGAAATCTCCATTCAATTTTACATACAAATAGAAGTTTGACTCAGCCTAAATGATGAATACTTTCTTGTAAGTATTATGATTCTTTCTGATGCTTTGGCAATGTAACACAAAATAAAATGTGTGTATTTATATGGAATAGGCCATGAAACAAACAAAATAATAACGTAAATGTTTCAGAGAATGTTTAAAATTATGGTTCTTTTAAACTCAGAAATGAAAAGGAGTCATTGTTGATTTATGTTATTGTTTTGTCTGTTTCATGGCCTACTCGATATGAATACACATTTGTTTTGTGTTACATATCAAAGCATTTGAAAGAACCATAATTTTAAACAGTTATGTTATTCTTTTGTTCGTTTCATGACCTACTCCATTATGAATACACACATTTGTTTTGTGTTACATATCAAAGCATTTGAAAGAACCATAATTTGAAACAGTTATGTTTTCTTTTGTTCGTTTCATGACCTACTCCATTATGAATACACACATTTATTTTGAGTTACATATCAAAGCATTTGAAAGAACCATAATTTTAAACATTCTCTGAAACAGTTATGTTATTGTTTTGTTTGTTTCATGGCCTACTACATATGAATACACACATTTTATTTTGTGTTACATTGCCAAAGCATTAGAAAGAATCATAATATTTACAAGAGAGTATTCATCATTTATGCTGAGTCAAACTTCTATTTGTATGTAAAATTGAATGGCGATTTCAAATATGTAAAATTTAATATAGAGTGCCGTTAAAAAAGTCCATGAATCAATATTTTGTGAGACCACAGCCACAAGTTTTAGTTAGATATCTCCAACAACTTTTGTTTTTAGTATTATTTCCTAAAATGAATATATAAAGTGTTATTTGCAATATTCCATACTTAATTAACGCACTGTATATAAATATAAATAGTATTGTCGATATATACTCGTATTATGTTTTCATTATAAAGGAAAACTAATTTTTTTAATTCTTAATAATATAAGTTCCAAAGAAATAACTAAATATAATGATTCTTTCCAAAGTTTTAACATACGTCACCAAAACGTCACTACTGACGTCAACATAGCGTTAACTGTTTATCGTACAGAGAACATGCGAAAACTCTCTAATGGTTTCATTGTGAATGGGCGTTAAGGTTCTTCGTCTTACGTTAACACTTTACTGTTGTTTTAATTCCAGTTATCAGCCTCGATCTCTCGAAGAAATGAACTGCCGTTGACAGACTGTCCTTAAAAACACGTCCTGGTATTTGGTTATTACTGAACTATATTAACATCATTTTTGAACTCAAAATACAACGGCGAGGCATAGGACATAACGCCAGGTCCTGAGAGCTTCTATGAAGTGTATATTAGTGCCAGAAGTGGCCCTTAGGCGTCGTTGTGAGCAGCCCCTAGCCCGCAGCTTGCTTGTTAGAGAAAGAATAGCACTTGCTTCCTTCTTGGGCAAACTCGGAGCAAGAAAAATCTCATCACACTAAAGCTCTGAGCACACTCATAAGTTTAAAAAAAAGAGGTTGGTAGGCAGAGGAGGATGAGAGAGCAAAAGGGAAGTTCAATCTGTTAGTAGGGAGGGGAGGGGGTAAAAAATCACGGTTTTAAGAAGCGGGGTTGATATCAAGTCAGGGAGGAGACTCCGAGATTTAATAGTCGGTAAGTCCCTTTGTTATTTAGTGTTTCCCTATCTGAGATAGCTTGCAGGTCCACCCCCCCTCTTCCGCGCGGTGACGTCACTGTACTTTGAATACATGCACTGTGTCAAACTTTCATTGTAGCTTGTAGGAATGAATGACACACTTAAGTTCATAGCTGACCGTTTGTAACGGTCACCAGAGCAACGACGCTGTTACATGGACGCAAGAAAAGAAAAAAATTGACTTGTACTGTACTGTGAGTATTTATTAGACACATTCAGTTTTCGCAAACCACAGATTTCCGGAATACGGTTTTCATCTGATAAAATGAAACATGTGGAAACATGTTATGTTTCAAGATCTTCCAAGTCAAAATATCCTTAGTTTAAACTCGCGAAATAAGGCGAAATTTTTGTTTTTAGCACGAGTTTATTCGGAATTATGTTTTTCAAGAAATAGTTTAATATTTTTTTTTACGAAATTTGTATTTAGAAGGCCAAAAAGATATATTTATTGGAAGTCATATAAATATATGTGTGAATTAATACTATAACTTTGGTGAAGCTAAGTTCCCTGCGCTGTACTGTTGGTAGACATGGTAGTGATTAAATGTAGCTGAATTAACGATTTTGTTTGAATTAGGTGGTTGAACGTTCTTAAGAGAGAGAGAGAGGAATCCAAAAAAGATAGGTGCCCTTGAGAAAGGGGTACCGAGCGGTAACAGCACCTAAATTAAATGTAGAGCAACAATATTCTATTTTAAATTTAAATTTTATTTTTATTTTATTTTTTTTTGATTTATTTTTGGGGCGGGGGGGCAGCTATCCTCGACAGGAGTAATTTATTTTTCATATATACAATTGTACAGATGGTTATTTACAATTAACAAGGAATGTCCTAAAACATTAATGGCTATATCTTGAAGTTCCAAAAGATCGGTATGGAAACGATGAAGAATTTTAAATGATTAACCCTTAAAATGGCAAAACTTCATTTCTCACACTAGTTTATTAAACCGTGGCGGACTGTAAAGAAAACAGCTATCGCAATGTCCATATTTTATAGTATTGTGAAATTTTAATTTGTGCGAGATCGTGTGTATTTGCTTATTTTCCGCACAGAACCAATACGCGGTAAGTGTGAAATACCACATTCAGTATTCCCAACGTAACACACATAACAATTTCCCTCTTCTTACCGCTTAAGCGCACATTCATTTTACTGCTTTAGGCTTTCAACATATTATTTTAGAGACGTTTAACATAGTAATAATTATAAATTGAAACTTACCACTGCAATTTCACCTAAATTGCAATGTTAATTATTGTTTTAAATATTTGCAAAAATTAAGTAAAGTCTACTACTCCACGAAACTTATTGCATTCCTGATACAAGTAACATTAAGGAAGCCGTGAAAAAATCAACAAGATTCCAGATGCCGATGTTATTACTGCAATATGTTATATAAATAATATTGTTAAAATATTAAAATGAAAAATAAATCATTACATAACCTTACCGTTTGTTTTAAGTTCGCATTTATAGACTGGGGGAAAAAAAAGACAGACGTATATCACGGCCTGCTGGAGTATAGTAAACAGAAAACATTTTATACCAACAATGTTGAAGAAAGATATTTCGGTTTTTCGAAGTTGCCGTCATTAAACAGAAACCAAGATGGAGATTTCATTGCAACTAATTAGAAATTCGTCTTTCAGGTATGTAATAAACGATCTTCGCACAAAATAATGTACGATACACGAGCGGTATGTTTGTTTTCACGTTCTCGGAAATTAAAAAGGTCAACTACGTTTCGCTTTTTCAATCTTTTCCTCGAACATGAAAACGTCAACATACCGCTCTTGTAACGTATATTACTATTTCCTACCATTTTTTTTCTATTCTATTCTAGTGGCTTGTGCAGCAAATGCTGCAAACTAAGTTCATTAGACGTTCAAATAAAAATTCTTCAGATTTATTTTCAATGAAGAATACCAGACATTTTGAAAATTATTTGCTTCCGTAATAATGAAACATACTCCCTCTGAATGGTTTTTATGCCAAATACTTTTTCTTGAACCTATCCACCTTCAGTTTTTGAGTTTCAACGCGAAAACGCAAGTAACAATGTCAGGACGACCAGTGAGTTTTTCATGTGGGAGTAAAGCAATAGCTATTTCAGGTCATTGTGGATTGTAGGTGAAAGTTAAAAAAATGTCAAGTTTGCTATGCTTTCGAACATTAGACATAGAATCTTGGTATAGTTGCTGCATGTTGAGCTTGAAATGTAGAGGGTAAAATCATTTTATCCTGCTAAGAGATCTTGCTGAAATGATCGGGAGACTACATAATTTTGTAGGCCTCTTATTTTATCAGTAAATAACACATTTTGGTTTTTCCTTAGGAACTGTAATTTTTGCGCTCTCTCGAGCCAATACTGAAGAGAATGACGCATATAAATATCTACACCACACCGCCATTAAGTATATGAAAAAGACCCAACCCCACTTGATTAATAGCTATAAAAATATTTGATTTTTAATAACAATATTATTATCTTACGTAACTTTTATATTTATATACTATATAGCCGTCACTCAGTAAATTATAGAAATGAAGAACTAATTTAAGATATTCTCTATTCTATAACCCCAAAACCTTTCACTTTCATATAATCAATATGGCATTAATATGTATAATTAATGAAAAATAGTCACATCATGGCATTATCTACAATAATATTTCATTTCTAATGGTAATAATGTCATCAAACCACCTCAAGTTTTGTAGTTTTTAATATCCAATATACAGCTGCACCCAGAAAATTGCACACAACAGAATCGAACCTGTAAATTATTTTTAGTAAGTTAAGTTTTTAATAACCAATTGAATTTGAGCTCTAAATATGTCAGCATTCTTGCCGATCATGGCCTTCGTGTAATATTTTTTACTGTGGTGTGTGTTTTGTTTTATTCTGAAAATCAATTAGCTAGTTCTCAAAACTGACGACAGATGAATTTTGGTAAATAGGAAAATTATGTTGAAAAATTGACATTTCACTGAAAACTACTATTTTTCTGAAAAACTTTGAGTTGCAAGCTTCAAAATGAGGGGTCATTCATTAAAATGCGTTCAGCCGTTTTCCCGTAATTTCCATTACCAGTTCAAATTATATATAGATAGCCTATTAACCTTTGTATCCTATAGGGTACCTTGCCAATTTAAGGGTTCAAATACAGCGTGTCCATAAAATAACTATTTTCATGAAAACGATATAGTTCATGATATTTGTATTAATAAGACAATTGTATACTAGAAACTCACTCATACACACTCATTGGTTCCTTTTGACATGTCGTCCATTGATGTCCCTGCACAGTTCCCATCTCGACACGGTTTCACGGAATGCATTTCGCAGAAACTGTGGTTTGATTAGTGACACTACATCACGAATTATTTGTTTCAGTTCATCAACGTTAGACATTTTTCTTGTGTAGACTTTGGATTTAACAAATCCCCGTACAGAAAAGTCTAATGGGGTAAGGTCTGGGGATCTTGCTGGCCATGATCTACGGTCGCCTCGTCCTATCCACCGGTTGGGAAACACTTCATTCAAGTAGTCCCTAACAATTGTCGCATAGTGGCAAGAGGCTCCGTCTTGTTGGTAAACAACTTTGTCTACGATACCATCTTGTTCCGACTGTGGCTGCAGAAAGTCTGCCAGCATATCCAAGTAACAGGCACCAGTAATGACCTTCCCTCTGAAAAAAATGGTCCATAGATCTTTGTCCCAACCACACATTGGTGAACTTCAGCACTTTGAACACTGTTGATTTCCGAATTTCTAATGTGTAGTGTAGCTTTGGGTGTATTTTGTTTATGTGTTGATTGTATTGTATTGTATTTATTAACATTCCATGGTATTCATAAGTTGCTTACAGCTAGAATATGGAACAAGTCAAAAAACTTAATCTATACTAATAATAAATCTGTAGCTTCGCTTTTTTTAATTTTTGTTTGTATGTATGTCTGTCTATCTCTCTGTATGTTTGTTACCTTTTCACGCGATAATGGCTGAACGGATTTCGATGAAAATTGGAATACAAATTAAGTTCGTTGTAACTTAGATTTTAGGCTCTATAGCATTGACATTATTTAAAAGGGGTTATAAGGAGGCCTGAATTAAATAAATCGAAATATCTCGCTTATTATTGATTTTTGTGAAACATGTTACATAACAACAGTTTCTTTAAAATTAATTTCCGATAAGTTTTACTCCTTGAAAAATTTTGATAGGTCTGATATTTAATGAGATAAATGAGTTTTAAAATTAAAATAACTGCCATCTAAGGCCGTGTAATGAATTAAAAAACAAATGACTTCGTCTATAAGGGGCCTTGGACACAACATTCGAAAGCTATGAAAGATAGCATTTACTTACTTATTTAGTTATTTATTTATTTATTTACCTACTTAATTAATTAATTAATTAATTTATTTATTTATTTATTTATTTACTTAATTATTTATTTACTTATTTACTTATTTATTTATTGGTTTACTTGTTTGTTTGCTTGTTTGTTTGTTTGTTTGTTTGTTTGTTTGTTTGTTTATTTATTTATTATTTTATTTATTTATTGTTTTGGATCTGTCTCTTGTTAACGTGGAATACTCTATACGCAAGGCCCATAAAACCAATGCTATTTTCTTAACCTGGAATATACCGCATGTAATATTGAATGGGATTATTGTTAAATACAGTGAAACAATTAAAAATCTTGGCATTTTTTAGGATAGCGATCTAAATTGGAACACTCAAGTAACACACATTTGCAAAAAAAATATTTTCTCAACTTCACTCCTTGTTCCATATGAAAGAATTTCTACCACTTAGTCTAAAAAAGAATCTTATTCAGACGCTTGTAATGCCCCATTTTGATTATTACGATTCCTTGCTAACTAATGTAAGTTCACTCTTAGCTGAGAGACTACAACGTGTTCATAATGTGTGCATACGATTCATCTGCAATACTCGTAAATTTGACCATATAACGCCTTCCCTCCAGTTACTTTCATGGGTGCGTCTGAAGGAACGAAGAACAATACATTCACTGTCTCCTCTGTTTAGAATCATGCATACTTCTACTCCGAATTATCTGTTATCGCGCTTTCAATTTCTTACAACTCTTCGAAACCGACATCAAGCACTTCTTTCTATACCTCATTATAGAACGTCTTTATACTCATCTTCCTATGCTGTAGAAATACCTCGCCTCTGGAATTCGTTACCTAATGACGTCAGGGACTGCCGGATTTTATCACAATTCAAAATTAAATTGGAAAATTTTGTCTTAGTTAATGTTTTTAGGTATTGCTAGAAGTATTGATTTGTGTTTTCTTTTCCTTTTTCTTTTTTAATCAAGATTAAAATTGCAAGTTTCTTGTTTATGTTAGTTAATTAGTTAAGATACAATTAATTTTGATACTTAATCACTCATTTAAAGTTTGTGTGACTGCAACCTGTGTATATTTTTGTGTGGCTTTACTTTCTTTGATAGTGTTTTTTCTCTCTCTCTTTATTTTTTGTGTAGCTTTATTTTGTATATAGGCCTAGTGTATTTTTTTCTCTGTTTTTCTATATTATTGTATTTGTATTCCTGGTGTTGTGGAAGAGAAGGCCTGATTGCCTTAACTACTTACTTACTTACTTACTTACTTACTTACTTACTTACTTACTTACTTACTTACTTACTGGCTTTTAAGGAACTCGGAGGTTCATTGCCGCCCTCACATAAGCCCGCCATTGATCCCTATCCTGAGCAAGATTAATCCACTCTCTATCATCATATCCCACCTCCCTGAAATCCATTTTAATATTATCTTCCCATCTACGTCTCGGCCCCCCTAAATGTCTTTTTCCCTCCGGCCTCCCAGCAAACACTCTATATGCATTTCTGGATTCTCTCATACGTGCTACATGCCCTGCCCATCTCAAACGTCTGGATTTAATGTTCCTAATTATGTCATGTGAAGAATACAATGCGTGCAGTTCTGTGTTGTGTAACTTTATCCATTCTCCTGTAACTTCATCCCTCTTATCCCCAAATATTTTCCTAAGAACCTTATTCTCAAACACCCTTAATCTCTATTCCTCTCCCAAAGTGAGAGTCCAAGTTTCACAACCATACAGAACAACCGGTAATATAACTGTTTTATAAATTCTAACTTTCAGACTTTTTGACAGAAGACTAGATGACAAAAGCTTCTCAACCGAATAATAACAGGCATTTCCCATATTTCTTCTGCGTTTAATTTCCTCCCGAGTGTCAATTATATTTGTTATTGTTGCTCCAAGATATTTGAAATTTTCCACCTCTTCGAAGGAAAAATCTCCAATCTTTATAGTTCTCATTTCGTACAATATTCTGGCCACGAGACATAATCATATACTTAGTCTTTTCGGGATTTACTTCCAACCCTATCGCTTTAGGCCTTAACTACACCAGAATAAATAAATAAATAAATAAATAAATAAATAAATAAATAAATAAATGCTCTATATCCAAGGAATAAGTAGTGAAAATCTGTACAGTTTTGTTACTTCCACTCTGTATAAGGAGGTATGCTAGCCTCCCAGCCACCACCCAGCATCTATGATCTCTGATTTAGTCAGTGTGACGTCATGACTGTGCGTTGTAAAGAAGGCAGCCTCCCCACGTACTCGCCAGGTGGATTGCAAACCACAAAACTTGGCGTGTGCTCTTGATATCTTTCTCTCTTCAAGCTTCGTAAGGGCGGAGAGGGAAAATTATTAGCAAGGGCCCCGAGGCGAGTTATTGGTTTCTCCGCTACAAGATGAATACACCGCGTCCCGTAATGAAGTTCTCATAAACCAGGACCCGGGGCTCCCCGTGTACCACTGGTTGCATGTTCAAACTTTAACACCACCTGTTTCTTTTTGCGCCGCTTGTCAGGTCTATATTTTGGTAATGAACACGTCACTCCAGAGAGCTGCCTCGTGGAGTTTCTTCTAACAGGAATATTGTAAACATCCACTATGAATGTACATCTGTTCTGCAAACTTTCCCTTATTGACGTTTCATGTCTTCCTGCTCTGAAGTTCGTACTTCGTAAAATCAATGTTAACATCCAAGTTTTGACTCGTACAAAGAAGAGAGGCTCGCAAAGAGATAACACTGCTCTCAATACATACGTACTATCGATTGCTAAAACTAGCGAGTACCGAAAATGACACCAGTTTCAGTACGTTGTAACAGTTTTAATGTGAATTTAAGGGGATTTGGTAGCTAATATAGTAAAAAAAAAAGACATTTTTTTATTTACTTACAACAGATTACTGAGGAACTGTCTAAACAACTGAAGATTTTTTTAAGGACCATACTTACTTACCTACTTACAAATGGCTTTTAAGGACCCCGAACGTTCATTGCCGCCCTTACATAAGCCCGCCATCTGTTCCTATTCTGTGCAAGATTAATCCAGTCTCTATCATCATATCCCACCTCCCTCAAATCCATTTTAATATTATCATCTCATCAATGTCTCGGCCTCCCCAAAGGTATTTTTCCCCTCCGGTCTCCCAACTAACACTCTATATGCATTTCTGGATTCGCCCATACGTGCTACATGTCCTGCCCATCTCAAACGTCTGGATTTAAATATGTTCCTAATTATGTCAGGTGAAGAATACAATGCGTACAGTTCTGTGTTGTGTAACTTCCTCCATTCTCCTGTAACTTCATCCCTCTTAGCCCTAAATATTTTCCAAAGAACTTTATTCTCACACACCCTTAATCTTTGTTTCTCTCTCAAAGTGAGAGTCCAAGTTTCACATCCATACAGAACAACCGGTAATATAACTGGTTTATAAATTCTAACTTTCGTATTCTTATTGTATGGATTCGTAACAAGCTGTTTTTTTACGGTGATGGGTTGTTAACCGTTCGGTCAACCCCCAAGCTGGAGGACCATCCCTCATCGGCTGTCCACGACTGCTTATTCAATATATTCGCAGCTAATCTCCATATCTGGAGGCCGTCTCTTCTAACCGCAACCTGAGGACGCGCCATGCCGTAGTGTTTTAAAAGAACCATACTCCAAAAAATGTAAATTTGAGATACGTATGGTGAATGTATTGTAGTTGTCAATGGGGAAAAAAGCACCATAGGCCTATGTTATAGAAGTGGAAATTTTCAGTGGTTTTCATAAAAGTCCAATTCTTTTTTGCGAAAACAGCTATTGTCCAGGACGATAGTAGCATTTATAAAATATATATTAATATCGTCTTGAAACATTTATCCATACAATTTTAAACTGTAGTAGATTGGCAGTACTGCTTCTTACGTATGCGACAAAAGCCACTTCAGAAAAAAATACTTTAGCTCGCGTGATTATTCTTGTATTAGTTATGGAGTCATCTTTAGGTGCAGAAGTAACCCCATGGAAGAAATGTAAGCATCGAAAGGAGAAGAAACAGGATATAATAAAAAAAGAAGGTTAAAGGAGAGGCACATTTCAGCCACAAGTGAGTATTTTTTCTGAAACAACCATTGTCCACAGTTACCTACATTTACACATGTATTTCTATGAGGCAATTATCCAACCAAAAAGCCAGAAACTAAACACACTAGAACAATACGAAATATACAGACACACAAAAACATATCCAAATTAAATTCTCAACACACAACTCAATTTAAGAACACACACACTCTTTGACTCCACATTACACTACACAAACACACCCCCACGGGGAAAACAAAATAAAAGGCGCCAAGACCAACAACAACCAGTTCTGAAGAAGGCCCATAACAGGCCGAAACATTTTAACCAGGTACGATAGAATTTAACACGAGAAAGACGTATATAATACACATTCCGAAGTGATACAGTGTTAAATGTTGTGTAATCAAGATGTATAATGAAGACATGGAAATTCTACACATCCAACCAAAAAGCCAGAAACTAAACACACTAGAACAATACGAAATATACAGACACACAAAAACACATCCAAAATAAAATTCTCAACACTCAACTCAATTTCAGAACACACACACTCTTTGACTCCACATTACACTACACAAACACATCCTCACAGGGAAAACAAAACAAAAGAATCCAAGACCAGCAACAACCTGTTCTGAAGATGGCCAACAGCAGGCCGAAACATGTTAACCAGGTACGATAGAATTTAACACGAGATAGACGTATAATACATAAGTTATTCCGAAGTGATATAGTGTTAAAAATGAAGATGTACAGACGTGGACAAATTATTAGTAAAATTGGAAATTTTTATTATATATTTTTACAAAATTTTACTCTTCAATTTAGACTACAGTTGATATTTTTGCATATTTACAAATTATTAGCAAAGTGAAGATTTTTGTATTTTTGTATTTTTTTTATTACAAAATTCGACTCTTCAATTTGGACTACGAGTGACATTTTGGATATTTCCAAATTATTAGCAAAACTGAAGATTTTTATTACATATTTTTTACAAAATTTGACTCTTCATTTAGACTGCAGTTGACATTTTTGTATATTTACAAATTATTAGCAAAATTTAAGATTTTATTATATATTTTTTACAAAATTTGACTCTTCAATTTAGAATAGCCTACATTTGACATTTTTGCATATTTCTATCCGCTGTAATGATAGAAATATGCAAAATTGTCAACTGTAGTCTAAATGAAAGTCAAATTTTGTAAATAGAATTATCATAAAAATCGTCAATTTTGTTAATAATTTATCCACGTCTGTATAATAAATGTACTTCAGTCTTCCCAAGTTTTACAACATCTTAAGAAATGGCACGATGAATAAAATTTCATACCTTGTCAACACACCCATTCCAGATAGCCTAGTTTTTTGTTTCTCCTGAAAATTTATGTTTTTGGACTATGGTTGTTTTTCCAAAAAAAAAAAAAAACTTCAATTTTATACATTGTGTAACAGGATCTTAGCGATGAATTTTGAGGAATAAATAGGTCACACAGAGTGATTTTTTTTTGTTAATAAGCATATGTATGTATGTATTTATTTACACTGCAAGTGGGCAAGCACCCGGTGGCAGTGGTATACACAATATAAACAATACACAATAAAATGATAAACAATACACAATAAAATGATAAGCAATACACAATAAAATTTTTTTTAAGTTTGATGTTTTTTTTTAGGTTTTAATGATTTTCAATACACAATGCAATTTTTGTATACACAATGACAATTTATACAAATACTGTTAATTTTTGCTACACATAAAATAGCATTACTTATTTTCAAAACTTTAAAATGGCTCTTGTCCATTCCCCTAACTGATTGTTGGCGAAGGACTCGATGGATTTAATTTCAAAGAATCAGTTCTAAGGGAGAACAACCCCCAAATCCGACATCATCAGAAGATCTGTTTGCGATTCCAGACACGTACAAAAATAACTCTTCAGGGTGAGATATTTCTATTATTAATTGACTTTTTTTTAAGTTTGATGTTTTTTTTTAGGTTTTTAATGATTTTCTATAGTATCTAGAATAAGACGGTACTAATGGCTGGATAATTATGTTTGGCACGAAAGAAAACTTACAATTCCTGAAGAAAAGTCATTAGTAGTTTGTAAATGTCACGGTCAAGGCTAGTCCGTATGTTCATTATACTCAATAATGTATGTATATGCTTTTTTAATAATTACTAACAGTTCTGTTATTCGGTACTAAATAATTTTTCTAGAATGACTTTCGGAAACTTGAAAATAGCATTACCTTTCCTGAAAATACATTTAGAAAAATTTACGAAACTTTAAAATGTTAGTATCAATTCGTCTCATAAATAATGTCGACTTTTTTTTAAGTTTGATCTTTTTTTAGGTTTTAATGATTTTCTATAGCTGGACTATACTATTTACAGAAGGCTATGATTATTTCATATTGCGAGAACGTGACAGTCGTTGATTGTCAATACGAATAATATAAAATAGAGGTGATAAAGCCTGAGATTGGAGTCCTAGTAAAGGACCACTGTAAACAAGATTACAAAACTGTTGCCTCGGCTCCAAGAATATGCGAAGTCGAGGGTGAAGGTGTCGTTAGTGAGCGTGTAGCACAATGATGGTTTCAGCGTTTCAGTAGCGAAGAAGAAAACATTAAAGATTTAGAACGTCCTAGAATAGCGGTCGGCATTACGTCATACTTATTCAGGGCACTTCACGAATGCATCCCTCCACACACACACACACACACACACACACACACACACACACACACACACACTGGGACAGAGTACATAGGCCTACGTAACTGGCGATCAGTATGTCTGTTTCCAAACCATAAACGTAGGGAGTGCAGCAAAACCAATATCTGTAGAAGAAAGGGAAGCGAAATTCTTTTGTTGAATAATTTCGAGGGAAAAATTGTTCCAGGCTCAGTTGGTAGAGCGTTGGTACGTTTAACCAAAGGTCCCGGGTTCGATGCCCAGCTCCCGAACAATTTTTCCCTTGAAATTATTCTAATCAACTTTACGGGCAGGGCATAGTTGAGCCCCAAGGTCAAGTAAGATGCAGCAGATAAAAAGTGTCCCAGTTTTGTGGGCATAGTTGCGCCCCGTTCCCATCAGGTAGAGAAAAGGGGCATGGCATAGTTGCGCCCCGATGAAATAGGCAGAGAAAAAGACAGTACGGGAACTCGAGCCTCGTAGTCAACCAACCTTATTGATTTATTATTCGATTTAATATTTATTATCGATAGCCTACCGTAAAAATGAACACCATGAAGTTGATAGCTTACCGTAAAAATGAAGACTTTGGCATTAACCGACATATTCAAATGAGTGAGCAGTTGGAATATGGGGCCTTAGCAGTCTTGTCATTTTATTAGTGATTTTCACACCGTCTGTGGCGTATAGTGAGGTTAATTTAAAATGAATGTTAAGTTTAGTGAAAAGGGTAAATAGTTAAAAATTCACAATGGTTCTAAGTTTCAATTTTCGAAACCCTGTACCGTAGGGTTAAGATATCGATGTACAAACAAAAAATGCAGTTCATTTCTTGTGTGTGAGCGATAAAAAAGTGTTATTTTAAATAGCAAAATTGATCATAAGCTAGGCCTACCTGATTTCAATGTAGCTACCATTTTAATATTTTTAAGTAATTTATTTATTTCGTGTAGGCCTACTATGCCCCTCGGGGCGCAACTATGCCATGTTCATTCTGCTACCTGATTTCTTCGGGGCGCAACTATGCCATGTTCATTCTGCTACCTGATTTCTTCGGGGCGCAACTATGCCATGTCCATCCTGCTACCTGATTTCTTCGAACTTTCCATCCTGCTACCTGATTTCTTCGGGGGCAACTATGCCATGTCCATCCTGCTACCTGATTTCTTCGGGGCGCAACTATGCCATGTCCATCCTGCTACCTGATTTCTTCGGGGCGCAACTATGCCATGTCCATCCTGCTACCTGATTTCTTCGGGGCGCAACTATGCCATGTCCATTCTGCTACCTGATTTCTTTGGGGCGCAACTATGCCATGTCCATTCTGCTACCTGATTTCTTCGGGGCGCAACTATGCCATGTCCATTCTCTACCTGATTTCTTCGGGGCGCAACTATGCCATGTTCATTCTGCTACCTGATTTCTTCGGGGCGTAACTATGCCATGTCCATTCTGCTACCTGATTTCTTCGGGGCGCAACTATGCCATGTCCATCCTGCTACCTGATTTCTTCGGGGCGCAACTATGCCATGTCCATCCTGCTACCTGATTTCTTCGGGGCGCAACTATGCCATGTCCATTCTGCTACCTGATTTCTTGGGGGCGCAACTATGCCATGTCCATTCTGCTACCTGATTTCTTCGGGGCGCAACTATGCCATGTCCATCCTGCTACCTGATTTCTTCGGGGCGCAACTATGCCATGTCCATTCTGCTACCTGATTTCTTCGGGGCGCAACTATGCCATGTCCATCCTGCTACCTGATTTCTTCGGGGCGCAACTATGCCATGTCCATCCTGCTACCTGATTTCTTCGGGGCAACTATGCCATGTCCATTCTGCACCTGATTTCTTCGGGGCATTCCATCCATTCTCCTACCTGATTTCTTCGGGGCGCAACTATGCCATGTCCATTCTGCTACCTGATTTCTTCGGGGCGCAACTATGCCATGTCCATCCTGCTACCTGATTTCTTCGGGGCGCAACTATGCCATGTCCATTCTCCTACCTGATTTCTTCGGGGCGCAACTATGCCATGTCCATTCTCCTACCTGATTTCTTCGGGGCGCAACTATGCCATATCCTGCTACCTTTTCTTCGGGGAGTTATTCTCCTACCTGATTTCTTCGGGGCGCAAATGCCATACTGATTTGCGGAATTAAAAGCTTTTGTTGTTACACAAGAAGAGAATGTAACATGTTTGCTATGTTCTAAACTACTTAAAGGGTTTCATATTACCACCATAAAGAGACATTATACAAAACTCCATTGTTACGTGTACTTTTCCATAATACTGTATTTTCAACTGTTCACATAAAACACAAAAATTAAGTTTTCATCAAATAATTTCCGACAAAAGTCCCATTTCAGATTAATCACCCGAATGTCCAGTGCAGTTCAGGACCTAAAAATCGGAGACCTAGTTATAATGAGTAATAAAGTGCAAATGTACTAGAAACCTTTGTGGAACATAATTCTATTAATAACTCAACTGAAAAACAAGTTTTTATTTTTGTCTTGCTCCGAAATAAAAATAGGTGCATATTACTAATATGTGTCCCCTAAATCTGAATTTTAAAATGCAAATTCGCCCATCACGTATCATTTTCCGGGGAAAGTGAATTGAATTTTTTTATGAAAAAACTTCTCTTTTATTATTTTTCACTGCTACTGGTAAAATTACGACAAACTAGACATTCAAAATGCCTCATAAATACTTGAAAAATGTGTATGGGATACAAAATAGTAATATGCGTTACAAGAGCGGTATGTTGACGTTTTCATGTTCGAGGAAAAGATTGAAAAAGCGAAACGTAGTTGAGGTTTTTTAATTTCCGAGAACATGAAAACAAACATACCGCTCGTGTATCGTACATTATTTTGTGCCAAGATCGTTTATTACATACCTGAAACAGGAATTTCTAATTAGTTGCAATGAAATCTCCATCTTGGTTTCTGTTCAATGGCGGCAAATTTGGAAAAAAAATATATCTATCTTCAACATTGTTCCTATAAAATGTTTTCTGTGTTTACTATACTGCAGCAACCGTGATATACGTCTGTTTTTTTTTTTCCCCAGTCTATGATGAGTCAGGAATCTTGTTGATTTTTTCACGGCTTCCTTAATGTTACTTGCATTACAAATGCAGTAACTTTTGTGGAGTTGTAGAGTTTACTTAATTTTTGCAAATATTTAAAAACAATAATAAACAGTGCAATTTAGGTGAAATTGCAGTGGTAAGTTTCCAATTTATAATTATTACTATATTGAACGTCTTTAAAAATAATATGTTAAAAGCCTAAAGCAGGAAAATGAATATGACGCTTAAGCGGTAAGAATAGGAAAGTTGTTATGTGTGTTACGTTGGGAATACTGAATGTGGTATTTCACACTTACCGCGTATTGGTTCTGTGCGGAAAACAAGCAAATACGCACGATCTTGCACAAATAATGTTACATAGTTTAAAACACAAAAAACACTACAGCAATAGAAATATTTCATGCTTAAAATGAGAAAAATCTCGGAATTTGAACTTACATTTAAAATAATATTCTGGATAACGTCTGTTTATAACCAGACCGGGACTGTATTTTACAAGGAACCAACAATCATGCTGGATGATGATCTTCCTTTATCTCGCCTTTCCATTTCAGATATTTCTTGATGAAATCTTTCCCCATGCTCGTCGCTTACAGCTCCAAGGTTAGGAGGAAAGAAATCCAAATGAGAATGTAAAAAGTGTATTTTGAGAGACATATTACACCCCATTTTCTCATATGCACTTGACATGGTTTCCACAACAAGTTCTATGTGGTTCTCTGCCCTAGAGTTTACAAAGAAATTTGAGCAAACATCTTTGAAAAGCGCGCCATGCCTTTTTTTTCTGTAACGGAAAGTTTTTCCTTAATCAGAGTCACCCATAACTTAGCGAGTTTTTGGACCGATGAAAATGCCCTCTTTTAATTTACCTTCACTCAAACTCGTAAATGTTTCTTTAAATACTGAAAACCACACCCTTGTTGTTCACTTTGAACTGTTATGAAATTTACTGAATAGAAGGGACCAATATCTGTTTATTTATTACTTACTTACTTATTTACTTACTGGCTTTTAAAGAATCCGGAGGTTCATTGCCGCCCTCACATAAGCCCGCCATTGGTCCCTATCCTGAGCAAGATTAATCCATTCTCTATCATCATATCCCACCTCCCTCAAATCCATTTTAATATTATCTTCCCATCTACGTCTCGGCCTCCCTAAAGGTCTTTTTCCCTCCGGTCTCCCAACTAACACTCTATATGCATTTCTGGATTCGCCCATAGGTGCTACATCCCCTGCCCATCTCAAACGTCTGGATTTAATATTCCTAATTATGTCAGGTGAAGAATACAATGCGTGCAGTTCTGTGTTGTGTAACTTTCTCCATTCTCCTGTAACTTCATCCCTCTTAGCCCCAAATAATTATTTATTACAAGTACAAAAGAACATGCCAAAAATCATAAGAAACTGGAAATAGGTCATAAACTCATAAAATGTATTAGCTTTTATTTTGGTTTACAACCCCCAAACCCCGCCAGATATTTCTTGGGAGAGCGCTTATCGAAAAGTGAAATCATAGTATATCTTAAAAACCTTACTTGATACGAAGAAAAGAGATACATTTTCGGATTCAGCGCACACCAAACCATAAGGGACACATTGTTTTAAGTCGGAGCAAAATTTTAGTTCAGTAATCAGCTATAGATCAGTACACTTGTAATGTATCAGACCATACTTTTGTGTAATAGAACTCTGGTCTTCTGCTGTAGCCTTTAGTGTAAAGCTGTAACAACAAACATTTCAGTTGAAATATTGAATTATTTTTTCATGATTAGTGCACATTATCCATATAGCATTTTGTAGATAGTAAAATTGGCTCTAAACATGGCTTTCGGAGATTAACTTGCAGTTTATCGTGTTAAAGCTTGCTTTTAAAATATCACTTGTTTTGTTTTTGCCTAGTAGAGCAGAGGTTATAAATAAGAATGACCTATTTCAATCTAGCTGAGCTCGCTGGCATTTACCGGAATAGTAATTATACATTTTCTTTCGATGAATGTGTCTGAAAAGCTACGAGCGTGTATGGAATTAATTTATAAATACACACGAATTACCCCGCGATAAGATACGAACGGATTACATAGTCCGGTGCCCTATTTGTTGCGACATGTTTAGTATCTCGACATCACGCAAGGGTTACCAAAACTACAGTCATACATCATCAGGCAAACGCTAAATTTCTCTTTCTCTTTCCTTCATGTAGGTTGCAAATGTGTTGAAATATGTCGGTGCACATAAAGCGCTTTCCGGATTTCTTTTTTTTTTTTAACTTTTAAAATATCTCGTTTATGCTCCAACATAAACTCGCCAAATCGACTGCAAGCTGTGGGTGGTAACCCACTATGTTGACAACATTAAATCACCCAAGTAACTTCCAGTTTAATGTAGATGTAACATAGCAGTTAACAATAATACCTAGCAAGTGCACATTTTTATACTTCCCAGGACATAATAACCTTGCAGGTCATATTAGATCTACACTAGGGCATCCAATTCTCTTCAAAATATGTGGCTGGTTCTCAGTCAATAAATTGGTATTAAATTGTAACAAAACTAACATAATTCAATTCAAATCCTGTCCAAATTCAACCTCGCAAATTTCTAGCGCAATAATTAACAACAGATCCCTATTAGAAACAACAACAACAACCAAATTTCTTGGCTTAAAATCGATAACGTGTTAAATTAGAAAAATCATATTAAAGAAATTACCCCAAACTAAATTCAGCTTCTTTTGCTATTAGATCTATGCAAAAGATAGTAAATACCAATACCATAAAAACAATATACTTTGCATACTTCGACTCGGTAATGAGTTTTAATAATATTCTGGGGAAATTCCACAGATAGTAACAGTATATTTCTATTACAAAAAAGACTAATTAGAATAATAGTAGGTGCCAAATCTAGGGAATCTTGTAGGACTATTTTCAAAAAACTACAAATAATGCCCATGGCTTGTCAGTATATCTTTTCGTTAATAATCTTAATCGTGAAAACTTTGTGGCTAATTCAACAGTTCATAGCATAAATACACGTAAAAAATGACGTTCATACTCCATCGGCAAGACTATCGTGCTATCAAAAAGGAGTGCGTTATATGGCAGTAAACATTTTTTAATAGCCTCCCTATCGATATAAAAATTGAAACTCAAAACATAAGATTATTTAGGGCCAAATTAAAGAAGTACCTAATTTCTCACGCCATCTATTCTGTAGGTGAATTCATGACATTCAATAACCTTCATGAAATTGATACTAAAACTTTCTTTTGTACTAGTAGACTATATTGTAAATCTCGTCTGTATATATTTCATCTAGACTGTGACTATAAATTATGACATTATAATAGAACTAGTGGCTTGTGCAGCAAATGCTGCTGTAAACTAAGTTCGTTAGACGTTGAAAAAAAAATTTTTAGATTTATTTTCAATGAAGAATACTTGTCTTTTTGATAGTTATTTGCTTCCATAATAATGAAACATACTCTGAGTGGATTTTTTTAGGCCAAATACTTTTTCTTGAACCTACTTATCCAACTTTAGTTTTTGAGTTTCAACGCGAAAACGCAAGTATCAATGTCAGGACGATAGCAGTAGCTATTTCAGGTGATTGTGGATTGTAGGCAAAAGTTAAAAAAATGTCAGGTTTGCTAAGCTTTCGAACAATAGCATTTTCGTATAGCTGCTGCATGTATAACTTCAAATGTAGAGCGTAAAATCATTTTATCCTACTAAGAGATCTTGCTGAAATGATCTGGAGACTACAAAATGTTCTAGGCCTCTTATTTTATCAGTAAGTAATACCCTTTTATCTTTCCTTAGGAACTGTATTTTTTGCGCTCTCTCGAGCCAATACTGAAGACAATGACACATATCAATATCTACACTACACCGCCATTAAGTAGGTATATGAAAAAGACCCAACCCCACTGGGTTAATAAGTATGAAAATATTTGATTTTTAATAAGAATATTATTATCTTACTTAAGTTTTGTAGTTATATATAGCAGTCACTCGGTAAATTATAGAAATGAAGATCTAAATTAAGATATTCTCTACATTAATTTACTTACATAACCTCAAAACGTTTCACTTTCATGTCATGAATATAGCATCAATATTATGTACAATTAATGAAAAATAGACGCATCATGATATTAACTAGAATAATATTTAATTTCTAATGGTAATAATGTCATCAAACCACCTCAAGTTTCGTAGATTTGAATATCCAATACACAGCTGTACTCAGAAAATTATTATACACTGCAGAATCAGTTTTTAATAATTGAATTGAGCTCTAAATATGTCGGCAATCCTGCAGGTCATGGCCTTCGTGTAATAGCCTATTGTTTATTGCAGTGTGTGTTTTGTTCTGAAATTCAATCAAGTCGGCCGTGATTCGATAAAATTAGTTCTGAAAACTGACAACAGATGGATTTTGGAAAATAGGAAAATTATGTAGGAAAATTGACATTTCATTGAAAACTACTACTTTTCTGAAAAACTTTGGGTTCCAAGCTTCAAAATGAGGGGCCATTTATTAAAATCCGTTCAGCCGTTTTCCCGTAATTTCCATTACCAGTTCAAATTATATATATATATAGATTAAGTTTTTTGACTTGTTCCATATTCTAGCTGTAAAGCAATGTATGAATACCATGGAATGTTAATAAATACAATACAATACAATACGTAATCACAATACTGTAAATCAGCGCTCCTAGCGGTGAGCATCGGAATCTTTTAGTACTTAATAGAGGAGCTATCATTGCATAAATTTTGAAATTAAATATCTTTAAGTAACCATATATTGTGAATACAGGGGCTGTTGCTGATTAATTTGTATTACGTAATATTTACTTACGACTTTTAAGACGCCCGGAGGTTCATTGCCGCCCTCACATAAGCCCTCCATCGGTCCCTATCCTGAGGAAGATTAATCCAGTCTCTACCATCATATCCCACCTCCCTCAAATCCATTTTAATATTATCTTCCCATCTACTTCTCGGCCTCCCCAAAGGTATTTTTCCCCCCTGCCTCCCAGCTAATACTCTATAAGCATTTCTGGATTCGCCCATACGTGCTACATGCCCTGCCCATCTCAAACGTCTGGATTTAATGTTCCTAATTATGCGAGGTGAACAATATAATGCGTGCAGTTCTGTGTTGTGTAATTTTCTCCATTCTCCTGTAACTTCATCTCTCTTAGCCCCAAATATTTTCCTAAGAACCTTATTCTCAAACACCCTTAATCTCTGTACGTCTATCAAAGTGAGAGTCCAAATTTCACAACCATACAGAGCAACCGGTAATATAACTGTTTTATAAATTACAATTTTAAGATTTTTTGACAGCAGACTAGATATCAAAAACTTCTCAACCGAATAATAACAGAGATTTCCCATATTTATTCTGCGTTTAATTTCCTCCAGAGTGTAATTTATATTTGTTACTGTTGCTCCAAGATATTTGAATTTTTCCACCTCTTCGAAGGATAAATCTCCAATTTTTATATTTCCATTTCGTACAATATTCTGGTCACGAGACATAATCATATACTTTGTCTTTTCGGGATTTATTTCCAAACCTACCGCTTTTCTTGCTTCAAGTAAAATTTCCGTGTTTTCTTTGATCGTTCGTGGATTTTTTGCTAACATATTCACGTCATCCGCATAGACAAGAAGCTGATGTAACCCGTTCAATTTTATACTAGCTCTGAACATAATATGTTATTAATTAATGTTTTGTTTTTTCATGGATTCTACCTTAGAAATCCATCGTTTTGAATTTTTCAATAGATATTTCCATCCAAAAATCTTTTGCTGTATTCTGTACTCAAAATATTTCTCTTTCTATATATTATCTTCTGAATTAGTAATGATTACTTGATCTCACAAACAAACATTCTGAGGAGGCAGATAAAAAAAGTTATTTTTTTTTCTTCCATCTTGTTAATAATCTCAAAAGAAGTGCTTATACAAATTTTGGCTACTCGATCGCAATTAAGAGGCCGTTCAGAAAGTGATTTTCCCTGGGGCCGTTTACAGAAAAAACACAATTCAATGAAAAGATTTTATTTAAACAGATAGGTACAGAAATTGTTGCGCTATTTGTCAACATATCCCTCACTGGAACTGAGACACTTGTCATACCATGGGATCAATTTTTGTATCATTGTTTCGTAGAAATAAGCCGCCTGGGATCGAAACCAGCTTTTGACAGCCGTCTGCACCTCTCTATCGATCCTATGGCGAATCCTCGGCATCACTTCATTTCACCCCTTTGATTTGATTACCTGGTTGGGTTTTTTCCGAGGTTTTCCCCAACCATAAGGCAAATGCCGGGTAATCTTGTGGCGAATCCTCGGACCTCACCTCATCCCACTACACCTCGCCAAAATATTATAAAAAATTGCAGAAAATTGTAAAAATTGTAGAAAATTATTAAATTGTAAAACTGTAAAAATTGTAAAATATTGTAATAATTTTTAAAATTGTATTTGTAATATTGTAAAATTTTGACTTGTTCCACATCTTAAAGCTTCATTGCTCATGTGAGATCTATGGAATACAATGAGACAAATAATGATTTATTTTAGCTGGCAGAGTTAAGGCCGTAAGGCCATCTCTTCCACTCAACCAGAAAAAAGTGTATACTCGTATACATATGCATGAACTTACAAAGAATTCAACAATTTAATTAAGTGAGAGTTACGTGTATACAAGAGTTATTTACGAATTAAACAACAAAATACTATGAACTATTAATTAAACAATGAAATAAACTGTGTAGCAGAATTAAGCTTAGATACATAGAATGTTAATATATTTCAAATAAAATTAGATAATAGAAAGAGATTATTACGAGACAATTTTGAAAATACAGCACAATCAGGATGATGTCTAAAGAAAGAAGTAACAATGTAGTCAGTGATAGTTTAAATCAGTATGATTGGAGTGAAATACTAAGAAGCTTATCTTTTAAGCTGTTCTTAAAGGTGTTTGTTGTCTTGCAGCCCCTAATACTTTGTGACAAGGAATTCCATTGACGCGAGGTGGATACTGTAAAAGATGATGAATAACAAGATGTTCTATGAAGAGGTATACTTAGAGTGCCACAGATAAGTGATCTGGTATTTACGTCGTGGTTAGAGTATAGATAGGATAAACGAGACGAAAGGTAATTTGGTGTTGAGGTGTGCAGAATTCCAAAGAGTAAAGACAAAGAGTGTAAAGTTCTGCGTTCTTTAAGTCGGAGCCACGAGAGACTTGCGAAGGACGGTGATATGTGATCATATCGTCGGATGTTGCACACGTATCTGACGCACATATTCTGAGCTCGCTGTAACTTGACTGACAGTTCAGAACTTAGGTCACTTAACAAAACGTCACAATAATCGAAGTGCGGCATTACTAAGGTTTGCACTAGGGTAAGTTTTAGTTGCTGGGGCAAGACGTTTCTGAAGCGACTCAAACAGTGAATGGAGGAACAGATTTTTTTTATCGTTTCTTTAACTTGAAAATTCCAACTTAGATTATTATCAAAAAAGAAGCCAAGATTTTTTACGACAGATGAATAAGGGATTAGCGTGTTGTTAAGGATAACAACTGAAAGATTACTGTTATTAAGGGAGTTAAGTAAACGCTTATGTCCAATAATTATAGCTTGAGTCTTACTTGGGTTAAGTGCGAGTCCGAAATTGGCCGCCCAAGTGGAGACGGTGGCTAAGTCACAATTTAACTTGTCAATCGATTCATTGATCGTATTGGGTCTGGAATGTATGTAAAGTTGTAGGTCATCGGCATAGAGGTGATATCGGCAATACTGTAAGTTCTTTGATACGTCATTAATGTAGATAGAGAAGAGTAGTGGTCCTAATACGGAGCCCTGCGGCACTCCCGCCTTTGTGCATCGCCATTGGGAGAACAATGAATGAATGAATGAAGATCCCATGATATGACAAAAATCTCAATTCTGGTGGGGAATGTGATGAAAAATAGCTCAACAATTGCTCTGTCTGTTCCAATAAATTGTTCCAATGAAATTGTGTTTTCTTTCTGTTAAACGACTCCTGGAAAACTTATTTTTACGGTCTTAATAATTGTAGTCGAGTAGTCAAAATTTGTGTAAGCACTTCTTTTGACATTATTAACATGGTGAAAGAAAAGAGTTTAACTTTTTCATCTGCCGCCATCAGAATGTTTGCTTGTTCTGTAAAAATACCTGACTTGCCAAGATTGAAATTTGTCCACTAACAAGCAAACGTTCTGATGGGGGCAGATAAAAATGTTAAATTTGTTTCTTCCACCATGTTAATAATGTCAAAAGAAGTGCTTGTACAAATTTTGGCCATTCGACCGCAATTACAAGGGCCGTAAAAAATAAGTTCGCCACGGGCCGTTAATAGAAAAAGAACACAATTTCATTGGACAAATTTATTAGAAGATAAACAGCAATTGTTGAGGTATTTTTCAACATATTTTTCATCGGAATTGAGACATTTCTCATATCATGGGATGGACAGAGAGAGGTCAAACACTGGTACCGACCCGAGGCGGCTGACTTCTACGACACAAAAATTGGTCTCATTGTGTGACAAATGTCTCAATTCCTGTGGGGATATGTTGAAAAATAGCGCAACAACTGCTGTATCTGTTTGAGTATATATTTCCATGCAATTGTGCTTTTTTTCTGTAAACGGCCCCAGGGAAAATCACTTTCTGGACGGCCTCGTAATTGCGG
>JAJSOF020000003.1:199364919-199439919 GCA_025594305.2 Periplaneta americana | reverse complement strand
GTTCGATACCCGGCTCCGGAACAATTTTTCCCTCGAA
This sequence comes from Periplaneta americana, assembly GCA_025594305.2. Taxonomy (NCBI): domain Eukaryota; kingdom Metazoa; phylum Arthropoda; class Insecta; order Blattodea; family Blattidae; genus Periplaneta; species Periplaneta americana. The sequence continues at coordinate 199,439,882 of JAJSOF020000003.1, read as the reverse complement.
ATTATTCAAATCAACTTTACAGGGAGTTATACCTGAAATCTTGATTTGCATAATACACGTCACTGTTCGTTAACAGAAAACCACAATTTAAGTCACACGGAGTTAGTGTGCACTCGAAGTTGGTTGCTTGACGGTTGTCAGCCCACTTTGAGGTCTGTGGATATAGAGGGAAAAATTGGATCGGTGTCGGTTAGAGTTCCCGGGTAGCTCAGTGGTAGAGCGTTGGTACGTTAAAACAAAGGTGCCGGGTTCGATACCCGGCTCCGGAACAATTTTTCCTTCGAAAATATTCAAATCAACTTTACAGGGAGTTATACCTGAAATCTTGATTTGCATAATACACGTCACTGTTCGTTAACAGAAAACCACAATTTAAGTCACACGGAGTTAGTGTGCACTCGAAGATGGTTGCTTGACGGTTGTCAGCCCACTTTGAGGTCTGTGGATATAGAGGGAAAAATTGGATCGGTGTCGGTTAGAGTTCCCGGGTAGCTCAGTGGTAGAGCGTTGGTACTTTAAACCAAAGGTCCCGGGTTCGATACCCGGCTCCGGAACAATTTTTCCCTCGAAATTATTCAAATCAACTTTACAGGGAGTTATACCTGAAATCTTGATTTGCATAATACACGTCACTGTTCGTTAACAGAAAACCACAATTTAAGTCACATGGAGTTAGTGTGCACTCGAAGTTGATTGCTTGACTGTTGTCAGCCCACTTTGAGGTCTGTGGATATAGAGGGAAAAATTGGATCGGTGTCGGTTAGAGTTCTCGGGTAGCTCAGTGGTAGAGCGTTGGTACGTTAAACCAAAGGTCCCGGGTTCGATACCCGGCTCCGGAACAATTTTTCTCTCGAAATTATTCAAATCAACTTTACCGGGAGTTATACCTGAAATCTTGATTTGCATAATACACGTCACTGTTCGTTAACAGAAAACCACAATTTAAGTCACACGGAGTTAGTGTGCACTCGAAGTTGGTTGCTTGACTGTTGTCAGCCCACTTTGAGGTCTGTGGATATAGAGGGAAAAATTGGATCGGTGTCGGTTAGAGTTCCCGAGTAGCTCAGTGGTAGAGCGTTGGTACGTTAAACCAAAGGTCCCGGGTTCGATACCCGGCTCCGGAACAATTTTTCCCTCGAAATTATTCATTTACATCCAACTACTCTCTAAAAGAGTCACATTAAAATGGAAATGGCACAATAAAACACATTATATAATATATCCTAACCTAAAAGACATAAAAGTGTATAATTGGGTGGATACTATTATCCCTTCGTCAGTTCGCATCACAAACTTCAACAGCTGAAGTTCTAATCTTTCTCGTCTTCAAGAGGAACAATCCAGTCTTTTGTTCCTATTCTCTATTCCCCATGAGGTCAAGACATGCAAGCGAACTCCTATTCTGACTTAGCATCGAGGGTGGCAGGTATTTTCTCCGTACACGTTCCAATTCGACACACTGTAATAAAATATGTTTATAGGAGTCCTTTTCTTTGTAAAGCGGACAAAGACGCTCCCCTTCTTCGTTGACAATTTTATTACCCTTCCATGCCCCAATCTTAGCCACGCTAAACCTGCCCTGCTGTCTTTGTTACAAGAATTTATGTAGTCACACCTCCCCCAGTTAAGCATGAGATCTGATTGTAAATGTAGTGAGGACTTTTCCGAACATTGGAGCTCAATCTCTTGCCTCTCGATATCAATTAAACGCATCTTCACAAGCGCCATTTATTAAAAACGGAGAAAACAAGGATTAAAATTAAGTGCTTGCCATAATTCAATGAAACATATAGCAAGTAATATAAAGTATGTACATTAAAACTAAATGATATGTCTGTCTTCACTAAGCTATGGTATTTATTAAACTTTAACCCTTGCTTTCTCTGTTTTTAATACATGGCGCTTGGCCCACTATGGCTCTGAACCCTTCAATTTTGGCATCAAATAGAATTCTTGTCATGCTGAAGAATGTTTCTAAAAATGTTGCAGTTTAGTTTGTGAAATTCTGATGTCGTAATTGTATTGTCTAATTATAAATTCATTCATTCATTTATTATATTCCATAGATCTTACTTGAGCAATGAAGCTTTAAGATGTGGAACAAGTCAAAATTTTGCAATATTACAATTACAATTTTTACAATATTTTACAATTTTTACAGTTTTACAATTCAGTAATTTTCTACAATGATGAGGTGAGGTCCGAGGATTCGCCAAAAGATTACCTGGCATTTGCCTTTTGGTTGGGGAAACCTCGGAAAAACCCAACCAGGTAATCAAATCAAAGGAGGAAATGAAGTGATGCCGAGGACTCGCCATAGACATCCGGCTTCAGTCCCACGGCTGGGGAAGAGCATGAAGATACACTGTTTCGTTAATACAGGGTGGGACTGAAAGTACTGACACATTTCACATTGCAATATATTTAACATAAAGACTGTGTGAATTTTTGTAAGAATACTCCAAGATTTCATTACGATGTTCACTTCTCAGCCATTTCAGGCAAACTGGGAATTCCAATGAAAAAGTCTTTTTCAGTAATATTCGTATGTTATTAGTGTAAGACTATTCATTTATTCATTCATTCATTCATAATGTTCTGCCCAAGGGCAGGTCTTTCACTGAAAACCCAGCATTCCAGTCTTTCCTATTTTCTGTCTTTCTTTTTGAAGACATGGTACTGTAATTCCTGCCCATAGAACATCCCACTATTCATCCTCTTTTACTGTCTCAGTCCCCCGTGAATGGAATTCTCTACCTCAGAAGATTAGGGACTGCCGCACTTCGATTATTGTGACGTTCTGTTAAGTGACCTAAGTTCTGAACTGTCAGTCAAGTTACAGCGAGCTCAGAATATGTGCGTCAGATACGTGTGCAACATTCGACGGTATGATCACATATCACCGTCCTTCGCAAGTCTCTCGTGGCTCCGACTTAAAGAACGTAGAACTTTGCACTCTTTGTCTTTACTCTTTCGAATTCTGCACACTTCAACACCAAATTACCTTTCGTCTCGTTTCTCTTATCTATACTCTAACCACGACGTAAATACCAGATCACTTATCTGTGGCACGCTAAGTATACCTCTTCATAGAACATCTTGTTATTCATCATCTTTTAAATATCCACCTCGCGTCAATGGAATTCCTTGTCACAAAGTATTAGGGGCTGCAAGACAATAAACACCTTTAAGAACAGCTTAAAAGATAACCTTATTAGCATTTCACTCCAATCATACTGATTTAAACTATCACTGACTACATTGTTACTTTTTTCTTTAGACATCATCCTGATTGTGCTGTATTTTCAAAATTGTCTCATAATAATCTCTTTCTATTATCTAATATTATTTGAAATATATTAACATTCTATGTATTTTAGTTTAATTCTGCTACACAGTTTATTTCAGTGTTTAATTAATAGTTCATAGTATTTTGTTGTTTAATTCGTAAATAACTCTTGTATACATGTAACTCTCATCTAAATCAAATTGTTGGATTCTTTGTAAGTTCATGCATATGTATATACACTTTTTGCTGGTTGAGTGGAAGAGAAGGCCTTACGGCCTTAACTCTGCCAGCTAAAATAAATCATTATTATTATTATTATTATTATTATTATTATTATTGTTATTATTATTATTATTATTATTATTATTATTATTATAACCACTTTCAAGAAAAGGCTAAACGATTTCTTGCGGACGCAGTCAAATTGAAGTTATAATTGTGATCGAGTTTAATAATTTAATTTAATTTAGGTATGCCTATCATTACTATTATTATTATTATTATGATTATTATTATTATATAATTATTTTATTGTTGTGAAGATGAAAAGAATTGTCATTGTATTATATTAATTATGTATTATATTGTCTTGTATTCTATTGGTTTGAATTATAATGTATTGTATTGTATTATATTAATTATGTTATATTCATAGCATTGTAGTAATTTTCTATCAGGTCCACACCTGTAGAGTAACGGTCAGCGCGTCTGACCGCGAAACCAGGTGGCCCGGGTTCGAATCCCGGTCGGGGCAATTTACCTGGTTGAGGTTTTTTCCGGAGTTTTCCCTCAACCCAATACGAGCAAATGCTGGCTAACTTTCGGTGCTGGACCCCGGACTCATTTCACCGGCATTATCACCTTCATTTCATTCAGACGCTAAATAACCTGAGATGTTGATAAAGCGTCGTAAAATAACCCAATAAAATAATAAATAATAATTTTCTATCATACTGGTTGAGTGGAAGAGAAGGCCGAATGGCCTTAACTCTGCCAGTTAAAATAAACCATTATTATTATTATTATTATTATTATTATTATTATTATTATTATTATTATTATTATTATAAGGCTCTAAATTTAGATATTCTAATGTTATATTTTCAAAATTAAAATATCTTACAAGTTTTAAGGACATTGAATCTAAGTGGTCTTGGCTGGGTAAGAGGTATTCTTTTGTTTCTCTAATGTTTGCAGCACTTACTCATAGAGAGATCAGCTGTTAATGTATGGTTTTCAAGGAGCTATTGTTGAAGAAATATTTGAAGACCTCCCTCAAAGAAGGTTGTATATCACATTTTTGACAAAGTTGAGTTTCTGGTGGTATAAGGTTGTACATCAAAGAACTGACAATTTTTTCTATTTTCTGTAAAAATCATACAAATGTGATATACAACCTTCTTTGAGGGTGGTCTTCATTTTGAGTCTGCACTGTTAATTCCAGAGCTCCAGGTTCAAGGAACTTTTTACTCTGTACTATATTCTTTCTGCCATTTATTTTAAGTAGTTTGGGTTAATAACATTAATCTTACAGTTCAAGTGAATATTTTGACTTAGAAATGTAACAGTTGTTTTGAAACTGGGAAAATGAAGGGCATTAACTCACCTGTAACATCCGTGACAAAATGTGTACAACATCCGTGACATATTTATTTATCGATTATGTTTTTGTGAACTGATTGGATGCCATGAGATTTGCATAGCTTTCATATGGACATTATGAGAATGAATCTCTTTTTGTTTGAGGAAGAGACCTGAGTTTTACACTTTTTGTTAATAAGTTGTGTAGCAAGTTCACAAATCTAGTAAAATCTGTGACGAAAACGTTTCTTTATTTTCTGTAATAATGAAAAATTTTATTCAACAACTTTTTTTTCCTGTAAAATGATACTTTTCTTCTAAATTAATTTTAATAACAAAAGTTGAGGAAAGTCATTTCATTTCCAATATATCAGATGTCCGCATCGGACGTTTTCGCTCGAGCGCCAAGTAGTTCATAGCATAAACCGATACGCATCGCACATGCATGCTGGGTAAAATTGTCACGAGCGATAAATCCTCGAACGGTATAAGCCGAGCGTTACATATTCGTTCTTGTTACAGTGATGAACTGTGTAGTAACATCATAGATGTTTATCATTTCAAAACTTTGCAGTGTTTAACTAACCTCTCCATAGTACAACTACAAAACTTGCTTTAAAATGTAATATAAATGTTGTAGGTAAATGTCCCCCGCCCCCCACACAGGAGTGATTTTGTTTTTGCCACATCTGATAGATGTTATTGGATGTAAATGTAATTATTATAAACGGAGAACACAATCACGATAATGCAAGAACTGTATCAAGTTTTCTAGTAATAATAATAATAATAATAATAATAATAATAATAATAATAATAATAATCTCTAATAATTAGTGTATCGATCTTTGCGTCTGTAACAGTTGTGCAGCATGATTATTCGTTTTATTATATTTTCTGTGACGTTATCTCTGTACTAATATTGTTATTAATCTACTGCTATATCAATAATATTGTAAAATTTTTCTACATTGTCGCAGTATATAGGCAGAACACTATGTATGGACCTATCATATTATATATGTGGTAAATCAAATATTTAATAATTATTAATTAGCAATAATAACTGTATATCGAAGTTTTTCATACTATTTTATTTATAACTTCATGTTCCTGTTTTGGTACGTTCCATTGACTGTTCCATTAAACGTTTGTCATAAACTCAAAAAATAAAGCCTTATTTTTACCGCGTGAGCAAAACATATGTGTATCTTATCTGTCGTCCTCCATACAAGATGTCAGTGCGTTTGGCCACGAAACCAGGTGGACCGGGTTCGAATCCCTATCGGGGCAAGTTAGCTGGTTGAGGTTTTTCCGGGGTTTTCCCTCAACTCAATACGAGCAAATGCTGGGTAACTTTCGGTGTTGGATCCCCGACTCATTTCACCGTCATTATCACCTTCATCTCATTCAGACGCTAAATAACCTGAGATGTTGATACAGCGTCGTAAAATAACCTAATAAAATAAAAAAAACTAATCATTTCATGACAAACATGATTCGTAAACAGTTCTATCAAATCAATGAATTTGAATTTGCCAGACAAAATACTATACATTTTAAGTTTAGATTAGTCAAGCAATCGAAGAGAAATAAATAAATAAATAAATAAATAAATAAACAAATAAAAATTGTTGGTACATAGCAATGTGTTTTTATCTGCTTCGATCTTATGTTGTAAAAAGTTCACAACGTACAAAAGAAGGCAATTTAAGCCTTGTAGGAGCTAATCTTACGCGAACCTCATAATTATCATCTTTAGAAAAATTAATTATTAACCGATTTACACTATTCTACTAAGTTTTATAGTTAGTGTATATTGACGTTTGCTTCCACTATATTCACTCTCCATACTCAATGTACCTGTTGTTTAACTTTCCTCCTACGTTTCTTTTATTCGTGTATTTCTATCTTGGAACCCTCATATGAAATTCGTTCTTTAGCATGTATAACGCCACAATATCTATTATTTATTACTTGCAGAAGTAGCTACATTTGGTTTAATCAAAGAGGAAGTAAAACCAAATATGTTAATAGCTATAATAATACCGGACAGCTACCAGTTCTGCTGACCTAGGCGGCAGGGTGTGTTGAAAATAAAAACTTGCGAAGCAATCTACTATAATGTAGATTATTGTTGGGCTAGTAAATAGTTATATTAATTAGTGCTGTGTTAAAATTTCAGGGTGTATATGTGCTGTTCATAATTGCTACAATTACAACATTACAAATTGCTCCAAGTCGTACGTTCGATTTCCGTGGGATCATAAAACGTGAGTCAACAACATTATTTAGTAGACCTAATTAATGCCTTTGTCTCTGTGTTGATAGAAAAATAAAAATTGGCCTTTTTATTTGGGCCTAATAAATGAATAGAAGTTACAATGTATCGGAAATTTTAAGGTTTATCAAATTAAGTTTTATTGTTGTTCACGTGCCTTTACTAATAATTACAAGCATCAGATTACTATCAATTTTATCTTTGCAGTTGTCAGCAATGCGTAGGGTAAACTGGGGTCTGTTGGACAGTCGGGCATGTTGGACACTCTGTACTTTAACGTGTTACCTCACCACTTGTGGGCACCACATTCTGCTAGAAGTCAATGACGGAAGTAGCCCCACTCGTGGCTACTTCCGTCATTGACTTCTATTGTATGCCCACAAGTGGTGAGGTAATACGTTAAAGTACAGAGTGTCCAACATGCCCGACTGTCCAACAGACCCTAGTTTACCTTATATAAAGCGTTCTTGTAAATTCAGTCTTAATGTCAGAATTGATTTTGTCTCGGTAAACCAAAGAAAAAATATGTAACAATTAATTACGGAAAGCAATACGAAGTATGCAATATTTCTCATAATAGGCAACTTTGATATAATAGTAATATGCGTTACAAGAGCGGTATGTTGAAGTTTTCATGTTCGAGGAAAAGTTTGAAAAAGCGAAACGTAGTTTAGCTTTTTTAATTTACGAGAATTGAAAGAAAGCATACCGTACATTATTTTGTGCGAAGATCGTTTATTACATACCTGAAAGAGGAATTTTCAATGAAATCTCCATCTTGGTTTCTGTTCAATGACGGCAAATTTGCAAAACAAAAATATCTATCTTCAACATTGTTGCTTTAAAATGTTTTCTGTGTTTACCATACTCCAGGAGGCCGTGATATACGTCTGTCTTTTTTTCCCCCCAGTCTATGATGAGTCTGGAATCTTGTTGATTTTTTCACGGCTTCCTTAATGTTACTTGCATCACGAATGCAGTAACTTTAGTGGAGTTGTACAGTTTACTTAATTTTTGCAAATATTTAAAAACAATAATTAACAGTGCAATTTAGGTGAAATTGCAGTGGTAAGTTTCCAATTTATAATTATTACTATATTGAACGTCTCTAAAAATAATATGTTAAAAGCCTAAAGCAGTAAAATCAATATGTAACCTAAGCGGTAAGAAGAGGGAAATTGTTATCTGTGTTAGGTTGGGAATACTGAATGTGGAACTTTAGACTTTCCGCGGAATGGTTTTGTGCGGAAACCAAGTAAATACGCACGATCTCGCACAAAATAATAATGTTACATTAAATACTATTCAATATTTCTTAAGTGTTTCATATATTATTCCACATTAGTACATATCTCATGTTTTAAACAATAGTCCGATTCCCTCTATGTTAATATATGTATTTGTGGTCGTAATATCACACCTCTCCGCTAGATGTCAGCTCCGCGACATTTCGCACTCACTTTAATGGTGCTAGTATACAGCTGTCTGGTATTATTATAGTAGAGTATTTGCTAAAAGTTTGTCTCGAATTTGTTAGATTGGATATACAAGCCCCATTTTTGGTTTGTCCTTTGTTCACTTAAGGCAGCTGAGAAGTATACATGACTAAGATCGAATTTTCAGCTTTTGGTCTCAGAAAATCAGTGTCTTCAGTATATAAGTTTATATTCTTACAAATGATTATTAAATAATAAAGTCTTATAAATTATGACAGGTCTTGGCTGGTGAGTTTAGAATATAATACTACTGCAAATTCAGCCGAGTCTCTGTTTATATTTCATTGGAAGTGAAATCAGCAAATAGAAAAGTATTTTCAACTGCGTTACTATAAAGAATGTCCCTACAATTCAAATAAACATTTTTATCTACAATCTCACTAGAGGTTTTGATTCATCTAGAGAAAATCAAAACTCGAGTGGGATTTAATTGACTATTACACGATTAGAAGAAAGTATATAAAGATTAGAAGAAATAAAGTACTCCAATACAATAAAATATTTACTTACTAAAATACTAAACTGTCTAGGTACAATAACACATTTTCCTCTCATCATTACAAATATTCCGCTAGATGGCAGTAGTGTGTCACGATGATCTGTTCTCTTGTTACCAGTTGTGCCAAGTATAGAATCTTCATTGAACTCTATGGACGGTTACTAATCAAGAAGGCTTTGTTGATTGTTTCATTTTTATTAAAACAGTTACATTCCACTTCAATTATCAATATATATTAAACAATCTCTGATACGTGACTATCCATAATTGTATACAGCAGAAGTTATAACATAACCTAAATGCTATAAACAAGATAAACGATAGAAAAGTTTTAATAAAAGATGAAGAAATAAACATGAATCATTTTAAAAGGTACAATTATTGAAGGTACAATGTTGGCAAACAAAGAAACAAATGCTGGAGAGGTGATAAAAACAAAGAAATTCTAGGGAGGTGATTAAAAATTGTAGGATAAGCAGCCATGATTGGTTGAAACATGTCGTTCCGTACCGTTTTATTGGTCAAAAGTAGTATGACGTAGTAAAAGTGTAATAGTACAAGAAATACAATTTTCAGGAATCACTTACATTTGCTTACTTTTCCGTTGAACTTAATATATTAAATATGGCAGATGAATTCTTTCATTTTGAGATGATTGACTCCGAATAGGAAAAGAGTCTGTCTGAACTGCTATTATTTCTTGTAATTATTACAGGATCGTTTAAATATGGTCAAAATTGATGTTAATTCGCTCATGTTTCCATAAACAAAACTAAACCGAAACATAGGAAGACCCAAATAGCGCTGGGCCAATCAAGAACACCTTGGGACTTAGAAACAATTCTAATGAGCCTAAATCTAATGTGTTCATGTCACGATGATGATGGTAAAACGAACTACAAAAGCAAGATTTTATGAATATATCTTAAATGGACGTCAGTTTTATTTTCTTTTATTTTTAATATAAAGGAAGCCATTGTCAGAAAAATGAAAGAAAGTACAGTAACGTTTTTCTTATATAAGAACGAACCGCTCTTCGCTTTTCAATTGTTCCGTATTCTCTGTGGTTTTGGTAACGATTTCTTTCATTGTGCGTCAGATAATCTTCCACTAATGACTTGTGTTCAGAAATGATACACCTAATGAATTTTATAATGGGAAATTATTTTATAAAGAACTGTGATACATGAACTCAAGTTATACAGGGTGAGGCAAACGTCTCCATACAAACGGTGAGACAGTGATGTATGATTTCTGTTTGCATTTCAGGTAGCCAAACCAGAGTACAGAAATGTCCCTAACAAACAAAGATCGTATTGACACCTTCCTTCTGGCAGGGAGTGCTACTAAACACCATATAGCGCAGAATTTTTATAAGACGCACGAAATGCAAATTACCCACGAAACCGTTGCCAAACTGATCACAAGACCTGACTCCCGTAAATTTTTAACTCTTGGGGGGCACCAGAAAGCCCTTATGTAACACAAGAAAATTTGTGATGTCGACCATCTGAAGAGAAGAATCGCTCAAGATTGCAAACGGATATCAGAAAATGTGTTGTCAAGTGATCGCTATATCTGGTGTGCATTTCACTTTTATCACTTGCAAGGGATACATATCGAAAATATAGGCCTATTGTAATGTATCTTTTGCAGAATGATTGTGTCACTGTTTGTATGGAGAGTTTTTCCTCACCCTGTACATTTAAAATCAAATAACTCTGCCATTACTGTTATCAATTTAACAAAATATTTAGCTAGATTTTCTGAAAGTTCACTTTCATTAAATAATTGAAGGTGAACGAGTCAGAAATAGCTGTTTTTATGCTACATTTAGGTCTTTAATTCTGAAAATGATGGATGTGTAGTTTTGTACATTGTGTTAACAGAAACTGAAACGTGAAAGCATTATTTATGGAGACATCAGTGTCGATTATCTAACAGAAAGCAATAGGAAAGATCAACTAAATTCATTGCTAGCATCTTTCAATTTAATTTACACAGTAAATTTTCCGACCAGAATACAAGGGTCTATAAAAGTTGCATAAAAGTTGATTATGTATATTCCAGTTTAATTTTACATCTCGGTGTATACAGAAACGCTCTACTGGAGTACAGCTATTAAAATTATAATTAAATAGATCAAGAATATTGTTTTCACTTTTACGTGGGTTTGTACGAAACTGCTGCAAAGAAGTAGATGCACTATCACCTTTACTTTTAACTTTGCTCTAGAGTATGCCATTAGGAAAGTCCAGGATAACGGAGAGGGTTTGGAATTGAACGGGTTACATCAGCTGCTTGTCTATGCGGATGACGTGAATATGTTAGGAGAAAATCCACAAACGATTAGCGAAAACATGGGAATTTTACTGGAAGCAAGTAAAGAGATAGGTTTGGAAGTAAATCCCGAAAAGACAAAGTATATGATTATGTCTCGTGACGAGAATATTGTACGAAATAGAAATAAAAAATTGGAAATTTATCTTTTCAAGAGGTGGAGAAGTTCAAATATCTGGGAGCAACAGTAACAAATATAAATGATACTCGGGAGGAAATTAAACACAGAATAAATATGGGAAATGCCTGTTATTATTCGGTTGAGAAGCTTTTATCATCCAGTCTGCTGTCAAAAAATCTTAAAGTTAGAATTTATAAAACAGTTATATTACCGGTTGTTCTTTATGGTTGTGAAACTTGGACTCTCACTTTGAGAGAAGGATATAGGTTAAGGGTGTTTGAGAATAATGTGCTTAGGAAAATATTTGGGGCTAAGAGGGATGGAGTTACAGGAGAATGGAGAAAGTTACACAACGCAGAACTGCACGCATTATATTCTTCACCTGACATAATTAAGAACATTAAATCCAGACGTTTGAGATGGGCAGGGCATGTAGCACGTATGGGCGAATCCAGAAATGCATATAGATTGTTAGTTGGGAGGCTGGAGGGATAAAGACCTTTAGGGAGGCCGAGACGTAGATGGGAAGATAATATTAAAATAGATTTGAGGAAGGTGGGATATGATGATAGAGACTGGATTAATATTGCTCAGAATAGGGACCAATGGCGGGCTTATGTGAGGGCGGCAGTGAACCTCTGGGTTCCTTAAAGGCCAGTAAGTAAGTAAGTAAGTAAGTAAGTACTGAAGAAAAAAAAGGTAAGAAGTTTAAATTTCATGAAACAACTTTTTAATTAGTAGTATTATTGGTATTGTTATTATTATTTCTTCGGTCTTCCATTAACTGTTATTTTGTCTCGCAGAGAGCCGCGGTCCCCAGGTTGTGAATCCCTGCGCTAAACTGCGCAGGCGAAAACTTACTTTCGACCCTATGTGTTATCCGGTATTTATGTCGTTTTTCTTCCAAGCATCCTTGGTTTATATTAATGCTAGTCCTGCATAAGAGATCCTTCAAGTCAATTTCAAAGTAATGCTTCTACATTTTTTTTTAAGTTCATGAGAAATGTTTACATGAATTGCAGAATATCTTATTCGTTCCTTTCATTTCGGAAATGTAAAGGGATAAAACAAACTGAATAGAGTATGTTGTCTCACATGCATTAGCGTGTACCGTATCTGTTATGTTCAAGAGAAACTTAGAGCTAAATACAAGATAACAACATCTATATATATAATTTGAAATGGTAATGGAAATTACGGGAAAACGGCTGAATGGATTTTAATGAATGACCCGTCATTTTGAAGCTTGGCATCCAAGGATTTTCGAAAAATAGTAACTTTCAGTGAAGCGTTAGTTTTCCTACATCATTTTCCTATTTTCCAAAATCCATCTGTCATCAGTTTTGAGAACTAATTAATTGCATTTCAAAATACAACAAAACACGCACTACAATATACAATAGACTGTAACACGAAGGCCATGACCTACAGGATTGCTGACATGGAGTTCAGACGGCTCAGATTCTTTCACATCATAATGCCAATATGTCGATCTTCATTTGTGTAATTTTTTGATAACGTATAAAAATCATTTACAGGTCTGATTCTCTGGTCTATAGTTTTCCGAGTACAGCTGTGTATTGGATATTAAGAACTACAAAACTTAAGAATGTTTGATGACATTATTACCATTAAAAGTGAAATATTATTATAGTTAATGCAACATATAATGGTATACTAATGATGTGAAAGTGAAACCTTTTGGGGCTTTAAGTAAGTAGATGCAGAGAAAGAATATTTTATATTAGATCTTCATTGCTATAATTTACTGAGTAACGGCTATATATATGTTACTGAAAACCATAACACTTACGTAAGGTAACAATATTGTTATTAAAAATGAAATACTTTTATAGTTATTAATCAAGTGGTGTGGGTATTTTTCGTATATTTAATGGCAGTGTGATTTTATATGTCTGATTCTCTAATTTTCCTTGGTAGTAATTGAGTCATGCTTCGTATTTTAGCTGCGTCTTTAAACTACATCAAAATTAATTTCATATTTCTTTGGTTTAATCGATTAGATTTGTGAATGCTGCCAAGCATATTTTGTTGTAGGGAAAATAGCATGCCATTTCACTTCCTGCTACCGTCATGAGTAAGTTTATTTCCCGCAAACAGCAACGAATGAAACACTGAAGCTGCTAACGATTTACGATGGACAATTTTATTTAGGGCGCATATAAGATTCTACAATTATTATGACTTATAATTCGCCTCATTTTCCGCATCTCAGCAATAGATTCCTTACAACAGCCTATATTACAGAAAATATATGGGATAACATTCATTGTTACACAAATTAATCCAGCAGTATTTGATAGATCAGTATTGTCTGGGAAATAGCTACTGCATTACTCCCACATGAAAAACTCGCTGATCGTTCTGACATTGTTACTTGCGATTTCGCGTTGAAACTAAAGAACTGAAGACGGATAGGTTCAAGGAAAAGTATTTGGCATAAAAAAAGCATTCAGAGGGAGTATGTTTCACTGTCATGGAAGCAAATAACTTTCAAAATGTCTGGTATTCTTCATTGAAAATAAATCTCAACAATTTTTTTTTTTAATTTCTTATGGACTTAGTTTGCAGTATATGCTGCACAAGCCACTAGTAAACTTTTATTGTGCGAGATCGTGCGTATTTGCTTGTTTTCCGCACAGAACCAATACGCGGTAAGTGTGAAATACCACATTCAGTATTCCCAACGTAACACACATAACAATTTCCCTCTTCTTACCGCTTAAGCGCGACATTCATTTTACTGCTTTAGGCTTTTAACATATTATTTTAGAGACGTTTAACATATTAATAATTATAAATTGGAAACTTACCACTGCAATTTCACCTAAATTGCAATGTTAATTATTGTTTTTAAATATTTGCAAGAATTAAGTAAAGTCTACTACTCCACTAAACTTATTGCATTCCTGATACAAGTAACATTAAGGAAGCCGTGAAAATATCAACGAGATTCCTGATGCCGATGTAATTACTGCAATATGTTATATAAATAATATTGTTAAAATATTAAAATGAAAAATAAATCATTACATAACCTTACCGTTTGTTTTAAGTTCGCATTTATAGACTGGAGGGAAAAAAGACAGACGTATATCACGGCCTACTGGAGTATAGTAAACACAGAAAATATTTTACAGCAACAATCATGAAGAAAGATATTTTGGTGTTCCGAAGTTGGCGTCATTAAACAGAAACCAACATGGAGATTTCATTGCAACTAATTAGAAATTCGTCTTTCAGGTATGTAATAAATGATCTTCGCACAAAATAATGTACGATACACGAGCGGTATGTTTGTTTTCACGTTCTCGGAAATTAAAAAAGCTCAACTACGTTTCGCTTTTTCAATCTTTTCCTCGACCATGAAAACGTCAACATACCGCTCTTGTAACGTATATTACTATTCTGAACTTTCACTCGACAGTAGAGTATGGCCTTGGAGATACAGGGAGGTTTAAATATTCAAAGAGAATAATAGAACAGAGAGTTTAGTGCTTAAAGTTTTCAAACCCGGTGTTTGAACAATAGGGTATAACTAGAAGCGACATCCCGCGACCTTGGACGTCGGAGATACATCATCCTGTCGATGTCTCCCAGGGTGGAGATATTCCGTCGTTTATTACGAAGGCTTAAAGAAGGCAAATAAAAGTGGAATCCTCTCGTGGGACAGGGCACCAAGTCAAGCAGAGGAGCAATTAAGGATATGGGGCATATCTTCTTCTCGACGCACGCAGCGTAATTGGATCTGAAACAGTCAACGTAGATGGAGACTGACAAGTCCTTCTGTATAGTGATCCCGGGTATCAGACTTCCCTCTGATGCTGTAGATCGTAATCTGTCAAAAGTGATGCGTTAACACTCCTAAAATGTTACACCCAGCCGAAATGGATAGTCTAATGGTTATCGCACGTTCTTTTTCCATCTACCAGTTCGCTAGTTCAATTCAGGGAGAGGGCAATAGCCCTAAATATTTAGAAAATAGAAATCTCTTTCCATTTATCGGCTATTTTAATTACTTACTTACAAATGGCTTTTAAGGAACCCGAAGGTTCATTGCCGCTCTCACATAAGCCCTCCATCGGTCCCTATCCTGTGCAAGATTAATCCAATCTCTATCATATCCCATCTTCCTCAAATCCAAATTTAATATTATCCTCCCATCTACGTCTCGGCCTCCCCAAAGGTCTTTTTTCCCTCCGGCCTCCCAACTAACACTCTATATGCATTTCTGGATTCGCCCATACGTGCTACATGCCCTGCCCATCTCAAACGTCTGGATTTAATGTTCCTAATTATGCCAGGTGAAGAATACAATGCGTGAAGTTCTGTGTTGTGTAACTTTCTCCATTTTCCTGTTACTTCATGCCTCTTAGCCCCAAATATTTTCCTAAGAACTTTATTCTCGAACACCCTTAGTCTCTGTTCCTCTCTCAAAGTGAGAGTCCAAGTTTCACAACCATACAGAACAACCGGTAATATAACTGTTTCATAAATTCTAACTTTCTGATTTTTTGACAGCAGTCTAGATGACAAAAGCTTCTCAACCGAATAATAACAGGCATTTCCCATATTTATTCAGCGTTTAATTTCCTCC
The DNA here is from genome assembly GCA_025594305.2 of Periplaneta americana. Taxonomy (NCBI): domain Eukaryota; kingdom Metazoa; phylum Arthropoda; class Insecta; order Blattodea; family Blattidae; genus Periplaneta; species Periplaneta americana. The sequence continues at coordinate 199,423,657 of JAJSOF020000003.1, read as the reverse complement.
CGAATATCATTTATATTTGTTACTGTTGCTCCAAGATATTTGAATTTTCCACCTCATTAAAAGATAAATTATTATTATTATTATTATTATTATTATTATTATTATTATTATTACTATTACTATTATTTCGTCTAGACGATCGTATCTCTCTCACCAGTGCAACCGAACATGAAGCAAGATTTTTCAACAGTAATCTCACTAGAAGTTTTGATTTATATAGAGAAAATCAAAACTCGAGTGGGTTTTAATTGACTATTACACGATTAGAAGAAAGTATATAAAGATTAGAAGAAATAGGTACTCTAATATAATAAAATATATTAATTGACTTACAGGTACTAGAATTCTGTTTCACTAATATTACCTTCGCCAAAATATTTCAACGGAGCCGCCATTTTCAGTCGACTATCTATGCGGGAAAGAAATTACGATCGCAAAGCATGTTTTATAGTAAAGATTTGCAGTTTGAAATGTTGACAAACAGAGAAACAAATGCTAGGGTACTGATAAAAACAAACAAAAGCTAGGGAAGCGAGAAAATTAAACAAATGCTAGAGAAGCGATAAATTTGTGCGATAAACAGCCATGATTGGTTGAAAGACGTCCTTTCTTACCGTTTTATTGGTCAAAAGTAGTATGACGTAGTAAAAGTGTAATAGTCACCGTAAAAGTTTAACATAGACAAGAAATTACTGATATATTTTTACCTTCATTTAATTTTTATTGCCACCGGCGTGGCTCAGTCGGTTAAGGCGCTTGCCTGCCGGTCTGAAGTTGCGTTCGGGCGCGGGTACGATTCCCGCTCGGGCTGATTACCTGGTTGGGTTTTTTCCGAGGTTTTCACCAGCCGTAATGTGAATACAAGGTAATCTATGGCGAATCCTCGGCCTCATCTCGCCAAATATCATCTCGCTATCACCAATCTCATCGACGCTAAATAAGCTAGTAGTTGATACAGCGTCGTTAAATAACCAACTAAAAAAATAAATAAATTTAATTTTTATTGCATTTATTAAGAATTAAGATTTGTTTGTTTATATTATTACTTTAAATTAATATAATTTAAGTATTAAGTTAATAGAAGATAATTATGAACTTGTATTTTACGTCGGGTCGTCTACATAGTAGCTTATTAGCTAGCCACTAACAAAGATCGCCCCAGTGAAATGGTGTAACTTTACAAAAGTCTGTTAGAACCTGAACAGTCTCTGTGCACGTCACCTGGTTTGGGAACCTCCATCCAGTTCAGGCGACTGGGCCCCATGCCAGGACCTCGAAATGCAATTGAACTAGTCATTAGTATGGTAATGTCGTGCAATTAAAACACGCAAATTCGAATGCCCTTGGCGGGGTTTGAACTCCCATCTCATCGATCTCAGATGTAGGTTTGTGTCGCTGTCCATTCCCCGCTTGATCTCATTCTGCCGATTGCATTGTGTGCACACGGTGAACAGAAGCAGCAAGTGATGGGAGCAAACACAACTTTGTGCTGAAGTTAATACTACTACTACTACTACTACTACTACTACTGCTGCTGCCACTACCATTAATAGGCCTAATAATAGTAATAAACTTTTACAAAAAATGTAATCTCAAGGACTGCATATTGTACTACCAATCATCTAACCAACCAAAATAATAGCAACATATAGTGCAATTGATATACAGAGTGTTCAAAAAGCAAGAAATTAGATTAGATTAGATTTTAGATTAGATTAGATTTATTTATTTAACCTGGTAGAGATAAGGCCGTCAGGCCTTCTCTGCCCCTCTACCAGGGGATTACAACTATAACATGAACAATAAGATTACAATTAATATTAAATTTACAATTACAATTACAATAAAAATTAAAGTACGACAAGAATACCTGATTAATGAAAGCTAGACATTTTATCATAGAAGTTAAGAACAAAGAATATTTTTGTATTTACTAAATTACAAATTAAACCTACAATAACAAAATTCTATAGTGATGAAATTACCGGATATTGAGATATTTTGTGGTAGATTAAAAGAACTATTTACAAGAAACCATGTCTGAACGAGTCTCAATTACTGACCAAGTGCCTAGTAAGCTTGCGTTTGAATTCAATTTTATTTCGACAGTCCCTGAAGCTAGCAGGTAACGAATTCCAGAGTCTTGGCAGGGCTATTGTGAAAGAGGATGAGTATGAGGAGGTGCGATGGGATGGTATTGTTAGTATTGTTTCATGACGAGAGCGTGTGTTCAGATTGTGGTGGGAAGAAAGGTAAGTGAAGCGAGACGACAGGTACGAAGGAATAGAAGAGTTCAAGATTTCGAAGAGAAAGAGAAGTGAATGTAAATTTCTTTTCTTATCTAGTTTAACCCAACCTATTGCTTCCAGGGATGGGGTAATGTGATCATATTTGCGAACATTGCTTACAAAACGTACACACAAATTATGAGCACGTTGAAGTTTCATTTTGTTGTCGCTGGAAAGGTCAGTCAGTAAAATGTCAGCATAGTCAAAATAGGGAAATACAAGGGTCTGCACAAGGGACTTTTTTAAGCAAGAGGGAAGAAATATTACCCATAACTTATATTAATCAAAAAAAAGGTATATACAAAAGGTATTGGAACTATACCAGTTCGTATAGGTCAGTTTCTATCTCATGCTTTTCCAATTCACTGCGGGCTAAAGCAAGGAGATGCACTATCACCTTTACTTTTTAACTTCGCTCTAGAGTATGCCATTAGGAAAGTTCAGGATAACAGAGAGGGTTTGGAATTGAACGGGTTACATCAGCTTCTTGTCTATGCGGATGACGTGAATATGTTAGGAGAAAATCCACAAACGATTAGAGAAAACACGGAAATTTTACTTGAAGCAAGCAAAGCGATAGGTTTGGAAGTAAATCCCGAAGAGACAAAGTATATGATTATATCTCCTGACCAGAATATTGTACGAAATGGAAAGATAAAAACTGGAGATTTATCCTTCGAAGAGGTGGAATATTTCAATATCTTGGAGCAACAGTAACAAATATAAATGACACTCGGGAGGAAATTAAACGCAGAATAATATGGGAAATGCCTGTTATTATTCGGTTGAGAAGCTTTTGTCATCTAGTCTGCTGTCAAAAAACCTGAAAGTTAGAATTTATAAAACAGTTATATTACCGGTTGTTCTTTATGATTGTCAAACTTGGACTCTCACTTTGAGAGAGGAACATAGGTTAAGGGTGTTTGAGAATAAGGTGTTTAGGAAAATATTTGGGGCTAAGAGGGATGAAGTTACAGGAGAATGGAGAAAGTTACACAACACAGAACTGCACGCATTGCATTATTCACCTGGCATAATTAGGAACATTAAATCCAGACGTTTGACATTGGCAGGGCATGTAGCACGTGTGGTTGAATCCAGAAACGCATATAGAGTGTTAGTAGGGAGACCGGAGGGAAAAAGACCTTTGGGGAGGCCGAGACGTAGATGGGAGGATAATATTAGAATGGATTTGAGGGAGGTGGGATATGATGATAGAGAGTGGATTAATCTTGCACAGGATAGGGACCGATGACGGGCTTATGTGAGGGCGGCAATGAACCTTCGGGTTCCTTAAAAGCCATTTGTAACTAAGTAAGTATTGGAACTAAATCATACAATATGATACCAGTGTTCCAAAAAAAGTTAGTGTTCGAGTATAGAAGGTGTGGTAGTAAATTTCATTTTTTAAATGACACCCTATGTTAAAATTTACATATTCCGAATCTCCATTAAATGTTATGTATGAATGTATCGAAATTTTACCCATGCATCGTTTCATCTCTTTTAACTTGTTTGTCGAGACAAATAAGTAGACCTATATATAATCATGTAGATGAGGCCATGAAACTAAACAAAACACTACCACTAACCAAACTTTACAACAGATGCGCAAAATTAGAACCATTCACAGCGAAACAATGTCCCAGTTTATCACGAAAACAGTCCATTGTTTTTCCCACAGTTACATGGCCGATCTTATCCATCTCATACGTACAATAGACTCTTCATGATAGACTGGGACATTTTTTGGCTGTGAATGGTTCTCATTTTGGGCATCTGTTGTAAAGTTTACTGAATTTAATCTTGCACAGATGGCCGGCTTATATGAGGGCGGCAATGAACCTGCGGGTTCTTAAAAGCCGTAAGTAAGTAAGGGATTTTTTTAACTATTGAGAGGCTTTATACAGGGTGTTTCCGAGGTGGTGTTACAACCTTTCAGGGATGATAGCGAAGGGCACATGTATCAATTTGAGATAAGGAACCATGGTTCGGAATGACAGAGTCGAAAGTTACAAGCAAAAATAGTTGTGTGGGAATGGAATAATTTTATTCCTCTGTACACCCTATTTATGTGTATTTATCTGTACATCTTACACATCCTGTATTCATCTGACGTTGTTTACGTTGTCTACTTACAGTATTGCATTCAGTGCGCTGTCTGAGGGGTGGGGACAGGAAACTACACTAAAGCAATGCAGATAGCGTAATGTGTAACGGACATGGTCGGTCCTGATATGCACGTCTGTAGACAGCAGTGTATGTGTACAAGTTGCAGTGTCCAGTCGATCAGTCCTAGTGAAATGGAGGAGTACACGAGAGCGGAATAAGCAGACCTGATTTTCGAATACGGATGAGCCAATGGGAACAGTAGACAAGCTCACAGATTATATCGGTATAAGTACCCACGTAGGAGACATCCGGCCCATACCATTTTTCCACGACTCATCCAAAGGTTAAGGGACGGAGGGCACGTGGTTCCAAATTACAATTTCATTTCCACACAACTATTTTTGCTTGTAACTTTCGACTCAGTCATTTCCGGACCATGGTTCCTGATCTCAAATTGATACATGAGTCCTTCGCCATCATCCCTGAAAGTTTGTAACACTATCTCAGAAACATTCTGTATATCGTTGACTTACTTTTAAAAGCTCGTACCTGCAATTGAGAAAATTGCAAAAGAGAGCAAAACAATTTCTTATTTAGCTAACAACTCTTACGCATTTGTTATTCATAAAATAACTTATAAAAATATTTCTAGACTTATGCGGTGTTATCAACAGACGCATTTTAAAAATATACACAGATTTCGACATTCCGCTAAAATTGGACTTACTGGCTTTTAGAAGTAACCGACGATTATGTATGTATGTATGTATGTATGTATGTATGTATGTATGTATGTATGTATGTATGTATGTACGTATTTTTTATCTTAGTGGGTTATTTTACGACGCTTTATCAACATCTTAGGTTATTTAGCGTCTGAATGGGATGAAGGTGACAATGCCGGTGAAATGAGTCCGGGGTCCAGCACCTAAAGTTACCCAGCATTTGCTCATATTGGGTTGAGGGAAAACCCCGGAAAAAACCCCAACCAGGTAACTTGCCCCAACCGGGAAACTAACCCGGGCCACCTGGTTTCGCGGCCAGACGCTCTAGCCGTTACTCGACAGGTGTGGATTGTATGTATTAAATGGTAAATTACATGTTATGTTTTATTTAACGACGCTCGCAACTGCAGAGGTTGTATCAGCGTCGCCGGATGTGCCGGAATTTTGTCCCGCAGGAGTTCTTTTACATACCAGTAAATCTACTGAAATGAGCCTGTCGCATTTAAGGACACTTAAATGCCATCGACCTGGGCCGGGATCGAATCCGCAACCTTGGGGATAGGAGGCCAGCGCTATACCAACTCGCCAACCAGGTCGACTGTATGTATGTATGTATGTATGTATGTATGTATGTATGTATGTATGTATGTATGTATGTATGTATAATGTGTTGTGGCTCCTGACAATGTAATTATTAGAAGTTATGTTTAACAGAAAATAATATTATTGCCTATCTTTGTCATTTCGGGACAGTTTCATTTATTTATTTATTTATTTATTTATTTATTTATTTATTTATTTATTATTTTGCTAATAATTGTAACATAAATTATAAAATATACAGAGAAACTTTAGCTCCCCCCTGAAAGAGTAAAACTCGTGCTCAGGGGCGGATTCCTGAATTGAAATTAATAATTAAACAATACAATTATAATTAATAATTATACAATACAATTTGCAATTATAGTATATAAATTTACATTTACAATTTTTAAATTTTTATAAAGTCCATACTTAACTTTTTAAATTTAATACTAGAACTATTAGAATTGACAAGATTAGGATATTTAAATATAAATTTGTTATATATTCTTGGACCTAAATTACTACTATGATTAAATACTGTAACAGTGTTGCATTTTGGTTCAAACAATCTTAAAGAATTCATACCTTTTGTTCCATAACTATGAGAATACAATTCAAAATTATTTCGATTTTTATGTATGAATTTTATTAATACAATATAATAAATTTGTCTTACGTTAAGTACATTAAAGTCTATAAACAAATTTTGAGATGGAAAATCAATAGGTTTATGAAGACATATTTTAATTATTTTCTTCTGTAATAAATAAAGTGTATTAAAATTGGATTTAAATGAGTTACCCCATCCTATAATTCCATACATAATTACCGATTGAAATAAAGTTAAATATATTGTGCGTAATAAACTTATTGACAAGTAATTCCTCAATAAAACAAAATAATATACTATTTTACGTAATTTATTACAAAGGTAATTAAAGTGTTGTTTCCATTTTAAAATGATTATCGAAAATTATGCCTAAATACTTAACTTCAGAGGACTCTTTAATAATCGGACATTTACACTGTATAAGACAACAACCAGAATTATGTAATTGATGAAAGACAAATGTGTCATTCTGTATAATTGACAGCATTAATAAAAGAACTGAATTGTTGCGATACGCTTGAAAGTGTAATAAGATAAATGTCTTCTTTACGTCACGGAAAGTAATCCCTAGTTTGAGCAGTCATACAGTAAATATTTACTTAAACTGACATGAAACAATATGTAGTCAGTAACTCCGTAATGGCCCGATCTCTCTTTTTATAAACTCCATCTGAGATCCGTGCGTGAGGCAATCCTGTTACGTCCCTCACTTGTAGCACAGAATTGTTGATTTCACACAGTTTTTCTCCTGCATTAAAAAAGACTGCGATGTTTCATTGACAAGGTAACTGAAACACTAGGTTATGCGTCATTTTTAACACTGGAGAGCATTCAAGCTAATACAACATGCTTTTTCCCCTCCCCGGCAAGGGAATAAATAAAAAAAAATGAAAACGCATGGCCACGGCCACCTGGGTCCTCTGTAATATAATCCTATAAAATTGAGAGTCGCTCCTGGGCGGGCCAGAGCAGCCCATCGGATCACTGTCATGTTGCATTGAAAAATGCATGAACCATCTTACTGCGTAATAACTCTATTGGCTCTCAGGGTATGAGCGAGCTAAGACGCTGTGTGCAAACTTTGTGTCACGTCACAGGGTGACTCACGCCTTTTGCATCTACAGGGTGTGTAGGAAATAGTGGCTTCTTCGCTTCAGCATACCCACTCTTAAAAAAATCTATCGTGTTTATTTATTTATTTATTTATATATGACTTACTGGCTTTTAAGGAACCCGGAGGTTCATTGCCGCCCTCACATAAGCCCGCCATTGGTACCTATCCTGAGCAAGACCAATCCAGTCTCTACCATCATATCCCACCTACCTCAAATCCATTTTAATATTATCCTCCCATCTACGTCTCGGCCTCTCTAAAGGTCTTTTTCCCTCCGGCCTCCCAACTAACACTCTATATGCATTTCTGGATTCGCCCATACGTGCTACATGCCCTGCCCATCTCAAACGTCTGGATTTAATGTTCCTAATTATGTCAGGTGAAGAATACAATGCGTGCAGTTCTGTGTTGTGTAACTTTCTCCATTCTCCTGTAACTTCATCCCTTTTAGCCCCAAATATTTTCCTAAGCACCTTATTCTCAAACACCCTTAATCTATGTTCCCCTCTCAAAGTGAGAGTCCAAGTTTCACAACCATAAAGAACAACCGGTAATATAACTGTTTTCTAAATTCTAACTTTCAGATTTTTTGACAGTAGACTGGATGATAAAAGCTTCTCAGCCGAATAATAACAGGCATTTCCCATATTTATTCTGTGTTTAATTTCCTCCCGAGTATCATTTATACAGGGACATCACTTTATTTTTACTTGCATTTTTATTGTACCTGCGTTTCTGAATGTACTTGACTCCCATCCCTTTCACTAATGTTCTTGCTCCCGTCAGCCACACAAACTTATGGCCGCTGTAGCAAACGAAGTCTGCTAACAGTGAAGTAAATAGTACAGATTATAGTGTGTTTCAGAAATTTGGTTGCGTTTTCCATAGAAGGGAGAGCCTATATTATTGAAGCTTATTTCCAGGGGCAGGTATTTATGGAGATTAATTTTATAACTTGTGTTTTTTAATATTGGTGTCGGCGGGGATTGTTGGAGATTGATTTGTACTCTTGTTGGATATTAATGGAAATTTTGGAAAATACAACTATTTTGAAATTGGAGAATTAACTCAGTATGAATATTACTTTCCAAATAATTAACATTAAAGATTCATTAAATTCTGGTAAAGGTGCGGTATGGCTAATAGATAATATTTGTTGGATTGAGACTGTATTTAACACACATTCATTAAAAACGGAAAAAAAACTTTCAAATTATTAGTGAAATGTTGAATTCTCCGTCTTTTGAATTCACTAATGTCATTAGAACACCTGGAATACCATGTAATGTAGCCTACTTGAATGCGCGACAAATTCAAATGAAAAAAAAAATTCCGAAAAAAGAACTCAGAATATGAAATTCGCTATAAAACGACGCAATAATAATAATAATTCGCGAATGTGTTCATATTTCGCTATTAGAACTCTATTTCGCGATTTGTCGTGATTGTTTTATCCGCATATTATTAATCAGAATCACTTAATTCGTAAAGATTAGTAAAAATCTATTGTATATCTAGCTTATTAGGCCTATGTCGTGATTTTCGCGATCTCCGTATATACCCGCCCCTGCATATTTCTCACAGGTACGGTGTGTAGCATGACTGAATAACTTTATCTGTGTGGACTGAGCAGAGGTGAAGATTAGAGTTACCGAAAGTACGGTAATATGTTGAATAAAGTAGCCATTTATAATGAATAAAACCGCCTGAGGAGTTGAGTTTGTGGAAAAAAAAGTTACTACTCTACTGTATTTTGATAAAATACCGTAAAAGTAATGATCAAACTGAAAATCCTAATCTCGTATTTCCCTACATCATAAATGGATACACTACTTTTCTCTCCTCCTATAACTAGTAAAATGATTTGTTTACACATTGCACTAGTAACATCAAACTCCTGTAATGGAACGGGATAACAGTGTTTCCGAGTATAGCCAGGTTAATGTTAAAAATGTTGGTAAAAATAAAGTGATGTCCCTGTATTTGTTACTGTTGCTCCAAGATATTTGAACTTCTCCACCTCTTCAAAAGATAAATTTCTAATTTTTATATTTCCATTTCGTACAATATTCTCGTCACGAGACATAATCATATACTTTGTCTTTTTGGGATTTACTTCCAAACCTATCTCTTTACTTGCTTCCAGTAAAATTCTCGTGTTTTCTCTAATCGTGTGTGGATTTTCTCCTAACATATTCACGTCATCCGCATAGACAAGCAGTTAATGTATTACATGACTATTTGTATATTTGTCCATTATAGAAAAAGGAGTATCTTTTGCGGAACTGTAGAAAAAGAACTAAGGAAGAGACTAGTGAAGTGCCTTATACGGAGCGTGACATTGTGTGAGAGAAACATGGACATTACTGCTAAGCGAAGAGAAACGAATAAAAGCATTTGAAGTGTGGATTTAGAGAAGAATGGAACGTGTGAAATGGACAGAGAGAATAAGAAATGAAGCTGTGTTGTATAGAGTGGGTAAAGAAAGAATGATGCTGAAACTGATCAGGAAGAGGAAAAGGAATTGGCTGGGTCACTGGCTGAGAAGAAACTGTCTACACAGTTTACTATATACAGTCACGAAGCTTGGGATGATTTTTGCATTTCTCGCGATAGTTGCTAGCCGCTTGGAGCGCTGTGACTACTAGGAACAATAGACTGTGTCACTGCCATTGTGATCTAATACAGGCCGTAAGGCAGACTATGTGATTGGCTTAACCCGATCACGAAGGGCGGCGTTTCAACCATATAAATTAGTTACAATGCATAAACAGTAACATATATTTCTCTAAAATGTAGTGTAATTGCATTAATAAAATTTAAAACAATTATTAGGAGACACTTCAGACATAATTCACTTGCGAGTTAAAGTGTAATATTATTTTTTGTGTGAAAATTACGTTGTTCGTATGTGTAATACCTGCCTGTTTGTCGATTAAATATTGCGAAATTCTTGTACATTCATTTATGCACGATTCAACAATTTTCAGTTGCACCGTACGAAAATTTAGATATGTTGAAATTATAGGTTATGTTTACTGCCCCAGCCTGTCTAATTTTAGTGGTCTCCAATGCCCTGCCACTACATATGTATGTTATATCGTATGGAAATTATAGGTTATGTCTACTATATTTAACTTATATTCCTATATTCGCAATTATACATTATAAGTAAACATAATGTCATGTATGACACCCGTCACATTCTATTAACATCACATGGCCTTGAGCAACTAGAAATAAATAATAATATAAGTATAACTATACATGATTGTAACCTACCTACTTGCTCATGTAACGCTTTGAGTATATCCTCACAAGTTAAATATTTAGGCATTATTATTGACCAACATTTAAAATGGGACAAACATATCTCCTTTCTGTGTAACAGATTGCGTAAAACAATCCACAAATTTTCCATTCTACGCTCTTATTCACCTGTTTATGTTCTGCGTACTGTGTACTTAGCTCTGTTTCAATCAATAATTCAGTATGGTATTTTAGGTTGGGGAGGAATGGCAAAATCGACTCTCCGTTCTTTAAATCTGCTCCAAAAAAGAATTATCAAAATTTGTCTATATAAACCTTTTGATTACCCAACAAAATTAATTTTTCAGGAATTTGGCGTATCAAATCTAGAACAAATTTATAAACAAAAATTGCTGATTTACTTCCATAAAAACCACAATAAATTTAAATATGATCCTCATGAATACCAGACGAGACAAAACTACAGTTTCTTTCTAAATACTCCCAAATGCCACACAACTGCTGGATTAAAACACAGCAGAAATTTTGGACCCAAAATATATAATACATTAATTAGAGCTTACCCTGAGCTAAGTATACTTAACACACATAGATTTAAGAAACAAATCAGATTAATTATTTAATTGTTTAAGCTAATTGAGTTAAAATTGTTACTCTAATATTCATGTACTTCTGTATTTTCTATTTGTATATAGACCCTATTATTACATGCTGTATTATTTTACTATTTATTAATGTGATTGTGCTCAATGAACTCTCGTAATTTTGTGATATATTTTGTATAACTGATCTGAACTGCGCCCGAGCACGAGCTTCTGCTCTTTCGGGCTGCAATGCCTAATGTAGCTCAAGTGTATAGTATTAATAAATATTATTATTATATTATTATTATTATTATTATTATTATTATTATTATTATTATTTGTCTGTATTTTAATACTACAATTGAGTACTGAATTATTGTATTTATCTACTACGTAAGAGACGAAGTAACACAATCGCACGTACACTAATTTCATAGCAGTGGTATGGTAAATTTTCTGTCTACAATTAAGGAAGGTATATGTGCTAAATTAAAATCACAATATAAATTCGTTTTTATTGAACCTCAAAATAGCTTACATTCTAAACTTAAAATGTTGATGCGAACAGGTTATGTTAACACGTAAAATTCTCTTCACATTAAAATAATACAGTTTTGTAATTATTTCTGTTGTGAAAAGTTGTGTAAACTATGAAATGTTCGTTATCGGTTGTAATAACTGTAAATGGCTAAAATACAATAATTTGAATAATAATAATACTATGGGACAAGGAGACGTTTGTGGTACTATAAATATTGTGAGAAAAAGAGGTCAGAGTTATCCTTCTTTCTATAGATCCAGGAAGGTGAGTTTATAAAATATAATATAGCCTATGCTTTATGAAAATAATATATGAACCTTATGTATTTCATATTTCAGTAGTGGAAGGAAGGTGTTATTTTTTTCAAAAGAATACGATATCGAAAGTACAATACATTTTATCGTCTGCTGGGGAAAGGGTCTGTGATGAGGCGATAGTAGCGATCCTGGTGGTTACCAACTATATATGGATGCATATTTCAACTGTCTATGTTTGAATATTTAGTAAGTATTGAGCTTCGTGACTGTATATACTAGACTGTGCTGTCTACTGAAGGATGTACTGGAAGGAATGATGAACGGGAGAAGAGTTCGAGGCATAAGAAGATATCAGATGATAGACGACATTAAGATATATGGGTCATATGAGGAGACAAAGAGGAAGGCAGAAAATAGGAAAAATTGGAGAAAGCTGGATTTTGCAGTGAAACACCAGCCCTTGGGCATGAATGTTTCTTTGTTTACTTATTTATTTATTTATTTATTTATTTATTTATTTATTTATTTATTTATTTATTTATTTATTTATTCATTCATTTGCCTAATTGTATATTTGTCTATTTGTTTGTCTGCTTACATATATTTTTATTTTATTTATTTGTTTATTTCTCTACTTGTTTGTTTCTTTGTTTATTCGTTTGTTTACTTATTTATTTATCTATTTATTTTTATTTACTTGTTTCTTTGTTTGTTTGTGTGTTTACTACTTTTATGTATGTATTTATATTTTTCTTATTTACTTGTTTGTGTGTTTAATTATTTATTTATGCATTTATTTTTTCTTAGTTACTTGTTTTTTGTTTATTTTTTTTGCTTAGGCCTACTTATTTATGTATGTATTTATACTTTTTCTTATTTACTCGTTTGTTTGTATGTTTACTTATTTATGTATGTATTTATATTTTTCTTATTTACTTGTTTGTGTGTTCAATTATTTATTTATGCATTTATTTTTTCTTAGTTACTTGTTTTTTGTTTATTTTTTTGCTTAGGCCTACTTGTTTATGTATGTATTTATATTTTTTCTTATTTACTCGTTTGTTTGTGTGTCTACTTATTTATGTATGTATTAATATTTTTCTTATTTACTTGCTTCTTTGTTTACTTATTCATGTTTTTCTCATGTACTTCTTTGTTTGTTTGTTTGTTTGTTTGTTTGTTTACTTATTTATTTATGTATTATTTATTATTTACTTGTTTGCAGACAATTTAAAAAAAAATTGTAGAAAATTGCGAAATTGTAAAATATTGTAAAAATTTTAAAAAATTGTAATTGTAACTGTAATCTTGTAAAATTTCGACTTGTTACACATCTTATAGCTTCATTTCTAATGTAAGATCTATGGAATATAATAAATGAAATGAAAAAAATTAACCACCGTGATCAGCTGTTGTCCCGTTTTTATGCGAAATATCGCTTTGTTACTCCGTATGAAGAAACTAGAGACATCTAGTGGTCACTAAATGAAATTCGCGACATTATAGGTCGCCAGATATGAAAGGAAAAGAAAGAAGGCTTTACTTTCGTGAAAACCCACTTAAAACTGAAAACAGTATTCCTCATGTATTTAATTATAATTTTAATAGCTCTACTTTAGTAGAGCGTTTGTGTATACACCGACATGTAAAATTAAACTGGAATATACATAATCAACTTTTATGCAAGACGTTATATGTGGTAATACAATTATTAAGAAAACTTTAAAAATTCAGTTGGTGAAAAGCATTTACTAGCTGCATATTATGCTTCCTTCCGAGCTCGTTTACTGCATGGAAATATTCTTTGGGGTAATTCTACTGCTGCTCAAGAAGTCTTACAGCTGCAAAAGAGAGGGTAATTAGAATCATGAAGGGAAGGTCAGAAAGGGCATCGAGGAGAACAGAATTTTGACTGCTCCTTCCATTTTCATGTTCAGCGTTGTAATGAAACTTGTATACATTAAAGAACACCCTTTTAATCTCGATACATGTATTAATGCCCAATTATGTGATACAGGCTAAATAGATGATATACAAGATGTACCGTAAGTAATGTCACTAATTTCAGGGGTTTATTCTTTGAGATATTTCAAACAAATCATCTATATATATACACATACATAATTTGAATTGGTAATTGAAATTACGGGAAAACGGCTGACCGGATTTTAATGAATGACCCGTCATCTTGAAGCTTGGCATTCAAGGTTTTTCAGAAAAATAGTAACTTTCAATAAAGCGTTAGTTTTCCTACATAATTTTCCTATTTTCCAAAATCAATCTTTTGGCAATTTTGAGAACTAATTGCTTTCCAGTATAAAACAAAATACACATTATAATAAACAATAGGATATTACACGAAGGTCATGACCTGCAGGACTGCTGACATATTTAGAGTTCAAATTTAATTGATTATTAAAAGCTTCAAGACATACTAAAAATAATTTACAGGTCTGATTCTGTGGTGTGTAATTTTCTGAGTACAGCTGTGTATTGGATATTAAAATCTACAAACCTTGAGGTGGTTTGATGACATTATTAACATTAGAAATGAAATATTATTATAATTAATGCCATGATGTGACTATTTTTCATTAATTATACATATTAATCCTATATAGATGGTATGAAAGCGAAACGTTTTGGGATTATAAAAGTAGATGTAGAGAATATCTTAAATTAGATCTTCATTTCTATAATTTACTGAGTGGCGGCTATGTTATATATAACTACAAAACAAATCTTAAGTAAGATAATATTGTTATTAAAAATCAAATATTTTTATAGTTATTAATCAAGTGGGGTTGGGTCTATTTCATATAGGCCTACTTAATGGCGGTGTGGTGTAGATATTTATATGCGTCATTCTCTTCAGTATTGGCTCAAGAGAGCGCAAAAATTACAGTTCCTAAGGAAAGACCAAAAGGTATTACTTACTGATAAAATAAGAGACCTACAAAATTTTGTAGTCTCCCGATCATTTCAGTAAGATCTCTTAGCAGGATAAAATGATTTTACCCTCTACATTTCAAGCTCTACATGCAGCAGCTATACTAAGATTCTACGTCTATTGTTCGAAAGCATAGCAAACCTGACATTTTTTTAACTTTCACCTACAATCCACAATGACCTGAAAGCGCTATTGCTTTACTCCCACATGAAAAACCTCTTATCGTCCTGACATTGTTACTTGCGTTTTCGCGTTGAAACTCAAAAACTGAAAGTGGCTAAGTTCAAGAAAATGTATTTGGCATAAAAAAACATTCAGAGGGAGTATGTTTCATTATTATGGAAGCCAATAACTTCCAAAATGTCTGGTATTCTTCATTGAAAATGAATGTGAAGAATTTTTATTTGAACGTCTAATGAACTTAGTTTGCAGCATTTGCTGTACAAGCCACTAGTATAATATAACACACACACACATATCACGCTCACCATTCCTAAACACAGAACATCCTTCCACTCTTCATCTTTCACCGCCTCTGCAGATCATCTCCAGAACTCTCTACCACAACATGTCAGAGACTGTCGGACATTGTCTAGTTTCAAAAATTAATTAAAATTGCACTTATTCAATTCAGATTCCTTTCCCTTATAAGCCCTTTTCTCTGCGATAGTTTTGTAAAAATATAGGCTATATATTTCTTTCCTTCCTTTCCCCTTTTTGTTCTCTTGATCAGCCGATGAATTTATTATCATAGCCTTTTTATTGTGAATTTTATTTAATTTTCGTATTTATTTTCTTTTTTTATTATTATTTTATTACATTCCATTTTGTTATATTCTTCCTTACGTTTTCCATATTAACCATTTGTACTAAATGTGTTTCTTTTACTATATTCCAATGTTGTTTACTTTCTTTTTTCCTATTATGGTATTATTTTCATGTTGTTTAGTGTCGATTTTATTATGATATTATTATTATTTTTGTAATATATTAGTATTCTGTTCTTTAATTTTTCGTTAAATTTTAACTGCTTGTATACTTTGTGACCTGGTATATTACCGGTTGTTCTTTATGGTTGTGAAACTTGAACTCTCACTTTGAGAAGGGAATAGAGGTTAATGATGTTTGAGAATAAGATGAAGATGAAGTTACAGGTGAATGGAGAAAGTTACACAACGCAGAACTGCACGCATTATATTCTACACCTGACATAATTATGAATATTAAATCCAGACTTTTGAGATGGGCAAGGCATGTAGCACGTATAGGCGAATTCAGATATGCATGTAGAGTGTAGTTGGGAGGCTGGAGGGAAAAAGACGTTTGGGGAGGCGGAGGTGTAGATGGGAGGATAATATTAAAATGGATTTGAGGGAGGTGGGAGAAGATGATAGATACCAGAGGTCTGCATCGGACATATTCGCTCGAGCGCCAAGTAGTTCATAGCATAATCCGATAGGTAGCGCACATGCATGATGGGTAAAATTGTCACGAGCGATAAATCCTCGAACGGTATAAGCCGAGCGTTAGACATTCGTTCTTATTACAGTGATGAACTGTGTAGTAACATCATAGATGTTTATCATTTCAAAACTTTGCAGTATTTAACTAACCTCTCCATAGTACAACTACAAAACTTGCTTTAAAATGTAATATAAATGTTTTAGATAAATGTTTTTTTCTTTTTCCACACAGGAGTGATTTTGTTTTTGCCACATCTGATAGATGTTATTGGATGTAAATGTAATTATTATAAACGGAGAACACAATCACGATAATGCAAGAACCGTATCAAGTTTTCTACTAATAATAATAATAATGATAATAATAATAATAATAATAATAATAATAATCTCTAATAATTAGTGTATCAATCTTTGCGTCTGTAACAGTTGTGCAGCATGATTATTCGTTTTCTTATATTTTCTGTGACGTTATCTCTGTACTAATATTGTTATTAATCTACTGCTATATCAATAATATTTTGTAAAACGTTTCTACATTGTCGCAGTATATAGGCGGAACACTATGTATGGACCTATCATATTATATATGTGGTAAATCAAATATTGAATAATTATTGATTAGCAATAATAACTGTATATCGAAGTTTTTCATACTATTTTATTTATAACTTCATGTTCCTGTTTTGGTACGTTCCATTGACTGTTCCATTAAACGTTTGTCATAAACGCAGAAAATAAAGCCTTATTTTTACCGTGTGAGCAAGACATATGTGTATCTTATCTGTCGCCTTCCATACAAGATAAGACATGTCGGTGAGATGACCTTGTACTGTGCTTGTATTTATTACGAGCGTATCACGACCGATCGTATCTCACTCGAGCGTGCGACATTCGATCGAGTTCAAGCGAGCGATTTAACTCCAATGCAGCACTCTGGTAGATACTGGATTAATCTTGCTCAGGATAGGGACCGATGGCGGGCTTATGTGAGGGCGGCAATGAACCTGCGGGTTCCTTAGAAGGTATTTGTAAGTATGTAAGGTATTGTAGACTTTGTAAATAATCTCTGTGGGGTCAGTTAGTCATTATTAAGTGAAGTTTTATTATGTTGCAGACGTCAGAAATTAACAGTAGGAACTGTCATCGGCCATCAGCAAATGGCGTGAAGCAATTACGTCTGTTGTTTGGCGCGGATAGAGGGCCGCGTCCATGCGATTTGCTGCTGACAAATGCGACTCGGATCGCCCCCACATAAGCTGCCCGTGACACCGCAATTAACCCCCGATTCGTCCACCGTCAAAACAAAACTAGGGGAAAAAAAAAAGCTTTCGTTTCCACCTAACGTAAGATCCAGGTTTTTTTTTCTGTTACATGTCTGGTTCAAGTAAGTTACTGACTTCAAACTGACTAGATTTGACTACTTTTGTGCTCTATTGGTTTCCGTGACTACTTCTAATAGAAGTATCATGGTATAAGTCAATCATTTTTATTATAACTAGCCGTACCCGTGCGCTCCGCTGCACCCGTTAGAAATAAATATAAAGTAATTACATAATTAAAATAGGACGTTTGATCCAGGAAACATTCGTGTTTGATATAAGGATAAATCGTTTATCATGTTACTTAAATTGTATTAAAAAATTAAAATGCGATCATTTTGATCCAGAGACCACTCATTTGGTCATAAAAATTATTTTAGGAAATACAGGAAACGAATGCCTATCAAGTTTTTTGTGCATAAGAAGCTATTTTAATCTTACCTGTCCTCGATTCACTTAGAAGTTACTGTAATAACATTATAGCATTATGTCCATCTAGAGAAACTACACTTTCCAATGGTGAATTAATAATTAATTATACAAATCGGGTAATTTAGCTTCCGATATTATTTCATACAAGTACAGAAACATTCTCTGTAGGCTATATTTCAATGCTTTCGATTGTTGTTATCCAAGGCCCCTTATAGAAGAAGTCGTTTGTTTTTTTATTTCATTACACCTCCTTAGATGGCGTTGTTTTTGTAATTTTCAAACTCATTTATCTCATTAAATATCAGTCCTATCAACATTTTGCATGGAATAAAACTTATCGGAAATTAGTTTTAAAGAAACGTTTGTTATGTAATATTTTTCATGAAAATTAATAATAAGGGAGATATTTCGATTTATTTAATTCAAGCCCCCTTATGACCCCCCTTTTAAATAAAATATTTTGAATGTCATATGGTCTAAATTCTAAGTTACAACAAACTTAGTTTATATTCCAATTTTCATATAAATCGGTTCAGCCATTATCACGTGAAAAGGTAACAAACATCCAGACAGACAGACAGATATACAAACAAAAATGCCAAAAAAACGATTTGCGGTTTCAGGGCGGTTAATTATATATGTTAGGACCAATTATTTTTGGAAAATCGAAAATTACCAGAAAAATTTCGGCTACAGATTTATTATTAGTATAGATAAGATCTATATTCATCTTTCACAAAATCCTTCATTTTTTTTTTTCTATTAGTGTAAAGGAAGTAACACTGATGTTACCATGGAAATGCTTGCATCTTATCCGATAAATATAATGTGAACAAGATAAGAGTTCATTCCTGTACGCAGGGCGAAACGACATGCATACATACATACATACATAGGCTTACATTTTTTTATTTTACTAGGTTATTTTACGACGCTTTATCAACACCTTAGGCTAATGTATTTAGCGTCTGAATGAGATGAAGGTGATAATGCCGATGAAATGAGTCCGGGGTCCAGCACCGAAAGTTACCCAGCATTTGCTGATATCATTTAACTTACCCCGACCGGGAATCGAACCCGGGCCACCTGGTTTCACGGCTAGACGGGCTAACCGTTACTCCACAGGTGTGGACATACATACCTACGTAATAATCCGTGGCGCTACAGCCCATGAAGGGCCAAGACCTACCAGCCGGCTGCTGACCTCATGGCCACATGCCGAAGTAGAGGTGGACGATCATCCAACCAGAATGGAGGTATCGTGTGGGGTTTGCACGATGAGAACCCCCCCCCCCCAGCCGTTATAGCTGGTTTGCGTAACCAGATTTCGTTACCTATCGCAGCTCCCCAAGTGCATAACGATGCTGGGTGGACATTAGTCCCATACACTGGACGAAATTTCATAAGAAAATGTCTTCCCCCATGAGGACTCGAACCAGCGCGCATTCCGTAACGCGAGTCCTAGGCAGGATGCGTTAGACCACGACGCCACAGCGCGGGACATACATACATACATACATACATACATACATACATACATACATACATACATACATACATACATACAAACGCCTACAGACGTCCACACCTTTGGTGTAACGGTCAGCGCATCTGGCCGCGAAACCAGGTGGCCCGGGTTCGATTCCCGGTCCGGGCAAGTTACCTGGTTGAGGGTGTTTCCGGGGTTTTCCCTCAACCCACTATGAGCAAATGCTAGGTAACTTTCGGTGTTGGACCCCGGACTCATTTCACCGGCATTATCACCTTCATCTCATTCAGACGCTAAATAACCTTAGATGTTGATAAAGCGTCGTAAAATAACGTATTAAAATAATATACATACATACATACATACATACATACATACATACATACATACATACATACATACATACATACATACCTGGAAGAGTTTATTATAATTATTTAGGGGCTGTAGTATAACTAAAAATTTTTGTTATTCAGTTGTGTTTTAACATTGACTCTAAACAGACGCGTGCGCAATACAAGAGTAACTATAAAAAGTTAATACAAACTTGTTATTCAATTGTTTTTATTCGTTTGTTCACTTGTTTCTATTAGCTTTTGTCTGTAATAGTCCAAAGCCTCCTCAAATTGATGTACTGAAGCATTAAAATTTCTCTTTATTCAGTACACATACATTGTCATCAAAAGAGGTAATTTTTACAAAAGTATAGTTTATAAATGATAAAAAATATGATATTATACGTACTGAGATCTGAAGAATCGAAAAATAGGGAAGTAAGTACATGGTGCTATTTAAAAAAAAAAACAGACTTATTGGCACACGCTTTATGAATGAAAAACATAGTACTTGAAAACATGTTCAAAATATTCCTTCTTTGATACCCTACAACTTTTGCATAAATAGTTTCTTCTTAAAATTAGAAATAAGAAAGTTACAAGCATCGTTCCATTCCCGACTTTTTACTTGGTACACCCTTCGATATTTTTTCCCACGCCAACTTTACAGTTATACCTGAAAATCTTGATTTGTAGCACATGCAAAAATTCCGCTGTGGATAATGATACTGAGAAAAACTTGGCCTTAAAAATATAAGCACTAGTGCCACAGATTTTTACACACAAATTGTTGTGATTTCTTCGTGAATACTTAATTTAAAAATATGTATGCCTATCTTTTAATGATTGTTCTTTTCTTTGTTCACAGGTAAGAAGAAAATTGTGACATAACTGCTCCGAGCTGGAATTTCATAATGTGTTCACTCAATTTATAGACATAGAAGAAGACATGGTAAGTGTGGAGAAAGTAAAAATGATCAATCATTCTTATTTTAAATGTCTGCGATTTTACATCATTATTGCTGATGAATGTATAGGACACCTCCGACATGATACGTTTACATCAGAGTCCTGCATCGGACGTTTTCGCTCGAGCGCCAAGTAGTTCATAGCATAATCCGATAGATAGCGCACATGCATGATGGGTAAAATTGTCACGAGCGATAAATCCTCGAACTGTATAAGCCGAGCGTTAGACATCCGTTCTTGTTACAGTAATGAACTGTGTAGTAACATCATAGATGTTTATCATTTCAAAACTTTGCAGTGTTTAACTAACCCCTCCGTAGTACAACTACAAACTTGCTTTAAAATGTAATATACATATTGTAGGTAAATGTTTTTTCTTTTTTTTTTTTTTTTTTTTTCCACACAGGAGTGATTTTGTTTTTGCTACATCTGAAAGATATTATTGGATGTAAATGTAATTATTATAAATGAAGAACACAATCACGATAATGCAAGAACTTTATCAAGTTTTAGTAATAATAATAATAATAATAATAATAATAATAATAATAATAATAATAATAATCTCTAATTAAGTGTATCAATCTTTGCGTCTGTAACAGTTGTGCAGCATGATTATTCGTTTTATTATATTTTCTGTGACGTTATTTCTGTTTGTAAAACGTTTCTACATTGTCGCAGTATATAGGCGGAACACTATGTATGGACCTATCATATTATATATGTGGTAAATCAAATATTGAATAATTATTAATTAGCAATAGTAACTGTATATCGAAGTTTGTCATACTATTTTATTTATAACTTCATGTTCCTGTTTTGGTACGTTCCATTGACTGTTCCATTAAACGTTTGTCATAAACGCAGAAAATAAAGCCTTATTTTTACCGTGTGAGCAAAACATGTGTATCTTATCTGTCGCCTTCCATACAAGATAAGACATGTCGGTGAGATGATCTTGTACTGTGCTTCTATTTATTACGAGCGTATCACGACCGATCGTATCTCACTCGAGGGTGCGACACTCGACCGAGTTCAAGCGAGCGATTTAACTCCAATGCAGCACTCTGATGTACATTGATATCAGTTATAGTCAGATACAAATTTCTGTTGAACTATGTTGGGTGCTTCAGGTTAGTTTGCATTGGATTAGGAAGATCTACGAGAAAAATAATTCTGTTGATATAGTTATGCAACATTTGTAGTAATGAATTTCCCCTACTCCACGAAGTTGAGACACAATTTTTCTTGTGTTGTTAGGTAGTAATTTGTCTGTTTAATCAGCTTTAGGCAAATAATTATTGACCTGGGAGTACTAAATTCGATATAAGGAAGGCTCAAGGCCAAACACTTCCTTGCAAGGGTGGAAGTTGATGATTAAGGACAGTACTTTATCCCAAGAAGCTGCAAGATTAAGTATTGCTGGGACAACGAAAATAAGGAGGACGACAGAACAAGTAGAATACTTGTAAAATAAGAAAAATGTGGAGAACAAGGAAAGGCAGAATAAGAAGGAAGACAATGAGATAACAAAGAAAATATGGGGAAGACACGAAAACAAGAGGACGACGTGAAGAACAAGTGGAATACTTGTAAAATAAGAGGAAAATGTGGAGAACAAGGGAAAGGCATTCGGGACAAGCGGAAAACGAGGAGAAAAAGGGGGGAAAATGGAGAACAAAGGAAAGAGTTATAGAACAAGTGGAATACGTGGAGAACAAGAGAAAGAATTCGGTACAAGCGAAAGACGAGGAGAAAAAGGGGGGAAATGGAGAACAAAGGAAAGAGTTATAGAACAAGTGGAAGGCGTGGAGAACAAGAGAAAGAATTCGGTACAAGCGAAAGACGAGGAGAAAAAGGGGGGAAATGGAGAACAAGGGGAAGAGTTATAGAACAAGTGGAAGGCGTGGAGAACAAGAGAAAGAATTCGGTACAAGCGAAAGACGAGGAGAAAAAGGGGGGAAATGGAGAACAAGGGGAAGAGTTATAGATCAAGTGGAAGACGTGGAGAACAAGAGAAAGAATTCGGTACAAGCGAAAGACGAGGAGAAAAAGGGGGGAAATGGAGAACAAAGGAAAGAGTTATAGAACAAGTGGAAAACGTGGAGAGCAAGAGAAAGAATTCGGTACAAGCGAAAGACGAGGAGAAAAAGGGGCGGAAATGGAGAACAAGGGGAAGAGTTATAGAATAAGTGGAAGACGTGGAGAACAATAGAAAGACGTGAAGAACAAAGGGGAGATGTGGAGAACAAGGAGAATAGAAGAAATACAAGGAGAACACGTATAATAAAAGAAGAAAAAGAGATAACAAGCACTTAACAAGAAAATTTAAAGGAATGTGAGACCATGAGAATGTAAGGAGAACAAGGGAATATATGAGAATAAGGCAAAGACCAGAACAGGAGGATGGCATGGAGAAGAAGGGGAATGCAAGGAGGAGAACAGCGAGAACAAGGAAAATACAAGAAGAACAAGAGAAATGTAAAGGGAACAAGGAGATAGCAAGAGCAAGGCGAGAGCACAAGGAGAACAATGGGACGATAAGGAGAACAAGGAAAATACAAAGAGGACAGGACGAATACAAGAAGAGTACGAATACGTTGATGAGGGGAAATTTCAATTTTGTATTATGGTCAACTGTCAAGTTACAGCCCGATACCTTACTTACTTACTTACTTACTTACTTACTTACTTACTTACTTACTGGCTATTAAGGAACCCGGAGGTTCATTGCCGCCCTCACATAAGCCTGCCATTGGTCCCTATCCTGAGCAAGATTAATCCACTCTCTATCATCATATCCCACCTCCCTCAAATCCATTTTAATATTATCTTCCCATCTACGTCTCGGCCTCCCTAAAGGTCTTTTTCCCTCCGGCCTCCCAAATAACACTCTATATGCATTTCTGGATTCACCCATACGTGCTACATGCCCTGCCCATCTCAAACGTCTGGATTTAATGTTCCTAATTATGTCAGGTGAAGAACACAATGCGTGCAGTTCTATATTGTGTAACTTTCTCCATTTTCCTGTAACTTCATCCCTCTTAGCCCCAAATATTTTCCTAAGAACCTTATTCTCATACACCCTTAATCTCTGTTCCTCTCTCAAAGTGACAGTCCAAGTTTCACAACCATAAAGAGCAACCGGTAATATAACTGTTTTATAAATTCTAACTTTCAGAATTTTTGACAGCAGACTGGATGATAAAAGCTTCTCAACCGAATAATAACAGGCATTTCCCATATTTATTCTGTGTTTAATTTCCTCCCGAGTATCATTTATATTTGTTACTGTTGCTCCCAGATATTTGAACTTCTCCACCTCTTCAAAAGATAAATCTCCAATTTTTATATTTACATTTCGTACAATATTCTGATCACGAGACATAATCATATACTTTGTCTTTTCGGGATTTACTTCCAAACCTATCTCTTTACTTGCTTCCAGTAAAATCCCCCTGTTTTCCCTAATCGTTTGTGGATTTTCTCCTAACATATTCACGTCATCCTCATAGACAAGCAGCTGATGTAACCCGTTCAATTCCAAACCCTCTGTGTTATCCTGGACTTTCCTAATGTCATACTCTAGAGCGAAGTTAAAAAGTAAAGGTGATAGTGCATCTCCTTACAGCCCGATACCTAGCGAGGATAAATAGGATATAGCTCGTATCCCGCGCAACGTATGTATTGTCCACCACGACCTGGCTAAGGATCGAACCCGGGCCCCCCGTATAGAATAGCTGATAACATCACGACACGGAGCTCTGTACCCTCATACAGTTGGCTCGTTCCTTCTGGTCATTGCTTCGTGATTGTAGATCCACACCTGCTTCCTGCGGGCCAGATCTCAGCCTGTTGTTTATCATCGGGTGAATAACTTTCACAAAATAATTTCATTTCGCTCACCAGGGTATTCAATTTGTAATCCCAATTGGCTTTTAGTCATATGGAGGGCTAATGATATAAAACAAATACACTCAGCTACCCGGTCCTCTGGGACACCCGGTCTGAATTATGAGCCACTTAGGTCGTTATTGCTCCGATTAACGGAGCAGACTTTATTGTCAGATAAAAATTGATGAGGAATTCAACAGTCCGCACTACGACCTGCGAATGAAATGTAATAATGGAGATAATAAAAACAAAAAGTGTTTCTAACGCCCTTCTTGCATTTTTGAATGTTCCCCTGGCATGACTAAGTGATCACTTGATCTGCAGTGACCTGGCAAAGGCACACAAGTATTGTACGAGCAATATGGCGGAGGCGTTCCCGCACCTGATGCCATTTTACGCCTTCTCTAACTTTTTATTATTTTTTTTTCCTTAACGTCCTATCTTTCTTGCAAATACTGCCTATCCCCCACCCCCAAACATTTCTGAGGAGAAGTAAAATTGGATGAATGTGTGCGAGGTTGACTTCTGTTCCATATTGCGTAACGCCCTCGTGTTTATATTTATAGCCTTCGTTATCTTTATTCGCGGCCAGTGTTTGAGAGCTACGCAATACATCATACGAGGCGCATCCAGAAAGTAAGTTTCCCCGATTTTTTCCCCTTGAAAGTAAACTTAATTAGCCGTGTGAATTGCACATGCGTAACAGATCTATGACGTATCAATCATATGCCAGCCGGACAGGTCCCGCCTGGTGCCAGTAGCGTGGCAGCAGTGGTCCGAAATGGAAGCTCTTATTCCTTCTCCGCCGCCTGCGAGTTCGGTCGCTTTAATGCACAAAGCATTGCGCCAATTGAAATTCATCGGCAGCTCTGTCAGGTCAACGGGCCGAACATCATGAGTAAGCAGATGGTGCGTCGCTGGTGTAGGCAGTTTTCCGAATGTCGTCAAAGTGTCCATGATGAAGAGCGCAGTGGGCGACCGTCCCTCATCAATGATGATCGTGTTGAGCTGGTGCGGCAGTGCATCATGGAGAACCGTCGCTTCATGATTACGGAGCTGAGCAGCCATTTTCCGCAGATATCGCGATCCTTGTTGCATGATATTGTCACTAAGCACCTGCTGTTCAAAAAAGTGTGCCAGGTGGGTGCCGAAAAACCTGACACCCGAACACAAAATGCAACGTTTAGGAGCAGCACTGACATTTCTGCAACAGTATCACGATAACGGCGACGAGTTCCTCCCTCGACAGGATCGTCACGGGCGATGAGACTTGGATTTTGCACTTCACCCCGGAAACCAAGCAGCAGTCAATGCATTGGCGGCATAGTGGATCTCCGGTCAGGACGAAATTCAAACAGACGCTGTCGGTACGGAAAGTGATGTGCACGGTGTTCTGGGACAGGAAGGGCATTCTGCTCATTGACTTCCTTCCAAGAGGTGAAACAGTGAACGCTGACCGTTACTGTGAAACACTGCGAAAATTGCGACGTGCCATTCAAAACAAGAGACGTGGAATGCTTACTGCAGGTGTTGTGCTCCTCCATGACAATGCTCGTCCACATACGGCTCGGCGCACAGCAGCTGTTTTGACGGAATTTGGCTGGGAGTTGTTTTATCACCCACCCTACAGTCCTGATCTTGCTCCCAGCGATTTTCACGTTTTCTTGCACCTCAATAAATTCCTATCCTCCGCTGAGCGTTTTGGCAACGACGAAGAGCTGAAGACGTCTGTCACACGCTGGTTCCATTCACAGGCGGCAGAGTTCTACGACAGAGGGATACAAAAGTTGATCCCACGATACGACAAGTGTCTCAATTCTGATGGTGGCTATGTTGTATTGTATTGTATTGTATTTATTAACATTCCATGGTATTCATACATGCTTACAGCTAGAATATGGAACAAGTCAAAAAACTTAATACTATTATAAAACCTTAATTTATAGTCACAGTCTAGATGAAATATATACAGATGAGATTTACAATATAGTCTACCAGTACAACACATAGTTTTAGTATCAATTTCATGAAGTGTTATTGAATATCATGAATTCACTTACAGAATAGAAGGCGTGAGAAATTAGGTACTTCTTTAATTTGGCCCTAAATAATTTTATGTTTTGAGTTTCATTTTTATATCGATAGGGAGGCTATTAAAAATTTTTACTGCCATATAACGCACTCCTTTTTGATAGCACGATAGACTTGCCAATGGAGTATGAAAGTTTTGTTTTTTTTTGACGTGTATTTATGCTATGAACTGTTGAATTAGTTACAAAGTTTTCACGATTACATACGAGGAAGACTATTGATGAAAAGATATACTGACAAGCCATGGGCATTATTTGTAGTTTTTTGAAAATAGTCCTACACGATTCCCTAGATTTGGCACCTACTATTATTCTAATTACTATTTTTTTTTGTAATAGAAATATATTGTTACTATCTGTGGAATTTCCTCAGAATATTATTCCAAAACTCATTACCGAGTGGAAGTATGCAAAGTATATTGGTTTTAAGGTATTGATATTTACTATCTTTTGCATAGATCTAATAGCAAAACAAGCTGAATTTAGTTTGGGGTAATTTCTTTAATATGATTTTTCCAATTTAACACATTGTCGATTTTTAAGCCAAGAAATTTGGTTGTTGTTGAAAAATAGCTGAAACATTGCTGTACCTGTTGCCAATAAATGTTTTCGTGAAAGTGTGTGTTCTTTTAAAAAAAAATAGGGAAACTTACTTTCT
The DNA here is from genome assembly GCA_025594305.2 of Periplaneta americana. Taxonomy (NCBI): domain Eukaryota; kingdom Metazoa; phylum Arthropoda; class Insecta; order Blattodea; family Blattidae; genus Periplaneta; species Periplaneta americana. Next base: position 199,395,966 of record JAJSOF020000003.1, on the reverse strand, counting down.
GGATGCGCCTCGTAGATGGGCATCGTGCCTCACTTGAGGAATAATGCCTCACTGACCTTCACAGAGCTTATCGCTCTGAGTGACATCTTCACAGTCCCCGTTCCTCCCTCACGCAGCTCCTAGGCGTGGGCAGGTTCTATATCAGTTTCATAAGCAATATCAGTGATGGCATAATGGCATTATCAAAGCAGTGTGTACGCGTTAGAAAACGATTATTTCATGAGAAATGGGAGGAAGAGTTTTTTTGCTGTTTAGAAGGGGAGAACATACGATGTATGTTATGCTCGAAAATCCTATTAGGCATTAATAAATTTAATATACAACGACATTACTGCTTATGTCATAAAGAACATGCTGAATTAGAAGGTAAGACAAATTAAATGTTATTTTTCTTACTATTCCGAAGAAAATTTATGATCTTAACATTTGCATAGTATACTAAATACGACATTATACCTTAAACACGCTGCATTAAAAGGTACGAGGAATTAAATGTTGTTTGTACGTATTATTTTCAAAAGAAATTTACATAAAAGAATATCAAATGTGCGTAGAAAACGAAATATGATTTTCTGAAATTATTTTAGGTCGAGAACGTGCAAATCTATTAAGTAATCTTGATAAACGCCAGAATATTCAATATTCATGATTTGGACAGACTATATAGATGGACTATCGATAATTTTCTTCTGTTAAATCTTAATAAATGTTGCTTTATGACATATTCTGAAAATAAGACAGTTCCTCAAAATTCGTATGAAATTAATGGTGTGAAGTTACCTAGAGTAGAATCATTTAAGGATTTGGGTATTTACTTTACACACAACTTATGTTTTAAAATGCACTTAAATCACGTAGTAATTGATGGGTATAGAAAATTAGGATTTATAATGAGAAATACAAAAGAATTAAAAAATATAAATACTATTGATACTCTCTATAAAACTATGGTTAGAAGTAAGCTAGAGTATGCGTCTGTAATATGGGCACCTCAGTTCCAGTCCCATCAGATGCAAATAGAAAGGATACAGAAAATATTTTTACGTTATTTATATTTTAAAAAACATCACGTATCATCTTATGACAAGCAAATTTCATATAATCAGTTACATTTTGAAGTTAATTATAAAACTTTAAAATCTCGACGATTAATGAATAGCCAAATTTTACTCTATAAGACTGTTAACGGTATATTGAATAACTGTGATTTTCTTAAATTCCTTCAGTTCAATGTAAAAAGAACAGAATTACGTCATAGGCAACCTTTTGTTATTCCCAATCCTAGAACTGTTTTCTTCAAGAACTCTCCATTGTTTGTTATGTGTAATACTTACAACTCTCTGTCTTTAAACTGTGATTCTCAATTGGATTTCAGTTTAACAGTTGAGAAATTTCATACAATATTAAAAAGCATTGTATTTCCTTAGATATTTAAATTATGAAGAAGTGTATTATAATGTTTTTACTGAAGTTTTTAAATAATTTTGCATCATTATATTGACATTTGGCACTATATTAACTGTAATATTATATTCTAGCATCTATTACCATTATGTATTTTCTTACTTTCGTTTGAGTTGTTTGTTTTGTTGTTTTTTTCTCTTATTATGTATTTTGTGTATGTATCTATGTAAGCCACCTGTAATTGGAAGCCTGCTTCTGTTGGTGGTGGATTTAAAATAAAATAAATAAAAATAAAATAAACGTAGACAACGTGATGGAATATTATTGGCTAGTTACGCAATTTCTCGCCTGTGATTTAAATCAATTCAGCGTCGGAGAAACAGTGAAGAGGTTTATGATTAAAGCTGCCGAATTAATTTGCCAAATTGAATAAAAGTTTTCGAGTCTCTCACGTTAACCAAGCGCTTTCCTAATAATCCGCCACTGACCGCCTTAGCGATTACGATAAAGTGACGCAGGTCACAGCAGTTTATATTTCCCATCCTACTCTGCAGTCTCCTCTCCTAGTAAACAAACTATTTCAAATCGAGTGCCTCACGTAACCGAAAATTGTGCCCATGTATGTAGTACATATTTTATGTTTTTATTTTCAGTGCAGTTAAGTAAATACATACATTATACGCATTTAATATGCATACAAACAATCATTGTTATTATTTATTTAACAACAAATATGCAATAATAATGTACATTTTATTTAATATTAATGATAACAATTGTAGAGATATTGATCAATGTGGCATTTTAGTCGTAATGGAAAAAAAAATACATGCTTTATATAAATGATAATGAAAATACTATGGCAACCCAAATTAACTGGCCACGGTGCAAACATACATTTTCATTACCGGTAATGCTTTTGTTATGTTGGTAAAATGTAAACAAGCTGTCATATAATACTCTAGCATGTATTTTGAATCACGGTGCTTGTCATAGATCGGGTGCTGAGAATTAACGCATTTCATAAAGTCATCAACTTACACAAATGAGGAGCTCAAAAGTGAAGGGGTATAACTGCATTTACGTTTCTTCTGAGAAAATGTGATTAAGGGTCGAATTCATAGTCGTCACTTATAAAATGAGGAAACACTTAAGTAATGAGCATTTCCTTCGCACTTATTTCAGATCGTATTGCAGAGACGCTACTCATTCATATGCCCTGAGCATTCCCTTGACATCGAAAGAAATATGGCAACATGGCTAGACGTGAGCGCTTTCCTACATTCAATTGTTTTTCAGCGCCTTCAAATTGTTAAATCGGCATTATTGTCATACACAAATACAGAAGTAAATATTATAGAGCTAAAAATTATACAAGATGTCCAGAAAGCATTTTACAGAAAAGAAAGAAATGAGCTAAGATAACTAGTTATGAAATATGGAGATATCGTCGAAAGTAAAAAAAAAAAAAAATGATAATTGTTCTCTCCAAAAGAAGAAATTGACATGGAACAAAATTGCAGTTGAGTTTAATGCAAACTCTGCAAATATTCATGTAAGTAAATCATTTAAATTTATTTTTCAGTTATTTTTATGGTAAACAAAGTGGAACGATATAATTACGCAAATTTTAACAGCTTATTCCTTGGGTGGAATACAAACAAAAATGCAAATAACACTTTGTTGGGACGTGAATACTTTTCGAAAAAAATGCCACTCAAATCTACCTGAAATGCTGCTGTATCATAAAATCTCAAAGCAACCAGTACTTTCAGCAGTGGCGAAATCGGTAAGCCTGATGGTTGTATTGTGAATTGAAATGAGAGACACCAGAATATCCACAACAGTGTTCTTGTCGAAACGGTACCTCCTCTTAAATTGTTGATCATTGTACATCTCTAAAGGGTTTTCCATATCTCTGATATATCTTTTGCTTGCCAAAACTCATTTTTATTTTAATTACAGAACTCAATAAATTAAATTAAATCATAATCATCATCTATTGTATACCGAATCAGCTGATTACAATGCATATGAGGAAAAACCTGAGTAAGCTGACAAGCTACCTTATTTGAATACTTCAGTGGGATTTATGAATTGGAAATGGTTATAAGTAACTGCTTTAGTGTTTCCTTAAGATAAGTGTTGACTATGAATTCGGCCCTAAAGCTGTGTAAAATATTCATGACTCTTTTGAATAAAAAGCAATTTATTGAACAATCTTTTTGAAACTTTACTGATAAATTGGTGGACCAAACCAAGTGTTCTGTGGGGAAAATTAAAAAAAAAAAAAAACATATTTGGGGGTAGCACAAAAAATTATTTTATAAAATAAATTTACATTTTTTTTTTCAAAAAGTTCTAACTTCTTAATGAATTATTTTAAACTGATTTTCTTTGATTCAGTACATTCCTAAATAAGTGTTGAGTGTTTGGAATCTCATAAATTTATGTAATACGCATTTTAAAATTTGAATTTTCTTGTTATTCTTTTAGCGAAGGTGAATTTTCTTTTCAACATTTCTTATTTATTTCACAAAATTTTTGATTATGCAGTTTTCTAATTTTTTTTTTAATTTTGTATATGACACAGTCATTTAAGATGTTCTTTGATGTGTGTTATTAATTTTGTAAATTAAATAAATGCATAAAAACCAATAAATGAGTAAATGAGAAACAAACTTTGAATAGATGAAGAACATGACTGTTAGAAAAATGTTAGCATTAAACAAATATTTGTAAAGTAGAAATAACAAGGCATCAGAAAATACCAAATTGAAACTCAAAAAAATCTGAGAAAAATTAGAGAACATAATAAAGTTAAGCTTATTTTTTGTAATAAGTTATTTTACGACGCTTTATCAACTGCTAAGGTTATCTGACGTGTGAATGAGATGAAGGTAATAATACCAGCGAAATGAGTCCAGGGTACAGCGCCGAACGTTACACGGCATTTGCCCTTGATGGGTTGAGGGAAAACCACGGAAAAACCTCAACCAGGTAATTTGTCCATATCAGGATTTGAAACCGGGCCCGCTCGTTTCACAATCAGACACCCTAACCGTTACTCCACAGCGGTGGACTAAACTTCGGCTAATTAAAATGACCCCATTCCAAGCACTAGGGGTTACGCGGACCACAAGTTCGAAACCACTGTAGTACGCAATTAAAAATTGTTAATTTAACAAGTTTTACAGTTTCATTATAGTTAATGTAAGTGTTAAGAAGTGTTATGCTTCAATAACGAAGAAATTAATTGTGTAAGAAATCCGTGGATTAAGTACTACCACAATAGTAATATGCGTTACAAGAGCGGTATGTTGAAGTTTTCATGTTCGAGGAAAAGTTTGAAAAAGCGAAACGTAGTTGAGCATTTTTAATTTCCGAGAATTTAAAGAAAACATACCGCTCGTGTATCGTACATTATTTTGTGCGAAGATCGTTTATTACATACCTGAAAGAGGAATTTCTAATTAGTTGCAATGAAATCTCCATCTTGGTTTCTATTCAATGACGGCAAATTTGCAGAACAAAAATACCTATCTTCAACATTGTTCCTTTAAAATGTTTTCTGTGTTTACTATACTCCGGCAGGCCGTGATATACGTGTCTTCCCCCCCCCCCCGGTCTATAAATGCGAACTTAAGACAAACGGTAAGGTTATGTAATGATTTATTTTTCATTTTAATATTTTAGCAGTCTTACTAATAAACCGTGTATAGTTTTTATACGAGACTTATGCAGAGTTGAGACAGAAAACGTTACTAATGAACCGTGAATAAGCTATGGACGTATGAACAGGCTGTAACTATACAATGGGAATTGCTTTGCAGTAGTTATATACACGAAACCCTTGTTTAAACGTTGTATATAGGGAAAAAATGGCCGCCCCTTTAACAGCTGTTCGTATCAACGAGCACAGAATGTGTGCTCGTTGGTTCGTATCGACTGTCATTTTATGATAATAATAATAATAATAATGATTTATTTAACCTGGCAGAGTTAAGGCCATACGGCCTTCTCTAACACTCAACCAGGAGTAAAAACTGCGTTATAGAAACACTACAAATTTACAAAGTACACACAAAACTGAATAAAATAATAATAATAATAAAATGTAAACAACAAGTAAGAAGAAATCAGACATAATATATAACATACAGAAAGAAAGAAAAAAGCATAATAAAATGTGAACAGCAGGTCAAAAATAAATGAGGCCTACAAAGTATAAAAAAATAAGATGATGGTTACCTTGTAATCACAGAAGAACAAACCAAAGATCATAGAATTATTAGAATAATATTGCTGTAGCTTGTACTCTTTGACCAAAATGTAGTGTGGTAATCGATTAGAGCCAGTTGTACTATCGATATTTAACACGCCACACTAGAGCGCTCTACCGGATACAGTAGAGAACCTCAGATATTCTATTACCTTTCGTAAAGAAGTAATGACGAAACTATGACGTAGCTGTGTAACAGTTATACTGTTATACACGACGTATGTAGTGATTATTAGTAAGGAATTTACACACGACTTATAAACGAGCTACTCATTGTATAAGTATAAGACAGTTAAACGTCTGTATATAGAGTTTTTATTAGTAAGGCCGTAACAATATTATTTATATAACATTTTGCAGTAATAACATCGGCATCTGGAATCTTGTTGATTTTTTCACGGCTTCCTTAATTTTACTTGCATCACGAATGCAGTAACTTTAGTGAAGTTGTAGAGTTTACTTAATTTTTGCAAATATTTAAAAACAATAATTAACAATGCAATTTAGGTGAAATTGCAGTGGTAAGTTTCCAGTTTATAATTATTAATATATTGAACGTCTCTAAAAATAAAATGTTAAAAGCCTAAATCAGTAAAATCAATATGTCACTTAAGCGGTAAGTAGAGGGGAATTGTGTTAGGTTGGGAATACTGAATGTGGAATTTGAGACTTTCCGGGGATTGATTTTGGGCGGAAACCAAGCAAATACGCACGATCTCGCACAAAATAAATAAACATACCGCATTCGTATTAATTTTGAAATTATTTAGATTCTTTATAGGATTCAGGATCATTTCATAAGTCGTAAGTGACCACATCCGGGCCTTTCTTATAATGACGTGTTCGTGCAGTATATCGCTGCATTCCTTGCAGTTTCTCTATAACGTTAATGCTAAAAGAAACTACAGCATCATTTAAAAACACACAAAATGAGTTTGATATCCCAGAAGCGTTTAATAAAGCAAAAAATAAATTGTGCTCATAATATTCACTTTCCATCCCATTACAAATGCTCCGGGAAATACGATTCCAGCAACTCAAAAATTAAATTAAATATATGTGTAAAAGGTTACCGGGTCATACCGTATAACCAGCTGCAAGTCGCTTTTTTTTTCTCCTTTTTCTTTCCTGCATTTTTCTTAATTTCTTTTACATTTCTTTGAAAATACATCTCTAAAATAGGTAACATTTTTTTTTTCCATCAAACTAATTTTCTTTACATCTCAATGTCTCCTTTCGAATTGTTTTATTTTTTATTTCCTCCAGTTTCTTATTAAGATTCCAACTTCCATACAAGACTCAGTAAATACAGGGTGTTTGAAAACTTTTGGATCAAAATAATTTCGGTGATAAATGAGTCTAAATTGAGTAGGCCTATTTTGAAATTGAGAACCCCAGGTCTCCTTTTTCCTTTCCTATCTGTCCGTTTATTTGTTTTCCATTTCTTTGAAAATACATCTCTAAACTATGTAATGTTTCTTCATCAAACTAATTTTCTTCACATCTCAATGTCTCCTTACGAATTGTTTTATTTTTATTTCCTCCAGTTTCTTATTAACATTCCAACTTCCATACAAGACTCAGTAAATACAGGGTGTTTGAAAACTTTTGGATCAAAATAATTCCGGTGATAAATGATTATAAACTGAGTAGGCCTATTTTGAAATTGAGAACCCCAGGTCTCCTTTTTCCTTTCCTATCTGTCTATTTGTTTTCCATTTCTTTGAAAATACATCTCTCAACTATATAACGTTTCTTCATCAAACTAATTTTCTTCATAACTTAATGTCTTCTTTCGAATTGTTTATTTCGCCTTTCCTCCGTACCTATGACCATAAAACACTCAGTAAATACAGGGTGTCTCAAAGCTTTTGGATCAAAATAATTCAGACGCTAAAGCAGTCTGAACTGAGTATTTTGAGATTGAGGACCACAGGTCGGAAGTGCCTATTTTAGGCGCCACTAGATGTTGAACGATAAATGCGTTTGAGGAACGTTTGTAAGCTGCTTTCATAACAAACTGCCTACATCGTGGAAGTTTGGTGGCGCTAGCTTACAAAAAATAACACAATCGCCACAAGTAACGTGACCATTCAAACGGCGTGGCAGAAGACAAGTTCCTGTTACATGATTCTGTGCAATTTCAGCATTTCATGGACAGTTGAGCCTTTAAATGATCCACGTTGCCTGCTGTTTATTGTGTTATTGTTTTACACGCTAGAGGCACTAATCGTCGACTCGATAGGCAATTATTTGTTACAACAACGTTTCTCAGGCGTATTTCTCGTCCAAGATCTTGTGCCTGAATTAGATATTTCCGACAATTGCTTCCCTGTTTAAAGTACTCAGTTTAGACTTCTCTATATGTTTATTATTTTGACCAAAAAGTTTTCAGACACACGGTATTATCATTTTAAATTAGCAAGGATTATGGATGTTTCTTCTTTTATTGTAAATCGTAATAAGAATCCAATCTGATATTTGAGGAGTCAGAAGCAAAAGGGTACAAGTGACATTTCAAAAAAAAAAAAAAAAAAAAGAGTGCATCCAGAGTAAGCTAAGGATAAACATTTTTAGTGGTAATGGGATATATCTTTTAACTAGGTCACATATTAAAATTTAAAATTAAATCTTCACGGAATTTACTGACACTAAAGGTATTCATGATACTTTAAATGACTGTTTTAGTCAACATTTTGGGTTACTTACTTACTTACTTATTTACAAATGGTTTTTAAGGAACCCGCAGGTTCATTGCCGCCCTCACATAAGCCCGCCATTGATCCCTATCCTATGCAAGATTAATCCAGTCTCTATCATCATATCCCACTTCCCTCAAATCCATTTTAATATTATCTTCCCATCTACGTCTCGGCCTTCCCAAAGGTCTTTTCCCCTCCAGTCTCCCAACTAACACACTATATGCATTTTTTGATTCGTCGACACGCGCTACATGCCCTGCCCATCTCAAACGTCTGGATTTAATGTTCCTAATTATGTCAGGTGAAGAATAAAATGTGTGCAGTTCTGTGTTGTGTAACTTTCTCCACTCTCCTGTAACTTCATCCCTCTTAGCCCCAAATATTTTCCTAAGCACCTTATTCTCAAACACCCTTAATCTCTGTTCCTCTCTCAAAGTGAGAGTCCAAGTTTCACAACCATACAGAACAACCGGTAATATAATTGTTTTATAAATTCTAACTTTCAGATTTTTTGACAGCAGACTAGATGACAAAAGCTTCTCAAACGAATAATAACAGGCATTTCCCATATTTATTCTGCGTTTAATTTCTTGTCACTGTTGCTCCAAGATATTTCAATTTTTCCACCTCTTCGAAGGAAAAATAATATCAGTATTACTAATTAATTATTAATTCAGAAACTTAGGTAATCCCATCTTATCAGTTTACTTTACTGTAAACCGAAATTATTGCTGCCAACATAACTGTTAGAAAATAACTGCCAGTTGTAGTGTTTGTCAGTACCGAAAATTCGAAACGAAGTTGGTAAAATAAAATTCAACCTGACATCTAGAAAATCACTTTAATTCACTAGTACACGTAGTAATAGGATGTATGTATCCAATTTTATGTTATGTTATGTTATGTTATGTTATGTTATGTTATGTTATGTTATGTTATGTTATGTTATGTTATGTTATGTTATGTTATGTTATGTTATGTTATGTTATGTTATGTATTTATTCACACTGCAAATGGGTAAATGCCCAGTGGCAGTGGTAACTAATTACACTCAGTAATGACAATTAATAATAATAATAATAATAATAATAATAATAATAATAATAATAATAATAAAAATATTTATAATAAATAATATTAGTATAATAAAATTAACAAGGAGCATCCTAGATTAAATGAAGCACGATCACTTAAAATAACATTTAAAGTAAATCTAATTTGTATCTTAACCCTAAGTTCGAACTAAAACCCACGAGTATGATATGTCCATACATTCACAAGTTCTTTCAACACTACACTCATTTCGCTGTCAATTCACTCACTGCACTGGAACTACGACACATTTCACTGACACTATCCTGATTTCACTAACACTTCAAAAACATTTCACTGTTCAAATACTTTGCACTGTCAATAGAAACTATAAAACTTCACTGACACAACACACTTCACTGACAAAACACACTTCTTCACTGATATAACACTTCAAATAACAAAACATCAATTACACCCTTTAAATAGTGTGTATAATATACTACCGTCTATTAGTGAAGTCCTTAAGCCTATTTTTAAATACATTTTTGGTTATAGGTATAAAATTTTCAAGAGTTTCAAGTAAATCGCAGCATAAGTGTAAAATACGAGTATATTTGGGATCTACCAGATGCAGATTTAGTATTGTTTCAATATTTTTACTTTTTTGCTTTTCGGTTTAGTGTGTAAAATTTTCAAACATGTTTCTATATTCTTGCAGTTATGTTGGAGTTGGTGCTATGATTCGCTTAGGTAGATATATTGTGTGATTTAGTTATGACTTTATTGTGTTTTTGAAAAAATCTACCAGTTTGTACATTGTAAAAGTCGTTGCAACAAACACAGTTAATCATAAAGACAGAAACAGCAATACAAAATACACAAAATCAATATCAGGAATATATAAAACCAGGCAACAAACATTAAGAAAATAAATAAACTCACAATAAACATACAAGAAATCAAAACATTGAAACCTTAAAAACCAAACAAGAACGTAACCTGACATTCAATAAACAGCTAAAGAAAACTGTACAGTAATTATGAATAAACAAGACATGCGTAATAAAATTGAAACAGTACACAATCAGACGTAATCAGATACGCAAAATAAATCTCATGTTATTGTTTCTGAAAAATTAATTACAGACTCCTTTCCATATTACGCGTACAATCTGGCAAACGTTCCATGAAGCAGTAAAATCTCTCTTCACTTACGCCTACATTTTTCCCACCGTAATTTCAACACAAAGCAAAGCAGCAGACATGAAAATGAACATGCTAAAAACGCAGGTAACTTCAAACGGACCAACAATCCCAGTATCAGTGGATGAACAACCACTTCAATACGTGGATGAATACACTTATCTGGGACAACTAATCTCTTTCAAGGACAGAACAGAAAAGGGAATAAATAGAAGGATCTCCCTGTCCTGGAAGGCATTTTGGGGCCTTAAATTCAATCTGCTTGACAAAACCTTAAACAGGAAAATTAAAATACATGCACTGGAGACCTGCGTTTATCCTGTACTACTTGATGGGTGCCAAACAGGGAAATACAGAACCAAACTACAAACGTGTCAAAGGAAAATGATGCGCAAAATTATGGGCGTATCACTGAAGGAGAAAATCCTAAATGTGACACTGAACCAACTGGCAGATACACAGGACATCACACATGCAGCCATTACATCTTGCTTAAAAAAGTCCCTTGTCTTGCTTAAAAAAGTCCCTTGTGCAGACACTTGCATTTCCCTATTTTGACTATGCGGACATTTTACTGACTGACCTCTCCAGCGACAACAAAATGAAACTTCAACGTGCTCATAATTTGTGTGTACGTTTTGTAAGCAATGTTCGTAAATATGATCATATTACCCCATCCCTGGAAGCAATAGGTTGGCTTAAACTAGATAAGAAAAGAAATTTACATTCACTTCTCTTTCTCTTCGAAATCTTGAACTCTTCTATTCCTTCGTACCTGTCGTCTCGCTTCACTTACCTTTCTTCCCACCATAATCTGAACACACGCTCTCGTCATGAAACAATACTAACAATACCATCCCATCGCACCTCCTCATACTCATCTTCTTTCACAATAGCCCTGCCAAGACTCTGAATTCGCTACCTGCTAGCATCAGGGACTGTCGAAATAAAATTGAATTCAAACGAAAACTTACTAGGCTCTTGGTCAGTAATTGATTACTTGTAAATAGTTTCTTTAATCTATCACAAAATATTTCAATATTCAGTAATTTCATCACTATACAATTTTGTTATTCTAGATTTAATTTGTAATTCAGTAAATATAAAATATTCTTTGTTTCTCTATGATAAATTATCTAGCTTTAATTATTCAGGTAATCTTTTCGTACTTTGATTTTATTGTAATTGTAAATTTAATACTAATTGTAATATTATTTGTAATTGTAATTGTAAATTTAATACTAACTTAATTGTAATTTTATTGTTGATATTGTAGTTGGAATCTCCTGGTAGAGGGGCAGAGAAGGCCTGACGGCCTTATCTCTACCAGGTTAAATAAATAAATACTACTAATACTACTACATCCAAATGGAAATGGGGTGGACACGTGATCAGGCTACCATGGGACAGATGGACATACCGAGCTACCATGTGGGACCCCCGCATAGGAAAGAGACTTCAGGGCAGACCTCGGCGCAGATGGGCAGACTTCTTCAGAGAACAGGCAGATCAACAATAGTCCAGAGAGGCAAGAGATAGAAGAGGGACCTTTGTGCGTAGACAGGAAGTTGTGAAAGGCAGTGAGAGAACCATTGTTAAAGAAATTCAAGTTCCTAGACTTAGATATCAAGTCTAACGTGAACTAGCTCATCACGTTAGACAAATAGAGCTTTCCCCTATTTAAGGAGGCCTTTGCCCTTCATGGGACACAATAGGCTATCTTTATCGTTATCTTCATCTTTAATTTCAACACACACAGCAAATACTAAGAATACCATCCCATCGTACTTCCTCATACTCATCCTCTTTCACAATAGCCCTGCCAAGACCCTGGTAGAGGGGCAGAGAAGGCCTGACGGCCTTGTCTCTACCAGGTTAAATAAATAAATACTACTACTAATACTACTCTGAAATTCGCTACCTGCTAGCATCAGGGACTGTCGAAATAAAATTGAATTCAAATGCAAACTTACTAGGCACTTGGTCAGTAATTGAGACTATTTCAGACATGGTTTTGCAAATAATAATTATTCTCTTATTCTAGTTTAAAATCTGTCGGTCTCAAATAATTTCACTTCTATATAATTGAAGCGTTTACTTTCATAAGGGTCTAAGTGCACAGTACTAAGCTTGTGGGGCGTTGGCACGTAGATCCAATGAAGGAGCTGTTATATTATACAGGGTGTTTCAAAAATGCGGGGCATAATTTCAGGTATGTATTTCCCACATGTAGACAATCAAAATAGTTCATTACAACATGTGTCCGGAAATGCTTTATTTCCGAGTTATGGCCTTCACAACATTGAAATTCACCGGAACGTTTTTCTTTCCGCAGGTCGTTGCCGTCAAAGGAGACATTAAGAGGGCACTCTGACAGTTCATTCCGAGGCGAAGGTTACATTCGGTGTTGTGTAGGCGTTAGACTGTGCGACATGTATTCAAATCAAGAGCTGGCAGAGATACACTTCATGTACGGTAAGGCGGACGGCAATGCTGCGCTGGCTCGTTGTTTGTACCAGGAGAGGTACCCACAGCGACAATGTCCAGATCGGAGGACATTTGTACCTCTCCATTACCGTCTGTGCGAGTATGGAAAATTTAACTCTCCTGGTTTGGGAAGGGGACGACCAAGATCCACAACTCCAGAAGTACAGGAGGAGATTCTAGAGGCTGTGAACAGGACTCCTTCTATCAGCACACGAAGGGCAGCGTTGCAAGTCAATGTTCCTCATACGACTGTCTGGGGCATTTAAAATCATTGGTTTATTCGTCTCCGGTGCCTGATTTGGAATCCCTTCGGAATCGAATTGTGGCATGTTCTGAGGACATACGCAATACTCCTGGAGTTTGGGATCGTGTTCGCAGGTCAATGAGACATCGATGTGAGGTCTGTATTCAAGCAGGAGGTGGACATTTTGAACATCTTCTGTAATGACAACGACCTGTTGAAAGAAAAACGTTCCGGTGAATTTCAATGTTGTGAAGGCCATAACTCGGAAATGAAGCATTTCCGGACACATGTTGTAATGAACTATTTTGATTGTCTACATGTGGGAAATACATACCTGAAATTATGCCTCGTATTTTAAACACCTGTGTATTATATTATAAATATAATTTTGTAAATTTAAACATTGCATTTTTCACCGTACTGCACTTGTAATCAACCAGTCTATATTAATAGTGTTGGTACTGCCCACCTCACCTCACCTCACCTCACCTCACCTCACCTCACCTCACCTCACCTCACCTCACCTCACCTCACCCCTCTTAAGACACAACAGAATGGTTCGTGTTCACGTAATGCAGTAGAGTGAGGTATACTGACGTTGAAAGATATGTGACCTACGATTTTATGATCGTGTAAGCGAACTTTCTAACCACGGGTTAAGTCAGAACCAAAGATATAAAAATTGACAAACTTTGAAACAGTTACGATAGTTCTCAATAGGTGGCACCATTATTGGGATCGGTTAAGAAGTGTCGGGGAAAATGATTATGTAGATTATGTATAAATTATTCTTGTAATAGACAGTATTAGCGGATTCCAGCTAAACCCAGGGTTGTTTTACAATGAGTAGAGAGGGGGGGATGAAATATTTAATTCTATAATACAGATATATTTATGTACGATTGACAACAATGACTATTATCTTCGCCATCTGTTCTAAGAAGTAATAACTAAAGAAGCCACACTTACACTAACAAATTAGTGATCACTATCGATTAATAGGATCAGGTATCTTTGAAAATAAAGCTCTACAAAAGCATCTCAACACACAAACAACACAAATAAATACAACACATAGGCGTATACAAACTCAACTGCAACAACTTCTACATAGGGCAGATAGGCAGATCATTTCAAACACGTTACAAAGAACACATCACAGCCAAAACAAAATTACAAAACAAAACACTTCCACATACGCATAACACATCACAAATGCTAACCACACCTACAGAGAATAAACACAGACATGGAAATTCTACATATTCAACCAAAAGCCAGAAACTAAACACACTAGAACAATATGAAATATGCAGATACAAAAAACACACCCACAAAAAATTCTCAACACACAAATCAATTTCAGAACACACACGCTTTGACTCCACACAAACACACCCCCATAGGAAACACAAACAAAAGGCGCGAAGACCAGCTACCAACCATTTCTGAAGATAGCCCACAATACGCTGAAACTAGTCAACAAGGTACTGTACCTAATACAGGGACATCATTTTATTTTTAATAACATTTCTAATATTAACCTGGCAATACCTTTGAATCAACGAGTAAGAACCAGAAACACCGTTTGCTACCCCCTTCCACGACTGGAGTTCGATGATTCTGGCGTAATATACAAACAAATCACTTCACTACGTATAGGAGGGAAGAAAAGTAGTTCATCCATTTACGTAGAGTAGAAAATATCGCGATTTTGAGTTTGATCATTTTCATTATGTTTTTGTTTAATCAAAGTACAGTACAGTATTAACAATAAGTGTTTTTACTCACGAACTGAGCTGTCCATGTGGACGTATTCATTATGCAGTGTATATTATACTGTCTACAGCACATTAGCGTACACTATAGAGAATGAAGTTAAATTGAGAAATAATCATAATATGGATATTTAAACACATTTTTAAAAATGGTGGCCATTCATTTTCATACAGGCTTCATTTCTAATGTGCATATTATCGCACTATAGACTATTGTACGTAATTCCAATTACCAGCTTCGTACTTCGTATCAGTAACTCATGTTGAAATAATTCTGTACCTACTCCATAAAAGAGATCTTACGTACTGTAAATTCAATCTTCACTTCTGCCAAATCCGAAAGGATAAAATTACTCAGACATGCTATCTACTGTCCGTCCAAGTGGTTACGTCGCAGCGTCGTAGGAAGGGAGGAAATCACGTGACAGTTAAGTACTTAACGAGGCCCTTTTATTTAAGTTATTTTAAACAATTGTATGGGTATAATATTACGTAGACGTCCAATTCCTAATAGAAAAGAGCTAAGACAGCCGAGCCACTAGCATTTACAGAGAGACGAATAGAAGCTGGTGGGGGAAACCGGGATGCGACGTAGGGAAATGGAAAATGATTCAATATTGAAAGCTCTTTCGTCACTGGAAAACGCGAACATATTTTTGGAACGTACTGTTCACTATGACCGTAAGGCTACTATGACTGTATATGCGGTCTTGGATCTGTGGGGAGGACGGTTGAACTTCATTAGTAGAAGGGGTGGGAGTGAATTACATTCAAAAACTCAGGTACAATAAAAATTGAAGTAAAAATAAAATGATGTCCTGTATTTAACACGCGAAAGCAATTTAATACATATTCCGAAAGATTATTATTCATTGCATTGAGATGAATTCCTTTGAGGTCAGTCTTACTCAGTTCAGTTAGATTTAGTCAAGTTCAATTGAGTTCATTTCATTTAGTTGTGATGAATTCATTTCGTTTAATTTTAGTCAATTTCGATTTAGTTCACTTGATTGCAATTCATTACAACTCAGTTCACGTCAGATCAGTTCATTTGCTTTTGAGTTCAATTGAATTTACTTTATGTGTGCTCGTTTCAGCCCCGTTGAATTAATTCAGTTATGTGGATTTGTTTAAGGGGAATTGGACGTTATCGCATGCAAAGTAATGGCAAAAATAGCCTATCTTCAAGCAGTCATAAATGTAATACTATTTATCACAGTTATTTCATTTTTAGTGATATATGTATAGCCTACACATTAAATTTTAAAATGAAAAAAGAATGGTTAATCTAGTGTAAATCTTACCCTTAAATTAATTTTTGAATTGAAACATATTTTTTACATAAATTCACTACATACCTGTGATTAGGTACACTCTATTCACTTATCATAGCACACATTGAATTACAATTTTGGCCACTTACTGCTAATAGATACTAAAACATACCCTACTATAATTATTAAAATATCTGTAATATTATGGGCATAGGGCTTATAATAATCTTCATTTTTTTTTAAATTTATTGACGGTGATGACTACTATAAGCCCTATGCCCATAATATTACAAATATATGAATAATTATAGTAGGGTATGTTTTGGTATCTATTAGCAGTAAGTGGTAAAATTTTCAATTCAATATGTGCTATAATAAGTGAATAGAGTGTACCTAATTACACACATGTAGTGAATTTATAAAAAAAAATTGTGCTTAATTAAAAAAATTAATTTAAGGATAAAGATTTACTCTATAGTCACCATTCTTTTTCATTTTAAAGCTTAATATGTATACACACATAGCTAACAAAAATGAAAGACCACTGATAAATAGTAGACTATTATATTTATGACTGCTAGAAGAGAATCTATTTTTACCATTATTTTGCATGCGATAATGACCAACTCCCCTCAATTTTGTCAAGAACAGTTCAAAACCTGGATGTTAACAGATGACGGAGAAGTTTCGTCAAGTTTTGTTTGTATGTTTTTTTTCAAGAATAGATTCTACCAAGACATAAAACTAAATTCCTAGTTAAAATATTTATAATACATTTTAGAGGTACCTCAAAAAATTCACTTGGAAATAAAAGCACGAAGTCATCTGTTGCGCGAGATGTTTACTGGAAGCTATACGACAAAAACGTATGTCAGGTACTGGGAATAATCTATTTTAATGTGACACCAGATGTCTCCCGCGTCTGAGTGATCGATGTCTCGAACTTCCAGGCCGCACAACATCCGTCGCGTTAAGTGACATCTACAACTTCAAATGACCCCATTAAACGGGAAGTTCGTCCAATTTCGTAACTCGATATAAAAAAAAATGGCATGCCCAGACGTATGATTTTACTTCTTTGGACTTAAATCGCTTTTACTTTCCGATATTTTTGAGTAAAAGTTGAAGGTTATTGCTTCCCTGCCATATCAAAGAATTATATATGCTATAAACGGCCGGGTCAACATGAAAAAAATTATGGTGCATTTAAGAGGGAGAAACGAAAATAAACTGGCAACAAATTGAGCGCCTGGGACAGAGCGTGAATAAGTTACAGCCAGAGCGTCCCGATATCCAGTTTTATATGAGGGGATGCTGAGTTATTTAGTTTCCGCGTTTATTACGCATATTTGTAGTTTCGGAAACTGTAGGCGTCGGAATCAAAACGGTATACTGTATACTGAAACCGTGCGTCACCGTTTGCTGACTCACCAGGCTGAGGACGACGACGAGTACAGGAAGGGTTGGAAGCAAATTTATCAGTACACGGGTACCCTGATATTCAAAGATACCTGATCCTATTAATCGATAGTGATCGATAATTTGTTGGTGTAAGTGTGGCTTCTTTAGTTATTACCAAAGCTCGGAACTTGGGGACTGGTGTCGTGTACATGAGTAAGGTTAAGGTACAACGTACACAAAGCTCACGCTGCAAGTGCTCAGGGACAGTCGTGTGTACTAAGAAAGTGGCCACAACTAATGACAGGAAGACGGACGAGGAAACTGTTATGTCGAACCCAATGACATTCAGAGAATTAAAGGTAAACGGTCTGTTTGAGGAAATAGAAAATACGTGTTATTTCGAATGGGTATTATAGAAGTTTGAAAATACATTTTGTTTTAAATTTAAGATACAGAATTTCGTGGAGAATTTGGAAGAGATACATTATTTTTTTCGAATGGAGAGTTTATATTTTGTAAGTTGTGCCACACACAAACTAGAGGCTGGAAACGGAATTCATTGAAAGGCATTGTAGTCCCTCAAATTGGAAAAAAATCTGTCCATAGCCATGGATCGAAACGTAGAGGGACCTGCCCTAGTAGTGACACACTAATTGAAAACTATTTCTCAGATACGAGATCAGCTAGCAACTGCTGAAAATCGAACAGAAAACAGTAACAGTGAAAAAAAATTCAGTATTTTAAGTCTAATACCGAAAAATCTTCGAATGTAGGTAGTCATACACTGTAAATTTGATATATTTTTCATGTTTATTTTTATTATATATATGCTATGAAATTAGTGAAATTTGATATATTTTTCATGTTTATTTTTATTATATATATGCTATGAAATTACGTGTTTCAACTACCATAATATTATCAATATGTTGTCGGAGCCAGAAACCACTTTTGTAGCAGACCTGACAGTACCTCCGTGCTGGAAGCGGGAGTATGTTGACATTGAAGTCCGGTCGCTTAGTCACGTGCAAAGACACAAGTCCCCAAGTTCCGAGCTTTGGTTATTACTTCTAAGAATATATGGCGAAGAAAATAATAATAATAATAATAATAATAATAATAATAATAATAATAATAATAATTTTATTTTCCCTGGCAGAGTTAAGGCCATGAAGCCTTCTCTTCCACTCAACCAGGATCAAATCACATACAATAGTCTATGTCCTTATTCATATGCAAAAAGAAAAATAAATGAGCACATAATAAATAGGTGGAACAATCAGTGGCTGTGCAGTACAAAGGGTTCAGTTACGAGAGAAATCTTCTTTCCTAGCGTCGACACCCGCTTAAATAGAAACCAAATTATACCGGATTTTATATTAACACAATTTTTATCGGGTCATGGGAAATTTGGGGCTTACCTAGAACGATTTAAATTGCATAAGGACAATGGCTATTTATGTATCTGTGAGGAAGATCAGACTGTGGATCACCTTCTGTTTCATTGTCCAGTGTTCGAAAACAAAAGATTTATTTTGGTCGGACATTTACATTTTTGTAATATAATATATGACAAACCACTATTCAATTTGTTCACAAAAACGTGCTGCTATAAAGAGTTTTGTAATTTTATATGTAATATATTTAAGAACTTGTAAATAATTCAAATTATTGTAGTATATATAATTGTTAATTGTAAGTAGCAAGACTAGGTTACCCACGTCAATGTAAGTCTATATGTAATATATTTAAGAACTTGTAAATAATTCAAATTATTGTAGTATATATAATTGTTAATTGTAAGTAGCAAGACTAGGTTACCCACGTCAATGTAAGTCTATATGTAATATATTTAAGAACTTGTAAATAATTCAAATTATTGTAGTATATATAATTGTTAATTGTAAGTAGCAAGACTAGGTTACCCACGTCAATGTAAGTCTATATGTAATATATTTAAGAACTTGTAAATAATTCAAATTATTGTAGTATATATAATTGTTAATTGTAAGTAGCAAGACTAGGTTACCCACGTCAATGTAAGTCTATATGTAATATATTTAAGAACTTGTAAATAATTCAAATTATTGTAGTATATATAATTGTTAATTGTAAGTAGCAAGACTAGGTTACCCACGTCAATGTAAGTCTATATGTAATATATTTAAGAACTTGTAAATAATTCAAATTATTGTAGTATATATAATTGTTAATTGTAAGTAGCAAGACTAGGTTACCCACGTCAATGTAAGTCTATATGTAATATATTTAAGAACTTGTAAATAATTCAAATTATTGTAGTATATATAATTGTTAATTGTAAGTAGCAAGACTAGGTTACCCACGTCAATGTAAGTCTATATGTAATATATTTAAGAACTTGTAAATAATTCAAATTATTGTAGTATATATAATTGTTAATTGTAAGTAGCAAGACTAGGTTACCCACGTCAATGTAAGTCTATATGTAATATATTTAAGAACTTGTAAATAATTCAAATTATTGTAGTATATATAATTGTTAATTGTAAGTAGCAAGACTAGGTTACCCACGTCAATGTAAGTCTATATGTAATATATTTAAGAACTTGTAAATAATTCAAATTATTGTAGTATATATAATTGTTAATTGTAAGTAGCAAGACTAGGTTACCCACGTCAATGTAAGTCTATATGTAATATATTTAAGAACTTGTAAATAATTCAAATTATTGTAGTATATATAATTGTTAATTGTAAGTAGCAAGACTAGGTTACCCACGTCAATGTAAGTCTATATGTAATGTATTTAAGAACTTGTAAATAATTCAAATTATTGTAGTATATATAATTGTTAATTGTAAAGCAAGACTAGGTTACCCACGTCAATGTAATTCTATATGTAATGTATTTAAGAACTTGTAAATAATTCAAATTATTGTTGTATATATAAGTGTTAATTTTAAGTAGCAAGACTGGGTTACCCACGTCAATGTAAGTCTATATGTAATATATTTAAGAACTTGTAAATAATTCAAATTATTGTTGTATATATAAGTGTTAATTGTAAGTAGCAAGACTGGGTTACCCACGTCAATGTAAGTCTATATGTAATATATTTAAGAACTTGTAAATAATTCAAATTATTGTTGTATATATAAGTGTTAATTTTAAGTAGCAAGACTGGGTTACCCACGTCAATGTAAGTCTATATGTAATATATTTAAGAACTTGTAAATAATTCAAATTATTGTTGTATATATAAGTGTTAATTTTAAGTAGCAAGACTGGGTTACCCACGTCAATGTAAGTCTATATGTAATATATTTAAGAACTTGTAAATAATTCAAATTATTGTTGTATATATAAGTGTTAATTTTAAGTAGCAAGACTGGGTTACCCACGTCAATGTAATTTTATATGTAATTAATTTAAGAACCTGTAAATAATTCAAATTATTGTAGTAGATATGTGTTAATTTTAAGTAGCAAGACTGGGTTACCCACGTCAAATGAATTCTCATTATAATAATATAAACTCAGGCTATAACTAGGCCTATAACCCTAATGTACTTTCGGGTAAAATAGGGTTCAAGAAAATGTATATTCTAATAATAATAATAATCACATACAAAAAAATACATACCGGTATACACAAATTAACTTAAAAATAATAATAAACATAATTAAGTAAAAAAGAGAGATTGAATGAATACATATACACAATCAGTATTAACTTTAAAATAACAATAATAAAAATATATATAATAAAAAAGAGACTGAATACATAATCACAAACAGGAAAATACATTCTAGTATACAGTATTAACTTAAAGAAAAAGAATTAATACATATGAATATAATCTCACAACTAAAGGAATAGTAGAATTAGTATGATCAGCACAGCACGTGTTACATTGAGACAATGACAATTACCTAGCTATAAGTGTTAATGGAAAAATAAAGTAATGACTGTGTAAAATAATAATAATAATAATAATAATAATAATAATAATAATAATAATAATAATAATAATAATAAATAAAAATTATACCTAAAAAAACTAATTCTTTGCATTTAAAATATATCTAAACCTAATTTTAAACAACTGGGGACTAAGACTACCCTTGATTTCGAGCGGCAGCGAATTCCATGGGCGGGCCATGGCTATTGAGAAAGAACTTGAGTACAGAGGTGTCTGATGACGTGGTATTGATAGCAACAGATTGTGCTGTGAACGTGTGTTACGATTATGATGTGAAGCTAGGAGAGTAAACCGAGAGGCAAGGTAGTTGGGTGTGGAATCATGTATAATTCGATATGGCAGGCAAAGAGAATGTACTAAACGTCGATCTTGCAAGCGGAGCCAGGAGAGTCGTAGAAAATATTCCGATATATGATCATGTCGGCGGATATTGAAAATAAATCGGATGCAGGCATTATGTACACGTTGAAGTTTTTGAGAAAGTTCAGCACTTAGGTCGCTATATAAAACATCACAATAGTCAAAATGAGGCATTACAAGAGTCTGTACTAGAATTTGTTTGAGTTTAGTAGGAAGGAAATTTTTCAGGCATTTCAAAGAATGCATGATAGAGAAAACTTTTCTACAGATATATCTGATTTGCGTATTCCAGTTCATATTAGAGTCGAAATAGATGCCGAGGTTTTTTACAGTAGCACTGAAAGGAATTATTTTGTTGTTGAGACAGTCATTGTTGTCAGTCGTACATAAATATACCCGTATTACAGAATTCAATATGTCAACCCCCTCTATTAAAATTGTAAAACAACCCTGGGTTTAGCTGGAAACCACTGATATTATCAATTATGAGAATAATTTATACTTAATCTACATAATCATTTTTCCCGACACTTTTTAACCGATCTATTGAGAACTAGCGGAACTGTTTCAAAGTTTGTACATTTTTTATATCTTTAGTTCTGACTTATTCCGTGGAAACTAACTATTTATGGAAGCAAGTAACTTTCAAAATGTCTGGTACATTTTCTTCTATCCTAATAACGTTCTCGCTGCCAAATTCTTGTATTTGGAGCACTCATTTCCAACCAGCTGGGTTTGTTTTGTTTTCGTATGTTCACTGAAAAGTAGACCAGAACCAAGTACCGTTGGATGACTCAAACTATACTCCGTTGCGTGTGTTCGGAGACTTCAGATAAGCAAACACCGGATTCTACTTATGAGGTGCCAACCCATCATCGGACAGTTGACTAAACAAACTGAAATGAACTGAACTGAATTGATAGGATTTGGCTCAATTTAACTGATTTCAGTGCACTGATCAAAAATGAAGTGAATTAAAGTTAATACCGTTGAAGTGAAGTAAAAAATAATATGAATGCATCTAAAATTAATAAACCTGAACTAAAATCACCCCAACTGAAATGAGTTGATACTAGTGGCTTGTGCAGCAAATGCTGTAAACTAAGTTCAAATACAATTTTTCAGACTTATTTTCAATGAAGAATACCAGACATTTTGAAAGTTATTTGCTTTCATAATAATGAAACATTCTCCCTCTGCCAAATACTTTTCCGTGAACCTATCCACCTTCAGTTTTTCAATTTCAACGCTAAAACGCAAGTAACAATGTCAGGACGATCAGTGGGTTTTTCATGTGGGAGTAAAGCATTCAGGTCATTGTGGATTGTAGGTGAAAGTTGAAACAAGTCAGGTTTGCTATGTTTTCGAACAATAGACATAGCATCTTGGTATAGCTGCTGCATGTAGATCTTGAAATGTAGAGGGTAAAATCATTTTATCCAGCTAAGAGATGTTGCTGAAATGATCGGGAGACTACAAAATTTTGTAGGCCTCTTATTTTAACAGTAGGTAATACCTTTTGGTCTTTTCTTAGGAACTGTAATTTTTGCGCTCTCTCGAGCCAATACTGAAGAGAATGACGCATATAAATATCTACACCTTATCGCCATTAGGTATATGGAAAAGACCCAACTTCACTTGATTAATAACTATAAAAATATTTGATTTTTAATAACAATATTATTAACTTATAGGCGCCACGCAGTAAATTATAGAAATGAAGATCTAATTTAAGATATTCTCTACATCTACTTATATAAACCCAAACCGTTTCACTTTCATATCATCAATATAGCATTAATATGTATAATTAATGAAAAATAGTCAAATCATGGCATTATTTCTAATATTTCATTTCTAATGGCAATTATGTCATCAAACCACCTTAAGTGTTGTAGATTTTAATATCCAATACACAGCTGTAGTCAGAAAATTACATACCGCAGAATCAGACCTGTAAATTACTTTTAGTAAGTCTTGAAGTTTTTAATAACCAATTGAATTTTAACTCTAAATATGTCAGCAATCCTGCAGGTCATGGCCTTCGTGTAATAGCGTATTGTTTATTGTAGTGTGTGTTTTGTTTATTCTGAAATGCAATTAGTTCTCAAAATTGTCGAAAGATGATACTGGAAAATAGGAAAATTATGTAGGAAAACTAACGCTTCACTGAAAGTTACTATTTTTCTGAAAATTCTTGGATGCCAAGGTTCAAAATGACGAGTCATTCATTAAAATCCGTTCAGCCGTCTTCCCGTAATTTCCATTACCAGTTCAAATTATATATACAGATTAATGAAACTGAAGTAATCTAGATTACAGTCACCTGAACTGAACTAGGCTGCAGTGATTTGAAACAGATGGTAGTCGTCTAAAGTGATCTTTAGTCATCTGAACTGAATTAGGTTGCGGTAATTTGAGTTGAACTGTACTTACATGATCTAAACTGAATTATTATAGTAATAAATTGAAAGCTACTGAATTACGAATGGAATACAATTTTAAAATTAAGATCGAACACACTTAAATATAGTATTTACATTATTATATCGCATAAACATATCGAATTGCTAGTCTACAAACATTTCGATGTTATGAATCCATGTACGACCGCTGTTACATATCATGTTGTTTTTCGCATTCCGAGCGCCATGGGGACGTTTCCATAGCGACTGCAATGCTGGAGTTAATTACTTACAAGTGTACTGCGTGCCGGCATATTGGTTTAGAGCAAGTTGTGATGTGTTTAAGTTCCAAACGCAGATTATAGATTTTAATAAGCTTCGAAACGGCTGGTATCCAGTGCTGAGCCGATACTGGGGCTTTTTATTTCTTTATCAGTAATAACCAACACAGCAGATTGCCAGATTGAATGTCCAGACTTCATTTCTATTTGGAAATTCGATGTATGACAAGATTGGCAATGCACACTACATACATACATACATCGGCGCTTAAATCGACGCAGCTGTGCTATCTGGAATAACTTTATTATCACGTGAGAGTCACATATTCGGTTGTTCAATTTGTTTAGGAAGTAGTGTACTGGAGTCTTTCATTTCGCAAATTTATTTGAGTGGAAAGCGTTTAACATCACTAAATTATATACAGGATGTTCTGGATTTAATGATAGAGAACTGCAGGTCATCGGCATAAAACCAAAGCAAGCACATTTTAATATTTATTGCACGAGAAAAACTAAATAAGCCACCGGCTTAGCTCAGTCGGCTGTGGCGTTACCCTGCAGAGACGGAGTTGCGCTCGAGAGTGGGTTCAATTCCAGCTTGAGCTCATTATCTGGTCGGGGTTTTTTTTCAGGTTTCTCCCAACCGTAAGGCAAATGTCAGGTAATTTATGGCGAATTCTCGGCCTCATCTCGGCAGATACCATCTCGCATTCACCAATCCCATCGACGCTAAATAACCTCGTAGTTGATACAGCGACGTTAAATAACCAATTGAAAAACTAAATATTTTCATTTTATTTATTTATTTACTTATTTATTTTTTCATACATTCATTCACTCATTTATTTATTTATTTCACTTTTTGTTTATTTATTTATTTATTTATCCATTATTATCCTTCCATTTATATATTCATTCGTTTAGTATATTCATTTATTCATTCATTTAATTTTTATTCATTCATTTTTATTTATTTATTCATTCATTCATCATTATGTCTTCATTTTATTTATTTATTTATTTATTTATTTATTTATTTATTTATTTATTTTTTTTGTATAATAAGGAAAAGCTTCAATTACAATAGACAGTACAAAAGTATATACTTACTTTTTTCAATAAAAATATAATAGTACATTATGCAATGAGCCTAAAATGGTAGTAATTAAGACGCGAGTATGTTTATGAAACGAGCGCAATTACCATTATAGGCAAGTTTCATACGACTTTTTATGCTCGACCATATTTCTAACTTGAAATTATTCATAAGTATTTATATTATTCTTATCTGACTGGGGAGCGGAGGTGACCTTGTGGAATATCTCGTAAATTGTGAGATGTGCGCAGACGCGAAAGTATTGATTTTTTCCGAGGAACAAATGTCATTGACCTTGATATAATCTAGAGAGTAAAATGAACATTAATCTTGATATAACCTAGAAATTAATTTATACATTGAAAAACGAGATGACAAATTGAATTTATTTGAATATTATTTACAATTAACGCTAATTATTATAGTAACAGAACATAACCTTCTGCGACAGTATTGGATTTCCAGCCTCCTTGACGTTTCGCTAGTTGTCTTTCGATTGCATATCCGAGTATAATCGATACTTGCGCTTTCATATTGCTTTCTGATTGGTGGAAAACCTGAACTTTAATGAGGTACATTAATGGGCTGCTACCAGGTGTATAATTACTACATTTTGGCATGGTCGAGCATAAATATATATATAAAATACTTTCCTCTGATTGAGGTTCTGGCTTATATGTACATCTATTATCAGGCAGTACATCTCACTTGCCGATATGTGTCAGAGGAGGAACAATTGTTGTTTGTATGCATATGAAGTCTGACTAGTGTAATATGTAGCTAGTCGGCGATGTACGCATTGGAGAAGAAAAGAAGTCGCCAACCTACCTTATTATCTCCTGGCCTAGTTGCCTCATAAGTAGTGCCTTCTTGGTATCACTTTTGAGTTCAGACCTGTCTTCATACAGTTGACTAAAAAATAAGAACAATATAATACTGTTTTCTTATCTAAATATTGTACATATCTTTTGTAGTAATGTTGCTATTTTAAGACAAGTTTATTTCTGTGATTTATATTTCACAATTACTTTCTTTATGCCATTTATTTTAATTACAACTGTTGTATGTATTTACTTACTTACTTACTTACTTACTTACTTACTTACTTACTTACTTACTTATGGCTTTAAGGAACACGGAGGTTCATTGCTGCCCTCACATAAGCCCGCCATCGGTCCCTATCCTGAGCAAGATTAATCCAGTCTCTATCATCATATCCCACCTCCCTCAAATACATTTTAATATTATCTTCCCATCCACATCTCAGCCTCCCCAAAGGTCTTTTTCCTCCGGCCTCCCAACTAACACTCTATATGCATTTCTGGATTCGCCCATACGTGCCAAATGCCCTGCCCATCTCAAACGTCTGGATTTAATGTTCCTAATTATGTTAGGTGAAGAATACAATGCGTAGTTCTGTGTTGTGTAACTTTCTCCATTCTCCTGTAACTTCATCCTCTTAGCCCCAAATATTTTCCTAAGCACCTTATTCTCAAACACCCTAGATCTATGTTCTACTCTCAAAGTGAGAGTCCAAGTTTCACAACCATAAAGAACAACCGGTAATATAACTGTTTTATAAATTTAACTTTCAGATTTTTTTGACAGCAGACTGATAAAAAGCTTCTCAACCAATAATAACAGGCATTTCCTAATTATTCTGTGTTTAATTTCTCCCGAGTACCATTTATATTTGTTACTGTTGCTATTTGAACTTCTCCACCTACTTCAAAAGATAAATTTTCAATTTTTATATTTCCATTTCGTACAATATTCTACTCACGAGACATAATCATATACTTTGGCTTTTCGATTTACTTCCAAACCTATCTACTTTACTTTCTTCTAAGTAAAATTCCTGTTTTCCTAATCGTTTGTGGATTTTCTGCTAACATATTCACTGTCATACTAGACAAGCAGCTGATGTAACCTGTTCAATTCCAAACCCTCTCTGTTATCCTGGCTTTCCTAATGGCATACTCTAGAGCAAAGTTAAAAAGTGAGGTATAGCATCTTCTTGCTTTAGCCTGCAGTGAATTGGAAACTATTGACTGAAACTGATTATACGAACTCTGCTGTACATTTAGTAAGACACATTTTATTATTATTTATTATTATTATTATTATTATTATTATTATTACTGCTACTATTATTATTATTATTATTTTCACTGGGCTGTTAGTACTACTACTGCTACTGCTACTACTACTACTACTACTACTACTGCTACTATTACTACTACTATTACTACTACTACTGCTACTACTATTACTGTTACTACCACTACTACTACTACTGCTACTACTATTACTGTTGCTACTTACTACTACTACTGCTATTACTATTACTGTTACTACCACTACTACTACTACTGCTACTACTATTACTGTTACTACTACTATTACTACTACTATTACTGTTACTACTATTACTACTACTACTGCTACTGCTATTACTGTTATACTGCTACTACTACTGCTACTACTATTACTGTTACTACTACTACTACTACTACTGCTACTACATTGCTGCTGCTATTACTACTACTACTGCTATACTACTGCTACTACTACTACTACTACTACTGTACTTACTCACTACTACTACTACTACTGCTACTGCTAACTGTTACTACTATGCTGCTACTGCTACTGCTACTACTATTACTGTTGCTACTACTACTACTACTGCTACTACTGATTACTTACTACTACTACTATCTGCTTACTATTACTGTTACTACCACTACTACTACTACTGCTACTACTATTACTGTTGCTACTACTACTACTGCTACTATTATTACTGTTACTACTACTACTACTACTGCTGCTTCTATTGCTGATACTACTACTGCTGCTACTACTATTACTGTTACTACTACTACTACTACTACTGCTACTACTATTACTGTTACTACTACTACTACTACTGCTACTGCTATTACTGTTACTACTACTACTACTACTACTGCTATTATTATTACTGTTACTACTTACTACTACTACTGCTACTACTATTACTGTTACTATTACTATACTGCTACTGCTATTACTGTTACTACTACTACTACTACTGCATTTTGTATTTGTTGCTACTACTACTACTGCTACTGCTATTACTGTTAACTACTACTACTACTACTACTAGTGCTACTACTATTACTGTTACTACTACTACTGCTACTACTATTACTGTTACTACTACTACTACTACTGCTACTACTATTACTGTTACTACTACTACTACTGCTACTACTATTACTGTTACTACTACTACTACTACTGCTACTACTATTACTGTTACTACTACTACTACTACTACTACTACTGCTACTACTATTACTGTTACTACTGCTACTACTGCTATTACTGTTACTACTACTACTACTACTGCTACTACTATTACTGTTACTACTACTACTACTACTACTGCTACTACTATTACTGTTACTACTACTACTACTACTACTGCTACTACTATTACTGTTACTTACTACTACTACTAACTATATTACTGTTACTACTACTACTACTATTATTACTGTTACTACTGCTACTACTGCCACTACTATTACTGTTACTACTACTACTACTGCTACTACTATTACTGATACTACTACTACTACTGCCACTGCTATTACTGTTACTACTACTACTACTGCTACTAATTACTGTTACTACTAATTTACTGCTACTATTACTGTTACTACTACTACTACTTACTATTACTGTTACTACTACTACTACTATGCTACTACTAATGTTACCACTACTACTACTACTACTATTGCTACTACTATTACTGTTACTACTACTACTACTACTGCTACTACTATTACTGTTACTACTACTACTACTACTGCTACTACTATTACTGTTACTACTACTACTACTACTGCTACTACTATTACTGTTACTACTACTACTACTACTACTGCTACTACTATTACTGTTACTACTACTACTACTGCTACTACTTCACTGTTACTACTACTACTACTACTGCTACTACTATTACTGTTACTACTTACTACTACTGCTACTACTATTACTGTTACTACTACTACTACTAAGGGGTGCTACTACTATTACTGTTACTACTACTACTACTGCTACTACTATTACTTGTTACTACTACTACTACTACTACTGCTACTACTAACTGTTACTACTACTACTACTACTACTACTACTATTACTGTTACTACTACTACTACTGCTACTACTATTACTGTTACTACTACTACTACTACTACTACTACTGCTACTACTATTACTGTTACTACTTACTACTACTACTGCTACTATTACTTTACTACTACTACTACTACTACTACTGCTACTACTATTACTTTACTACACTTACTGCTACTACTATTACTACTACTACTACTGCTACTACTATTACTGTTACTACTACTACTACTACTACTACTGCTGCTACTACTATTACTGTTACTACTACTACTACTACTGCTACTACTATTACTGTTACTACTACTACTACTACTGCTACTACTATTACTGTTACTACTACTACTACTATTATTACTGTTACTACTACTACTACTGCTACTGCTATTACTGTTACTACTACTACTACTACTACTGCTACTACTTATTACTGTTACTACTACTACTACTGCTACTACTATTACTGTTACTACTACTACTACTACTGCTACTACTATTACTGTTACTACTACTACTACTACTACTGCTACTACTATTACTGTTACTACTACTACTACTACTGCTACTACTATTACTGTTACTACTACTACTACTACTACTGCTACTACTATTACTGTTACTACTACTGCTACTATTATTACTGTTACTACTACTACTACTACTGCTACTGCTATTACTGTTACTACTACTGCTACTACTATTACTGTTACTACTACTGCTACTACTATTACTGTTACTACTACTACTACTACTGCTACTACTATTACTGTTACTACTACTACTACTACTGCTACTACTATTACTGTTACTACTACTACTACTGCTATTACTATTACTGTTACTACTACTACTACTGCTACTACTATTACTGTTACTACTACTGCTACTATTATTACTGTTACTACTACTACTACTACTGCTACTGCTATTACTG
>JAJSOF020000003.1:199317419-199359919 GCA_025594305.2 Periplaneta americana | reverse complement strand
ACAGTATTCGTTATAGCACTCCACCGACGACAATGACAATTGACTTGGACTATTACGCACAACAATGAACTGTTAATCTTAACTAATATTTACAAAGCACTAATTACAAATCAGAACTACCAGTTCTCAGTTCACAGTTCTTCTATCTCAGTCACTCGAGTTCACAGTATCTCGAACCACAGACCTTCAGAGACAGTTCACTGTACTCGAACTCGGGTCCCTCCAACTGCGGTCCACTGCACTCGAACTCAGGTCCCTCCAACTGGGGTCCACTGCACTCGAACTCAGGCCTTCGGATGCTGACGCAGATGCGGACGCACACTCGAGTCGAACTCCGGCTGGCTTGCTTGCTCTGGCTTTCTCACTGACTGAATAACTGAAAACTCTGAAACTCTAGTTCGCTGGCGCCTGCTCTTTTATAGCAAAATCATAGTTGCGAGAACCTTCTACAGTTGTGTAGAGAATTATCTCGATATCTCTACATCGACAGGCTCCTGGAATAGTCGAGAAGGTCGTTCCACATTCACTGCGTTAAGTAGCAGCTGCGCGCAGACTCGTTGCGTTGACGTAATACACCCTCTCTCTTCTCTCCACCGCGCGACGTCACTCAATGTTCCGTGGAGCCTGTGCGATCTGCTTTCTTGCGGGACGCTGGTCGTGAGTTCGATTCTCACGTCGCTGTCACAATACTAACAGCTAATAAATTAACACATGAGATAAACGTTAAACGCTGCAGCTAAGTAAAAAAATTAGATAGAAAGAAACGGGCTCCATGAAGCGCTGCCTAAAACACTTAAAAATAACACACAGAATTAGTTACTATTACGGAAAGTGGATAAAATAATCAATAAAACATGGAATCTTGAACTGAAGTACTAGCCTTCAATACAACCACGTTCTCTTTGGTGAAGGATAATATTATTGATAAATTAAAGTAATTAGATAGCATAATTCATAGAAATAAATACAAATAAAATGATGACTGATGAGGTAACACAAATACAGTAAACACAAATAGAAGAAAAATATAATTCACTTCCTTTTTAACATATTTTAATATTACTGACTGACTTACTTACTTACTTACAAATGGCTTTTAAGGAACCCGAAGGTTCATTGCCGCCATCACATAAGCCCGCCATCGGTCCCTATCCTGAGCAAGATTAATCCAGTCTCTATCATCACACCCCACGTCTCTCAAATCCATTTTAATATTATCCTCCCATCTACGTCTCTGCCTCCCTAAAGGTCTTTTTCCCTCCGGTCTCCAAACTAACACTCCATATGCATTTCTGGATTCGCCCATACGTGCTACATGCCCTGCCCATCTCAAACGTTTGGATTTTATGTTCCTAATTATGTCAGGTGAAGAATACAATGCGTGCAGTTTTGTGTTGTGTAACTTTCTCCATTCTCCTGTAACTTCATCTCTTTTAGCCCTAAATATTTTCCTAAGCACCTTATTCTCAAACACCCTTAATCTCTGTTCCTCTCCTCTCAGAGTGAGAGTCCAAGTTTCACAACCACTTTTATGAACAAAGAATCCTGTTCCTAATTGGTGATTATTGTTTCCTTCCCCATAATACAACAAGTAATCTCCTATTTGTGATATGCCATTCCCATCTAACCTAACCTCTTGTACTCCTACGAAGTCTATTCTATATCTAGCTAGTTCTTTTGCTACTAATGTTACCCCTCCTGTTCTATAAAGACTAGTTACGTTCCAAGTGCCAAATCTCAAAACCTTATTCCTTTGCTGTAGTCGTGCCAGAGAATCAGTCCTATTCCGAGGCTTATTGTAGGGATTCGTAACAAGCTGTTTTTACGGTGATGGGTTGTTAGCCCTTTGCCCAACCCCCAAGCTGGAGGACCACCCCTCAACGGCTGTCCACGACTGCTTATTCAATATATTCACAGCTACCCTCCATATCTGGAGGCCGTCTCCTCTATCCGCAACCTGAGGACGCGCCATGCCGTGGTGATAGGGACCCACCATACATGGTATTTTAATATTAATCACTCTAATATGATGATGATAATAATAATAATAATAATAATAACAACAACAACAATACTTATGGCTTTTAAGGAACCCGGAGGTTCTTTGCCGCCCTCACATAAATCCACCATCGGTCCCTATCCTGAGCAAGGTTAATCCATTATTATTATTATTATTATTATTATTATTATTATTATTATTATTATTATTATTATTATTATGTACAGTAATATGTTCAGACTGTCAATGTTCATTAGGTCCACTTGACAGGTCATATAATAGGATGAACTCCTCTTCAATACTAGGGGCCACCGGCGTGGCTCAGTCGGTTAAGGCGCTTGCCTGCCGGTCTGAAGTTGCGTTCGGGCGTGGGTTCGATCCCCGCTTGGGCTGATTACCTGGTTGGGTTTTTTCCGAGGTTTTCCCCATCCGTAATGTGAATGCCAGGTAATCTATGGCGAATCCTCGGCCTCATCTCGCCAAATATCATCTCGCTATCACCAATCTCATCGACGCTAAATAACCTAGTAGTTGATACAGCGTCGTTAAATAACCAACTAAAATAAAAAAAAAATTCAATACTAGAGGCCTTTCAGCCCGCCTTGGGGATAAGGAAATAATTTGTCCTGCAGCAGAAAATATT
Organism: Periplaneta americana; assembly: GCA_025594305.2. Taxonomy (NCBI): domain Eukaryota; kingdom Metazoa; phylum Arthropoda; class Insecta; order Blattodea; family Blattidae; genus Periplaneta; species Periplaneta americana. The sequence goes on along the minus strand of JAJSOF020000003.1, from coordinate 199,357,277 downwards.
TAAATGCAACAGTACCTACGTTTTTGTCTGCTAGAATTAAGTAAAACACGTGAACTCTGTTTGAACGTTTGAACTGACCGGTAACGGCTACGGTTAACCGAGTAACTTCGGTGCTCCGCTGCTAAGCACATAAACCGATAGAACCGAGCAACTCAACAGTTGTACTCGCTCCGTCCCCAGCTCTAGTATGGAATATTGCTAATAACTTGTTAAATAATCTTAGTTTTACAAGAATAAAAAGTTTTACACAAAATCTGTTGGAGATAAACCATACAATATGGCAAAATTTCACACACACACACTCTTTGTCCCTTGTGGTCGGCCATCTCACTAATCACCAAACGGTTGAAACAGGAACGCAAGCAACACAGCACTACAAACAAACCACTTAACTCAGACTGACGCCAGCTCACTAACGGCATTGATAAATATATAATAGGATGCGAAACTGCGGTCAGCACCATCTGGTGGCGGGGGGCTGAAATAAGATGATCAGCGCCCAACGTCGTAGGTGGTGAACATTAGAACTACGTGTTGGGTACATTACCCAGAGTTCTCTATTTATCCGTTCGAGATATTGCTCGAAGAGACAAGATGGCAGACAGAAACTTGCTAATAAGTGAACATAAAGTGATACTACGTGTGTATAAGCAGTGTATGTTAAACAGTGATGTTTATGGACGTTGTAAAAATAGTGTTGTTGAATGTATTGTAAAGTAATAGTAATATAATAAATTGAACTATCTAAGTAGTTCTTGCAGACTTTTCCATTGCGCTGTATAATAAACACCCAAAGAATACAATCCCAATTATCTAACCTTTTGCTTTATTTTTTTGTCCCTGTCTTGTCATATTTTAATTGGATAGTGTAAAATAGATCGTCTCTTTTATCTTCCTGGTGTCTCCGGTAAGAATTTTCAGTAGAAGATGCTGTGAGGAATAAAAATGTAAATGTTTTATTTAAAATTGGGTTAGTTTTGAATATCTATGAGGGTGGGAGGGAATACTTTCTGCACAGTTTAACATTTTCGTCACCAGGTGCGCTGCTAAATGCATGGAGTAATTAGTTACTCTTTTCGCTACTTGGTGCGCTGCTAGATGTAATAACGCCCCTCCCCCCAACAGGTGGCAGCAAGATCAATTTCTACAACAGCGCCTCTAGTATGTGTTACGGGAAACTCAATAAGTTTCGCATCCTATTATATATTTATCCATGCTAACGATCGCGGGAGACCCCAAACTAACACCACCTAACAGCACAACTCGTAACTACAAAGCATGCGCGCGCAACAGTTCGGTTCCGGTTACTTTACGTTGATTTCAGCTGTGGTACGGACTTGGAGCCAGCAATCGATTTTAAGGCGACATTTTCGTGCTCTGTTTCACAAGAATGACCTTGCAGACAAAACAATACGCCAGTGGTACCAAAAATTCTAGAACACAGAATATCTGTGCACGTCTAAACGACAGGTTCTAATTGAGGGAACAGCTGATCGAGCGAGAGACGCCTTTCAAAATAGTCCAATGAAGTCAAATTTGTACGTGCATGTAACGATATCAACAGCTTTTCACTTGACCTCTTCGATCACCGGACTTAACTCCGTTGGATTTTTTCCTGTGGGAACATACAGGAACATCATTTCATTTTTACTAACATTTTTAATAGTAACTTGGCTATACCTCTGGATCAACGCCGTTTGCTACCCCCTTCCACGACTGGAGTTCGATGATACTGGCGTAATATACAAACAAACCACTTTACTAAGTATAGGAGGGAAGAAAAGTAGTTCATCCATTTACGTAAACTAGGAGATATCGTCATTTTGAATTTGATAATTTTCATTAGGTTTTTGTTTAATCAAAATACAGTACAGTATTAACAACGAGTGTTTTTACTCACGAACTGAGCTGTCCATGTGGACGTATTCATTATGCAGTGTATATTATACTGTCTACAGCACATTAGCGTACAATATAGAGAATGAAGTTAAATTGAAAAATAATCATAATATGAATATTTAAACACATTTTTTAAATGGTGGCCGTTCATTTCCATACAGGCTTCAGTTCTAATGTGCATATTATAGCACTATAGGCTAATTCCAATTACCAGTTTCGCCCTTCGTACTAGTAACTCGTGTTGAAATAATTCTGTACCTACTCTATAAAAGAGTACCTTACGTACTATAAATTCAATCTTCACTTCTGCCCGATCCGAAAAGATAAAATTACTCAGACATACTATCTACTGTCCGTCCAAGTGGTTATGTCGTAGGGTCGTAGAAAGGGGGGAAAATCACTTGACAATTAATTACTTAACGAGGCCCTTTTATTTAAGTTATTTTAAACGTTGTATAATATTACGTAGACGTCCAATTCCTAACAGAAATTAATGTTCTCAGAAAAGAGCTAAGACAGCCCAACCACTAGCTGGCGAATAAAACCTGATGGGGAAACCGAGATACGACGTAGGCAAATGGACGACAGTACCTGTGCGAAAATGATTCAATATTGGAAACTCTTTAGTCACTGGAAAACGCGAACATATTTTTGGAACGTACTGTTTACTATGACCGTAAGGCTACTATGACTGTATATGCGGTCTTGAATCTGTGTGGAGGACGGTTGAACTTCATTAGTAGAAGGGGTGGGAGTGAAGTACATTCAAAAACTCAGGTACAATAAAAATTGAAGTGAAAATAAAATGATGTCCCTGTATTAAAGGCACTGGTGATATCCTGACCTTTCATCGAAACTCACATGAATTGTTAGACCGCATTACCACATTTATGGCACATGTGCAACAAAATTCTTAAGTTTTCCCTTTACATTGGCATTCGTTATTTTACCCTAATGGCTATAATTGTGCAATGATATCACGAAATCTCGGAGTAAACTATGGCACACACTGTCTGCCTCCTGGAATTAAAATTAATTTCTACTTATTCGTCTGCGATCTATAAAAATCATTCTGTATTCTTATGATCTTGGACTGACAATAATAGTTATTTATGGTACTTGTGAGGTAAGTGCAATAAAGATCACGCTCACAAGTACCATACGTAATTTTATCCATGACCATAACGAAAAATTATGTTTCATAAAAGAAAATATATTGAAAATAAGTCCTCATGTAATCACATACCATGGCATGGATTTTAGAATCAATATGTGTACTAGGTAGGTCATGATGTAGGAGGCCATGATTAGTAAAGAATGGTATCTAAGGCGTTGGATAAATAACAAATTATAATTAATTATATAATTTTAATATATATATTTTTTTAATTTTAAACGTGTATTTTCCTCTTTTTGAAGTTTCAGGGATTATTTAGAAGTTTTCACGGGACTATTGTGATTAAAATAATTTCACATTTTACTTCTGTACACTTAAGAGGAATATTAAAACTTAATTAATCATCATGTCTGTTTAGCTCAGTTGGCTAACGCGTGTTGTTTTAAAATCCTATAAACCCAACTTCGCAGGTTCAAGTCTCCTCGCATCCCAGAAGGTAAATTATTACAAAATTTTAAAAAGATGCATATTAGATATGGATGTAATGTACAAATTACGACGTAGTAGATAGAGAAAAGAGAAGGAGATTGAGTGTATGTATATTTAAGAAATAGCAGGTATGCTACACATTAAAAGAGAAAGATCTCTTCTAACGAAATAGAGTTAGGAAATGATCCCAGGATGGAGGCAGCATTCCCTCGCTGAACCGCTATTCCAATGCGTTGACGAAGGAAATTCATACATCTAGGATCGCCGGTACGGGACAGTAGGCGTGTACCAATTTGGGTGAGTAGATCTTTAGCGTCTCTACACCACGGACCAAAGGTCTCAACTGCAAAAGCGACGAAGATGTAATAAGAAATGGTAATAAAGAAGTAGAGGTAGTGACATCTAGTAACTAATATATTAACTTCTTGAGTAATAGTTGAATGGAAAAGTATACGTGTGTACTAGGAAAATACTAATGAACTGTGAGATAAAGTTCAAACTGTGAGGTAAAGTCTTTATCTCACTAGTGGAATGAAGTAATGTTGAAATGTTGAATAAAAGCTTACTTCACAAACGCAAAAGTATTTAGTAAAGGCATGTTTTTCATTATGGTCATGGATAAAATATTTAATTTAAGGACAAAACACTGATATAGCATTCTTTAACTTTCAGATTTGAAGCAACAAAATTATGTAACCATACCTAATAGCAACTATCTTTTTTTTTAACGATTGTTGCTATGGCGCCGAGTTGACAGGTTCGCGTTCTGTTAACGCGACATTCTGTTGTTTTAGAGCCTGCATTATTGCTCTGCACGGTTTGCAATTGGGCCAGTATAAATTCTGTAGCATACGTACATTTTAAGCCTATGTCAATCCTGAATAATTTGGGTGTAATGCATCTCATATAGCGGAGAGTGGGACCGGAGTTTGTGGTGAATGATCGAGAGAGTGAACACGATTGTGTTTACAATTTGTTTTCTGAACGCTGCCGCTGCTCGCGTCATCACGTCACACATGGCCGAGTTCCCAAGCCCTCTCCAGTGCAAGAGCGTCTTAAGGATCATTTCGTAATTGTCTCTCGCGTTAATTGCTTTCACTGCTGGTACTAAGTCGGTTTCCTTAATGGAAGCAACTGCGTAAGATTGTGTACTTCCGTATGTCTGTGTGTCCCTGGAAATTTTCATACACAGAAACCATTTGTTTAATGCAAGAAAGCGATGATGTCTTTACGTATAGAAAACAATATATAATACTGTATATTATCTTATTATATCCACGTATAAAATGAAAACTTAACTTACAAATGGCTATAAGAGAACCCAGAGATTCATTGCCGCCCTCACATAAGCCCGCCATCGGTCCCTATCCTGACCACGATTACTCCAGTTCCTTCCATCATATCCCACCTCCCTCAAATCCATTTTCATATATCATTCCCATCTACGTCTTGGCTTCCCCAAAGATCTTTTTCCTCAGGTCTCTCAACTAACACTCCATATGCATTTCTGGATTCACCCATACGTGCTACATGCCCTGCCCATCTCAAACGCCTGGATTTAATGTTCCTAATTATGTTAAGTGAAGAATACAATGTGTGCAGTTCTGTGTTGTGTAACTTTCTCCATTCTCCTGTAACTTCATTTCCTTTAGCCCCAAACATTTTCTTAAGCATCTTACTCTCGAACACCCTTAATCTCTGTTCCTCTCTCAAAGTGAGAGTCCAAGTTTCACAACCATACAGAACAACCGGTAATATAACTGTTTTAAAAAATCTTTCAACTTTTTTTTAAAGCAGACTAGATGGCAAAAGCTTCTCAACCGAATAATAATAGGCATTTCCCAAATTTATTCTGCCTTTAATTTCGTCACGAGTGTCATTTATATTTGTTACTGTTTCTCCAAGATATTTGAATTTTTCCATCTCTTCAAAGGATAAATTTCCAATTTTCATATTTCCATTTTGGTACTAAGTTCTGGTCACGAGACATAATCATATACTTTGTCTTTTAGAGATTTACTTCCAATACCTATCGCTTTATTTGCTTCAAGTAAAATTCCCGTGTTTTCTTTAATCGTTTGTGGATTTTCTCCTAACATATTCACGTCATCCGCTTAGACGATGTAACCCGTTCAATTCCAAACCCTCTCTGTTATCCTGGACTTTCCTAATGGCATACTCTAGAGCAAAGTTAAAAGTAAAGATGATAGTGCATCTCCTTGCTTTAGCCCGCAGTGAATTGGAAAAGCATCAGATAGAGACTAGCCTATACGAACTCTGTTGTACGTTTCACTAAGACACATTTTAATTAATCGAACTAGTTTCACAGCATTTTGTGATAAAATTAAACGTTATAAAATTATGATTAGCATTCCATAATTTTTACAATCTGTGAATGATATATTCCGCTGTTTGATCTACTCTACCCCGTTCATTTCATTTGTTACAAATATCTCCATGTAATTGACGTGAATGTTCCTAGATTCGTTACCTTATGTCAGCAACATAGTTCGAACCGGCTTTATTTTAACTTCAACTCCAATGCCTTATTAAATTATTCGTGACCTCGTCCTCAGTTTTCCATACCACGCCTCAAAAACTCAGTCCCTGACAGAGGGTCTCAAAGAATGAACTGTTCAGAAGTATCATTTCTTTAATTGGCTAATATTCTGAAGCTAAAAATGTGTTTGTTCTTTAGTTGCTTTGTACAGATTTTTTAAAATCAATTTTCAACTTAAAATTATATCGGAAAAAGTATTATGTGCCTTCCACGTGTTAAATTTTATATTATCTTGTTAACATGTTTCGGCCTGCTATTGACCATCGTTGTTTGTCTTGGCGCCTTTTGTTTTGTTTCCTATGGGTGTGTTTGTGTAGTGTAATGTGGAGTCAAAGTGTGTGTGTGTTCTGAAATTGAGTTGTGTGTTGAGAATTTCACTTGGATGTGTTTTTGTGTGTCTGTATATTTCATATTGTTCTAGTGTGTTGAGTTTCTGGCTTTTTGGTTGGATGTGTAGAATTTCCATGTCTGTGTTGATGTCTCTGTATGTGTGGTTAGCATTTGTAATGTGTTCTGCATATGTGGAAGTTTTTTTGTAATTTTGTTATGGCTGTGATGTGTTCTTTGTAACGTGTTTGAAATGATCTGCCTGTCTGTCCTATGTAGAAGTTTTGCAGGTGTTACATTTGAGTTTGTATAAGCCTGTGTGATTGTATTTGTTTGTTTGTGTTGTTTGTGTGTTGAGATGTTTTTGTAGAGTATTATTTGTTCTGTATGCGATGTTGTAATTTAAATTCTTGAATGAGGTTGCAAGCTTGTGTGTGTGTGTGTGTGTGTGTTTTTTTTTTTTTTTTTTGTATGTTAGTGTAATGTATTTCTTGTGTTTGTGTTCTATTCTTATGTTTTTTGTGATTATGTTTTGTCTTTCGTTTTATTTTATTTATTTATTTATTTATTTTTTATTTATTTATTTATTTATTTATTTACTTATTTTTATTTAAGCTGGTAGAGATAAGGCCATCAGGCCTTCTCTTTCCCTCTACCAGGGGATTACAACTACAATATTAAGAATACAATCACAATTATAATTATAATTAATGTTAAATTTACAAATACAATAAAAATCAAAGTACTAAAAGATTAACTGATTAATAATAGCTAGACAGTTTATTGTAAAAGTTACTTACTTACTTACTTACTTACTTACTTACTTACTTACTTACGTTTAAGGAATCCGGAGGTTCATTGCCGCCCTCACATAAGCCCGCCATCGGTCTCCCATTCCGAGGCTTATTTGAAGGATTCGTAACAAGCTGTTTTCTTACGGTGATGGGTTGTCAGCCCTTCGCCCAACCCCAAGCTGGAGGACCACCTCTCATCGGCTGTCCGCGACTGCTTATTCAATATATTCGCAGCTACCCTCCATATCTGGAGGCCGTCTCCTCTATCCGCAATCTGAGAACGCGCCATGCCGTGGTGATAGATTGTAAAAGTTAAGAAGAGAGAAAAATTTTTTTTTTATTAATTAAGTAAAAAGTAAACCTCCTCTACGCAGTAAGAAAATGCTTAATAAGTTTGATTTTGAACGCTATTATGTTGTATATTATATTGGGGTTGTATCCGTTTTCTTGTGCTATGTATTTGATTGTGTTTAGCTCTTCTTTGTAATCCTTTGGTTCATTGGTATGTTGAGTAGTCTGTGTAAGAGAGAAAAACAGTAAATAAGAATATTTTTATTGGGTTATTTTACGACGCTGTATCAACATCTAAGGTTATTTAGCATCTGAATGAAATGAAAGTGATAATGCCGGTGAAATGAGTCCGGGGTCCAGCACCGAAAGTTACCCAACATTTGCTCGTAGTGGAATTAAACCTCAACCAGGAACTTGCCCTGACCGAGATTCGAACCCGGGCCACCTGGTTTCGCGGCCAGATGCGCTGACCGTTACCCCACAGGTGTGGACTAAATAAGAATAAAGAGAAGACAGTAAGAACACAAAAAAAAAGTGTAAGGAAAAGTGAGGGGGTTGTAAATTATAAAAACTAGAAGTGACGAATAAGACAAGGAGAAGGAAAAAAAGACGAAATTAGGAAAGGAAAACGGATCGAGGCAGGAGTAAAGGGATCAGAGGAGATGCTGGAAAAAAAAAACGAAAGGAAGAAAAACAAAAAAAGAATGAATAACAAAAGGGCAATATGGGGATACGAAAACATAAAAAAGAGATCTGAAATAAAAAATTGAAAATACATCTAGTATTGCATGAAGCATAAGGGACTGTATAAAATAATAAGACGGAGGGCGTGTGGTGACAGGACGAAGCAAAGACAAGTAAATCTGCGTGGAGAGGTCGCGGCGAAGCGGCTGGTGTTTTGTGGTGCGGAGGGTGATGACGGAGCGTTAATTGTTGCAGGGGAGGGAGCGCCGGGGCAGGTATTAATGGGGGAGGGTGGCAGAAGAGTGATGCTGCGGTTTGTGGAATTGTTTACGTAACGCTAACAATTGCACCAGTTCTTTCAGTGCAAATGTATAACATACGCTTCCACAACGCATTATGATCGCCGAGCTGGCACAGATCGTTAAATTTAGAGGGGCCGGACCGCCGGCGAAAACAATGCACCTTCTCAAGGTACAGACATGCTTCAATACTGCAGAAATTAACACTACATACTATAGAACGTTGCTTTTTTGTTCTTATTTGTTAAGGGAAAGGATGGTATTTTTTTTTAACTTTTTTCCTATTTGGTGTAAAATATTAAAGAACGGATTTTTATGATAGAACGAGCTCATAGTGAGGGGGACAACTCAACCAAATAAAATATTTTGAAAAAACGGTTATTTGGCAACGGCCATCAAATTTGAAAAATATATATACCCAATGCAGGATTGTACTAAAACCGATATATCTAAACCGTTTTTAAAGATAGATTCAAACAGTGTTTTGCAATGTATTTGCAAAATCAAGTTTTACAAACTGTCTGTAACAGAATTGATATTGGCCCTGCGACTTCTTTCTTTGGGACCATGTAAAATAAACAATTAAAATTTAATAACAATTTTCTGATATCCTTTCTTGCAAAGAAACGGACGTATTTTTAAAATGAAATCAATTAACAAAATTCTGTTACAGAAAAAAGTTTCCTAATAGTCTAAAGAATGTGTGTTCTAAATTCCATTCGTGTATCTTTAATAGTTCAGGTATTATATCCATTTTTGTCTGGCAATGTAGCAAAAAAAAATGAAGTTGCTGGAAACCGATGAAAGAGGGCGTTTGATTTAAAAATCCATAGCGTAGGAAGTTTAAAAATGACGTCTCAACATCCGATAAGGGCACAAAAATAAACAAAAAATGTTAATAACAATGCATTCCACACATAGCAAAGGGTATTTTAAAGGAAAAAAACAAAATTCTTTACAGAAAAAGTTTAATTTATCGGAAACAGAATGTGTGTTCTAAATTTCATGCCTGTACCTTTAATAGTTCAGATATTATATCCATTTTTGTCTGGCAATTTGGCAAAAAAAAAAAAATGAAGTTACTGAAAACCGATAAAAGAGGGCGAGTGATTTAAAAATCCATAGCGTAGGAAGTTTAAAAATGACGTCTCAACATCCGATAAGGGCATAAATACCCACAAAATGTTATGCAATGCATTCCACACATAGCAAAGGGTATTTTAAAGGAAAAAAAAATCTTTCAAAATTTAATTTACCGGAAACAGAATGTGTGTTCTAAATTTCATGCATGTATCTTTAATAGTTCACATATTATATCCATTTTTGTCTGGCAATTTGGCAAAAAAAAATGAAGTTACTGGAAACCGATAAAAGAGGGCGAGTGATTTAAAAATCCATAACACAGGAAGTTTAAAATTGGCGACTCAACATCCGATAAGGCCACAAATACCAACAAAATGTTATGCTATGCATTCCACACATATCACAGAGTATTTTAAAGAATTTTTTTTGTTTTTTTGAAAATTTACTCATTTTTCACCAAAAGTACCATCCTCTCCCCTTAAGGGAGGATGGTTCTTATCGTACATGAAAAATTAGGAAAAAATTGTTAGAGATAACATTGCCGTAGATTTGATCCTAAAGATCGTATATTTTTTTTTTTTAGTTTTTTTTTTTTAATTATTTTGTGCTGAATGAGGAAACGTTTGCTATTGAGTTAAACTAAAATGGTTTTTATCTATTGCATTGTAAGCTAAAAATTACATTTTATATTGTACTAGTGGCTTGTGAAGCAAATGCTGCTGCAAACTAAGTTCATTAGACGTTAAAATAAAAATTTTTCAGATTTATTTTCAGTGAAGAATACCAGACATTCTGAAAGTTATTTGCTTCCATAATAGTCAAACATACTCCCTCTGAATGTTTTTTTATGCCAAATACTTTTCCTTGAACATATCCGTCTTGAGTTTCAATGCGAAATCGCAAGTAACAGTGTCAGGACGATCAGCGAGTTTTTCATGTGGGAGTAAAGCAATAGCTATTTCAGGTCATTGTGGATTGCAGGTGAAAGTTAAGAAAATGTAAGGTTTGTCATGCTTTGAACAAAAGACTTAGCATCTTGGTATAGCTGCTGCATGTTTCGTGAACTACCCTGAAATGTAGAGGGCAGAATCACTTTTTCCCACTAAGAGATCTTGCTGAGGTGATGAAGAGACTACAAAATCTTGTAGGCCTCTTATTTTATCAGTAAGTAATACCTTTTGGTCTTTTCTTAGGAATTGTAATTTTTTGCGCTTCCTCCAGACAATACTGATCTATCAAATACTGCTGGATTAATTTGTGTAAGAATGAATGTTATTTCGTATATTTTCTATAATATAGGCTGATGTGAGGAATCTATTGCTGAGATGCGGAAAATGAGGCGAATGATATGTCAGAGTTGTGGAATCTTATATGCGCCCTAAATAAAATTGTCCATCGTAAATCGTTAGCAGCTTCAGTGTTTCATTTGTTTCTGGTTGCGGGAAATAAACTTGCTCATCACAGTAGCAAGAAGTGAAATGGCATGCTATTTTCCCTACAACAAAATATGCTTGGCAGTGATCACAAATCTAATCTATTAAACCAAAGAAATTTGAAATTAATTGTTATGTAGTTTAAAGACGCAGCTAAAATAGGAAGCATGACTCAATTACTACCAAGGAAAATAAGAGAATCAGACATATAAAATCACACTGCCATTAAATATATGAAAAATACCCGCACCACTTGATTAATAACTATAAAAGCATTTAATGTTTAATAACAATATTGTTACCTTACGTAAGTTTTATAGTTTTCAGTAACATATATATAGCCGTTACTTAGCAAATTATAAAAATGAAGATCTAATATAAAATATTCTTTCACTGCGTCTACTTATATAAAATGCTAAACTTTCATTTTCATATCATCAATATAGCATAATGTGTTGCATTAACTATAATAATATTTCATTTTTAATAGTAATAATGTCATTTCTTAAGTTTTGTAGTTCTTAATACCCAATAACAGCTGTACTAAAACTATAGACCAGTTACATCTGTAAATTATTTTTATATGTTATCAAAAAAATTACACAAATGAAGATCGACACATTGGCATTATGATGGGAAAGAATCTGAGCCATCTGAACTCTATGTCAGCAATCCTGTAGGTCATGGCCTTCGTGTAATAGTCTATTATTTATTGTAGTGTGTGTTTTGTTTTATACTGAAATGCAATTAATTAGTTCTCAAAACTGACGAAAGATGGATTTTCGAAAATAGGAAAATGATGTAAAAATTGACATTTCACTGAAAACTACTATTATTTTTCTGAAAAACTTTGCCCAAGTCAAAATACTTGTATAAAAAGTTCGTTAGACGTTCAAATAACATTTTTCAATTTATTTTCAATAAGAATACTTGTCTTATCAATATAGCAATAAACATACTCCTCTGAATGGATTTTTTTAGCAAATTTTTTCTTGAACTATAACTTCAATTTCATATTCATTTTAATTTCAGTCAATTGTAGGCAATTAAAAAATGTCAGGTTTGAAAACAATAGCATTTTCTATAGCTGCTGCAGTTTTGTAGAGCGTAAAATCATTTTATCCTATTAAGAGATCTTGCTGAAATGATCTGGAGACTACAAAATTTTCTAGGCCTCATTTTATCAGTAAGTAATACCTTTTATCTTTCCTTAGGAACTGTAATTTTTGCTGTACTGAAGACAATGAAAATGTCTTATAGAAAAAGACCCACCCCCACTGGGTTAATAAGTAGAATCTTAAGTTTTGTAGTTATATATAGCAGCCACTCAGTAAATTATTTTTAAGATATTCTCTACATTATCAAACCTCAAAACGTTTCACTTTCATGTCATCAATATAGCAAATATTATGTACAATTAATGAAGAATAGACATCATGATATTAACTGTAATAATATTTAATTTATAATGAATAATGTCATCAAACCACCTCAAGTTTCGTAGATTTGAATATCCAATACATCTGAGAAAATTATACACAGAATAAGTTTTTAATGACAAATTGAATTGAGCTCTAAATATGTCAGCAATCCTGCAGGTCATGGCCTTCGTGTAATAGCCTATTGTTTATTGTAGTGTGTGTTTTGTTTTATTCTGAAATGCAATTAATTATTCAATAAAAATAGTTCTCAAAACTGACAAAGATGGATTTTCGAAAATAGGAAAATGATGTAGGAAAATTGACATTTCACTGAAAACTACTATTTTTCCGAAAAACTTTGGATGCCAGGCATGAAAATGAGGGGTCACTCATTAAACTCCGTTCAGCCGTTTTCCCGTAATTTCCATTACCAGTTCAAATTATGTATATAGATAGATAGGTATTTTATACCATCAATCTGGCTGGGTCACTGGTTGGAAAGAAACTGCCTTCTGAAGGATGCACTGGAAGAATGGTAAATGGGAGAAGAGCTCGGGCAGAAGAAGATACCAGATGATAGACAACATTAAGATATATGGCTCAAATGCGAAGACAAAGAGGAAGGAAGAAAATAGGAAAGACTGGAGAATGCTGAGTTTGCAGTGAAAGACCTACTCTTGGGCAGGACACTATGAATGAATGAATGAATCATCAATCATAAACTATCTGACTTATAGTCATCACTCACATCAATCGTCATCATCAGTCATCATCCATTATCACAAATCATTACCACCCACTGTCATCAGTCATCAATCGTCATCACTCATCGTCAATTATCGTCACTTCTTATCATCAATCATTAGTCATTATTTCTTGTCATCAGTCACCATCTTTTGTAATCAGTCATCATCTCTCGTCATAAGTCATCATCACTCATTAGGCCTACTAGCACTCATAATCACTCATTATCATCAATCATAAACCATGTCACTCATCGTCATCGTTAATAATCATCAATCATCATCAGTGTCATCAGTAACATCAACAATTAGTCACCATCAAATTATCATCACCTACATCATCACTTAAATGAACGGATCTCTTTTCTATTTCATTCATTCATTCAATAATTCATTCATTCATTATATTCCATAGATCTTACATGAGCAATGAAGCTTTAACATGCTGAATAAGTCAAAATTTTACAATATTACAATTACAATTTTTACAAATTTTTACAATATTTTACAATTTTTACAATTTTTACAGTTTTACAATTTAGTAATTTTCTACAATGATGAAGTGAGGTCCGAGGATTCGCCAAAAGATTACCCGGCATTTGCCGTTTGGTTGGGGAAAACCTCGGAAAAACCCAACCAGGTAATCAAATCAAAGGGGTTGATGCCGAGGACTCGCCATAGACCATCCGGCTTCAGTCCCACGGCTGAGGAAAACCTTCCTTCCTCGTCTTGTGAGAATTTTTAACCAACATCAGACTTTCACAAACAGTGGAATTCCCTTGTTGTCTGGTCAGAATGGCGTGAGATCGCTTCTTGGGAAAACACAGTATAAACAAAAGAAGGGGCACACACAAAGCTAGTTCTTATGACACGAAAATAAATTTCCCGTTCTCTTTCTGGAATCAAACCCAGAAACACAACCAGCAAAAACTAACCTAAACGAATACAGTAGTTTCTGGAAAGCCATTATCACTGGTTGCATCAGACATGACTTGTTGGTCTCACTGGCTCGACCTGATTTCAGGTAGCCTATGTGATTGGTGTCTGCGGTTTCGATCCCCGTCCCTCTGAGACCTTGGCTTAGCGAGCGACCAGTCTGTTAAGTAATTAATATCCCAAAACCCAATACAATGCATCCGTTGGCAGTGCACGCTGTGTTTTAATGTCCAAGTCTGATGGCTGATTGGTCACCGTTTAGAGAGCATTCGTCTTGCTGGAAATATCATATATTTCACTGTATAATTGCCTCTCCAGGTAAGAAAACACCATTATTATATTTTTTGTTATAGACAGCATTAAGGAACTAAGACGTAAAAGACGAAAATACTTTTTTTTTCAATTTTGGCATGACAGCTTGTTTGGATTTGTCATTAATAACCTAGCATTCGCACCCCAGTTAGGGAAAGCCTCAACAAAAGATTTCTATTTTAGTAGGTTATTTTACGACGCTTTATCAACATCTTAGGTTATTTAGCGTCTGAATGAGATGAAGGTGATAATGCCGGTGAAATGAGTCCGGGGTCCAGCACCGAAAGTTACCCAGCATTTGCTCATATTGAGTTGAGGGAAAACCCCGGAAAAAACCTCAACCAGATAACTTCCCCGACCGGGAATCGAACCCGGGCCACCTGGTTTCGTGGCCAGACGTGCTAGGTGTGGACTCAACAAAAGATGCAGCCAGGTAATCGAGCCAGTTGAGATCGAACCCACGCCCATCACAGATCTGCTGTAGTTCTGGTGATGAGAATGATTCTGAATTACAAGGAAATTGTCAGATTGTTGTAGAAAGAAAGGAAAAAATTTCACGAAGATTTTCCCATAACTAACTTACTCCGTCATAAATTCTAAGAGTTGATCACTTTGGAAAGATAAAGCTACGCAAGTTCTTGTTGCTGCGATTCTAGTCTGCAGCATGGATCTAAATTGCGTAGAAATAGGTGAGAGATTATGAGTTGCTTAGAAGTAGGTGAGAGATTTCAAATTACGTAGAAATAGGTGAGAGATTATGAGTTGCTTAGAAGTAGGTGAGAGATTTCAAATTACGTAGAAATAGGTGAGAAATTGCTTGCGAATTGCGTACAAATAGATGGGAGATTTATTGTGAATTGAGTACAAATAGATGGGAGATTGATTGTGAATTGCGTACAAATAGATGAGGGATTGATTGTGAATTCCGTACAAATAGATTAGAGACATTGTGAATTGCATACAAATAGATGAGGGATTGATTGTGAATTGCGTACAAATAGATGAGAGACATTGTGAATTACATACAAATAGATGAGAGATTGATTGTTAATTGCGTACAAATAGATGAGAGACATTGTGAATTGCGTACAAATAGATGAGAGATTGATTGTGAATTGCATACAAATAGATGAGAGATTGATTGTGAATTGCGTACAAATAGAATAGAGACATTGTGAATTGCATAAAATAGATGAGAGATTGATTGTGAATTGCGCAGAAATAGGAGAAAATTAATTATGAATTACAAATAAATAAGAGAAGATTGATTTTGAATTGAATAGAAATAGGTGAGAGATTGGTTTTGAATTGCATAGAAATAGGAAACGTTTGATTCTGAATTGAAGAGGAATAGGACAAGATTGATTCTAACTTACGGAGAGATAGGAAAAATTGATTCTTAATTACGTAGAAATAGGAGGAGATTGCTTCTGCATTGCGTATAAATAGGAGAAGATTGATTTTGTATTGAAGAGGAATAGGAGAAGATTGATTCTGAATTGCAGAGGAATGCGAGAAAATTGATTCTATCTTCCAGAGAAATAAGAAAAGATTGATTGTAAATTCAATAAAATATGAGAACATTGATTTTGAATTATAGTCCTATAGAAATAGGAGAACGTTTATTTTAACTGCACTGAAATAGAGGAAGAGTGATTCTGAATTGTATAGAATTAGGACAAAGTTGATTCTAAATAGCTTAGAAATAGGAGAAAATTAAATAACTTATTAATTTATAGAAATTGTAAAAGATTTATTCTGAATTACATAGGAATAGAAGTGATTATGAATTGCATAGAAATAGGGGGCAATAGAATGTCCAACTTCGCTTTGCTGGAACTCTCTTGATCAAGTTCCTGAATGTATTAGGAACTGTGAAATCAAAGAGTACTAAGAATGAATCTTCCCAAAAATCATTACATTTCCACTAGCAGGGATTTGAAGTCTAGTCCTTCTAGATTGGAAAATCATTTATCTAAAGATGAAATTTTGCTAATTATTTTTACTGAACTGTAAAGTTAACATTTGCTACTTTTCTACACGACTGTACAAACACGGTTTTAACTCCACGTAATATATTTTTTTTTTTGCCTCTTCCATGAACATCAATTTTAATAGTGAAATTTACATGTTTATGTTTTAATTGAGTTCATTTCAATAAAACATATTTTCCCAGATGACATATCGAGATTAGTTTTATAAAGTGCTTGTGAAATTCATTTCATAACTGAAATTAGAGAATATAATTTTCAGATAGGTTCAATTTACGTTTCTTGCATGAGATCTGCTTTGTATGGTTTTGTTAATGTTATTATTTTCTGTTACATTTCCTCTACAAAAGAATAATTTATCAACAAAATTGTATGTTTGCATCGGAATATTAAAAACAAAAAACAATTTCTCTCCTGAAAATAAGATATGAAGCAATATGTTTTTTCCTTCTTTTTAATTTTAATTAATGTTCTAGCCTGCCTTTAATCAACAAAATAATACTGCGATCCATGTTAACAGCGGAGGGTTGGCTTGTCAGACATCAGGGCTCTACTTTCTAGTTTCGTGTACCAAGATAGGAAGCAAGATTGCTTTTTATTGTTGTCAACGGGCACGCAAACCTAACTGACCTCCCATATGCACACCAACCTAACCATGTCCAATGTTTATCACCACGGCAGTAGCCATGACAACATAGCTGGCTAATTGGCAGCAGCCAGACCATAGTTTTGCTATTTGGCGTCGCAATTCAGAATAGTAATATACGTTACAAGAGCGGTATGTTGACGTTTTCATGTTCGAGGAAAAGACTGAAAAAGCGAAACGTAGTTGAGCTTTTTTAATTTCCGAGAACATGAAAAGAAACATACCGCTCGTGTATCGTACATTATTTTGTGCGAAGATCGTTTATTACATACCTGAAAGACGAATTTCTAATTAGTTGCAATGAAATCTCCATGTTGGTTTCTGTTTAATGACGGCAACTTCGGAAAACCAAAATATCTATTATTACTATTCTGTGTTTACTATACTCCAGCAGGCCGTGATATACGTCTGTCTTTTTTTTCCCCCAGTCTATAAATGCGAACTTAAAACAAACGGTAAGGTTATGTAATGATTTATTTTTCATTTTAATATTTTAAAAATATTATTTATATAACATATTGCAGTAATAACATCGGCATCTGGAACCTTGTTGATTTTTTTCACGGCTTCCTTAATGTTACTTGCATCACGAATGCAGTAACTTTAGTGGAATTGTAGAGTTTACTTAATTTTTGCAAATATTTAAAAACAATAATTAACAGTGCTATTTAGGTGAAATTGCAGTGGTAAGTTTCCAATTTATAATTATTACCATGTTAAACGTCTCTAAAAATAATATGTTAAAAGCCTAAAGCAGTAAAATCAATGTATCACTTAAGCGGTAAGAAGAGGGAAATTGTTATGTGTGTTAGGTTGGGAATACTGAATGTGGAATTTTAGACTTTCCGCGGATTGGTTTTGTGCGGAAACCAAGCAAATACGCACGATCTCGCACAAATATAATTTGTAACAGGTGGCTTGTGACCATCATTCTAGTATTCCATCTTTGTTTTTTTACCACCCTTCTTCCTGGTAATACATCTTTCTCTTGTCTTACTTCCCATTCCCTGTTCCTCTTCCTGAACATCTTTCCCTCCTGTTGTTTTTGTTTATTCTTTTAATGATCTGCTCTTTTCTTTTCTTTGCTATTACATTCCCCATCAATTTCTCATTATACAGGGTGTTTCCGAGGTGGTGTTACAAACTTCCAGGGATGATGGCGAAGGGCACATGTATCAATTTGAGATCAGGAACCCTGGTTCGGAGGAAATGACCGAGTCGAAAGTTACAAGCAAAAATAGTTGTGTGGAAATGAAATAATTTTATTCCTCTGTACACGCTATTTATGTCTATTTATCTGTACATCTTACACGTACTGTATTCATCTGAATCTTTACGTTGTCTATACAGCAGGCATGTCAATTTTTAAATGCCCAAGGAGCAAGCTTTTTAGTCCCCAGGAGAGCCTGAAAGGAAAAGAGACAGACGAAAGTTTGGTATATGCCGCTTGGTCGAGCTATATTCAGGGATGGCCAGCGCTGAAATATTTAAAGGGAATCGAGAACTTTTAAAACTGTAGCCATGTTAATTTTAGATTTGCCTGAGAAGTAAAACCCTGCATTATAAGAATGTAATTTTAATTTTAATGCTCATTTTTCACAAGTTTGATTTTTTGATTCAAAATAAATATTTTCTCAATTTTTTTTATGCATAGAAAAGTTAGAAATTTTCAGGTATAGGCCTATTTATTTAGTAGCCTTAAAAATGTTTTTAAAATATATACCGTATAGTATTCTGAAGCTAGGGTATTGAAAATTTTAAAAATATTCGCATGGAAATTGTTTGTATAAATGAATTAACAAAGCAACTAATACATCATAAAGCAAAAAATACGTGCCCATGTGTGAACTAAAAATTGCAGCTCTATAGCTTCAGACAGATTTCCAGAAAATAATGTAGTATTCTGATGATAGGAAGTTGCTCACAAATATCACCTTAAAAGCATAATGCGATAAGACTTTTGTTATGGAATATTAGTTACACTTAAAACAGATACAGTACCTGTGCGGTAACTTTGCCGTTGTACTGTAATATTGTTTTGATTAGTTTATTGATTACTTTTGTAAGGCTAAAGATACCATCAATATAAATTCCAACTTATCATGTCACACTCAATCTCTTTTTTGGAATATCACTTTCTTTTTATGAATGATGTGTTTCATCCACCTAATACAGTATAAAATATTATCTGTCTACTATGGAATTTAAATAAATATTCTTTCTTAACTCTCTATTATGTTATTAAAATTTAAAACACAAGTTCTGCAATATTAAGAAATCAGTGTTAATACTTTTGTTTTATAGATAATATAGATAATATGAAACAGAAAGAAGCCATATAAAAATAACGACATAAAATTTCACGTTCCGTTTGAAGTTTGCACCTCTGTTTTCTTAATAAACAGGTTGCTTATTCATATAAAAAAATCCTTTTTTCCATACTTTCGCTTGCTGCAATAGCGCACGATCTTCAAGGTCAGAAAAATGCGTTTGCTTTGACATCACTGACTTACAGTATTCCATTCAGTGCGCTGTCTGAGGGGTGGGGACAGGAAACTACACTAAAGCAATGCAGATAGCGTAATGTGTAACGGACATGGTCGGTCCTGATATGCACGTCTGTAGACAGCAGTGTATGTGTACAAGTTGCAGTGTCCAGTCGATTAGTCCTAGTGAAATGGAGGAGTACACGAGAGCGGAATATGCAGACCTGATTTTCGAATATGGATGAGCCAATGGGAACAGTAGACAAGCTCATAGATTGTATCGGGAACAAGTACCCACGTAGGAGACATCCGACCCATACCATCTCTCCACGACTGTTCCAAAAGTTAAGGGAAGGAGGACACGTGGTGCCAAATTACAATTCCATTTCCACACAACTATTTTTGCTTATAACTTTCAACTCAGTCATTTCCGGACCAGGGTTTCGCATCTCAAATTGATACATGTGCCCTTCGCCATCATCCCTGAAAGTTTGTAACACCACCTCGGAAGCACCCTGTATTTCTTTCCCTCGTCTTTCTTCCTCTCTATTGCTTACATTTAATTTCCTCTTTTTGTCCTCTTACTATATTTTATCGTCTTTTATTTTGCTCATTTCCTTATCTTCCTTCAGTTTCATATTTTCCTTATTTTTCCCTGTCGTCTATTTATTACCTTTTTCTGATATTTTTAATATTTAATATTTCCCTATTTCTCAGTTTTTCATCATTCTTAAACTCGTTGGACATGCTTGTAACAAACGTGTTAAAACCTAGTCTTATTTCGACAGTGTTTTCATTCAATTGATTAGAAAAAATTAACATACAAAGAAAATATATTCTTTAGGCTTGAAGAATTTTCTACCTTTTCCATGAAAAAAAAAATGTTAGTGCAAACACTCGTGATGTCCCACTTCGATTACTGTGATATTCTGCTTACTGACCTAAGCGTTACTTCGGCGCAGAGACTATAACGTGTTCATAATATGTGCGTCCGTTTCGTCTGCAATATTCGCCGGGCTGATCACGTAACACCATCCCTCGAAATGTTGTCCTGGCTCCGTCTAGAAGATCGTAGGAAAATCCACTGTCTTTCCCTTCTCTTTCACATATTGCATTTCTCCACTCCTGTCTATCTTGCGTCTCGTTTTCAAAATTTATCCACCCATCATAACCTAGACACACGATCACAACACTCCTCAATATTATCCATTTCCTTCCACCGAACATCCTCATATTCATCTTCTTTCACTGTGGCTGTTCCTCGGCTTTGGAATTCCCTACCGAGTAATGTCAGGGACTGTCAGACATCAAACCAATTTAAGAATAGGCTAACGAAATATTTTTCTAACAATTCTTGTTAACAATAATAGCTGTTTCAGGTTTCTCAATGTTTAATGTGTATGTGTATGTATGTATTTATTCACACTGCAATTGGTATATACCCGGTGGCAGAGGTAACTAATTACACTCAATAATGACAATGATAAACTTATTAATTAAAAATACACTTAATATAATACCAATAATTATTACAAATAATTAATACTAACAATAAATAATAATAATAATAAAAATAATAATAATAGGGAATATCCTAAATTAAATGAAGCACGATCACTTAAAATAACACTTAAAATAAATGTAATTTGTATCTTAAATCTAAGTTCGAACTAAAACCCACGAGTATGATATGTTCATATCTGCACAAGTACCTTTCAAATTACACTCATTTCGCTGTCAACTCACTCATTGCGCTGGAACTACGACATATTTCATTGATTCTATCCTGATTTCACTAACACTTCAAAAACATTTTACTGTTCAAATACTTTGCACTGCCACTATAAACTATAAAGCTTCCCTGACAGGAACACGTTTCACTGACACAACACACTTCACTGACACAACATAATTCTTCACTGATACAACACTTCAATAACAAAATATCATTTACACCCTTTAAATACTGTGTATAATTACCGTCTATTAGTAAAGTCCTTAAGCCTATTTTTAAATTCGTTTTTGGTTGTTGGTAAAGTCTTTAGTAAGTCTGCAGGTAAAGCATTCCAGTCCCTGATAGTATGATTGAGAAAAGAAAACTTTCCAGTGTCCGTCCTCTGTCTTCTTTCCCTCAATTTATATGATATATATGGTTATATGGTTATATATATATATATATATTAATAAATATTTAAATTATCTCATTATTATTATTATTACTACTACTACTTATTATTATTATTATTATTATTATTATTATTATTATTATTATTATTATTATTATTATTATTATTACTATTTCTTACCAATGTTTATTATTGTCACACTAACATTACTTATCCAACTTTCATTATTTACTTTCATGTTGTTTTATGGTCTAGATATTAATGTAATAACTACGAGTATGCAACCAATTGTATTCAATTAGAATTAGAGTCTGGCTGGGCGGAAGAGAAGGCCTACTGGCCTTAGCTCTGCCAAGTTAAATAAATCAATTATTATTAAATATAATTATTACAGTATTAAAACACACATTGAAAATCATGTTTAGACCATACATGTTTCAGGACTTGAGGTCTTGTCTTCAGTGGCCATCTGTAAGGAAATTTAAGATCAAATGTAAAGTAAAATGCATGTACAAAGTAAAGGTTAAACTTTAAACATTCTAGAATCCATAGAGACAAAATTACGAATAAAAATAACTCAAATGATAAAGCTCCAATTGACAATAACATTCTGTTTGATCTGGGTATTGCTTTTCAATTTGACCAGCGTAGTCACAGCACACACGCCGCATTCAGTCGCCTACCGTACCGGCGTCGCATCTCAGCGAACACCAGCTGGATTAGTCGTAAGTATTCATTGTGTACAATTTTAAACACATTTATTAAACTCCAGTTTTAACGTTGTAATTTTTAGTAACATTATATCAAGAAATTACAGTATTCTTACAGGTGATCACTGAAGATAGGACCCCAAGTCCTGAAACATATCTTATGGTTTAAAGACGATTTTCAATGTGTGTTTTAATACTATAATAATTATATTGTCTTTGTATGATAAATTTTTTATCAATTCGTATATTCCTATTTTCTTTCTTATTTTCTTATTCTGATTTTCTTTTCACTCATTTCTTAGTTTCCACTTTCATCATTTCTGTCTTTTTTATTTTTGTCATCTTCTTATCCGCTTTTTCTCATATATGTCTCAATTTCTTCATTATTTTCAAGTCTTTTATGTTTCTTACTTTACTCAGTTTCTTATCTTTCTTTTTCCATCTTGTTATATTTCTTACTTTCATTCTTTTCTATTTTTCTTATTTTTTCCATTCTTCTTACTATTCCATTTTTTACTCTTTTCTTGATTTTCTTTTTATTTTTTTCATTCATTCTTCCAGTGTTCTGTCCAAGGGCAGGTCTTTCAATGCAAACCCAGCTTTCTCCAATCTTCCATACTTTCTCCCTTCCTCTTAGTCTCCTCATATGATCCATATATCTTAATGTCGTCTATCATCTGATATCTTCTGCTCCGAACTCTTCTCCCGTTCACCATTCCTTCCAGTACATCCTTCAGTATGCAGTTTCTTCTCAGCCAGTGACCCAGCCAATTCCTTTTCCTCTTTCAGATCAGTTTCATCATTCTTTCTTCATTTTCTTTCTTTTCTTATTTATTTACTTATTTATTTATTTATTTATTTATTTATTTATTTATTTATTTATTTATTTTTTATTTATTTATTTATTTATTTATTTATTTATTTATTTATTTATTTATTTACTTATTTTTTTACTTATTTATTTATTTACTTATTTACTTACTTACTTATTTATTTATCCACTTGTCACCGTTCACTCTTCTCCATATCCACATTTCAAATGATTCTATTCGCTTCTCTTCACTTCGTCGTAATGTCCATGTTTCTGTCCCATACAGTGTCACACTCCATACAAAGCACTTCACTAGTCTCTTCCTTAGTTCTTTTACCAAAGATTCGCAGATCCTTTGTTTCTATTAAAAGCTTCCTTTTCCATTGCTATCCTCCTTTTGACTTCCTGGCAGCAGCTCATGTTACTGCTTATAGTACACCTCAAGTATTTGAAGCTGTCCACTTGCTCTACTGCCTCATTTAGAATTCGCAACTTTACCTTCTTTATTTTCTTCCTATGACCATGGTCTTCGTCTTGTTTGCATTTATCTTCATCCCATACTGCTTACAACTGTCATTTAGCTCCAGTAGCATATCCTTTAGTATCATCTCCTCTTCTACTAACAACGCCATATCATCAGCAAATCTTATGCACTTTATTCTTCTTTCTCCTACTATCACTCCTCCCATGTTCTGAAAACAGTTCTTCACTAAATCCTCCAAGTAGATGTTGAACAGGGTAGGTGATAAAGGGCATCCTTGACGTAGGCCTACTCCTCTCCCAAATTCAATTTCTTCTGACATTTCTTCTCCTATCCCGACTTTCACTCGCTGTTTCAATGTCTTTCTTAATGTAGTACTTTTTTCTTGTCTATCTTGATTTACAATTTTCTTGTTTTTCTTAATTTACTCTTTTCTTGTCTCTCATAATTTATTCTATTCTTATTTTTCTGATTTTCTCTTTTCTTGTCTTCCTTAATTTTTCTCCTATTTATCTCTTTTTTTCATTTTTTTATTCTCGTCTTTTTCTCATTTCCTCACATTCTTATCTTTCTTATTCTCCTTTTCTTATTTTTTCTTATTTTCCTGTGTTTCTTATTTTTATTATTGCAATGTAAATGTAAAGGTATCCCCATAACATGCCATGAAGGCACTTGAGGGGCATGGAGGTAGAGCCCCATGCTTTCCATGACCTCGGCACTAGAATGAGGTGGTGTGGTCGGCACCACGCTCTGACCGCCTTTTACCCCCGGGAAAGACCCGGTACTCAATTTTATAGGAGGCTGAGTGAACCTCGGGGCCGTTCTGAAAGTTTGGAAAGAGAAAAAAATCCTGTCAATACCTGGGATCGAAGCCCGGACCTTCCAGTCTGTAGCCAGCTGCTCTACCAACTGAGCTACCCGGCCGCATTTTTTTTTAATCTTTCTAATTTTTTCCTTTTCATTTTTCTTACTTTCCCATTATTTTCATTCTCTTATTTTTTTTTATTTTATATCATACTTATTTTTCCCAACTTCTGTCTTTCTTATTATCTTTTTTACTTTTCCCATTTCTCCTTTTTCTTAATTTTCTCATTTTCCGCTCTTTCTTATTTTTCTTTCTTTAATTTCCTTACCTTACAATTCCTTACGGTTGAGCCGCACGTCCCAGGACGCTGGATATTTCTTCACCTACAAAGAAGTACAAAAGCCAAAAAAATTCCTTACTACATAGAACACTGTGGAAATTCTAACAGTTTTTATTTTATTTATTTATTTGTTTACTTATTTATTTACTTACTTATCTACTTATTTATTTATTTAATTATTTATTTATTTACTTATTTATTTATTTACTTATTTACTTACTTATTTATTTACTTATTTATTTATTTATTTATTTACTTACTTACTTATTTATTTATTTAAT
This sequence comes from Periplaneta americana, assembly GCA_025594305.2. Taxonomy (NCBI): domain Eukaryota; kingdom Metazoa; phylum Arthropoda; class Insecta; order Blattodea; family Blattidae; genus Periplaneta; species Periplaneta americana. The sequence continues at coordinate 199,332,212 of JAJSOF020000003.1, read as the reverse complement.
TATTTATTTATTTACTTATTTACTTATTTATTTATTTACTTATTTATTTATTTACTTATTTCTTTATTTATTCACTTATTTACTTATTTATTTATTTATTTATTTACTTATTTATTTATTTATATTTATTTACTTATTTATTTATTTATTTATTTATTTACTTTTACTTATTTATATATTTATTTATTTATTTTTTACTTACTTATTTATTTATTTATTTATTTACTTATTTACTTATTTATTTCCTTTATTTATTTATTTATTTATTTATTTATTTACTTATTTATTTGGTTTTACTTAATTATTTACTTATTTACTTACTTTATTTGTTTATTTACTTATTTATTTATTTGTTTATTTATTTATGTTATTTATTTATTTATTTATTTATTTATTTATTTATTTATTTATTTATTTATTTATTTATTTATTTATTTATTTTGATTCCTCCTTCCTTGTCTTCTGAAATATATTTTATTTTGAGTGAACGTTAAATTTTAGCAACATTTATGATAACTCCGTAATGAATAACCTGCTATTTCACAATTTATTTAATTCTAAGAATGTTTGTCTGTTACATTCCCAGAGGGCTGCTACAATTATTTCTGATGAGTCCAAGTTAGCTTTTACTTTATGGCCCATGCCCTGCGGCCTCGTACAGCTGCATACACGATAACAATCTGTGAATCTCGAAACGATGATAGAATAACGCAGGATTATATCCGTGCAAACGATGTTGCTGCTCTCTTCCATGTAATCCCTTCTTTAATTATGCCCGTGACGTGAAGTCAGGTACGAACCGTAATAACTTAGTGTACCAACTCTACATTTCGTCGCTGGAAGTCGCAAGAAATCAATAATCCGAGATTTTGCCTCCGTAAGAGGCTTACAACCGGGCTGATCTGCAGGCAATGCCTGCTCCAAATAAGCATTGTTCTCCTCGAGAGCGCCAGACACTCCAGCCTAATTAATTGCTTAATAACGTCAATTAAAAGGTCACTTAGCAAGCCTCTGTTATCACTGATCTCTGTGCGAGCTGGTCCGGGTAGGGCCCGTCCTTGTGTTCACGCAAACTAAAGAACTGAGTCATGGGGAATTCTGCTACATTACACACACGTCAGAGGTGTCATTTTAAAGCAGACTTGGAGGCGACATGTGGGGGACATTATCAGCAGTTTCATGAAGTAAAGTAATATATAAGTGCTGTATAACTCGGAGAGCTGATTACAAATGTGTGTTGGGTCTAATATAACACCTCTAGATACTTAGATAGATAAAGTTCCTTATTCCATTTCCTCTTAAATAAATTGACTACAACTGAAGTACATGCGTAATTTTTTTAATCAAGTAAATACCCTTTTAAACATTTCCATTTATTTAATAAAGTACATTACACATTTACTCAAGGAAAAACACAGAAAGTTTTATATAATATTCTTATTGATTTTGGTATTCCCAAGAAACTAGTTCGATTAATTAAAATGCACCTGAGTGAAACGTACAGCAGAGTCCGTATAGGTCAGTTTCTATCTGGCGCCTTTCCAATTCACTACGGGCTAAAGCAAAGAAATGTATTATCACCTTTACTTTTTAACTTCGCTCTAGAATATGCCATTAGGAAAGTTCAGGATAACAGAGAGGGTTTGGAATTGAACGGATTACATCAGGTGCTTGTCTATGCGGATGACGTGAATATGTTAGGAGAAAATCCACAAACGATTAGGGAAAACAGAGAATTTTACTGGAAGCAAGTAAAGAGATAGGTTTGGAAGTAAATCCAGAAAAGACAAATGTCTCGTGACCAGAATATTGTACGAAATGGAAATATAAAAATTGGAAATTTATCCTTTGAAGAGATGGAAAAATTCAAATATCTTGGAGCAACAGTAACAAAAATAAATGACACTCGGGAGGAAATTAAACGCAGAATAAATATGGAAATGCCTGTTATTATTCTGTTGAGAAGCTTTTGTCATCCAGTCTGCTGTCAAAAAACCTGAAAGTTAGAGTTTATAAAACAGTTATATTACCGGTTGTTCTTTATGGTTGTGAAACTTGGACTCTCACTTTGAGACAGGAACATAGGTTAAGGGTGTTTGAGAATAAGGTACTTAGGAAAATATTTGGGGCTAAGAGGGATGAAGTTACAGGAGAATAGAGGAAGTTACACATCACAGAACTGCACGCATTGTATTCTTCGCCTGACATAATTAGGAACATTAAATCCAGACGTTTGAGATGGGCAGGGCATGTAGCACGTATGGGCGGTTCCAGAAATATATATAAAGTTTTAGTTGGGAGACCGGAGGGGAGAAGACTTTTGACAAGGTCGAGACGTAGATGGAGGATAATATTAAAATAGATTTGAGGGAGGTAGGATATGATGGTAGAGACTGGATTAATCATGCTCAGGATAGGGACCAATGGCGGGCTTATGTGGGGGTGGCAATGAACCTGCGGTTCTCTAAAAGCGATTTGTAAGTAAGTAATAATGCTGCTTATTACTTGGGAACTGTATTTCTCATCATAGCCGCATGGCTATCATATTTCTGTTACAATTATTGTGTGAAAAAATGTTTGTCAGAAAACTCTTAAATAAAATTTTTATTTCTCAGTAAACAATTGAATAGTTCAAAGAAAAAAGCCTTCTTTTATATCTAAAAGTAGTTGACTGGGCCTAATTGCCTCTTTTATACGAAGGTTGTAAAAATATTAATATTATTATTATTATTATTATTATTATTATTATTATTATTATTATTATTATACAAGCTTTACAAAATTGGAAGAAGAGAATTGAGAATTCTACAATTTATACTCTGTTATTTGCAAACGACCAGCTAGTTATAGCACAGGACTATGAGGACATAGAGTATATGACCAGAAAACTTATAGAAGAAGATAATAAATGGGGTTTAAAAATAAATTTAGAGAAAACACTATATATATCCTGTGGGGAGGAAATGAAAGATATGGTTTTGGAAGATAGAATGGGAAGTGAGGAGAGTGAATATTTGGGGGTAAAAATTAACTCAACATACAGTCAGGAAAGTTACATAAAATATAGAATTCAGAAAGGTAGATCGGCAATAGCTCTGTTAAATGGGGTTTGGTGGGATAAGACAATAACAATTGAAACAAAACTCCAAATCTATAAATCTATAATAAGGAGTAATATAACATATGGGGCGAAAACGTGGCATTTAAACACGAATCTGAGATTGAAACTCCTCTTCACTGAAATGAATTGTTTTAGACGTTCCACTAGACATTCTAAATTGGAAAAAATTCGAAACACGTCCATTAGACAAGCAATGGGAGTTAATAGTACATTGTTAGATTTCGTTAGCTACAAGCAATTAGAATGGTATGACCACGTACGTAGAATGCCAGAAACAAGATTGCCCAGACAGATTTTGGAATGGATTCCGCCAGGAAGAGGAAAGAGGGGAAGACCAAGGAAAACCTGGATGGATGATATAAGAAGTGGAATGAAGGAGAGAGGCTTGGAAGAACGGGATTGGGACTCAAGAGAAGAATGGAGGAAGAAGATAATTTAAACATTTTGGATACAGGAAGATGTAGTTTACATTGTAACCCTGTTAATAAATAAATTATTATTATTATTATTATTATTATTATTATTATTATTATTACTTACTTACTTACTTACTTACTGGCTTTAAAGGAACCCGGAGGTTCATTGCCGCCCTCACATAAGCCCGCCATTGGTCCCTATCCTGAGCAAGATTAATCCAGTCTCTATCATCATATCCCACCTCCCTCTAATCCATTTTAATATCATCCTCCCATCTACGTCTCGGTCTCCCCAAAGGTCTTTTTCCCTCCGACCTCCCAACCTCCCAACCGAAATTCCGTTCAGTGAATCAGTAAAGAATCTAGGTATTTATATGGATAAAAGTTTAAATTGGAACATTCAAGTTGCAGAAACCTGCAAAAAAGTATTCTCATTAATCCACTCGTTTAGGCGATTGAAGAATTTTCTACCCTTTTCCATGAAAAAAATGTTAGTGCAAACACTCGTGATGCCCCACTTCGATTACTGTGATATTGTGCTTACTGACCTAAGCGTTACTTCGGCGCAGAGACTACAACGTGTTCATAATATGTGCGTCCGTTTCGTCTGCAATATTCGCCGGGCTGATCACGTAACACCTTCCCTCGAAATGTTGTCCTGGCTCCGTCTAGAAGATCGTAGGAAAATCCACTGTCTTTCCCTTCTCTTTCACATATTGCATTTCTCCACTCCTGTCTATCTTGCGTCTCGTTTTCAAAATTTATCCACCCATCATAACCTAGACACACGATCACAACACTCCTCAATATTATCCATTCCTTCCCACCGAACATCCTCATATTCATCTTCTTTCACTGTGGCTGTTCCTCGACTTTGGAATTCCCTACCGAGTAATGTCAGGGACTGTCAGACATGAAACCAATTTAAGAATAGGCTAACGAGATATTTTTCTAACAATTCTTGTTAACAATAATAGCTGTTTCTGGTTTCTCAATGTTTAATGGTTATATATATCACAGATAAATATCTAAATTATCTCATTATAATAATAATAATAATAATAATTATTATTATTATTATTATTATTATTATTATTATTATTATTATTATTATTATTATTTACTACAAAAATTACCAATATTTATGGCAGATAACAGTTTTGTTATTGTTTCAACCACTGTACATTTCCTGTTCCTCTGAAAATAGGTGCAATGTATACACCCCTTCTGGTGACGTGCAATTTCACAGGTGGCGTTGTTCAGTCCGTTTGTTCGCGCGGTTCAGGGGTTGGTTTTTACATGGCACGGCTTCCTAATGAAACCGCTGTAAACAGAAGCTGCGGCGTCCGATTCGCCGCATCTTGCTATGAGATTTATCACTGACCGACGCAGGAAAAGTGCTACAAACCACCATCACATCTGATGAAAACTAGCGTCCACGCGCACCACAGCGACCACTACCACTCACCCCCCCCTCCGGCCGGCCATTACCACTGACCGACTGCCATTAGCATCGCTGGTAATAGCGCTCACACTTAAAGACCAAACGCATGTGGGCCAGAGCTCAGCCTCTGAAAGAAGCGGCGGTTTTCTCATATTCAACATATCGTACTGTTGTATTCTTTTTAATTTTTCTCTTTACGAAATTTTAGAGAGAATAATACAAAAATTATGATATGGAAATTTCGTTTGTATTTCAAGGGAAATATCCTATACCCAGAAAAATATACCTCAATAACATATTAATAGAAAGACTGAACAACTTTAACTACCTTGGATATTCGTTATCGTTAGGGTCCGAAAGTTTAGCCCCTAAAGTGATGTCAAAGCAAGCGGATTTTTCTGACCTTGACGTCGTGCGCGGACATCAAGCGCTACAGTCGAGCCGTTCTTATTTCCGGCAGCAAATCACACGACAGCTTCTGGTCAGCTGACACGCTGCTTCACTGGCAGTGGTTGTCGTCAAGGTTATGCAGACGACATACCGCTTCCCGCTCACGGTGGATGTTACTGCGTTGTCAAGTCTACCCTTGTACTCTTAACGAAGTTTTAGCACATGTCTAGTCTTATGGCCGGTTTCACCAACCTTCATTATCATTATAACGTCTCGTTAAATAATTTAATGACACGTTAGTCAGTTTTTGTGTTTCACCAAGTATCATTATTGCTAACGCATCTTTAAATTCATCGTTAATTTATTAGGACCTATTCGTCGCGTTAAAACAGTAACGATGCGTTAAGAAGTCAACAACATGGCGGACGTAATTATTCGATGATGAAGTTCTTTATTTAGAACTTCAACATAACGACGAACTTATATGTTGTAGTAACACTCGGAATAATCATTTTGAAGATTTAAGTGATAAAGAATTCCACGAAAGCTACACATTAAGGAAATAAGTAATAATAATGATTCTAGAAGAAACTGAATACCGGTATACTGTATAGGTTAAAATACGACAGATAGAAATCACCCACTTAACGCCTCTTCAACAGATTCTTCTCGTTTTAAAATAACGTTGCGGGAAGTTTTGAAATAGTAATTGATGATATGAACGGGGTATCAAAAGCTGTATTGTCTAGATATGTGAATAAATTATCAGACGTACTATCAACATTACAATAGTCATTATTTCTATAGGCCTAATAAGCTTATAGCTAAATTTTATGTTGTCATAGACAACATAGATTGTGTACATGTTCCAATCGTATATCCTGGCAGTAATATAGTCAAAAGATTCTGCAATAGAAGATCCTATTTTACCTTCAATATTCAAACAATTTCATAGGCCTATGTAACGCTCCGCATAGAAAAAATTGTGGCTAAACTAGCGCTGAGGTAGTTTCCTTCGTACTCTGCTTATACACCTTGGACATACGAATCTGTGACAGGTTACGTTTGATTAGTTTAGGTTTTTGTTATGCCTTGCATATACGATCAACTGCATTACCACAAAAAAAAATCCCTTATAAGTTCAACGATTTTCACTTCTACCTCAGAACTACCTCAGCGCTAGTTTATTGAAATTGTAATAGGTTAGAATACGACAGATAGGAATCACCCACTTAACGCCTCTCCAACAGATTCTTCTCGGTTTAAGATAATGTTACGGTCTACACGGATAGCACAACATTCCAAAGGAGGATGCCTTTTAAATGAAAAGGATGCAAAGAGATTTTCTTTTAGGAGACAATGGACACCTCTTAAAATCCAATTTAATGACACCTCTCCTGAATCCTGCCACACAAGCATGGCAAAATTGTTACAGGGTACTAATAAATCTGCATGAAATACAGTGGAAAAGTAGTATGCAATTTATGGAAGAGGTGATTTCCCGTCCTAAATTTAGGCCTAATATAACTGCTTAGAATGTTTTGTATAGAATTAATTGTGGCATCAATTTTTAAGCTGTCGACCTTGTAGTCCGCTAAATTTTCTCAGATTTTCTTTAGAAGCTACAATTTAACTGCTCTACATTCCTATTATTTACATTTGGAAGCAGCTGTCTATTTTTTTTTTTTTTTTAATTGCGGTGTGACAACATACTGTATTTAGGAAGATGTTCTTAAAATTACTGCCTCTTAACCGTTTGCCTATGATTGTTTCCTCATGCCAAACAAAGTCAGCCATGATCATATGTAACCAATGAAATTCGCGATTTCGAAGCCATGGTCGTATGAAAAACAAAACATACAAGATACAAGTACAAAATCCCCTCATTAGTAAACGCCTGTTAATTTTAAAGATACGAGGCTTGGTGAAACAGTGAACTTTTAAAGGTCCCGTTAAAATTAAACGATCCATTTGCTGACAAGTCGTTTGTGCTGATTTAAAGAAGCTTGGTGAAACCGGCCATCAAACATCGAACGAAAAATTATTTCCTACGATAAATAATTAGTAATATATGAATACATAATATTATATATTATTGTTATTGTTGATCCTAGCATCCCAGAACACAGAAGACTTACCATGTTGTGCTATAATTGGTTTTTCCGACCATTTGAAGTAACGATTTTCGTAAATACAGAAACAATATTAGAAATTACTAAAATGGGAGAAAGCTGTAAAATATAATAAATAAACATTTTTTATGTGAATGAATAACTAAAACCACACATCCTGTAAATTAAGTAAAATGTTAGTATTAAAAATTTTGTCATGATAAGTCATTGCTACATAAAAAAATTACACGAAGAACCTTGCCTAACGGTATTGTTCAATTTAGAGGATCTACGCCTACATTGCTACAATCAGTTAGTACCTCCCGCCGCCATAGTTCTCAGTTTATTTTCTTCTTTGCCGGATTGTCCGTACTTCTCTGTCGTTTTTTGAGAAACCGTGAACTTGTTCACATCACACGCATCAGCTGTTCATTGCACCACTTGCATCAAAGGCAATAAACTACTCTTATTTTACGTTCATTTTCGAAATAATCTCTAACGCTAAGAATAATTTCTCTGCTTTGCGAATTGATGGTCTTCCTACTCCTCCGCGGCATTGTGATGCTGAAAACTCAGCGATAACAACAATACCGACTGATTGTTCGACAACCAGCTATTAGAACTGCGTCCGTTCACTATTGGCTTGACAGAGATTTAGCAACACCGCTATTGCCTACCTTCTTTGCGCCAAAAGTCGAGAAGGCGTGGCCAAGCCGGAAATACGAACGGCTCGACAGTAGGTATGCTAGAAGGAATAAGCAGCCTGTTGGATTAAGAAAACAGTGGTGCACAAACTTCAAACGGAACGTGAAATTTTATGTCGTTATTTTTATATGGCTTCTTTCTGTTTGTTGTTTTCTATATTGTCTGTAAAACAAAAGTACTAACACCTATTTCTTAATATTGCACTTGTGTTTTAAATCTTAATAACATAATAGAGAGTTAAGAAGGAATATTCACACAAATTCCATACAGTATTAACTACAACTATACTCTACTAAGTGAATTAAACACATCATTCATAAAAAAACGTGTTATCCCAAATAAAGACACTGAATATGACATGATAAGTTGAAATTGATATTGATGGTATCTTTAGCCTTATAAAAGTAATCAAAACAATATTATAGTACAAAGCAAAGTTGTCTAGGTATATGTTTCAACTGTAACTAATATTACATAATAAAACTCTTATCGCATTATGCTTTTGGGTGATATTGGTGCGCAACTTTCTGTTATCAGAATATTAAGTTATCTCGAAATCTGCTGAAGCTATACAGCTGACGTTTTACCAACACATAGGCACATATCTTTTGTCTGTGATGTAACAGTATTTGCATTGTTAATTCATTTCCTTACAAACATTTTCCATGCGAATATTTTCAAACATTTTAATACACTATCTTAAGTAATAGACTACGTATTTACGGTATATTAGATTTACGAAAACATTGTTTTAGTACCTGTAAGGCTACTAAACAAACATATCTGAAAATTTCACTTTTCTGTAAAAAAAGTTGAGAAAATATTCCTTTTGAATAAAAAAGCAAACTTGTAAAAAATGAACATTAAAATTAAAACTTAACTTCTTATAATGCACTTATACTTCTGAGATAAATCTACAAATTAACATGGATACAATTTTAATAAGTTCTCTTCCCTTTATCTATTGAATCAGTGCTGGCCATCCCTGTATATAGCTCGACAAAGCGGCTTATACTACCTCTTTCGTCTGTCTCTTTCCTTTCCGCTGTAAAGCGCTCAGGCTCTCCTGAGCTCTAAAGCGCTTTTGCTCCTATGGGCATCAATTGACATCACTGATCTAAGACGTGGATGTTTAGAGGAGTCAGTATTTTTAAATACATCTAAACCAACACAAACCTTATGGCTGCTTTTCACAAAGGTGTCATTTTGGAGATCAGCAACCTCAAATTGAACGGAGTTACGCAACAATAGGCCAACCGACAACTTGAAAAAAATTTGAGATATTTGCACAAAATTAATATGTTGTTGGCTGGATTATTTAACTCGGAAAAAATAAGGGACGCGATATTTACATTTTCTGCTATTTATAAGCAAAATTCGTTTATTGCATAAAATTGATTTATTTATTTATTTATTTATTTATTTATTTATTGATTTATGTATTTGTTTGTTTGTTTGTTTGTTTATTTATTTATTTATTTATTTATTTATTTATTTATTTATTTATTTATTTATTTATTTTGCAATATTAAATCAACTGCTGTCTGTTATTAAAAATCGGTTAGCCTTTTTTTGTAGTAATTATTTGTGACATTTTTGTAGTAGATGAATGTTACAATACTTCTTGCATAAAATGTTTAATAAAAACCAGATTTATTTCAATGATATCTCAAAAATAGATTTTTGGCGGTTGGTCTCTTATTGCGTAATACCGTCCAATTGTAAGTTTGGTCGTACCTTCAGAATGACTGTGTTAAAAGGATTTGCAAATAGAGAGAAATCATTTTCCATTTGTTTAAAATCACAAAACCTTCTATCTCTAAAATCTGAAAGTCATGTTTCCAGGATATCGCAGTATTTATCTATTTTTGAATCTGAAACATTTGAAAATGACTTCAGACAAGTAAAATTATGAAACTCATTTTCTTTCAATTGCACTTTCGAAACATTTATCAACAGTAATCTCACTAGAGGTTTTGATTTATCCAGAGCAAATCAAAATTCGAGTGGGATTGTAATTGACTATTACACGATTACAAGAAAGTATATAAAGATTAGAAGTAACGAAGTACTCCAATACAATAAAATATTGACTTACGAAAATACAACTGTCTTCAAATGTATTATTGTACCATCTCAACATTACAAATATTACGCTAGATGGCAGTAGTGTGTTACGATTACCTGTTATCTTGCTATCAGTTGTGCCAACTATTGAATCTTCATTGAACTCTGTAGACGATTACTAGCAATGCCTTCTCGATCTAGATCACGATGGCAGTGTTACTAGTCAAGAAGGCTTTGTTGATTCAGTTTCATTTTTATTAAAACAGTTGCATTCCACTTCAATTATCCCGATCCCAGTAATCAACGTTACTTGACAGATGATTTTCAATAAATCTTAGTATTAAAAATCTCTGATACGTGACTATCCATAATATCATATAGCAGAAACTATAACAAACATATCCTAAATAATATATACAAGTGTTAGAAAAATTTTAATTAACGACGATGACTTAAAAATAAACATGAATAATTTTAAAATGAATAATTATTGAATGTACAATTTTCAAATTTGAATGTTTTAGTGGTTGGTGGTTCAGTTGATGTTATATTGGACGTGTGCGTAAAAGAAGTGTAACTCGTTGATGTAGGCCTACATGGTGTGTTGCTCAACTTATTCAGGATTTCCGAATGGTGCTCTTCATTTATTTGTAAATTGGATTTCAGGGAAGATGCATAGCTATGACCAGTGATCTTTATTAATTCTTGTTCTTGAATGCCAATGCGAGTCATATTTGAAACTGCTGTGCATCGACTGGAGTGGTTTGTATTTTTTTTTTTTTTTTTTTTGACGTCCAGACCAGCGCAGTTTCAAATGTTGGCAAACAAAGAAACAAATGCTAGAGACGCGATAAAATTAAACAAATGCTAGGGACGCGATAAAATTTTGCGATAAGCAGCCATGATTTGTTGAAATACGTCCTTTTGTACCGTTTTATTGGTTAAAAGTAGTATGACGTAGTAAAAGTGTAATAGTCATGGAAAAAGATTTCACCTCGTCATACACGTCAACTATATTCTGATCACGTCCTTGAAGTCGACAGCTTAGTTTGTTCAGTTGTTCAGAAATATCTGTTATGAACGCCAAATCGCTATTCTGATAGTACTGGATAACGGAATGAGCCAGTGTTGACAGTACTGACAATGCTAGAGGAAGGGGTTCAGCTCGTAGAGGGGTGTTGTCGCGTGGAACTTACGTCATAGTTCAGGCGCTGTTTCACGAAACACAATTTTGCGATGCCTGGTATAGTCCATTCGCTTTCGTAAGAGCAGCAGTACCTTCACTCAAGCGAATCAAGCTCCCGACCTCCATACTATCCCAGCTAGTGTTCATTGTAAGGGTTGTGCAAATCTTTAAACTTGTAACTAATTTATCATCAGCCACGGAAAACATACATAGCTACTGTAACTGTTACTTAGTATAATTATTTAATACCCAATATAAATAAATACATATAATTTCTGTACCAAATATAATATGCATTAGGGCCAACTCTTGGACATAAGATAAATATGGATTGTTTGCTCGATAAACATAATAGCTACAGTAACACGAATTACAAACATTTCATCAATATTTAGTATGATATGGTAGTAAATATAAACGCACTTACTCTATAATAACATTGGATATAATGTTAATGGAAAACATAAATATAAATGTAAATAGGCCTATATACACATGTGAAAGAAAAACACTGATGTGTTACATCTTATTTAGTCTTAATGCTAAATTTTCGCCCTTTGTAGGGCATCTTCAGGTGCGAGGTACAACAGATATCATCTAAAATCAATTACAAAAACTATGCTTTACATTTGGAACTGACATAACTAGAGTAAAAATATGGCATAGTGACAATATCAATCATCCAAAACAATATTAAAAGATCATATCAAATATTAAAAACAAATTAAAACGACGTAAGTGCTTCTCTATTCACTTTCAACAAGTTATTGGCAACAGTACAATATATTTAGGACACCAATGTATTGAGATCTACTTTGTATGCCACCATCACGTATTCATTATTACTTCATAGCTATGCAAACTTACGTCGTTTTAATTTGTTTTTAATATTTGACATGATCTTTTAATGTTGTTTTGGATGATTAATATTGTCACTATGTCATATTTTTACTCTAGTTATGTCATTTCCAAATGTAAAACAAAGTTTTTGTAATTGATTTTAGATGTTATCTGTTATATCCCGTACCTGAAGATGCCCTACAAAGGGCGAAAACGTTAGTATTAAGACTAAATAAGACGTAACACATCAGTGTTTTTCTTTCATATGTAATCAATGCTTAAGCCATAAGACGGAATAAATAATTAATTATATTTTGATATATGTTATTAACAAGAGACTTAGCTGACTATTTCTCAACATGAATTGTAAATTAATACCTATTTTATTAGATTAGAGTACTTTATTTCTTATAATCTCTATATACTTTCTTCTAATCGTGTAATAGTCAATTGAATGCCACTCGAGTTTTGACTTTCTCTAGATAAATCAAAACCTCTAGTGAGATTATTGTTGATAAACTCAAATTTCTTCTACCCTTTCCTCTGATGTATGTATGTATGTATGTATGTATGTATGTATGTATGTATGTATGTATGTATGTATGTATGTATGTATGTATGTATGTATGTATGTATGTATGTATGTATGTATGTATGTATGTATGTATGTATGTATTTATTCAAACTGCAATGGGTATATACCCGGTGGCAGTGGTAACTAATTACACTCAATAATGACAATAATAAACTTATTAATTAAAAATACACTTATTAATAATACCAATAATTAATACAAATAATTAATACTAACAATAATTAATAATAATAATAATATAATAATAATAATAATAATAGTAATAGGGAATATCTTAAATTAAATGAAGCACGATCACTTAAAATAACATTTAAAGTAAATCTAATTTGTATCTTAAATCTAAGTTCGAACTAAAACCCACGAGTATGATATGTTCATATCTGCACAAGTACTTTTCCACATTACACTCATTTCGCTGTCAACTCACTCACTGCACTGGAACTACGACACATTTCACTGATTCTATCCTGATTTCACTAACACTTCAAAAACATTTCACTGTTCAAATACTTTGCACTGCCACTATAAACTATAAAGCTTCCCTGACAGGAACACGTTTCACTGACACAACACACTTCACTGACACAACATAATTCTTCACTGTTACAACATTTCAATAACAAAATATCATTTACATCCTTTACATACTGTGTATAATTATCGTTTATTAGTAAAGTCCTTAAGCCTAGTTTTAAATACGTTTTTGGTTGTTGGTAAAGCCTGTAGTAAGCGGATGTTCAATATCAATTATTATTAAGCTTATTATTCATTATTGCTTTCTGATTTTGAACGTAAGATTCCCCTTAAGCTCTCCTTATATTCCCTTTGTTCTCTTTGTATTCCCCATGTTCTCCTTGTATTCCTCTTGTTCATCTTCTATTCCCCTTATTATCCTTGTATTCTGCTTGTACTCCTTATATTGCCCTTGTAATCCTTGTATTACCCTTGTTCTCCTTGCATGCTGCTTGTATTTCCCTTGTACTTCGTATTCCCCTTGTTCTCCTTATATTCTCATTGTTCTCCCTGCATTCTCCTTGTACTCCTTGTCCCAGGAGCTGTTGAACAATCTCTTATACATAAGTATACATTGCATAATAATACCACAGGCTAGTATATACAGTCACGAAGCTCAATACGTAGTAAATATGCATCCGTAGATAGTTGCTAACCACTAGGATCGCTAACATCGCCTCATTACAGACAATGCGAAATAGTACCGGCACAGTCTATTGTTCCTAGCACCCTCACAACTCAAGCTTCGTGACTGTATATGCTAGACCAGTGATGTCAAAGCAAGCGCATTTTTCTGGCCTTGACGTCGTGCGCAGGCAGCAAGAGCTAAGTATGGAAAGAGGAAGGGTTGTGTAATGAATAAGCAACCTGTTCGATTAAGAAAACAGTGGTGCACAAACTTCAAACGGAACGTGAAATTTTATGTCGTTATTTTTATATGGCTTCTTTCTGTTTAATATTATCTATATTGTCTGTAAGAAGAAATATTCACTTAAATTCCATAGTAGTATAATATTATACTGTATTAAGTGGATGAAACACATCATTCATAAAGAAAGTGATATTTCAAAGAAAGAGACTGAGTATGACATGATAAGTTGGAATTTATATTGATGGTATCTTTAGCCTTACAAAAGTAATCAATAAACTAATCAAAACAATATTACAGTACAAAGCAAAGTTACCTAGGTACTGTATCTGTTTTAAGTGTAACTAATATTACATAACAAAACTCTTATCGCATTATGCTTTGAAGGTGATATTTGTGAGCAACTTCCTATCATCAGAATATTTAATTATTTTCTCGAAATCTACTGAAGCTATAGAGCTGACATTTTTACAACACATGGGCACGTATCTTTTGCTTATGATGTAACAGTAGTTGCTTTGTTAATTCATTTCCTTA
>JAJSOF020000003.1:199287419-199312419 GCA_025594305.2 Periplaneta americana | reverse complement strand
TGGCCTAGCAAGGTCAATGTGGACATCTGTTCCTCGGAAAAAATCAATACTTTCGCGTCTGCGCACATCTCACAACATACGGGACATTGCTCCAGGTCAGATACAATAAAATTAATAATATCAAGTTAGATATATGGTCGAGCATAAAAAGTCGTATGAAACTCGCCTGTAATGGTAATTAAGAAGCTCGTATGAAAATTATGAAACTCCCTTGCGCTCGTTTAATAAATATCCATACTCACTTCTTAATTACCTTCATTATAGGCTCCTTGCATAATGTACTATTTCAGTCGACTATACAGCACGTTAAATCACAGTCAGTATACATGTTAAAATGAAGTAATTGTATTGACTTTATTAAAATTTTTCTACGCCATTTATAGTAGCAAAGAAATTTTTAGGGAAAATTTTTACAGAAAACTGCGTATAAAAAAGTATGAAATCTCATTTTTTGAGTGAAACTTCTCTATTCGACCTTACTTACTTACTACTTACTTACTTACTTACTTACTTACTTACTTCCTTCCTTACTGGCTTTTAAGGAACCCGGAGGTTCATTACCGCCCTCATATAAGCCCGCCATTGGTTCCGATCCTGAGCAAGATTAATCCAGTCTCTATCATCATATCCCGCCTCCCTCAAATCCATTTTAATATAACCCCCCATCTACGTCCCGGCCTCTCCAAAGATCTTTATCCCTCCGGCCTCCCAACTAACACTCTATATGCACTTCTGGATTCGCCCATATGTGCCACATGCCCTGCCCATCTCAAACGTCTGGATTTAATGTTCCTAATTACGTCAGGTGAAGAATACAATGCGTGCAGTTCTGTGTTGTGTAACTTTCTCCATTCTCCTGTAACTTCATCCCTCTTAGCCCCAAATATTTTCCTAAGCACCTTATTCTCAAACACCCTTAACCTATGTTCCTGTCTCAAAGTGAGAGTCCAAGTTTCACAACCATAAAGAACAACCGGTAATATAACTGTTTTATAAATTCTAACATTCAGATTTTTTGACAGCAGACTGGATGACAAAAGCTTTTCAACCGAATAATAACAGGCATTTCCCATATTTATTCTGTGTTTAATTTCCTCCCGAGTGTCATTTATATTTTTTACTGTTGCTCCAAGATATTTGAACTTCTCCACCTCTTCAAAAGATAAATTTCCAATTTTTATTTTTCGATTTCGTACAATATTCTCGTCACGAGACATAATCATATACTTTTTTTGGGGGGATTTACTTTCAAACCTATCTCTTTACTTGCTTCCAGTAAAATTTCCGTGTTTTCCCTAATCGTTTTTGGATTTTCTCCTAACATATTCACGTCATCAGCATAGACAAGCAGCTGATGTAACCCGTTCAATTCCAAACACTCTCTGTTATCCTGGACTTTCCTAATGGCATACTCTAGAGCAAAGTTAAAAAGTAAAAGTGATAGTGCATCTCCTTGTTTTAGCCCACAGTGAATTAGAAACGCATCTGAGAGAAACTGACCTATACGAACTCTGCTGTACGTTTCACTGAGACACATTTTAATTAATCGAGCTAGTTTCTTGGGAATACCAAATTCAATAAGAATATCATATAAAACTTCTCTCTTAACCGAGTCATACGCCTTTTTGAAATCCATGAATAACTGATACGCCAGGATAAATAAATAAATTTATTATTATTATTATTATTATTATTATTATTATTATTATTATTATTATTATTATTATTATGTTTTATTATGTTCCTTCATTAATAACTAAAAACTAAGGATTTTAAGACATAAGTTTAAAGGAACTTTTTTTCTTGTTTTGGTCTGAGGAACATGCCCCCAAGGTCTGTCAAAATATTTCTGAAACACCCTGTATATTAATCACATCTCCCTCTTGACAAAATTATTTCCCTCTACCAACATAGCTACTTCTACAAACATCTGAATGTCGCTCTGCGGAATGCTGGTATACCAGATCTAAAATCTTTAATGCTTTGTATCTCGAACATAAGCTGTAGCAGTAACGTTCTTGTTCCAATTGTGGAAATCTTGTAAAAATTCTCTAAATATTTTCATACTATAGTCGTGACGCTGTTATTCCCGGCGTGACTCCTCCTCTTTGCTTACGTCTTAGGAAGTGAAGGCTCTATAAAGTCTAGGTAGGTAGTATCGTTCGCCATTTTTGTACTTTCATTGCCGAGCTACCAGACGAGGGATCTGTTTGCCACACCGTTAAACATTATCATGTCGTAGCTCCTATGATAATAAATCAAACGCACTGTAATTCAGCAAATAATTGAGCGGCAAATAACGTCCTCGTGTGCTTTCTGCGAATGCCAACGAAAGAGCCAGAATGGCGGGCGATTATATTAAATATTTATCGAGCCTTAGGAAATGCTTGACGTCTTCATCGGCGAATTACAAGACGTACACGTTTAAATGTAAATGCAACGTGATTGGCTGCCGGAAATTAGAGTGACGGGACTGTAGGAAATAAACCTACAATAATATATAAAAACTCTTGTAGAAAACTAATAATTAATAATAATAATTTATTTATTTAATCTGTCAGAGGTAAGGCTAGTAGGCCTTCTCTTCTGCCCAGCCAGATTCTAATTCTAATTAAATACATTTGCTTACATAGTTATTACATTAATATCTAGATCATAAAACAACATGAAAGTAAATAATGAAAATTGGATAACTAATGTTAGTGTGACAATAATAAACACTGGTAAGAAATAGTTATAATAATAATGATGATAATAATAATAGTAATAATAATAATAGTAGTATTAATAATAATAATAATAATAATAATAATAATAATAATAATAATGATGAGATAATTTAGATATTTATCTGTGATATATATAACCATTAAACATTGAGAAACCTGAAACAGCTATTATTGTTGACAAGAATTGTTAGAAAAATATCTCGTTAGCCTATTCTTAAATTGGTTTGATGTCTGACAGTCCCTGACATTACTCGGTAGGGAATTCCAAAGTCGAGGAACAGCCACAGTGAAAGAAGATGAATATGAGGATGTTCGGTGGGAGGGAATGGATAATATTGAGGAGTGTTGTGATCGTGTGTCTAGGGTATGATGGGTGGATAAATTTTGAAAACGAGACGCAAGATAGACAGGAGTGGAGAAATGCAATATGTGAAAGAGAAGGGAAAGACAGTGGATTTTCCTACGATCTTCTAGACGGAGTCAGGACAACATTTCGAGGGATGGTGTTACGTGATCAGCCCGGCGAATATTGCAGACGAAACGGACGCACATATTATGAACACGTTGTAGTCTCTGCGCCGAAGTAACGCTTAGGTCAGTAAGCAGAATATCACAGTAATCGAAGTGGGGCATCACGAGTGTTTGCACTAACATTTTTTTTTTCATGGAAAAGGGTAGAAAATTCTTCAATCGCCTAAACGAGTGGATTAATGAGAATACTTTTTTGCAGGTTTCTGCAACTTGAATGTTCCAATTTAAACTTTTATCCATATAAATACCTAGATTCTTTACTGATTCACTGAACGGAATTTCGGTGCCGTGTATTTTAATCGGGGACAAATTTGGTATGGTAATAGTGCTTAACAAACGTGAATGGCCCACAATGATTGTGATTTTTCTGGATTTAGTTTAAGTCGGAATTTCCGTGTCCATGTCCAGATTGAGTGAAGTTATGAAATTTGTGACAGGTTCTTCTTTGCTTTCAGTATAAAATAAAATGGAATGGGGACTAAACATTTTTCCGCGTCCTTTGCACTAAAAATAAAGTATGGAAAAATGCTGGTATAAAATTCAGAATGCGAAGTAGGAGAGCTTCGTAGAGTTTTCCACACTATCATATGCCAGACAGTGGAATGGCGAAATCATAGGTCGTAATGACGAAACAGAGAGACAGCACTCTCCCCTGAGCCCCATTGTGCTCCCCAAACAACGACTCCACGTGCACAATGGCCGCCCACGAGTGCGTAACATCAACCGTTCCAGAGCGCGGCCAGCTCCAGGATTTGTTGCTGGAATATAATTCCAGAAAGCAAGTTACTCCACAGAGCGGCGAGTCTCTGAAAGCAATCACTGCCATTGTGTCGTGGACAGGACGACGGAGGCGGGAATAGCTTTCTTAATTGACTGGCAACCACCAATCACCACGATCATTAATATTTAATTATTATTCGTCATGTTACCATTAACAGTCATTGCCACGTCATCGGGCAGCTACTGCCATGTCATCATTACAGTCACCATTTCATCATCATAATTATACACTCAGGGACAAAAAAAAACCGGACACTTCTATATTTCCTTGTATTTTGTTGCCAATTATTTCAAAATGAAACAAAACCCATTTAAACAAAATAATGTTCCATTTACCACCTTATACGACAACATTTGAAAAAAAAAAGTCTCTGATGAGAAAATTTACAAAACATTACAAAGGGCGTATAACTATGGCATCGTTTGGTCTAACTGTTTTTTTTTTTTTCATTTTATGGTGCCTTAAACATTAAAAACTCTTTTTAGTAACGGGTATTACCCCCTCTGGCTTGAATAACTGCATTCATACGTCTTGGCATGCTCTCAATTTGGTTAGCAATGTCTTCTTGAGGAATAAGTTCCCATTCTTCGCCAAGTGCTCGCCTCAACTCTTGTAACGATTCTAGTCTCGGTCGTCTATTCTTAACACGCCGTCCCAGCATGCCCCACACGTGTTCAATTGGGTTCATGTCTGGACTCCTTGCTGGCCATGGAAAAACATGGATTCCCACTTCTTGGAGATAATCTCCGACCGCATGGGCAATATGCGGCCGTGCATTATCATGCATTGAAACAAAATTATCGCCTACAAATTGGCCAAATGGCACAACATGATCAGCCAAACATTCATTTATATACCTATCAGCTGTTAGTCCTCCATTTTCAACAAAAACCAACTCTGTACGAGCATCCGTACACACTCCTGCCAAACCATCACTCCACCACCTGCATACGGCACATTTTCGGAAATGCAACACTGTGAAAATCGTTCTCCCCTCCTTCTCCAAACTCTTTCACGTCCATTAGGTGAGCACACATTGAAACGGGACTCATCGGTGAACAGAACACAGCTCCACTGTCCATTTCTCCAATCCCTGTGATCATTTGCAAAACGCAGCCGTTCAACTCGATGCATCCTGAGAAGTCTGGGACCAGTTGCAGGTCTACTTGATATCAGTCCACTTGCTTTCAACCTCCTTCTAACTGTTTGGCCGAAATTGGGCGTCCATGCATGCTAACAAATTGCTGGGCTACACTAGTAGCTGGCAGGTTGCGCTCCCTAAGAACTCTCAACACCACATACCTGTCTTCATTTGGATTTGTAGCTCTTGGACGACCCGAACCTGGTCTTCTGGTATATTCTAGGGTCTCTCTATACCGTTTTATGGCATCATGGGTTGTGCTTCTAGCCATATTCATAACATTTGCAATGTAACGTACACTGCGTCCATCATCGTAAAGGGCTACAGCTCGAGCCACATCTTCAGGTCGCATCTTGTTTTAAGACAAATGTTACAACCCCACTTAAACTCAGAAAATGTAAAAATAAAGAAATAACGAATGATAACGATAATGAAGCACAAAATGGTTGAGACAAAATTGTTATAGCTGAGACTCCGAAAGCAAAATTGGAATATTTGGTTGTAATGGCTTGTTTATAAAACAAAAAACAATCAACAATGTATACACGTCTCCATAACAACAGATGGCTACCATAAAATTGTATGAGAAGATAATATTTTGCAAAATACCAGCAAATATTAAAGTGTCCGGTTTTTTTTTGTCCCTGAGTGTATTATCATCATAATCACCATACCGTCATGTCGTATCATCGCATATAATCATTGTCGTTTTATCAACAGTACTCTCACTAGAGGTTTTGATTTATCTAGAGAAAATCAAAACTCGAGTGGGATTTAATTGACTATTACACGATTAGAAGAAAGTATATAAAGATTAGAAGTAACAAAGTACTCTAATGCGATAGAATATTAATTGACTTACTAAAATTCTATTTCACTAATGTTAGCTTCACTAAAACCTATTGTCACCACTAATCTTCGTTTTATCATAAACATAATCATTGTATTATCATCATCAACGTAATCATTGCCTTATCATAATCAACATAATCATTGTCTTATCATCATCAACATAATCATTGTCTTATCATCATCATCAACGTAATCCTTGTCTTATCAACATCAACATAATCATTGTCTTATCATCAACATAATCATTTCTTATCATCAACATAATCATGGTCTTATCACCATCACCATAACCATTTTCTTACCAACATAATCATTGTCTTATCATCATCATCAACATAATCATTGCCCTATCACCATTACTATAATCATTGTCTTATGATCAACGTAATCATTGTCTTACCATCAACATAATCATTGTCTTATCATCATCACCATAATCATTGTCTTATCATCGCTATAATCATTGTCTTACCATCACAATAATCATTGTGTTATCATCATATCATCACCATGATCATTGTCTTATTATCATCATAATCATTGTCTTATCATCATCAACATAATCATTGTATTATTATCACCATAATCATTGTCTTATCATCATCAACATAATCATTGCCCTATCACCATTACTATAATCATTGTCTTATGATCAACGTAATCATTGTCTTACCATCAACATAATCATTGTCTTATCATCATCACCATAATCATTGTCTTATCATCGCTATAATCATTGTCTTACCATCACAATAATCATTGTGTTATCATCATATCATCACCATGATCATTGTCTTATTATCATCATAATCATTGTCTTATCATCATCAACATAATCATTGTATTATTATCACCATAATCATTGTCTTATCATCATCAACATAATCATTGTCTTACCATCAACATAATAATTACATTGACAGCACTAATCATTATCTAATTATCAACATAATAATTGTCTTATCATCACCATAATCATTGTCTCATTATCTTCGTCATAATCATTGCATTATCATCGTCGCCATAAATCATTGTCTTGTCATCGCCATAATCATTTTATGTCACCACTATAATCATTGTCTGATAATCACCATAATCATTGATCATATTCTGATAATAATTGTATTATCATTATCCTATAATAATTGTCTTATCATCGTCATAAAATAGTCTTATCACTATCTCCATAATCATTGTTTCATCATAATCATTGTCGTCGTATCAATATGACCATAACTATCGTATCACCATTATCGTATCAGCAGTATTATCATTGTATCGCCATCAGCATAATCATTGTGGTATTATCACTACAATAAATGTCTTGTCATCATTTTATCGTAATCATTGTTTGAGCGTATTTGTTTCATTGTCATTTTCTGGAATTTAAGGAATTGATTTTCTTATCTGAGTATTCAACAACTCTGATATTAAAAAATTTGTACATTCATTCATTCATTTATTTTATTCCATAGATCTTACATGAGCAATGAAGCTTTAAGATGTGGAACATGTCAACATTTTACAATATTCAATTACAATTTTTACAAATTTTTATAGTTTTACAATTTAGTAATTTTCTACAATTTTTACAATTTTGTACAATTTTTTTACATTTTTTTTTTTACATTTTGGCGAGATGTAGTGAGATGAGATGAGGTCCGAGGATTCGCCAAAATATTACCCGGCATTTGCCTTTTCGGTGGGGGAAACCTCGGAAAAACCCAACCAGGTAATCAAATCAAAGGGTTGATGCCAAGGACTCGCCATAGACCATCCGGCTTCAGTCCCACGGCTGGGGAAAACCTCCGAAGAAACCAAAGTCCAAAGGGGATCCAACCCAAGCCCGAACGCAGCTCCGGATCAGCAGCCCAGCGAGTCTGTCGACTGAGCAACATCGATGGCTCTACTAAAAGTATACAATACATAGCCAATCAGATTATTAAATTTACAAACGCAAACGATCATTCATAAGTTGAGCTATATTATAATACAAAACAATTTAATTAAATTTAAGGTATAAACAATTCAACCAGTTGTGATATACAGAAATTGATAATACATATCATGCAAACTACTTCAAATTACAAACACAAACAATTTATCAGTAGAGCTATATAGATTACTATTCAATTTAAAGCATATACAATTCATCGGCCAAATCTATACAAATATATACAATACAAAGTAGCATACTTTCATTAAGCTATACAAATTTGTGCAATTAATATCAAGTAGATTAATTCAATTTATAATCATAAACAATTCATTAGTTGAGCTATACATATTACCATTCAATTTACAGTAGGTCTATATACAATACATCAGTAGAGCTACACAGACTAGTAATCATTTTAAGAACATATACAATTCATCAGCCAAACTATACAAACATATACAATCAAATTAGTATTTTCGTTAAGCTATACAATTCATATGAAGTAGATTATTTCAATTTATAAGCTTAAACAATTCATCAGTAGACCTATACAGTATACTATTCAATTTACAGTACATACAATTCATCAGTTATGCTAAACAAAAATACAATACATAGTAAACAGATTAAGTCACTATAAAAACATATTTTAGTTGAGCTATATAAAATTGTACATGTCATTTAAGTAGAATAATTCAATTCACAAGCATAAACAATTCATCAGTTGTGTAGAAGGTATGAGTATGTAGAAATTTGGTTAATTCTTTTCTGAACCTTTTCTCGTTGTTCTTCAAATCTTTAAGATAATTAGGCAGTGCATTGAAGACTGTTATAGGCCTACATGAATAGCGAACTCCTTTTTTAAAACAGCTTAGACTAACAGAGGGTAGATGAAGATCTGATTTATGTCTTGTATTAAAATGATGAATGTCTTGATTAGTACTGAATTTATCTTGGTTCTTAATATACAGCATCATTAGGAAAGAATGTATTCACAAGGTAAAGTCAAGATTTCTAAGTTTCGGAAAATATTTTTACATGAGGTCCTTTTATGCACACCGGCCATTATTCTTATAGCTTTCTTTTGTAAAACAAAAACGTGTTTAGCTTCAGACGAGTTACCCCAGAATATTAATCCATATTTCATTACAGAGTGAAAATATGCAAAGTATGACATTTTAAGTAAGTTTATATCACCAATAGTAGATAAGGATCTTAATGCATAACAGGCAGAGCTCAATTTACGAGTAATACATTCTATATGCGTTTTCCAGTTCAAGTGATTATCCAATTCTAATCCAAGAAACTTTGTGCTTATAGATTCTTTGAGATGAGTTCCATTTAATCGAATACTGTAGGAAACCTGAGCACTATTGTGTGTACTAAATTTGACTGCACTGGTTTTATCAACATTAAGTGCTAGTTTATTTGCATGGAACCATTCATTCATTAGATTCAGCACTGTATTAGAAGTGTTTATAAAATGATCGTATTGTTTGCTTGAAATAATTACACTTGTAGAAATAATTACACTTGTACTTGTACTTCAAAAATGGA
Organism: Periplaneta americana; assembly: GCA_025594305.2. Taxonomy (NCBI): domain Eukaryota; kingdom Metazoa; phylum Arthropoda; class Insecta; order Blattodea; family Blattidae; genus Periplaneta; species Periplaneta americana. The sequence continues at coordinate 199,302,889 of JAJSOF020000003.1, read as the reverse complement.
CGACAAACCATTTCTCGAGGCTACTTTCAGTACTTCTTATTTGATTTCACTGCTTCTTCAGGTCGATTTCAGCAAGTTTGTGTGGCTGTTCAGTCGTGAGAGAGTGAAAGCTGGATTACTTCACTGGCCTCGAGGGAGGGCTTGGCCTAGATGCTGCATTACGATACGCATTATTTACCACGCCACATAGATTCTCAAGCAGTTGTGCAACATTTACATATTTATTCTGAACGCAAGTTACAGTTTGCTGATGGATTTATAAACAGCTGTTATTATTTGCGTTTCTCTAGTTATACATACATAAGTGTTCTGCCTCAGGACAGGTTTTTCACTGCAAACCCAGCATTCTTCAATTTTTCCTATTTTCTGCCTTCCTCTTAGTCTCCCCATATGATCCCATGTTTGCAGTTTTTCTTGGGAAAGCAAACAAGTTAAATGTTTGGACTTACCGCGTAAACTATTACCTGTGGCTTATTTATACGAAGTTAAGCATCCCTCATAGTCATATCCAAGTACGTAAATACACCGTGCACATAAAATAATGTAACAATAACACATAGCAATAATTTGCAATTAATTTTTGTGTTCATACGCATCAAACCACCAAGCAACACACTTCTACAAATAGAGGCATAAACACAAATTGTCTTCATACATAGTGCTCGTTCACTACAGTATGTCTACACATAGCAAACCACCCATCACCATTTTTAATACGCATTAATCCAGATAGAATATTCACATGTAAATTCAGGCGTACACATACATCACATAACAAATCCACAAGTATATTCTCCATAACGATCAATTGACAACATAAGCACAAGATTCATCAATTATAACAAAGTATTAATAATAATTAATTACATAGTAATTTTAAAAACATTTTATTCTTCCCAAATTTTTAAAATTTAAATCCATGACATCTTGTTACCTTTTAATTATAATCAAATTTTAACTAAAGTTTTTAACATCGCTGTTACTTTGCATAATTTAACTGCTTATCATTTAACCATGTATACAGTATTCTCTGGTTTCTTTTCTGAAGCAGAATTCACATTTCATATTTAATTTTTAAACACTATTAAGTAAAATTACAATTATAACAATGTTATTTCAAGAAATATTGATAAATAACCAACCACACCTCATTTTTATAGAAATTTGAGTATTTCGTTCGGCTTTAATTTCAGCTTCAATTCTCTTTGGCATGCTTACAATACACTTCTGTATTATTTCCTGGATCCTCTCATTGTAATTCCAAACATGTATCAGCCTTTTAATAAGTGGAACTCTTGTAGTAATAAATTCTTTTGCCATCTCTCTTTTTACGAGTTTCCAGACGTTCTCAATGGGATTCAAGTCCGGTGAGTTTCCTGGCCATGGCAAAAGTGGAATGTTTTTGGAAGCCAGAAACTTGTTGACTCTCCTATCAGTGTGGCAAGGTGCACCATCTTGCATAAAAATATATTTCTCCCCATTTGGGAACCGTTCGTTCAGCTGAGGGATAAGCCTGTTTTCCAATAACTGGATATATTGATATTGTTTCATTGTTCCCTGAACAATTTTGTATTTTTAAATACAGTATTTAATACTTAAAAACAAAATTTAAAGTTTTTATCAGTTTCTTTGACAATTTTCAGGTTTGCTTCTCCTATGAATCAACCTTTCAGTGTTTGATGGACAAAACAATGTTTGTTCGTCGACGAAAGGGAGAAAATTTTGCCCCTGGATGCCTCGTTAACACAGTTAAACATCCAATATCAGTCATGATATGGTCTGTGATATCAGACAAAGGTTCAGGATGACTCTTATTGTTCAGGGAACAATGAAACAAGATCAATATATCCAGGTATTGGAAAACAGGCTTATCCTTCAGCTGAACGAATGGTTCCCAAATGGGGAGAAATATATTTTTAAGCAAGATGGTGCACCTTGCCACACTGCTAGGAGAGTCAAAACGTTTCTGGCTTCCAGAAACTTTCCACTTTTGCCATGGCCAGGAAACTCACCGGACTTGAATCCCATTGAGAAAGTCTGGAAACTCGTAAAAAGAGAGATAGCAAAAGAATTTATTACTACCAGAGTTCCACTTATTAAAAGGCTGATACATGTTTGGAATCACAATGAGAGGATCCAGGAAATAATACAGAAGTGTGTTGTAAGCATGCCAAAGAGAATTGAAGCTGTAATTAAAGCCAAACGAGGTCGAACGAAATACTGAAATTTCTATAAAAATGAGGTGTGGTTGGTTATTTATCAATATTTCTTGAATTAATATTGTTATAATTGTAATTTTACTTAATATTGTTTAAAAATTAAATATGTAATGTGAATTCTGCTTCAGAAAGGAAACCAGAGTTCAAATGAGGAAGTAATATGTAAAGTATAGTAAAAATGTGAGTGATTATAATAATGTGGCCAGGTACTGTATATACTTGTAACATGAGTTATATGTATATGTAACTATTTTTCGATTCCTTCAAACTCACATTGTATTGAAATTAGTTCTAACAAACTTACTTGTAACTCCATACATAAAACTCATGAAGATCCATTTGCCATGTACATTATATTGTTCACTTATCAATTTACTCAAGTTTCAGATCACGTATTTTATTTTATCTGATGATGCCAAATAAGACGAAAACTTTTATATATTTCATACCTTCATAGCAAATAAATATTTGCAAAGAGATAAGTCTTATGATTGAACTCACATATTTTTCATTACATAGCAATAACTTTGAAACCAATGAACATATTTTTATTCTGTTTGCTCTGTGAGATTAACACATGTTGGGAGTTTTGTTACACAGTTCCTACATGTGCGCCATTCTGCCTTCAGTCCCCCCCTCCTGGTTTTTCTCCTAGCGAACGTACAATAAAATCGGAAACACAAAAGATAGTACTGTTGTTTAACGACTGGTTTCTTGGAAGGCGACATAAAACTCATTAGTAGAGATGGTACATTTCAGCAACTTAAAATTAAAAATGTTGCAATCTAAAGATGAATTTTAACTTTTTATAGCATTTGTATGTTATAATAGCATTTTGTAGTGTTTTGGAATCATATTTATTTTTAATGGAAAGTTTGGTGGTAGAAATTCAATGCCAGCAATGTGTTAACAGCATTTTTCTACATTTTCCACATAAAATTCTTGAAAACAATAAGTAAGTAAAGAAAAATGTAAAATTATGGTGAAACTGTGAACACGCAGATTATGTTGACACAGATATGAATTTAAGATCTGTATTCAAGGCAACAAAGGTCAAGAGTGTTTGAGAATAAGGTGCTTAGGAAAATATTTTGGGCTAAGAGGGATGAAGTTACAGGAGAATGGAGAAAGTTACACAACACAGAACTGCACGCATTGTATTCTTCACCTGACATAATTAGGAACATTAAATCCAGACGTTTGAGATGGGCAGGACATGTAGCACGTATGGGTGAATCCAGAAATGCATATAGAGTGTTAGTTGGGAGGCCGGAGGAAAAAGACCTTTGGGAGGCCGAGGCGTAGATGGGAGAATAATATTAAAATGGATTTGAGTGAGGTGGGATTATGATGATGGAGAATGGATTAATCTTGCTTAGAATAGGGACCAATGGCGGGCTTATGTGAGGGCGGCAATGAACCTCCGGGTTCCTTAAAAGCCAGTAAGTAAGTAAGTTGTAAGTACACATTTAGTATACAGAATGTGCAATTTTAAAACAAAATGTTGTACAGGGATCGCAGGATCGACAAACTAACAATCAGACGAATAGCTGGACAGATGTAACAGATGGGGAAACAAACTAACAGAATGGTTGGACTGTTAGGTGAATAGACAAATAGACGAATTATTCACAAATACATTGACAACTGTACTAAGGAACGCAAGGGCATATGTGAGCATTCGGAAGGTTTGTCATAGACTTCTACTTGATGAAATCTTGGAGCAGGTTCTTATTGTGCTCGACATGGTGGGTCGGTAAAAATACCAGCGAAGCGAACTGAGCAACACAAGACAAAATTTCCAACTCTTAGCGCATTAAAACGCTACATTCAAAACTAGCGAACTTAAATTAACCGGCAAGGCACTCTTCAAAGAACAGCCTTTCATTATCGCAGCCCGAGAGCGAGCAGCTCACAATATTGATATTAAGTCTCCGCGCTCTGTCTTCATAATGGCTGATACATCAGGATTCGCGAAAATAATGGCATGCAAATTTCAATAGCAAATTATATTTTATTTGCATATTAACGCTCTACGTTCTTTCATAATAATAATTCCCTTTGAACCCTGGATTCTTGTTTCCGCCTTTAGTAATGTTCCTAAAAATATCTTACACGCACAAACATATCCGAAATCTGCACCATGTCGGGGAGAAAGTCTGCCGTTATGAAATTTAACATCCCTTGTTTAGTCGTTACCGAGCTTTATTCCAAATCTAAATTTATCCTCGACTTTTAATTAATTACCAAGCTTGCTATTACACATACATTTATCGTCCTGTTTAGTGATTAAAAACCTTGATATAAACCTAAATATTTATCACTGATTCTAGTCCATCGCTGTGGAGGAAAGGTTAGCACGTTGACCGTGAAACTAGTGGACTCGGATTCAAATCCTGGTTGGGACAAGTTACCTGGTTGAAATTTTTTTCGGGGTTTTCCCTCAACCCATTAAGAGCAAATGCTGGTAACTTTCGGTGTTGGACCCCGGACTCATTTCACCGGCATTATCACCTTCATCTCATTCAGACGCTAAATAATCTAAGATGTTGATAAAGCGTCGTAAAATAACCCACTAAAAAATTGATGGATGATTGATTGGTTGATTTATTTATTTATTATTTATTTGTTATTTACTTATCCATTTATTTATTTACTTATCTATCTATCTATCTATATCTATCTATCTATCTATCTATCTATCTATCTATCTATCTATCTATCTATCTATCTATCTATCTATCTATCTATCTATCTATCTATCTATCTATCTATCTATCTATCTATCTATCTATCTATCTATCTATCTATCTATCTATCTATCTATCTATCTATCTATCTATCTATTTATATTTGTTTATGTATGTATTTATTTATTTACTTATTATTTATTCATTTATTTATATATTATTTATTACCTATTAATTCATTTGTTTATCTATTTATTTATTTATCTATTTATTTAATTTTATTTATTTACTTATCTATTTATTTATCTATCTGTCTGTTTACCTACCTACCTATTTATTTATTTTTATTTATTTACTTTACTTATTATTTATTCATTTATTTATTATTTATTTATTGCCTATTAATTCATTTGATTATCTATTTATTTATTTATTTGTCTGTCTGTTTACCTACCTACCTATTTATTTATTTATTTATTTATTTATTTATTTATTTATTTATTTATTTATTTATCTATTTGTCTGTTTTTACCTACCTACCTATTTATTTATTCATTTATTTATCCATCTGTTTTTGTTTACCTACCTATTTATTTATTTATTTATTTATTTATTTATCTGTCTGTTTGTTTACCTACCTATTTACCTATTTATTTATTTATTTATTTATTTATTTATTTATTTATTTATTTATTTATCTGTCTGTTTTTGTTTACCTACCTATTTATTTATTTATTTATTATCTATTTGTCTGTTTGTTAGCTTTATTCTACCTATTTATTTATTTATTCATTTATTTATCTATCTGTCTGTTTACCTACCTATTTATTTATTTATTTATTTATTTATTTATTTGTTTACCTATTTATTTATTTATTTATTTATTTATCTGTTTGTTTATTTATTTTGTTTACCTATTTATTTACTTATTTTTTATTTATTATGTATTTATTATTTATTTATTTATTCATTTTATTTACTTATTTATTTATTCATTTATTTATTATTTATTTATTTATTATTAATTCTATCTATCTATCTATTTATTTATTTATCTATCTGTCTGTTTACTATCTATCTATTTATTTATTTATTTATTTATTTATTTATTTATTTATTTATTTATTTATTTATTTGTTTATTTATTTATTTATTCAATCATTTATTCATTTATTTATTTAAATGGTAGGTCTACACGATAATAATCGCTTCTTTGCAAGGGCTCTTGTAACTTCTGTTTTGTTCATTGTGGTCTGCCTTTGCCGTCCACCCGTCAGAAACATCTCGAATATTTTCAACCGAATACTGAGACACTCCGTGAGACGAAAGAGCTTTGCATACTGACTACAGCGCCAGGCGTTCGATAGCAATATATAATTTATATTTTTCGTAACCGGTTATGCACGACTATGTAACGATTTCAATAACGTACAGTAATTATGTGTAGGAGTTGAAATGCGTGACATCGTCAAAACCATCGTGAAAACGAACTTTTTCTCGGTGCTCTTCAGGCTGTGAAATATCCCTCCATAGAAGGAAATTACTCTCGATCTGACAGACGTTCATCTCAACTCTGTTAGCATTTTATGCCCTTGTTATTTTCCGCCTCCGTGAAATTTTTTACTAGTTTTCGCGACCTGAATCAATTGTTGTGTGATTCCATCTGCCATCCAGACTGTTGACATTGCACGATCTGGTCAACAGCTGACTTTTTATTGTGTGTGTATTTTTTTTAACCGTAGATGACATCCCCTGGCACTGCATGCAATTTCAGCGCTGCTGAATGATTTTTACGCATGTGGATGTTACGTAGATTAGAAGTTGTGGTTGAACAGCGGTATATAACAAATCTGCCCCGCTAAAAACAGATTTTGTTTAGATTAAAAAAGTAGTTCGTATTTTCCCGAAAGCTGATGAAGTTCATAAATATTAGATCCTGCATCAAGTATTTGAAATGGCGTTTATTTATTTTCTGCGTAGTTTTTGTGCAGTGCAGCTTCCATTTGCAATATTACTTCGGCTGTAATGATATTTTTGTGTATAATATAGAATATATGCTTATGCATGTAGATAATATGGAACTGGTACTCAATACGGTGAAGTATATTTACATACAGATATTACTACATAAAACTAATAGCACGGATTTTCCATATGCATCTCATTTCCTGTTTCGTTTTGACGCAATGCTTTGAAATAAAAGTTGTTCTATAAAAAATATAGAGCGCAACTTTTCGTAGTTTCTAGTAGCGTTACATGTTAGGTATTATTTTATTATTTTCCGAATTGAGAGCAACAAATGTGGGGTGATATTATTTTTTTATCTCTCGCTATTATTTGTACTCGCTCTAACATCTCTGCTCATATCGCGAGTTAGTCTTCTGTGTGAAATCCGAAGGCTTGTGTGCTATTGTTGAGACTGGTTCTATTATTGTAAACTAGATGGCGACTGTATATGTATTACTGATTTGTTATGAATATGATTTCGGTGATGAATGAGGCCGGTGATATTCAGGGATGTTGTGACCCGAATTTCCTGGTATTTGCCTTACGGTTCAAAAACCTCAACTAGGAAATTCAACCTGACCGGGAATAGAACCTTGGCCCACCGCGTAAGAGACCAGCATCCTGACCCATACACCACAGAGGTGGTCTGCTATTATTATTATTATTATTATTATTATTATTATTATTATTATTATTATTATTATTGTGGGTACATATGGGCTATTCCATCTCAAATCGACCGAAATATAGAGAAAATTGACCTTGCAATTTTTAAATACAATGAAACTTTTTCTATCCTTAGAGAACTGTGATACAATGGGCCATGTGAATAAAAACTAGCTTTTGCTTTTGCTAACAGTTTTCAAGCTAACACTAGTAGTTTTGTGAATAAAAATTAAGCTTAAGCTTTTACTGGAAAGCTTTAGCTGTTTGCCCTAGCCAAAGGCTAAATTTTCCAGTGTTTACTTTAAATTCTGTGAATAAAAACTAGCTTTGGCTAAATGTTACTAGCTTTAGCTTCTAATTTTTCAAGTGTTCTTCTGACCACACTAGAAACCCAGTTTATTGCTGAATGTCAAATGAGATGGCTGCATTTATTAATGTACGTACTCGTAAATGTTATCGGGAACGAATTACAACATGTGAAGAAGATTATCACAGTTTATTTAGGTTGAGAGAAGAAAATGTTGAGTAGTTAGCTGAATATTTTCTGACGAAACAACTGAAACAAGAGGCGTGACTTTAAGTTTTAAACGAAGAATGGAATTATATTTACGTTTTGGAAGTGATCCTGATTTTCAGACAGGCATTGGAAAAGATTTAGGTGTTCATTGTTCAACCGTCTGCAACCATAAAGGCAGTATCAGCGAAAATAATTGAGAAACCACATTTGTGGATTAAATTTCCAATGTCCTTTGATGAATTAAAAGCAACAAAATTGCAATGGAATGAGGACTATAATTTTTCCTGTGCAATTGGTGTCATAGACTGTGCACATGTGCCAATTGCTAAGTCCCAACTATATGGTGATGAATATGTCAACAGAAAAGGCACGTCCTCAGTAAATGTGCTTGCAATGCTAAAGAGGAAGTTACAAGCATTGATGCCCAATGGCCAGGGTCTGTCCATGACAACAGAATTTTGAGAAGATCTGATTTATTTGTCCAGATGAACCGGCAGAGAAGTGACGCTGTATTACTTGGAGACAGTGGACATGGCATTACTCCCTGGCTACTCACTCCTTATAGGAATCCTCATGCCCCTGAGGAAAGAGATTACAACATGCTTGCCTAAGAGGAAACGAGTGATAATCCTAGGTGTTTCGGTCAGCTTAAGCGGAAATTTCCTTGCCTCAAATCCTCTAAGAATGGATTTGACAAAAGTGCCTTCTGTGATAATCAGTTGTGCTGTTCTCCATAATGTTGTCAAATACTTAAAAAAAAAAACTTACATGGAGAGAAGGATATGACGATGGTAACCTGGATGTGGAAGATGGACAGGATATTGATGCAGCATAAATAAGACGCAGAGGTCTTCAGAGACGGCAGGAATTGAAGAATATAATTCATGCAAGATATTATAATGTTTCATTGTCCAAGCGATGTTTTTTCAGACTTTATTTGAACTTGAATATACAGTTGTGTGCTTTTTAATGTGTTCACAAAACGGTATATATTGGCATTTCTTCATTTTCCTGGTTATTTTTGTCACCAGAACTAGACTGAAGGAGTCTTATTATTAGATCTTCCTCCTCCATCTGAACTCTTGTTAATTTTAATTGCTCCAAAAGAACTAGTCTCTGCAGTTCAGAAGTAGATAGGTTTTTGGTTTCATCTCTCTGGAAGTAATGATTTAATTCTTTTTGGAGGTGGTGGTAATTGTGACTGATTTGGACTCAAAGCAGGATGGCCTGATGTTCCAACAAAAGGCTCCTATTGAAGAAAATGTATTGTGAAGTAAAGTAAATGTAAGTTTGTCCCTATTTCACTTTTATTCCTATTTTATATATTCTAGAGAGGAACTAGCTTAAAATGGGAACTTACGAAAATATTCCGTCAATTTTTTTGTTTTGGAAAAAGTAATTAATTTCAAATGGTTAATTTCGCCTTGTTATCTTGTGATTTTTATAACTGTAACTACTAAGTATACTCGGTTGAATTACCTGGATCTTTACAGAATACGGGATTTTCTTCTGCTGATAGAAGTTCCATGAACTATTTTTCCCACTCCTCAAGCACAATTTTTTTTTGTTACCTGTCACATTTTTACCTGTCTTCATTTTCAAATCATTTTTTATATTTTGAATTTTTCCTCAGTTGTTTTTCACTTATTTCTTAAATACTTCTCTTCAAAACCAACAGAGATTTTTCTTTTGCATGTTTAATGTCAGGCACCTGTTATTTATTAAACAAGATTTTGAAATTTTGTAGCAGTGACACAAATTTAAATTGCACATTATTTACTACATCGCTTTCATGATCTGACCCGTGTTCGAAATCGGAATCAGGCATTTCTTTCTTTTTAAGCACACTCACAAACGTTAAAACTCCTTCCTTGCTCTTTTTCATCTAACAACAAATCGCCACTGGCGTGGCTCAGTCAGTTAAGGCACTTGCCTGCCGGTCTGAAGTTCCGCTCGGGCGCGGGTTCGATCCCCGCTTGGGCTGATTACCTGGTTGTGTTTTTTCCGAGGTTTTCCCCAACCGGAAGGTGAATGCAAGGTAATCTATGGCGAATCCTCGGCCTCATCTCGCCAAATACCATCTCGCTATCACCAATCTCATCGACGCTAAATAACCTAGTAGTTGATACAGCATCGTTAAATAACCAACTAAAAAAAACAACAAATCTGGTATGAAATCAATTCAGTTGTTGAGAATAATATTTTCAGTCAACTATGGAGAAGATTCATAAAACACTTGTTCTAACAATGAAATATTATATTAATAGGCATACAGGTGTTCACTAATCTCAAGCGATAGCTGGAATTTTCCAGCTTTAGCTTCCTAGCAAGGGCAATATTTTATTCACACAATTGCTAGCTAAAGCTAGTGCTAATACTGAAGACTAGACAGCTAAAGCTAGTGCTAATACTGAAGACTAAAAAGCTAAAGCTAGTTTTTATTCACATTGACCAATGCTTTGTGCAAAGTTTCAGGCATCAGAACTTCATAGTGTTTAAATTAATAATATTTAAATTTATCGTATTTTCATAAAATTATCAACTTTAAACTGTTGTGGCTCCGAAACCCTTTCACCCAATGATCAAAATCATGGTTTATTTTGATGCTGAGAAATTAAGTTTATATTGACATGTAAACAGTTTTTCTTACTTTTTATGGAAATGGAGAAATTTAGATTTTTCTTCATTAAGACGCCTTTGGCCACGGAAAAATATTTTTAAAATATATGGTTAGATTCCGCATTGAAAGTACAAATAAACACATATTTTTTACTGGTCCACCGTTGATAAGAAAGTGTTGAAAATATAAAATAAAGAAAATAAATAGTACGCGCGTGAACTAACCAGCTGACTGTGAGGCGGGAGCTAGCCGAGACAAGCAAGGCCAGGAGACAAACACGTGACGTGTCGTCTAGTAGCGCATAGCTTTGCTAGCTTTATTACAAGTTTTCATAAATACAGGAGTAAACTGACGCCCAACGCTCGCTTATCTTCAGCTCTCGGCCAGTGCGTACGGTACTGCGCCGTTCAAGTCTAGGCGTGTGAAAATAATTTATTTAATACCCTCGACACTTATTGCCATACCACTAAGCAAACAATGCCGAATCCCTCTTAATAATGCAAGGTTTTTTCTCAATATTTTTTTACATTTTTACAAATGGCCAAAAAGCCTAAAAGCAAGTAAAATCAGATTATCTGTCTCTCTGTATACAATAAAAATAAGGATTACTTCTTAACATAACCTACCAAATGTCAGCTTCAAAATGAGCTCCCGTTCAATGTTCTGCAGTAAATGGTTCAAGATTTCTGAGCGCTGGAAGAGGCTTGTTTTTCTAAAATACGCTAAATTTGTCGCTCAACAATACGAAAACCGTTTGACTTTCGATAGTATATTTTTGAAAATGCACTCTCCTCAGCGCCTTGTATATGTAGGGAAAAAATTAGAATATAAAAAAAAATGCGAGGTTTTTTATTGATCGATTTCATATGGAATAGCCCCTATGTGTGTATGTTTAAGTTATAGCATTCTTGTATTCTTAACTGCATTAATAAACTAACAAAAATAATTGCTAAAAATACTTTTCGCACTAGTGTTAAAACTACTCTTCGCACTCCAATCTTACAGTAAATTTTCAACACGCTTGCCTTACTTACTTACTTACTTACTTACAAATGGCTTTTAAGGAACCCGAAGGTTCATTGCCGCCCTCACATAAGCCCGCCATCGGTCCCTATCCTGTGCAAGATTAAGCCAGTCTCTATCATCATACCCCACCTCCCTCAAATCCATTTTAATATTATCCTCCCATCTACGTCTCGGTCTCCCTAAAGGTCTTTTTCCCTCCGGTCTCCCAACTAACACTCTATATGCATTTCTGGATTCGCCCATACGTGCTACATGCCCTGCCCATCTCAAACGTCTGGATTTCAAGTTCCTAATTATGTCAGGTGAAGAATACAATGCGTGCAGTTCTGTGTTGTGTAACTTTCTCCATTCTCCTGTAACTTCATCCCGCTTAGCCCCAAATATTTTCCTAAGCACCTTATTCTCAAACACCCTTAACCTATGTTCCTCTCTCAGAGTGAGAGTCCAAGTTTCACAGCCATATAGAAGAACCGGTAATATAACTGTTTTATAAATTCTAACTTTCAGATTTTTGGACAGCAGACTGGATGATAAGAGCTTCTCAACCGAATAATAACAGGCATTTCCCATATTTATTCTGCGTTTAATTTCCTCCCGAGTGTCATTTATATTTGTTACTGTTGCTCCAAGATATTTGAATTTTTTCACCTCTTCGAAGGATAAATCTCCAATTTTTATATTTCCATTTCGTACAATATTCCCGTCACGAGACATAATCATATACTTTGTCTTTTCGGGATTTACTTCCAAACCGATCGCTTTACTTGGCTGGTGTTGAAATATGTACTTTTTGGGAATTTGTCTAAAACAACATTTCCCAAACTGTGGGTCATTTTTATAAACTACCCACATATAAAAAGACGCTTCCCTCTTTCATTGTTTCATTGCCCGACGTTCAGAAACAAGCTGAATGTGTTGTTGCACTGATTTAGCTAGCAAAGAAACAGTTTGAAGTTCCGGAAAATGTGGTTTCATGCAGACAGACGATGGCGTGCGGGAGTTTTTAGAGCTGCAGAATTCTATGGATAGCTGCGCGTATGATACATAATCAAATTCGTATTTATCATTCTACGCATACCTGCACCGTGATGTGAGGAATCCGCACCGGCTTCACAGAGCGGCTCCTATTGGTGAGTCCGGCAAATAACGAGTTACAAATATTATATAAATATACATTCCTCGAATGCAGCTGGATACAGATGAGCTCTCGTAACATATTCCACTACATTATCCGAGACAGGGTTTCCATGGCGCCTGTGAAACAAAAGACTGTTTTAAAAATATCTTGAACTTCAAATGTTTCAAGTTTCAGAAACAAAAACCTACGCATGTGAAACAAAATGTTGTTTTAAAAATATTTCGAACTTCAAATGTCTCAAGAGTTAGAAACAAAAACCTACACATGTGAAACAAATACTGTTTTAAAAATATCTTTAACTTCAAATGTTTCAAGTACTAGAAACAAAAACCTACGCATGTGAAACAAAATGTTGTTTTAAAAATATTTCAAATATTGTTTTAAAATATCTTGAACTTCAACTTCAAATGTCTCAAGAGTTAGAAACAAAAACCTACGCATGTGAAACAAATACTGTTTTAAAAATATCTTGAACTTCAAATGTTTCAAGTACTAGGAACAAAAACCTACGCATGTGAAACAAAAGACTGTTTTAAAATTATCTTGAACTTCAAATGTTTCAAGTACTAGAAACAAAAACCCTACGCATGTGAAACAAAAGACTGTTTTAAAAATATCTTGAACTTCAAATGTTTCAAGTACTAGCTACAAAAACCTACGCATGTGAAACAAATACTGTTTTAAAAATATCTTGAACATCAAATGTTCCAAGTACTAGAAACAAAAACCTACGCATGTGAAACAAATACTGTTTTAAAAATATCTTGAACTTCAAATGTTTCAAGTAATAGAAACAAAAACCTACGCATGTGAAACAAATACTGTTTTAAAAATATCTTGAACTTCACATGTTTCAAGTAATAGAAACAAAAACCTACGCATGTGAAACAAATACTGTTTTAAAAATATCTTGAACTTCAAATGTTTCAAGTAATAGAAACAAAAACCTTTTACGCATGTGAAACAAATACTGTTTTAAAAATATCTTGAACTTCAAATGTTTCAAGTAATAGAAACAAAACCTACGCATGTGAAACAAATACTGTTTTAAAAATATCTTGAACTTCAAATGTTTCAAGTACTATTATAATGAAACAAAAACCTTTTAAAAATATCTTGAACAAATAACAAAAACCTACGCATGTGAAACAAATACTGTTTTAAAAATATCTTGAACTTCAAATGTTTCAAGTAATAGAAACAAAAACCTACGCATGTGAAACAAATACTGTTTTAAAAATATCTTGAACTTCAAATGTTTCAAGTACTAGAAACAAAAACCTACGCATGTGAAACAAAAGACTCTTTTAAAAATATCTTGAACTTCAAATGTTTCAAGAGTTAGAAACAAAAACATACGCATGTGAAACAAAAGACTCTTTTTAAAAATATCTTGAACTTCAAATGTTTCAAGAGTTAGAAACAAAATCGTATGCATGTGAAAGAAAAGACTCTTTTAAAAATATCTTGAACTTCAAATGTTTCAAGTAATAGAAACAAAAACCTACGCATGTGAAACAAAAGACTCTTTTAAAAATATCTTGAACTTCAAATGTTTCAAGAATTAGAAACAAAAACCTACGCATGTGAAACAAAAGACTGTTTTAAAAATATCTTAAACTTCAAATGTTTCAAGTAATAGAAACAAAAACCTACGCATGTGAAACAAAAGACTGTTTTAAAAATATCTTAAACTTCAAATGTTTCAAGAGTTAGAAACAAAAACCTACGCATGTGAAACAAAAGACTGTTTTAAAAATATCTTAAACTTCAAATGTTTCAAGTGTTAGATAGAAAAACCTACGCATAATATAAAAATTACTTATGATTAACAGTCTACTTATTGGAGAACTTTTTTAACGTTTACGAAATTTTTACATTAAAATCCGATCGAGAAAAGTGTTTTACTGCGTGTTGTTGAATGTTTGTGTATACAATTGTTATAAATTTTCTTTGCTCAAAATTGTTCATAAAAATGGCATTTTTGGCACGCATACAATAAAATCACCATAGTGACAATTACGTCATTAACTAGATTGTATTTATAACAGTACTACTTGCTGATCCGGAGTTGTAGGCTACTCGGAATTGGTTCGATTCCCGCTTGGGCTGATTATCTGTTTGGGTTTTTCCGAGCTTTTCTCCAACCGTGAGGCGAATGTCGGACAGTCTATGGTGAATCCTCGGCCTCATATCGCCATCTCGGTATCATCCATCCGATCAACGATAAATAGTTCAGTAGTTGATATAGCATTTTTCATAAACAACTAAAAAATGCTATTCCTTAATATAAATATTAATAAGAAATTGTAAAAGAAAAAAATATATTTATCAATAACACAATCTCGATATTAAAATTAAATCTAAAATTAAAATATAAAATTTAATAAACTGAGTCGTTCTTACAGTGTGATAAAATAAACCTACCTACCGAATCAATTAATATTAAATTTAGTCAACTGATCTGTTCCGGTAGATGTCAGATCCATTGTTTGTGAAATATCTTTTGTTTATTTACTCTCCATCCATTTAACACATTAAATCCAATTCTGCATTATAAGTTCTTTCAAAACATCTGCTGACAAAT
>JAJSOF020000003.1:199122419-199282419 GCA_025594305.2 Periplaneta americana | reverse complement strand
CCCCATCCATCGGAACACAGGTAGCAACATTCCCGCCTCAAGCGGCAGACTGACGAACTTCTATGATGGTACACCTTGCAACATGAGTTAAATCTTCCTGATAGATTTTTATTTTTTAGTTGGTTATTTAACGACGCTGTATCGACGACTGGGTTATTTAACGTGGCTGGAATTGATGATAGCGAGATGGTATTTGGCGAGATGAGGCAGAGGTTCACCATAGATTACCTGACATCCACCTTACGGTTGGGGAAAACCTCGGAAAATAATCAAACCAACTAATCAGCCAAACGGGACTCGAACCGACGCCCAAGCGCAACTCGGGATCAATAGTCAAACTCGCTACCGCGTGATTTACACCAGAAGTTTCCTGATATAAAGTGCATGCCTCCGTCCTCCCCTCCTCGTTAGGTACAGACTTGTATTGTCGGACCATCGGATCTGTGCCCTTTCAGCGCTGTCGTCGTTCTTGGAAAAGTTAACGCCTGTACTCACTCCATTCCACCCGCTTTCCTCCCACCACGTTAAACAGCAGGCTACGAACCTTGCCGAATAGGGATGTTTCCAAACTTCCGTTAAACGTTGTCATAAATAACTGGTCCTCCATGCTACAATATCATTTCTTTCAATCAAAATACATCTTGTATTTCTACATTTTTCAAACCTAAATCCCAGGTCTCGAATCACTTTCCGCAGCGTTTCTCTCCAAGCTTGGAAAAGTCCACACCTGTGGAGTAACGGTCAGCGCGTCTGGCCGCGAAACTTGGCCCGGGTTCGAATCCCGGTCAGGGCAAGTTACCTGGTTGAGGTTTTTTCTTTCAATACGAGCAAATGCTGGGTAACTTTCGGTGCTGGACCCCGGACTCGTTTCACCGGCATTATCACCTTCATATCATTCAGACGCTAAATAACCTAGATGTTGATACAGCGTCGTAAAATAACCCAATCTATACTATGCTTGGAAAATATTGCTTCTCTCGCAACCTTCAGTAATTTCTTCAATGTCGGAACTTCTTTCTGCACGGTATAAAATTCTTGTATCTTTCTTCTTAAAATACATCGGTTCATATCATCTACAATAATTAAAAGTTCCCTTGGTCTGTTCTTCTCTGGTGATTCTAGCTTTTCATCTCCTGCACAGACTCCCTCTCTCCTGATTTTCTTTATTAGGAGTTCTGGCCTGTCTATATAAATTACATAAAATGTTGGATTATTAGTATTAGTTTAAATAATTTTAATACGTAATCAATTGAAATAAAATAAGCCTCACCTGTGATGTCAGTTGCTCTTTTCGTTGCCTGATTTATAGGAAACAGATATTGACCTGTTTGTTTCTCTTCATCGCAAAATGCTATTACGTACTTGCTTAATAATATTTCTTTCGCCACTCCGTGCTACAGTATTCATGTTGAGTTGACAACACTGGACTGCAAGTGCAAATAAAGCAGCCGTGGCGAAAAGGCCATGGTGCGCCGAGCCACTGTGTAAGCTGCAACGTGCATAGCACCTATGGAGGGAGGTGGACAACCGAAGGGGAAGTTAATGTTTAGGACGTGTAACGAAGAAAGAAATGAACAAGAAAACATAGGACACATTATCACAACCTAAAATTAACTGTCTTCAGAATGTCTCTGCGACAGAGTTTCAAAATCAGGAATTATGTCACTTACTGCCAGTCGTAGTTGATCACGAAGGTATTTGTCTGTCAGTCGTGATCTAAATTTGGTTTTCACTATTTTCATTGTTGAAAATAATTTTTCACAAACGTAAGTTACAGCGAACATGGCTTCAACAGAGCAAGCGAAAGAACGAAGCTTCAAATATTTATTTTTTTCCAAAGATTTGAAAAGTTCAATATCTGTCAAGTCCTTACATGTAGCTTTCATTTAACGTCACATTGTAAATCTGTGAGTTTAAATTGAAAATCTAACCGCATTATTCGTAAATCTGCTGTAAAAGAATCGACGTACAGGGATGATAATGATGATAATAATAATAATAATAATAATAATAATAATAATAATAATAGTAATAATAATAATAACAACACTTAACCTTTTAATGTTTCATCAGTAACATGTAGTAACTTATAATGCCGTTTTATGTTGTACAACCGTTTTCCTAGTAATATTTGTGAACAAATCATACATTTAATATTTTCATCATATTGTAAGCAAAAGAATGCATCCTCCCATCCTACTTGGAACTTTCATTTTTTATAGAGGTGCATGGTTTCGAGAGAGATATTGCGACGATACGCCACTCGCAGGTCCGAGACAAATACAAATAGAACGGAGTTTGACTCCAGTGAGTGAGAGGGTGGGGGTTGTAGGTAGGAAGCGAGAGAAAAGCACTGCGAGCCACAATGTGCTCGTGAGTCGCATTTTCGCCACGGCTGAAATAAACTGTCCCGCAAGAAGGCTCAAAATTGTGAGGAGTGGGGAAGAGAAAGGGAGAGAGATAGAAAAGAGAGAGATAGGAATGCAGGGAGAGAAATGAATTACCGAGGCTGAGAAGGAATTAGGGTTCAGTTCGCATATCTTACGGCGGCATAGATCCGATGGTCCGACAATAACTCTGTTTTCAAGCCCAGGTCTCCAATGTGGAAAGCTGATGCATCGTCATGTAGGTAACACGTCTTGTGACACAGGATGTTGTAGTTTGTGGACATGTCTGTGTAGTACTGTGCTCTTGGGAGCAGAAAATCCATATTCAAACAGGGCTGTCTTTGAAGGACTCCAGGTTGTACCATCCGATACACGGAGTTATTCGGTCAATGCGATTCAAGTGTATTCCCGAATTTTCTTCTACGCCATCCTCTTCCTCTTTTTTTTTGTCGGTATTTTCTTGTTTCCTGCGTTTCGAAAAACCAATTTCAAAAGTTCTGGAGTGCCCCTGCTTTTATATGTATAGATACATTGTATTCGTTTTATTTCCGACACACCCTGTTTTTAAGCTAAGAGGATTATTCCCATTGGTCCATTTCGTTTCTTCACCCCCCGCTCCCGCCGCCCGGCTGGTGGTAGTTATGTAATGGGGTGAACTAGGGGTGGCTGTTTACGACCCTCCGCGGAGCTATAATGGCGACCTAACGCTATCCAATGGGGACCTAGACCTCTCCGTATCCACTTAGGCACGGAACGTACCTAACCTGCAGTAGGTTTCAGCGTCACATGGTAATGTCCTCCCCCACCACCTCTACCACCTCTTACACGATGGCTGATAAACCCGATTAAACGAAATTCGATTATTCATAAACGAGTAGTTTAGTGTTCAAATGCAGCGGGCCTCTAGAGCGACTTGCAACCGCCAAGAAGGTAATGCAGAGATGAAACTGCTAGGAGTTCTTCGTGACGTATTGTGAGGTTCGGTAACACGTGTGGAGCAGAGGAATAGTTATAATCGATAGTACAGCGAGCAACATACATTAACACTACTTATTCTTTTCTTTAAGACTTTTCAAGTATTCAAAGTGATGAGACATTTCTAAGTTTCTTCATGTTATAGAGGGTGATTCACGAAACGTTATCACCACTTACGGAGAGCAATGGTTACAATTGATAGTACAGCGAGAAACATATATCACCTTATTCTTTGCTTTAAGACTTTTCAGGTATTCAAAGTGATTAGACATTTTTTAAATTTCTTCGTGTTATAGAGGGTGATTCACGAAGAGTTATCACCACTTACGGAGATCAATGGTTACAATCGATAGTTCAGCGAGAAACATACAATAACATCCCTTATTCTTTGCTTTAAGACTTTTCAGGTATTCAAAGTCATTAGACATTTCTAAGTTTCTTCGTGTTAAATGATTCACGAAACGTTATCACCACTTAGAGGGTGATTCACGAAAACATATCACCCCTTATTCTTTGCTTTAAGACTTTTCAGGTATTCAAAGTTATCACCACTTACGAGATCAATGGTTACAATCGATTTCAGACATTCTTTTTTAAGACTTTTCAAGTATTCAAAGTCATGAGACAATTTCTTCGTGTTATAGAGGGTGATTCACGAAGAGTTATCACCACTTACGGAGATCAATGGTTACAATCGATAGTTCAGAGAAACATACAATAACATCCCTTATTCTTTGCTTTGACTTTTCAAGTATTGAAAGTCTTTTTCAAGTATTCAAAGTCATGAGACATTTCTAAGTTTCTTCGTGTTAT
Organism: Periplaneta americana; assembly: GCA_025594305.2. Lineage (NCBI taxonomy): Eukaryota > Metazoa > Arthropoda > Insecta > Blattodea > Blattidae > Periplaneta > Periplaneta americana. The sequence goes on along the minus strand of JAJSOF020000003.1, from coordinate 199,278,244 downwards.
AGAGGGTGATTCACGAAGAGTTATCACCACTTACGAGATCAATGGTTACAATCGATAGTTCAGCGAGAAACATACAATAACATCCCTATTCTTTGCTTTAAGTTTTTCTTTGAAAGTCATGAGACATTTCTAAGTTTCTTCGTGTTATAGAGGGTGATTCACGAAGAGTTATCACCACTTACGGAGATCAATGGTTACAATCGATAGTTCAGCGAGAAACATACAATAACATCCCTTATTCTTTGCTTTAAGATTTTCAAGTATTCAAAGTCATGAGACATTTCTAAGTTTCTTCGTGTTATAGAGGGTGATTCACGAAGAGTTATCACCACTTACCAATGGTTACAATTGATACGGAAACATACAATAACATGGTTTAAGACTTTTCAGGTATTCAAAGATTAGAGTTCCTTCGTGTTATAAATGATTCACAATTATCACCACTTACGCAGAGCAATGGTTACAATTGATAGTACAGCGAGAAACATACAATATTACCCCTTATTCTTTGCTTTAAGAATTTTCAGGCATTGAAAGTGATGAGACATTTTTAAGTTTCTTCGTGTTATACAGGGTGATTCACAAAGAGTTATCACCACTTACGGAGAGCAATGGTTACAATTAATAGTACACGAGAAACATACAATAACACCCTTATTCTTTGCTTTAAAACTTTTCAGGTATTCAAAGTGATGAGACATTTTTAAGTTTCTTCGTGTTATACAGAGTGATTCACGAAGAGTTATCACCACTTACGGAGAGCAATGGTTACAATCGATAGTTCAGCGAGAAACATACAATAACACCCCTTATTCTTTGCTTTAAGACTTTTCAAGTATTCAAAGTGATTAGAGAAATTTCTAAGTTTTTTCGTGTTATAGAGGGTGATTCACGAAGAGTTTTCACCACTTACGGAGAGCAGTGGTTACAATCGATAGTTCAGCGAGAAACATACAATAACATTCCTTTTTCTCTACTTTAAGATTTTTCAAGTAGGTATTGAAAGTGATAAGAGACATTTTTAAGTTTCTTCGTGTTATATAGAGTGATTTAAGAAAAGTGACAACCACTTACGGAGCATATTTCTGGTGACATATTGAGAAAATTTTGTCATATAAACATGTGTCCTATTCTCAATATTTTCAGGGTTACACTAATTTTGAAGTTGTGAAAAAGATTTCATTTTTCTTTAGTCTTAAGGGGAGGCAGAGGTGAAATTTTCGAACAAAACTGAAGAAAAAATGAAAATTTGTTTTTTTCCATTTTTATTATCTTTATTTTCATATTCCGATGTTAGTTTTTGATTTTGTGCCCTTAAAAGTATGAAATTAAAACCAAGATAACTGTATTACTATATTATTCCCATAATAAGCTAATACCTTATCATTATTTATATACCTTCTCTGAGCATATAAATAAAAAGAAATATTGAAAATTTCTTACAATATGGTGCATTTTATATCAAACGATATAAAGTTTTATAAAATTATTAATATTTACAGAACTATTGTACTTAGAAAGCTGAAACTTGGTATGTCCATTACTAATAACATACTTAGTATCCATGATCAATTTCAAACAAATCGGATAAATTTTGTGGATTTTGAAATATTCACCTCTGCGTCCCCTTAAGGGTAAAAGAATATTACAAATGGAGAATGAACTATTAAGAAGTATCATTTCTTTAATTGGCTTCTATTCTGCATCTACGTAAAGATTAATTTTTAGTCCTACAGAATAATTTATCTGTTATGGTAACAATGGTTATTATTATTATTATTCTTCCTCTGGCTGTTCAATATTAATAATAAATAATAAATAAATAAATAAATAAATAATAAATAATAAATAAATTATTATTATTATTTCTTCTCCAATGTGAATAACTTCATTTCACCACACTAGGTATGTTAGGGTTTTAGTTATTATACACAGAAAACTTAAATTGTAGCCTAATTCTAAATGAGGCAGTAGAGCAAGTGGACAGCTTCAAATACTTGGGGTGTACTATAAGCAGTAACATGAGCTGCTGCCAGGAAGTCAAAAGGAGGATAGCAATGGCAAAGGAAGCTTTTAATAGAAAAAGGAGCATTTTCTGCGGACCTCTGGAAAAAGAACTAAGAAAGAGACTAATGAAGTGCTTTGTATGGAGTGCGGCATTGTATGGGGCTGAAATTTGGACATTACGACGAACTGAAGAAAAACGAATAGCAGCATTTGAAATGTGGATATAGAGAAGAATGGAGCGTGTGATGTGGACAGACAGAATAAGAAACGAAGCTGTGTTGGAAAGAATGGGTGAAGAAAGAATAATGCTGAAACTGATCAGGAAGGGAAAAAGGAATTGGTTGAGTCATTGGCTGAGAAGAAACTGCCTACTGGAGGATGCACTGAAATGAATGGTGAACGGGAGAAGAGTTCGTGGCAGAAGAAGATATCAGATGATAGACGACATTAAGATATATGGGTCATATAAAGGAACAAAGAGGAAGGCAGAAAATAGGAAAGACTGGAGAAAGCTGGGTTTGCAGTGAAAGACTTTGCCTTGGGCAGAACACTTATGTATGTATGTATGTATGGCCTGCTAATCATTTCACGTGATCAAACAAAATTAATTTTTAGGTTAGATCTTGTGAATCGTAAACTGTTTAGTCAAAGCGATGAATTTCATGTTGTGAGAAAAAATACATTTTAATATTAGATCATACTGATCTACTAATTACCAGCATAATGTGCGAGAGGTCCAGGAGGTAAATATGCTCCATCATAAATTTATTGAACCATTTAGAAATCACCTCCCAACGTAAAGCTGAGATGTGGTAAATAAGTAAATAAGACATTGTTATTGTTAATGCTAGGTTATTTATTATTATTATTATTATTATTATTATTATTATTATTATTATTATTATTATTATTATTATTACTACTACTGCTACTGCTACTGCTACTACTACTACTACTACTATTACTACTACTACTACTACTACTACTACTACTATTATTGCTACTACTACTACTACTACTACTACTACTATTACTACTACTACTATTATTATTACTACTACTACTACTACTACTACTATTACTACTTACTACTATTACTATTACTACTATTATTACTACTATTTTATTATTATTATTACTACTATTATTATTACTATTATTATTATTTATTGCTATTATTATTATTGCTATTATTATTATTATTATTACTATTATTATTATTGCTATTATTATTATTATTACTATTATTATTATTATTATTATTATTATTATTATTGCTATTATTATTCTATTATTATTATTATTGCTATTATTATTCTTACTACTATTATTGCTATTATTATTATTATTATTTATTACTATTATTATTTATTATTATTGCTATTATTATTATTATTATTTCTATTATTATTGCTATTATTATTATTATTATTTATTATTATTATTATTATTATTATTATTATTATTATTATTATTATTATTATTATTATAGTCTTCCAGTACATGGCATTGTGATTTTATCCTCTTCGGTGATACCAGATATTAGTTGGCAACACTGAAGAGACTGCCAAATTAGCCTTTTAGGAACTACTCTTACGTGTTCCTCAATATAGACGGAGAAACATCCAAAATTTAGGAGCCACCACTCGACATCAGGCCTCTTGGATTCGGAACTTCATAGCAGTTCTTGGTAACGGATCCAATACACGAGTTACCACTTCCTTGCCTTGCCTCATAGTTGAATCATTAGTTATCCGCGTTAAAATTGATGTTTCTGCGTCTGTCTGAGACGTGGAAGAATACAAAACTTTCCTACTACATTTTATACAGTGTGTTCATTAAGTATGGAATATTTTCTATTTTAGTAGGTTATTTTACGACGCTTTATCAACAGCTTAGGTTAATTAGCGTCTGAATGAGATGAAGGTGATAATGCCGGTGAAATGAGTCCGGGGTCCAGCACCGATAGTTACCCAGCATTTTCTCGTAATGGGTTGAGGGAAACCCTGGAAAAACCTCAACCAGGTAACTTGTCCCTACCGGGAATCGAACCCGGGCCACCTGGTTTCGCGGCCAGACGCGCTAACCGTTACTCCACAGGTGTGGACAGTCTGTAATATTTCTCATAAATTCTACAATTTCATTTAAAGAAAAAATTGTATACAAAAGTTGTTGTCGATAAACCATATGATACCACTATTCGAAAAAAAAATAGTTATTCAGGCATACAGGGTGTGACAGTAAACTTTATTTTTTTAGTTGATTATTTAACGACGCTATATCAACTACAAGGTTATTTTGCGTCGATGAGATTGGTGATAGCGAGATGAGCCAGAGGATTCGCCATAGATCACCTGGCATTCACTTTACGGTTGGGGAAAACCACGGAAAAAAACCAACCAGGTACAGTAGCGTGCAAATTAATCCGAACAACGTAATTACTTATGCAAAAACACTCAAATGGGATAAAAAAATCTAAGACATACCTCAGTAATCTATGTGGCCTCCCTTGTTCCTAATAACAGCTCTGAGACGATTTGGCATGGATTCCACTAATTTAAAATATTCTTCATTTATTCATCGCGAAATCATACACCAATGAGGGCAGAAATCATCTTCTCCTTTGTAGAACAATCCATTTTTTGCATTCTTCTTTTGCAAATTGACCACAAGTTCTCAATGGGATTGATGTCGGGTGAGTTGCCTGGCCAAGGGAGTAACTGAATATCCTTCTTGTTGAAGAATTCTGTAGTTTTTCGAGACGTATGGCATGGTGCCAGGTCTTGTTGGAACACACCTGACCATCCGGAAATGATTTTTGCAGCTGGGGTACGATTCTGGTTTCCTATAATTGAATGTATTTGTCAGAATTCATCACTCCCTTGATAGGTATTAGTGCTCCAGGCCCTTCATGTAAAACAACCCCAAAACATTACTTTAGGGAGGTATTTGGGTGCTTGTTGGAGATGAGCTGCTGTTACTTTTTCGGATCCTTTCCGTACGTAAGAAACACGGTGGCCGTGGACCTCGAAATGAGACTCATCGGAAAAAAGTACATTCTTCCAGTCATTCACTGTCCAGTGTTGATGTAATTTCACCCACATTAAGCGTTTTTTGCACATAACAGGGGTTAGCAGTTGCTTCTTAATAGCAAGAGCCTTCGTCCAGCTTCCAAAAGCCTACGCCGCACTGTTGTGACGTGAATATTCGCCCCAGTGGTAGCCATTAACTCGCGGGTTAAGTCGACAGCAGTTAGTCTAGGGATTTAATTTACTTTTCCTGACAATTAAACGATCATCTGCAGGTGAAGTCTTCCTTTTCCGGCCACAGTTTTTTTTCTGGAGTGTGATGGATCCAGTCTCCTGTATCGTTTTATGATCGAATTAACAGTAGCCAAACCGATGTGACATTCTGCAGCAATTTGCCTCTGTGTCATAGAAGAATGCTGTGCTAATGTTATAATTTTAGACCGTTTTCTTGGAGTTGTATCCATTTGTGAAGACGACAGAATGAACACAGGATTAAGTCTTCAACACAACTCAAATGCTTATAAGTACAAAACGACAGGCAAAATGTCACATATTATAAAAAAATAATGACAGACCTTCAACAATGGAATTACACGTACTACAGATGTCAATTAAAGCGGTATGAGCAGCTGTGAGGTCAACAATGACAGAAAATGTAAAAATATGTCGTGTTCGGATTAATTTGCACGCTACTGTAATCAGCCCAAGCGGGGATTGAACCCGTTCCCGAGCGCAACTTCAGTCCGGCAGGCAAGCGTCTTAACCGACTGAGCCACGCCGGTGGCTTAGTAAACTGTATTGTTTTTTAATGGCACTCGATGTTAAGATTTACATATTCCGAATCTCCATTAATTTTTACGTATGAATATGTAGTAATTTTACCCATTCACTTTTCCGGTGTATTTTAACTGTTTATTAAACTTATTTCGTTGATTTCAAACTTGGAACAAATAAATGTGTAAAATCATGTTGAGTAGGCCATAAAACTAGACAAAACACTATCACGAAAAAAATCGAATCCGGTAATCAACTCAAACTCAGGGCTCTACTTATCACCTCCATTCACCACATAACTGAGGAAAACTATGGAATATAACGATAGGATAGAAAATATTAACTCATCGACTTTAAGAAGTCCCTCGGCGTCGAGACACGTGTTGACTCTTGAACGTCACTCGTGAGTTATAGTTTACAGAAATATAGCTGCTGGTTAAATGCGTGATGCGGGCGACCGTCGAAGACAGGGGTACAAAATTCATGAGGTAATAAATCGAGGGGGCGATGTACGACGAACATTACAATTTATGACTCACAGTTCGTGAAAAGAAATAAACGATGTTGTGAAAGTAACATACACTTCCTAATTATTTCTTTATGCGTTTGGTAAGAGTTCAATTCTTTACCATCTCATCAATAATACAATTTTCCTGTTTGGTGTTTTCCTTGAAATATGCTCAAGAAACGCAGAAATCAAGGAATTTTCACGGAATCAAAACAAAAATTTAAACTGTCTCTAAGTGACACAAAAAGGACATGTTTTCTATTAGCGATGTGTTAAGTGGGCGGTAGCGATGCGGTTAAGGCATTACGCTGGCCGTCTAAAGGTCACTGGTTCCATTCCCATTGACGTTAAGGATCTTGACCCATCTTGTATTGCCATCTTCTACTTTAATTTCTCTTATTCTCTTTGTTTTGCCCTTGTTATAGTACTATTCCGTTATCATAATCCCATTTTTGTTCTTGTATTTCCCTTTACCATTAGGGAAAACACGGAAATTTTACTGGAAGCAAGTAAAGAGATAGGTTTGGAAGTAAATCCCGAAAAGACAAAGTATATGATTATGTCTCGTGACGAGAATATTGTACGAAATGGAAATATAAAAATTGGAAATTTATCTTTTGAAGAGGTGGAGAAGTTCAAATATCTTGGAGCAACAGTAACAAATATAAATGATACTCGGGAGGAAATTAAACGCAGAATAAATATGGGAAATGCCTGTTATTATTCGGTTGAGAAGCTTTTATCATCCAGTCTTCTGTCAAAAAATGTGAAAGTTAGAATTTATAAAACAGTTATATTACCGATTGTTCTTTATGGTTGTGAAACTTGGACTCTCACTTTGAGAGAGGAACAGAGATTAAGGGTGTTTGAGAATAAGGTGCTTAGTAAAAAATATTTGGGGCTAAGAGGGATGAAGTTATAGGAGAATGGAGAAAGTTACACAACACAGAACTGCACGCATTGTATTCTTCACCTGACACAATTAGGAACATTTAATCCAGACGTTTGAGATGGGCAGGGCATGTAGCATGTATGGGCGAATCCAGAAATGCATATAGAGTGTTAGTTGGGAGGCCGGAGGGAAAAATACCTTTGGGAAGCCGAGACGTAGATGGGAAGATAATATTAAAATGGATTTGAGGGAGGTGGGATATGATGATAGAGACTGGATTAATCTTGCTCAGGATAGGGACCGATGGCGGGCTTATGTGAGGGCGGCAATGAATCTTCGGTCTCTAAGTAAGGAAAGTCAAATGTGGCATACAGTTTTTCAGGCCATAAGTGACGCTATGAATTTGTCAACAAAAAATTAAGTCTTCCCCGGGACTCGAACCCGCAGCGCCTGCGTGACAACCTGAAAATCCTGACCACTCAGATATCGCTGGGACAGAAGAGAGTCAACAGTTATCCACGTCCAAGTAGGCTGTAGTTACGATTATTCTGTGCAGCCAGCGGGATCCCTGATCCCGTCACCACATCGTCAGTGGCCCCCACTGAATAATCTCTGTAGTTCAGAAGGGCCGTTAAATAAATGGGCCCGCCTCAAGCTTCTGTTACATACAAACGGGGCTGTTAAGATTCTTCGCCTTGTTTTTTATGAGCCGATGGATGTGACAACTGTACGCGATACAGCCATAATGGTCGACCACGCTATCTGGCGACCCATAACGCCACCCTAGAAGGCAAGGCTCAGTCACACGGTAACGCATGCCGAGATGGCGGATGCGAACCCAGGACTCGGAGGAGGATCGACATAAAGATTGTCACATCTCTATCTACTTTCTGAAGAAATGTACGAACAAAGAAACAAACGAGTGAATGAATTATTGAATTAATGAAATAAATAATTAGTCAATGAATGAATAAGATGAACGAATGAACCAATGAGTGAGTTAATGATTGAAGAATTGAATGAGTGAATGAGTCAGTGAATGATTAAACGAATAATAATTAAACGATTTAATGAATTAGTTAAAAATAAAGGAATGGATGATTAAACGAATTAGTTAATAAATCAAATATTTTACGAATTAATTATTAAACTTTTGATGAATGAATACAAAATTAAACGAATTAATAGTTAAACGATTTAGTGAATGAATGAAAAATTGAACGAATGAATGATTAAACGATTTAGTGAATGAATGGATGAATGAATAAATAAATGAATTAATGAAAAATTAAAGGAATGAATGGTTAAACGATTTAATGAACGAAAAAAATTAAACGAATGAATGATTAAACGATTTAGTGATGAATGAATGGTTAAACCAGCGGTCGTCAGCACAGAGCACCCTGGGGCTAGCGTAACTTACCTGCGGAGAACACAGTGCACCATGGTGCACTCGTAGCTGCTAGCGGGTATGCTCTCTACCTCTTCCTGCTGCACGACAGTGCATACGGGACGGCACCACTTGCCCTTTGTGCATTTCAGCGATTGTTGACGACCACTGCGTTAAACGATTTAGTGAATGAATGAATTAATTAATTAATTAAAAATTAAACGTATAAATGATTAAACGATTTACTGAATGAATGCGTGAATGAATTAATGAAAAATTAAAGGAATTAATGGTTAAATGATTTAGTGAATGAATGAATGAAAAATCCAACGAATGAATGGTTAAAAGGTTTAGTGAATGAATGATGAAAAATTAAACGAATGGATTGTTAAACGTGTAAGTGATAATGGAATAAGTAATTAAACGATTGAGTGAATGAGTGGAAAATTAACCGAGCGAATGATTAAACGAATAAACGAATGAAAAATTAAATGAATGTATGATTAAACGAATAATTAATTAAATGGTTAAGTTAATGAATGAAAACTTAAACTGATAGATGATTAAACGAATTAATAATTTAACAATTGAGTGATTGAATGAAAAATAAACTAGTGAATGAAAGAACAAATGAATGAATGATTAAACGAATAAAACATTAAGCGATTATTTTTTTTATTTTTTTATTTACCCTGGTAGAAATAAGGCCATCAGGTCTTCTCTTCCCCTCTACCAGGGGATTACAACTACAATATTAAGAATACAATTACAATTATAATTACAATTACGATTAGTGAATGAATGAAAAATTAAAAGAATAATTTAAAGATTAAATAATTAAATGATTAAGTTAATGAATGAAAAATGAAACCAATGAAGGATTCAACGAATAAATAATTAAATGCTTGAGTGAATTAATGAAAAATTAAAGAATTAATTCATGATTAAACGGAAAAATAATTGAATGATTAAATTAATGAAAACTTAAGCTGATGAATGATTAAATGAATGAAAGCTTAAGCTGATGAATGATTAAATGAAGGAATAATTGAGTGAATTAATGAAAAATTAAATGAATGAATGATTAAATGGAAAAATAATTAAATGATTAAATGAATGAAAACTTAAACGAATGAATGATTAAATGAAGGAATAATTGAGTGAATTAATGAAAACTTAAATGAATGAATGATTAAATGAAGGAATAATTGAGTGAATTAATGAAAAAATAAATGAATGAATGATTAAATGAAGGAATAATTGAGTGAATTAATGAAACATTAAATGAATGAATGATTAAATGAAGGAATAATTGAGTGAATTAATGAAAAATTAAATGAATGAATGATTAAATGAAGGAATAATTGAGTGAATTAATGAAAAATTAAATGAATGAATGATTAAATGAAGGAATAATTGAGTGAATTAATGAAAAATTAAACGAATGAATGATTAAATGAAGGAATAATTGAGTGAATTAATGAAACATTAAATGAATGAATGATTAAATGAAGGAATAATTGAGTGAATTAATGAAACATTAAATGAATGAATGATTAAATGAAGGAATAATTGAGTGAATTAATGAAACATTAAATGAATGAATGATTAAATGAAGGAATAATTGAGTGAATTAATGAAACATTAAATGAATGAATGATTAAATGAAGGAATAATTGAGTGAATTATTGAAAAATTAAATGAATGAATGAATGATTAAATGAAGGAATAATTGAGTGAATTAATGAAAAATTAAACGAATGAATTATTAAATGAAGGAATAATTGAGTGAATTAATGAAAAATTAAATGAATGAATGATTAAATGGAAAAATAATTAAATGATTAAATGAATGAAAACTTAAGCTGATGAATGATTAAATGAAGGAATAATTGAGTGAATTAATGAAAAATTAAATGAATGAATGATTAAATGAAGGAATAATTGAACGATTGAGTGATTGAATGAAAAATAAACGAATGAATGAATGAATGAATGAATGAATGAATGAATTGAGGGCTTTGCCGGAAGAAAGGCGGATAGACCTATACGCCCTTCTTCGGGAAAACGGTTTAAAATGTAGTGAATAATTATAGTAGCGAAATTTTGTTTTGATTGTACTGTACATATCTGCAGGACAGGGCTGCGTGCGTGTATTACATTTTATTCAGGTGCGTTTTAAAATCTTAGATAGCATGTATCTCAATTCTCCATATTGACGTATACGCCCTTTTTCCGGCAAACCCCTCAATTAATTAATTAGTGAAAAATTAAATGGATGATTCAACGAATAAATAATTAAGTGAATGAGTGATTGAATTAAAAATTAAATGAATTTATAAATTATTAAACATTTGAGTGAATGAATTAGTGATTAAGGCTTTGGATTAATGATTAAGCAAGTGAATGAATGAATGAATGATTGGATTATTAAAGAATTGAGTGAATGTATGATTAAATGAATAGATACGTGATTACATTAAGTCACTGTGATTGCCCTTATCATGTTACCTAATGTGTACGTTCCTTCCAGAAATAAACTCCTCAGAGTACGATGCTTATGTGAAAGAAAAAAGTATTCCTTTCGACAATGTATTAAAGTTGTTCTGTCTGCTGTTGCCATGGTGACGCATGCTGCCAGTCCATCCCTATGCATGCTGACTGATATAAAGGAATCAAGCTGAGTTCGTAAAAGGAAGGACAGATAAAGAATGACTCATGTTGCCCGAAGAGGAACGGTTCATTACAGGCGAGGAGAGAGCCCAAATAAATACAAGATGGTGGGTGGGATGCAGTTGATGACAGTTCAGGGCCCCCGGGGTCCCAAGTACCCTCCCTAATGCAATAAAGATGCACCTCGCATCCTTCCCGAACACGGGTTAATAAGTGTGTAGTTACCAAGGAATTGCCAGAGGATCAGGAATGTCTAAGTGACAGAATATCTGGTTACTGGAGAGGGTAGTGAGTATATATATCTGTGTGTGTGCGTGCGTGTGCGAACAAAATGCATCTACATGTACAGAGACATCATTTTCTTTTACTTCAATTTTTATTGTACCTAAGTTTTTGAGTGTACTTCACTCCCACTCCTTTTACTAGTGAATATAGTACGTTTCAGAAATATGTTCGCGTTTTCCAGTGACGAAAGAGCTTTCAATATTGAATCATATTTTCGCACAGGTACTGTCGTCCGTTTGCCTACGTCGCATCCCGATTTCCCTCACCCGCAACTATTTAAAATAACTTAAAAGTAATTAACTGTCACGTGATTTCCCCCCTTTCTACGATCCTACGATATAACCACTTGGACGGACAGTATATAGCATGTCTGAGTAATTTTATCTTTTCGGATCGGGCAGAAGTGAAGATTGAATTTACAGTACGTAAGGTACTCTTTTGTACAGTAGGTACAGAATTATTTCAACATGAGTTACTAGTACGAAGGACGAAACTGGTAATTGGAATTAGATGCAATAGTCTATAGTGCGATAATATGCACAAAAGAACTGAAGCATGTATCTAAATGAACAGCCACCATTTTCAAAAATGTGTTTAAATATTCATATTATGATTATTATTCAATTTAACTTCATTCTCCATAATGTACGCTAATGTGCTGTAGACAGTATAATATACACTGCATAATGAATACGTCCGCATGGAAGCTCAGTTCGTGAGTAAAATCACTTATTGAATAATTTCGAGGGAAAAATTGTTCCGGAGCCGGGTATCGAACCCGGGACCTTTGGTTTAACGTACCAACGCTCTACCACTGAGCTACTCGGGAACTCTAACCGACACCGATCCAATTTTTCCCTCTATATCCACAGACCTCAAAGTAGGCTGACAACCGTCAAGCAACCAACTTCGAGTGCACACTAACTCCGTGTGACTTAAATTGTGGTTTTCTGTTAACGAACAGTGGCGTGTATTATGCAAATCAAGATTTTCAGGTATAACTCCCTGTAAACTCAACTTTACAGGGAGTTATACCTGAAAATCTTGATTTGCATAATACACGTCACTGGTCGTTAACAATCAACTTTACAGGGAGTTATACCTGAAAATCTTGATTTGCATAATACACGTCACTGTTCGTTAACAGAAAACCACAATTTAAGTCACACGGAGTTAGTGTGCACTCGAAGTTGGTTGCTTGACGTTTGTCAGCCCACTTTGAGGTCTGTGGATATAGAGGAAAAATTGGATCGGTGTCGGTTAGAGTTCCCGAGTAGCTCAGTGGTAGAGCGTTGGTACAAACCAAAGGTCCCGGGTTCGATACCCGGCTCCGGAACAATTTTTCCCTCGAAATTATTCAAATCAACTTTACAGGGAGTTATACCTGAAAATCTTGATTTGCAAAATCACTTATTGTTTATACAGTACTGTATTTTGAATACACAAAAACCTAATGAAAATTATCAAATTCAAAATTACGATATCTCCTAGTTTACGTAAATGGATGAACTACTTTTCTTCCCTCCTATACTTAGTAAAGTGATTTGTTTCTATTTTACGCCAGAATCATCGAACTTCAATCGTGGAAGAGGGTAGCAAACGGTGTTTCCGGCTCTGAACCATTAATCTAAAGGTATAGCCAGGTTAATATTAAAAATGTTAGTAAAAATAAAATGATGTCCCTGTGTATCTTGGTTTTGCTTTACGCGTCCGTATACTTAGACACCTTTAGCCCTTTGTGTGCCCTAGATTTGTGGCATTCATGAATCCGACCCTTTCAGGAGGGCCATCCTGCTCCAGACTCTGATAGTCAGACCCCATTTCTCGGACAAATAGCCTGTTAAGGGCATGGGACCGGAGTCCAAAGCAGATTCACTGTAGTCAACGCAAAAGATCGAACCCGAGGACTTCGGGTGATATGCTACCGCTGAGCTACCGGATATTCTGGAGGGATTGTTTTTACCGCTAATGTATTATTACACCATCCACAATTATTTTATAAAACATCTCTATTCCACTAATTTTGTGTTGTAATTATGTTAGTAAAAGAGAACCGAAGAGGGTAGACACGTAACGAAACGTCTATACGTAGACTGAACGCCAGAAATAACAAAACACTTGTCGACTATAAGTCGTAAGTCAGTTTATTGCTTCTGATCGACTAGCTGTAGTGTTGTGTTTACACCCCCCGTTCGGATATTGCTAGGGGAAGAGACATGAGGAAGTATTAAGAGGTACAGTTACACAATAAAAACACATCGACATGTGACTTGGTGAAAGAATTAGCGTAGCAATAGCTGGAATACTATCCTACTGAACATATCTTATTTATGTTGTCTTGTTTTCATTCCATTTAATAAGATTATTGCCAGAAAAATATTATACAGTGAAATTGTGAATATACAAAATTCTAGCACTCCCTTGAAAGAGCGTGGTTTCGTGCATAGAGGAGAATTCGATACGTAATAAAGTTACTTACTTACTGACTTACTTACAAATGGCTTTTAAGGAACCTGGAGGTTCATTGCCGCCCTCACATAAGCCTGCCATCGGTCCCTATCCTGAGCAAGATTAATCCAGTGTCTACCATCATATCCCACCTCCCTCAAATCCATTTTAATATTATCCTCCCATCTACGTCTCGGCCTCCCAAAAGGTCTTTTTCCCTTCGTCCTCCCAACTAACATTCTATATGCATATAAGAAACGTAAAAAACTTATTTATTGCAGTTATATGAACAGTAATAAATATAATCATCTTGATAGATAAACGGAGACATACTAGTATAGTAGATATTCGAACTTTCAGGGGTGAAGACTGTAATTCTGACCATTATTTGGTGATTGGAGAATTAAGAGAAAGATTATCAGTAGCCAAGCGAGTAGAGCAACAAGTTAATATTACTAAATTCAATATTTTGAAATTAAAGGACGAGGAAGCTAAGCAAAATTATCAGGTCGAAATTTCGAATAGGTTTGTCACTTTAGAAAGTTCCGACGAAGTTGAGAAAGAATTAGATGTTAATAGCGTGTGGGAAAATATCAGAGATAGTATCAAAATTGCAGCTGAGCAGAGCATAGATTATTATGAAACTAAGAAAAAGAAACCGTGGTTTGATGAAGATTGTTGCATGGTAGTAGAAAGAAGGAAACAGGCAAAATTGAAATTCTTACAGGATCCAGTTGAGGAGAAGAGAGATAATTATTTCAATGAAAGACGGGAAGCAAGTCGTACACTTAGGAATAAAAAGAGGTTACTTGAAGGAAAAACTGAATGAGGTAGAAACAAATAGTAAGAATAAAAACATTCGAGTTTTATACAAGGCTATAAAGGAATTTAAGAACGGATATCAGCCAAGGGTAAACGTGATCAAGGATGAGAATGGTGACTTGCTTGCAGACTCTCCATCAATCCTAAACGGATGGAAAAACTATTTTGCACAACTACTAAATGTACATAGGCCAAATAGAAATGATCGGGACGAAATTGAAATACAAACTGCTGAGCCATTTATACCCGAACCCACGCTTTCAGAAGTCGAAATTGCGATAGAAAACCTGAAAAAGTACAAGTCTCCACGTATCGATCAAATTCCAGCAGAATTAATACAAGAGGGTGGGAGTGCATTATATAGCGAAATTTATAAACTTGTACTTGCTATTTGGGAAAAGGAAATTGTACCAGAACAATGGAAGGAGTCCATAATTGTACCTATTTTTAAAAGGGGACAAAACCAACTGTGGTAACTTTCGAGGAATATCACTTTTGTTGACGTCGTACAAAATTTTGTCAATATTCTTTTGAGAAGATTAACTCCGTACGTAGATGAAATTATTGGGGATCATAAGTGCGGTTTTCGGCGTAATAGATCGACTATTGATCAGATTTTTTGTATTCGACAGATAATGGAGAAAAAATGGGAGTATAAGGGTAGAGTACATCAGTTATTCATAGATTTCAAAAAGGCTTATGACTCGGTTAAGAGGAAGTATTATATGATATTCTTATTGAATTTGGTATTCCCAAGAAACTAGTTCGATTAATTAAAATGTGTCTCAGTGAAACGTACAGCAGAGTCCGTATAGGTCAGTTTCTATCTGATGCTTTTCCAATTCACTGCGGGCTAAAGCAGGGAGATGCACTATCACCTTTACTTTTAACTTCGCTCTAGAATATGCCATTAGGAAAGTTCAGGATAACAGGCAGGGTTTGGAATTGAACGGGTTACATCAGCTTCTTGTCTATGCGGATGACGTGAATATGTTAGGAGAAAATCCACAAACGATTAGGGAAAACACGGAAATTTTACTTGAAGCAAGTAGAGCGATCGGTTTGGAAGTAAATCCCGAAAAGACAAAGTATATGATTATGTCTCGTGACCAGAATATTGTACGAAATGGAAATATAAAAATTGGAGATTTATCCTTCGAAGAGGTGGAAAAATTCAAATATCTTGGAGCAACAGTAACAAATATAAATGACACTCGGGAGGAAATTAAACGCAGAATAAATATGGGAAATGCGTGTTATTATTCGGTTGAGAAGCTCTTATCATCCAGTCTGCTGTCCAAAAATCTGAAAGTTAGAATTTATAAAACAGTTATATTACCGGTTCTTCTGTATGGTTGTGAAACTTGGACTCTCACTCTGAGAGAGGAACATAGGTTCAGGGTGTTTGAGAATAAGGTGCTAAGGAAAATATTTGGGGCTAAGCGGGATGAAGTTACAGGAGAATGGAGAAAGTTACACAACACAGAACTGCACGCATTGTATTCTTCTCCTGACATAATTAGGAACATTAAATCCAGTCGTTTGAGATGGGCAGGGCATGTAGCACGTATGGGCGAATCCAGAAATGCATATAGAGTGTTAGTTGGGAGACCGGAGGGAAAAGACCTTTAGGAGAGGCCGAGACGTAGATGGGAGGATAATATTAAAATGGATTTGAGGAGGTGGGATATGATGATAGAGACTGGATTAATCTTGCACAGGATAGGGACCGCTGGCGGGCTTATGTGAGGGCGGCAATGAACCTTCGGGTTCCTTAAAAGCCATTTGTAAGTAAGTAATAAATATAATATAATTATTAAAATTAGTAAAAGTCAGACATGTTTCGGAGATGCTTTTGACTTTTACTAATTGTAATAATTATATTATATTTATTAGTGTTCATATAACTGTAATATATATTTTTTAAGTTTTTTTATCAAATGCATGAGCACTGTATAATTGGCTCAATACGTGTGGTTTATCTTTGAATATTCTATATGCAATTCTGAATTCACTCATACGTGCTACATGCCATGCCCATCTCAAACGTCTGGATTTAATGTTCCTAATTATGTCAGGTGAAGAATGCAATGCGTGCAGTTCTGGGTTGTGTAACTTTCTCCATTCTCCTGTAACTTCATCCCTCTTAGCCCCAAATATTTTCCTAAGCCCTTTTTCTCTGAACACCCTTAACCTATGTTCTTCTCTCAAAGTGAGAGTCCAAGTTTCACAACCATACAGGACAACCGGTAATATAACTGTTTTATAAATTCTAACTTGCAGTTTTTTTCGACAGCA
Organism: Periplaneta americana; assembly: GCA_025594305.2. Classification (NCBI taxonomy): domain Eukaryota; kingdom Metazoa; phylum Arthropoda; class Insecta; order Blattodea; family Blattidae; genus Periplaneta; species Periplaneta americana. The sequence continues at coordinate 199,261,118 of JAJSOF020000003.1, read as the reverse complement.
GACTAGATGAGAAAAGCTTCTCAACTGAATAATAACAGGCATTTCCCATATTTATTCTGCGTTTAATTTCCTCTCGAATGTCATTTATACAGGGTGATTCACGAGGATTTACCGTCCTTTACGGAACTGATTTCCGAAGACATTCTGAGCAAGAAATGTCATATAAAGATGGACCCTATTCTCAATATTTACAGAGTTACGTTTCGTTATTGGAACGCATTGCTGTGAACGCGTGATCTTGGTCAGCGTGCAGTCAGCAGCCAGCGCGAGCGATACGGAAATCAAAGATAGCCGTATGCAGTTACGTAGAGCGACGAGTGCCGTTCACAAGCGTGCGGCCATGTGTACTCAAGCGGACGGCGACATTTTTAAAATGTGTTGTAAACTCTCCAAGACTGTAAATTAGGATGCAAAATTGAACTGCATATAATTAAAAGTCGGTGGAAGTGGTGTGATTTGTAATAATTGTTGTGATAAGTGCGTAAGAGTAATGTAATTTTCTAGTTAAAAATAGAAAAAGATGTCTGTACGAAGCAACTAAGGAGTTCACAGCATATTTTTAGCTTCATAATACTTGCCAATTAAGGAAATGATATTTCTGAATGGTTCATTCTCTATTTGTATTATTCTTTTACCGTCCACACCTGTGGAGTAACGGTCAGCACGTCTGGCGCGAATCCAGGTGGCCCGGGTTCGAATCCCGATTGGGGCAAGTTACCTGCTTGAGGTTTTCTCCGGGGTTTTTCCTCAACCCAATACGAGCAAATGCTGGGTAACTTTCGGTGCTGGACCCCGGACTCATTTCACCGGCATTGTCACCTTCATATCATTCAGACGCTAAATAAGCTAGATGTTGATACAGCGTCGTAAAATAACCCAATAAAATAAAAAAATATTCGTTTACCTTCAAACTAAAGAAAAAACGTATTTTACAAACAACTTTAAATTAGTGTAACTCTGAAAAAATTGAGAATAGCAACTATGTTTATAGGACTTTTTTTTTTCTCAAAATGTCTTCAGAAATAAGTTTCGTAAAGGACGATAAATTCTTGTGAATCACCCTATATTTGTTACTGTTGCTCCAAAGGTATTTGAATTTTTCCACCTTTCCGAAGATAAATTTCAAATTTTTGTATTTCAATTTCCTGCTATGTTTTGGTATTTTTTTTTTTCGGGGTTCACTTCTAAACCTATCTCCTTACTTGCTTCAAGTAAAATTTCCGTGTTTTCCATAATCGTTCGTGGTTTTTCTCCTAATACAGGATGTTTTCGAGGTGGTGTTACAAACTTTCAGGGGTAATGGCGAAGAGCACATGTATGAATTTGATAAGGAACCTTGGTCCGGAAATGACTGAGTCGAAAATAGTTGTGTCGAAATGGAATTGTAATTTAGCAACACGTGCCCTCCTTCCCTTAACCTTTGGAACAGACATGGAAAGATGATATGGGCCGGATGTCTCCTACGTGGGTACTTGCCCGATACAATCTGTGAGCTTGTCTAGTGTTCCCATTGGCTCATCCGTATTCGAAAATCAGGTCTGCTTATTCCGCTCTCGTGTACTCCTCCATTTCACTAGGACTGATCGACTGGACACTGCAACTTGTACACATACACTGCTGTCTACAGACGTGCATATCATGACCGACCATGTCCGTTACACATTACGCTATCTGCATTGCTTTAGTGTAGTTTCCTGTCCCCACCCCTCAGACAGCGCACTGAATGGAATACTGTAAGTAGACAACGTAAACAACATCAGATGAATACAGTATGTGTAAGATGTACAGATAAATACACATAAATAAGGTGTACAGAGGAATAAAATTATTTCATTTCCACACAACTATTTTTGCTTGTAACTTTCGACTCGGTCATTTCTGGACCAGGGTTCCTTATCTCAAATTGATACATGTGCCCTTCGACATCATCCCTGAAAGTTTGTAACACCACCTCGGAAACACTCTGTATATTCACGTCATCCCCCATAATAAAGTTAAATGCATAAATTACTATAAAGTAGCATATAAAAATTAATATATACTAATAACAAATTCCTTACATATATTTTTAATCTGAAATTGTTCATGGTATAGCTTTATTAATTTTAGTAATGTTTATTAATTAATAAACTTGCATACCTTTAATAGTACATTATGCAATGAGCCTATAATGGTAGTAATTAAGACGCGAGTATGTTTATGAAACGAGCGCAAGCCAGTTTCATAATTTCCATACTGTACGAGCGTCTTAATTACCATTATAGGCAAGTTTCATACGACTTTTTATGCTCGACCATATTTCTAACTTGAAATTATTCATAAATATTCATATTATTCTTATCTGACTGAGAGCGGAAGTGACCTTGTGCAATCTCGTAAATTGTCAGATGTGCGCAGACGCGAAAGTATTGATTTTTTCTGAGGAACAAATATCATTGACCTTGATATAATCTAGAGAGTAAAATGAACTTTAATCTTGATATAACCTGGAAATTGATTTAGACATTGAAAAACGAGATGCCAAATTGAATTTATTTGAATTTTATTTACAATTAAAGCCAATTATTATAGTAATGGAACATAACCTTCTGCGACAGTATTGGATTTCCAGCCTTCGTGACATTTCGCTAGTTGTCTTTCGATTGCATATCCGAGAATAATCGATACTTGCACTTATATATTGCTACAATGGTGTTTTCTGATTGGTGGAACACCTGAACTTTAATGAATAGGTGAACTTTAATGAGGTTCATTAAAGGGCTGCTACCAGGTGTATAATTACTACATTTCAACATGGTCGAGCATAATAGTACATTATGCAACGAGCCTATAATGATAGTAATTAAGAAAGCGAGTATGGATGTTTATGAAACGAGCGCAAGCGAGTTTCATAATTTTCATACTAGCTTCTTAATTACCATTATAGGCAAGTTTCATACGACTTTTTATGCTCGACCATATTTCTAACTTGAAATTATTCATTTTATTTGTATCTAACTGACCTTGAGCAATACCTCGTGAATTGTGAGATGTGCGCAGACGCGAAAGTATTGATTTTTTCCGAGGAACAGATGTCCACATTGACCTTGTATAAGAACCTACAGAGTAAACTAAATATTAACTTTGATATAACATTGAAATTAAATTAGACATTGAAAAACGAGATGACAAATTGAATTTATTTGAATATTATTTACAATTAACGCTAATTATTATAGTAACAGAACATAACCTTTTGCGACAGTATTGGATTTCCAGCCTCCGTGACTTTTCGCTAATTCTCTTTCGATTGCATATCAGAGAATAATCGATACTTCCGGTTTTATAACGGTACAAAGCTGACTTGTCATTGGCTGAATACCTATAAGCCGACTTGTCATTGGCTGAACACCTGTACTTTAATGAGTAGGTGTACTTTAATGACATGCATTAAAGGACTGCTACCAGGTGTATAATTACTACATTTCGGCATGGTCGAGCATAAAATATTTTAAGATTAAAAAAATAATATCGTGCTAGTTAATGATCTCAGTGGAGAGACAATGAAGTTAGGTTGGGAGTTGCTTCACAATATATTGGCGACGAAGGTATTTACACTCACAAATAATGTATTTTAGCTTCAGAACCAGGTTCTAGTTTCAGCAGCTATTCTTTCCTTTTTAGTTTGTTTGTGGCGTCCCGCAGAGAGTATGTCCGTCTGCAAAATCACTCACAATTGTAAATTATCAGTAATGGAAAACGAATGTCATAGCTGAAAGTTTTAATAACCCTGTGCATGAATATGGAATACAAACCAGTTGTTCTATTTTACCTCAGAAAATGGATAATCCAGCACTCTGGACTTGGCACTGCATTCACATTTTATTGCTAGATCTGACTCCAAATCATGAATTTTGCCGCCTTCATTCTGCTTGGCTCAAAATACACGCTGGCCATTTGAGTCAGTCCCTCCTCACTCAACGTTAACAATCATCCCCAGCCATTACCGTCCTAGAATCGTTAAATTAAGGACGAGATCAACTTTGTTTTCTGTTTACATCCGTGTGAATGTGGCTGAAGGCTTGCGATATGTGAATTACTAAGTTCGCAGGGGACAAGAGGACAGTCAGGTCCAAAATATTAGACAACACAGAGGTGTATTGATTCATCAAATGGTTGAACTGCGCCAAAGAACCGGTTGGAGTAATAATAGTATCTCCAGACGGAACTTGTACGGGAGAATAAGAAAAACAACACTCCTCTGCTGAACTTCAAGTGGTAGAGTTTCAATCGGTTTATCCAGTAGACCGAGCTTCGATTATTGTTGGTGAAGATGGCAACCATTTCATTTTAACTGCGCATGTCTCTTCGTTCACTTCTTCAAATACAAGACTAAGCGAACGTGTATCATAATCATAATCATCATCATCATCATCATCGCTTTAATTTCTTTTCCACTTATGATAATATAGTGTATATTATACAGAAACATGAAAAAATCTGGTAGATGGTAGATTATGCTCTAATTGCATTGAATATAACATGATTATTATTATTATTATTATTATTATTATTATTATTATTTTATATATTTTTGTGGCCGGGAGGAAAAAGGTCTTAAGTAAAAATTTTATACTTTTCAGGAAAGCAGTAGAAAGATTGACATTGGTGTCAATTATAGAGTTCTTTTATTTAAGATGTCTTTCCTGGATATTTATTTATTTAAATTTATTTATTTATTTAAATTTAAATATACAGAATAAAGAATATAATGACAATACAAACAAGAGAAATAGAAATAAAATAATACAAGCAATATAAAAAGAAGATACAGTAGTATTAACAAAATTTGAGACCGAATGAGCAGCGCTTGTGCTCGGTCGCAGTTCAGATATAATATTAAAATAAAAATAATAATAAATAATAAATAAGTAAAATAAAAATAAGGAAATGGGAACTAAAATATAATTACAGCGGCAATGGAATTATATAATATAATATTAACACTAGAGAAGAATAATATCGCACGTGAAAAGTAGGATTAATATATGTTTCAAAAATTATAGAATACAACTATATTATGTTTATATTTCTTCTAAAATAGGCAATGTTCGTCATTTAACAGTTTTCTTGGTTATTTCCAAAAATAGCCGCACTTGAGCCCTTTTAAGAATACAACCCAAACTGAGAAGAAGGGACTATTTAAACATAAGACATTTTTCATGTCAAAATAAATGAGAAATGTAAATTATTAGGAATGCAAAATGGGTCTTAAACAATTATAGGACTGTTTACCTGGTGCTTAAAGGTTTAAAAGGAAAGGGCATCAGTATGTGATAAAATGGCTAAAATACAAGTTAGACCTTTTTAATAGGGAATAATGGAAAGTAAACATGTGATGTTTGTAAGGAATAAAGTATTAAATATTCTTAAGTCCTTTATTCTGTGTGTGCTCGATTCAAAAAGTACTTAGGACATTTGGTAACGCTCTATAAATCCAGTCAGGAGTCTTATTTGACTTTACCCGTTTTACCAGATTGTAGAGAATTGTTTCCGCTTTCAGAATATATAAAAATCTCATTTTTTAAAAAATTGACTTAAGACCTTTTTCCTCCCAGCCACAGATTTATTTATGTCCATAACAGGACAAAACCCCAATTACAATAGACAATACAAATATTTGCTTAGAACATAAAATTGGAGATAACATGAAGAAAAGATTTTTTGGATTTTTATTAACGTTTTCGATACTTAGTGTGTATCATCTTCAGATATGTATGTCAAATGTGTTGTGAACCTAGCCTCTTATTGTGTGGGGTTATTCACGTGCGTGTGACCTATCAATTTCTTAATTTAGCTAAAATAAATAAATGTAATGCAGTGTGTGGTTGCTGGTTAATTCTGTTAAAATTCTTTCTTTTGAATGAAAAATAGGAAAGTATGTTAAAACCAATGTTATGACACATAAATATAAACAATAAAATATACACAAAAAAACACTGTAAAACACTGTAAAACTATAATATTTTCTGTCATATTTATGATTGGCTGTATTGATAGCCTGTTATGTCGTAATAACGAATGACGAAAAACAGGCTAACAAATACTAAAAGTGTTATAATGTTTACTTTTACAGTGTTTTTATCTTTTACTTGTTTATATTTATGTGTCATAACATTGTTTTAACATCTTTCCTATTTACCTCTGTCTGCTTTGTCAGAAAGAATTTTAACAGAATCATAACAAGCAACTGGATATTTATATGTCCACACACTTGTATCAAGTACATTTATAGTAATTTTAGCTAAATTAAGAAATCATGATAGGTCTGTCTAACCCACTACACAATAAGAGGCTTTTCCCTCACAACACGTATTGACATACATATCTGAAGATGATACCACCTAAGTATCGAAAACGTTAATATAAATCCAAAAACATTAAGATAAGCAAAGGTGGAAAATAAAATATTGACATTGTAAAACATTAAGCTTATCGGCATCTCCAAAATGAAACTAATGAAGAAAAGAGATAAAAACACATACAAATGAAAGGTACAAGTGTAAATACAAATGAAAAAAAAAACAAATACTTATTACGTAAATAAAAGATACAGATATAAATAAAAAATATAAAATAAAAAGCAATGAAAATATTGATCGAACGATGAAAAGGAACAGCAAACTTCTTACTTCATCTGCCTCTGTCTGTGTGTCTTCTGTCTTTTATTTTGCTCAGAATCCACCTACGTTCCCCAAACACTTTTCTTACCTGTAGTCCAGATCTTACTTTATGCCCTAAGTGTAAAACCTAACTATTACCTCCCCTGGTGTATTATAGCCATTTTCTATTGTCAGGTTGAATTTTCTTTTACAAACTTCCTTTTGAATTTCGATACTGACAAAATACTTACTTACTTACTGGCTTTTAAGGAACCCGGAGGTTCATTGCCGCCCTCACATAACCCCGCCATCGGTCCCTATCCTGAGCACGGTTAATCCAGTCTCTATCACCATATCCCACCTCCCTCAAATCCATTTTAATATTATCTTCCCATGTACGTCTCGGCTTCCCTAAAGGTCTTTTTCCCTCCGGCCTCCCAACTAACACTCTATATGCATTTCTGGATTCGCCCATACGTGCTACATGGCCTGCTCATCTCAAACGTCTGGATTTAATGTTCCTAATTATTTCAGGTGAAGAATACAATGCGTGCAGTTCTGCGTTGTGTAACTTTCTCCATTCTTCTGTAACTTCATCCCTCTTAGCCCCAAATATTTTCCTAAACACCTTATTCTCAAACACCCTTAACAAAATACTACAAATTGGCAATTATCTTCTAATTGATTAGTATTATACTAATGTACCGACACAGAAGTTCATCTAAGACTAAAACTATCTTCCCCTCCATACCAATTATTATTGGTTATATAGCTACTCACATGATAAGGTCATAGGACAGATCTTGCCTCCTTCACTGTAGATGTCGGCTTCATCATCACGGAAGACAGAGACAAGAGGACCTATCTGTTGAAACCGTTGCTAAGAACTGTTCTTCACTGGATGTAAAATACAATCTGGGGTAGATACACAGCATATTGAGGTGGAGCTGCTGGAAGGAAGAGCCCCTTCTAGGGATACAGAAATCGGCCTAAGGAAAAGAGAAATAATTAATAATAAGGTAGAGATACCAATCAGAAGCCATACTGGAACCTATTGTTGGTAGCTTTGAGGACCAAAAGAATGTATGCAAAGCTACAAAAGATAAGAAGTACCGTAGCTTGCTGTAAAAAAATATATTGATCTTGTAAACCAAAGCTAAGTAATACCCTTGTAAATTTTCAGAGAAAAGCTTTATTCCTTTTCATCAATCTCAAAATTTATTCGATATTTTATCGGCCCTTCTTAAAAAGAGAAACATACTCCGGATTGTAGACAGAGAACAAAAAGTAATATTGCTCGATCCTCTACAAAGTTTCCAGTTTTCTTCAAAAGCTCTTGGAGCCGAATTAGACAGACCAGAAGGGTTCTCCATTCCATGTCTTCGCTGATGATGAAGTCATGTTATTGCTCAGTATATTTGGATATCTTTATGTTCAGTCACAGTATTAATACTGAAAAAACCACACGTATACCGTGAAAGAACATGAAAACGTCAATTTGTACTGTAAAAGACAAGCACTGCCATTTAGATATACATTATTAACATTATAACTAACTAAATTATTTTATCACATTACACTTACTACCAAATTTACTGTTTCGAACATTAATAAATTATAATGTTACTTTGAAAGATTAACAGAACAATTAAAGAGGTAATTTAGCTACAGAATCAGGTACGAAGTAAAGGTGGATTATACAGAATAGATATAGCTTGCACATTTGATTGCTAAATGTTGTTTCATCAGTTATAAGATAAGATCGTTATAAATGAGGTAGAAAGCAATGCTGGATTATTCAGAAGAGGTGTAGCTTGGACTTTTTCCATTGCTAGTGAAGTATATATACTATAATATATGTTGTATGGTCAGATATCAGATAATATCGTTATAAATGAGGTAGAAAGCAATGCTGGATTATTCAGAAGAGGTGTAGCTTGGACTTTTTCCATTGCTAGTGAAGTATTATACTATACTATATGTTGTATGGTCAGTTATGACAAGATCAGTTATCAGATAAGATGCTGGATTATTCAAATAAAGTAGAAAGTGATGCTGGATTATTCAGAAGTGTAGCTTGGACCTTTCCATTGTTAGTGAAATATATATATATATATATATATATATATATATATACTATACTATACTATACTATACTATACTATACTATACTATACTATACTATACTATATGTTGTATAGTCAGCTATCAGATAAGATCGTTGTAAATAAAGTAGAAAGTAATGCTGGATTATTCAGAAGAGGTGTAGCTTGGACATTTCCATTGCTAGTGAAGTATATATACTATACTATATGTTGTATGGTCAGTTATCAGATAAGATCGTTGTAAATGAGATAGAAAGCAATGCTGGATTATTCAGAAGAGGTGTAGCTTGAACTTTTTCCATTGCTAGTGAAGTATATATACTATACTATATGTTGTATGGTCAGTTATCAGATAAGATCGTTGTAAATGAGGTAGAAAGCAATGCTGGATTATTCAGAAGAGGTGTAGCTTGGACTTTTTCCATTGCTAGTGAAGTATATATACTATACTATATGTTGTATGGTCAGTTATCAGATAAGATCGTTGTAAATGAGGTAGAAAGCAATGCTGGATTATTCAGAAGAGGTGTAGCTTGGACTTTTTCCATTGCTAGTGAAGTATATATACTATACTATATGTTGTATAGTCAGTTATCAGATAAGATCGTTGTAAATGAGGTAGAAAGCAATGCTGGATTATTCAGAAGAGGTGTAGCTTGGACTTTTTCCATTGCTAGTGAAGTATATATACTATACTATATGTTGTATGGTCAGTTATCAGATAAGATCGTTGTAAATGAGGTAGAAAGCAATGCTGGATTATTCAGAAGAGGTATGGACTTTTCCATTGCTAGTGAAGTATATATGCTATACTATATGTTGTATAGTCAGTTATCAGATAAGATCGTTGTAAATGAGGTAGAAAGCAATGCTGGATTATTCAGAAGAGGTGTAGCTTGGACTTTTTCCATTGCTAGTGAAGTATATACTATACTATATGTTGTATGGTCAGTTATCAGATAAGATCGTTGTAAATGAGGTTGCTGGATTATTCAGAAGAGGTGTAGCTTGACTTTTCCATTGCTAGTGAAGTATATATACTATACTATATGTTGTATGGTCAGTTATCAGATAAGATCGTTGTAAATGAGGTAGAAAGCAATGCTGGATTATTCAGAAGAGGTGTAGCTTGGACTTTTTTGTTAATGATTGCTAGTGAAGTATATATATATATACTATATGTTGTATGTATCAGTTATCAGATAAGATCGTTGTAAATGAGGTAGAAAGCAATGCTGGATTATTCAGAAGAGGTGTAGCTTGGACTTTTCCATTGCTAGTGAAGTATATATACTATACTATATGTTGTATGGTCAGTTATCAGATAAGATCGTTGTAAATGAGGTAGAAAGCAATGCTGGATTATTCAGAAGGGTGTAGCTTGGACTTTTTCCATTGCTAGTGAAGTATATATACTATACTATATGTTGTATGGTCAGTTATCAGATAAGATCGTTGTAAATGAGGTAGAAAGCAATGCTGGATTATTCAGAAGAGGTGTAGCTTGGACTTTTCCATTGCTAGTGAAGTATATATACTATACTATATGTTGTATAGGTCAGTTATCAGATAAGATCGTTGTAAATGAGGTAGAAAGCAATGCTGGATTATTCAGAAGAGGTGTAGCTTGGACTTTTTCCATTGCTAGTGAAGTATATATACTATACTATATGTTGTATGGTCAGTTATCAGATAAGATCGTTGTAAATGAGGTAGAAAGCAATGCTGGATTATTCAGAAGAGGTGTAGCTTGGACTTTTCCATTGCTAGTGAAGTATATATACTATACTATATGTTGTATGGTCAGTTATCAGATAAGATCGTTGTAAATGAGGTAGAAAGCAATGCTGGATTATTCAGAAGGTGTAGCTTGGACTTTTCCATTGCTTGAAGTATATATACTATACTATATGTTGTATGGTCAGTTATCAGATAAGATCGTTGTAAATGAGGTAGAAAGCAATGCTGGATTATTCAGAAGAGGTGTAGCTTGGACTTTTTCCATTGCTAGTGAAGTATATATACTATACTATATGTTGTATGGTCAGTTATCAGATAAGATCGTTTTAAATGAGGTAGAAAGCAATGCTGGATTATTCAGAAGAGGTGCAGCTTGGACTTTTTCCATTGTTAATGAAGTATATATACTATACTATATGATGTATGGTCAGTTATCAGATAAGATCGTTGTAAATGAGGTAGAAAGCAATGCTGGATTATTCAGAAGAGGTGATCAAATGAGCTTGGACTTTTCCATTGCTAATGAAGTATATATGCTATACTATATGTTGTATGGTCAGTTATCAGATAAGATCGTTGTAAATGCAATGCTGGATTATTCAGAAGAGGTGTAGCTTGGACTTTTTTCCATTGCTAGTGAAGTATATATACTATACTATATGTTGTATGGTCAGTTATCGGATAAGATCGTTGTAAATGAGGCAGAAAGCAATGCTGGATTATTCAGAAGAGGTTCAGCTTGGACTTTTTCCATTGTTAATGAAGTATATATACTATACTATATGATGTATGGTCAGTTATCAGATAAGATCGTTTTAAATGAGGTAGAAAGCAAAATTCTTTGAATACTTTGTTGCCATGGTACTTACATTTCACACAAAATACACAGTAGCTCTCATTTATTTTACAAAACATCCTATACACATTATATTTATATACCACATTTTTTCTTTGTGTATGCTAGTCTTTTCATTTCCTTCTACTTTATTACCGTTGAGTTTACTGACGGTCATTATATAATTTTCTTCAATTTCTCGTCTACTACAGAATTTAGAAGTAGCACAATGAGTTGATATCAGTAGCTCAATTATGCAACCTGCAACCCATATTATTATGATGTGTTTGCCACTGTGTATGTTTAAAGTCTTGGTTAGGGATGTCGGGCAAATCTTCATGATGCAATGTTAATGAGATGTTGAGGGAGAAAATTTCTGGGATGATGACGACGACAAAAATATGGATATCCCAAAAGTAACGGGCTGAGCACCTTTTTTGTCTAATATAAATTCCTGTTGTTGTATTTTGTGTTATTTTAACCTAGGTGTGCTGCGTTATGTACAGTAATTATTTTTGTCAGTTTCATCTTCTTTGAAGTTATGTTTTACCATTTTTCCATAAATATGTTTAAGTAAAGATAAAACTGCATTACTGCCAGTACGGCCTTGATGAGAAATATGGCAGCCGCTACACAGTGCTTCTAGACGCGACTGTCTTTTTTTAATAAAAATATCTGGCGTACTTGGAATTCCATACTGCTGCTGTTATTTTTATATGCGACATTAATTCCTGATTACATGTGTGTCCGCCATTAGCGAGGCAGTGGTTTTTACATAGCGTGTGCGGACGTATTTTCTACTACCCAATTTTTCAATCCATTAAAAAATTAGAGCAAAACTGCCTATACGCTGAGTGGTTTCCATCAATGTTGAATGTTTGTGTGGATTCCAAGTCAGCAAATAGAGAGGTAAACATTTAGTGCCTCTCTTAATTTAATGTAAATTTAATGCTGTAAACACTGCACTCGAATTTTTTTATATCTAATGGTTTAAATTAATAGACTGGACCTTACTTTTTAATTTAAACGAAAATCAACATTTCACAATTTTTTTTCCTCTGTGACCATTAGAAACATTTACAGATTCTAAATAATCAAATAAACAAATGAAACATTAATACAAGGTAACAAGTGAACTGCTACATGAACCAGTAAACAGAAAAAAAACTAGATAAACAGTTGAACCAGTGATGCAGTAAATGAATAGACAGACGGATAGATAAATAAATAAAGGTATAAATAAATAGAGGAATACATTATAGGAAGAAACCTAAACAAATGAAATCTCTATAAATACGAAAAGTAATCCTAAAAACGTTGAGCCGATTTCTGTATAAAGAAAGATTTAAACAAAAATAAATTAAGATAATGCCTGAAAATATAGAAAATAATGTAAATAAAAAAGTCTAGAGAATAAAGTAAAGAAGAAAAGTTTAGAGAATGATGAAAAACAAAGGAAAATTTATAAAAAGCTCTAGACAATGGAAAGTCTAGAAAATTATGTAAACAGTGGAAAGTCTAGAGGATGATGTAAGCAGTGGACAGTCTACAGAATAACGTAGTTAATGGAAAGCCTATACAATGATACAAATATTAGAAAATCTACAGAATGATGTAAATAATGGAGAGTCTAGAAATAATGTAAAGACTGGAAAGTGTATAGAATTATGTAAACAGTGGAAAATCTAGAGAATGAAGAAAACAGTGGAAAATCTAGAGGTTGATGTAAAGATTGGAATATCTACAGAATGACGTAGTTAATGCAAAACCTATAGAATGATACAAATGTTAGGAAATCTACAGAAAGATGTAAATAATGGCGAGTCTAGAGAATAATGTAAAGAATGGAAAGTCTAGAGAATTATGTAAACAGTGGAAAATGTAGAGAATGAAGGAAACAGTGGAAATTCTAGAGGTTGATGTAAAGAGTGAAATGTCTACAGAATAACATAGTTAATGGAAGGCCTATAGAATGTTACAGATATTAGAAAATATACAGAATGATGTAAATAGTGGAAAGTCTTGATAATGATGCAAATAACGAAACGTTTCGAGAATGATACAAATAATGATAAGTGTACAGAATAACGTGAACAGTGGAAAGTCTAAAGAATGGCGTCTAGAGAATTTTATAAATAATGAAAATCTAGATAATAATGTAATTTTTTAAAGTCTAGAAAATTATGTGAACAATTGAGTCTAGATAATATTATGTAAACAATTGAAAGTCTAGAGAATAATGTAAATTATGAAAAGTGTAGAGAATGATGTGAATTGTGAAAAGTCTAGAGAATTATGTTAATAATTGAAAGTCTAAATAATGATGTAAACAATTGAAAGTCTAGAGAATGATGTATATAATGAAAAGTCTAGAGAATAATGTGAACAATGGAAAGTTCAAATAATGGTGTAAACAATTGAGAGTCTAGAGAATTATGTAAATTGTGAAAAGTCTAGAGAATGATGTGAACAATTGAAAGTCTAAATACTGATGTAAATAATTGAAAGTCTAGATACTGATGTAAATAATTGAAAGTCTAGATACTGATGTGAACAATTGAAAGTCTAGATATTGATGTAAATAATTTAAATTTTAGATATTTATGTAAATAATTGAAAGTCTAGGGAATGATGTGAACAATTCAAAGCCTAGATACTGATGTAAACAATTGAAAGTCTAAATACTGATGAAAATAATTGAAAGTCTAGATACTGATGAAAATAATTGATAGTCTAGATACTGATTTAAACAATTGAAAGTCTAAATACTGATGTAAATAATTGAAAGGTCTAGATACTGATGAAAATAATTGAAAATCTAGATACTGATGAAAATAATTGAAAGTCTATATACTGATGAAAATAATTTAAAGTCTAGATACTGATGAAAATAATTGAAAGTCTATATACTGATGAAAATAATTTAAAGTCTAGATACTGATGAAAATAATTTAAAGTCTAGATACTGATGAAAATAATTGAAAGTTTAGAGAATTATATAAATAATGAAAAGTATAGAGAATGATGTGAACAATGGCAAGTCTAGGGAATAGTGTAAACAATTGAATATCTTGAGCAGAAGTATGCAATGGAAAGTCTGAAAAATGCTGTGAACAATTGAAAATGTAGAGAATGACGAAAGCCATTGAAAGACTAAAGAATAGTGTAAACAATTGAAATTGTAGCGAATCATGCAAATACTTGAAAATTTAGAGAATGATATAAAGAATGAGAAGTCTACAGATGGGTGTAAACAATGCAAAGTATAGAAAATGTTGTAAGAAAATATCTGAACGAAGTAAAGCTTAAAAAAAATAAGCAATAGGTACTATATATTTAAAAATATGAAATAAAATAAATCTAATCTAAGTTCTGTATATAATGAAAGTTTGAAAAATGATATATTGGAATGAAGTATAGAAAAATATTTAAACAAAAGAAAGTAGAAAAGATTTTATTTAAATAAGAATATACGAATACTAGTGACTTGTGCAGCAAATGCTGCAAACTAAGTTCATTAGACGTTCAAATAAACATTTTTCAGATTTATTTTCAATGAAGAATACCAGACATTCTGAAAGTTATTTGCTTCCATAATAATGAAACATACTCTCTCTCGAGCCATTACTGAAGAGAACCACGCATATAAATATCTACACCACACCGCCATTAAATATATGAAAAAGATCCAACCCCACTTGATTAATAACTACAAAAATATTTGATTTTTAATAATATTATTATCTTACGTAAGTTTTATAGCTTTCAGTAACATATACTATATAGCCGCCACTCAGTAAAATATAGAAATCAAAATCTAATTTAAGTTATTCTCTACATCTACTTATATAACCCCAAAACGTTTCACTTTCATATCATCAATAGTATTAATATAATAATAATAATAATAATAATAATAATAATGATTTATTTTAGCTGGCAGAGTTAAGGCCGTAAGGCCTTCTCTTCCACTCAACCAGCAAAAAGTGTATATACATATGCATGAACTTACAAAGAATCCAACAATTTGATTTAGATGAGAGTTACATGTATACAAAAGTTATTTACAAATTAAACAACAAAATACTATGAACTATTAATTAAACACTGAAATAAACTGTGTAGCAGAATTAAACTAAAATACATAGAATGTTAATATATTTCAAATAATATTAGATAATAGAAAGAGATTATTACGAGACAATTAAAATACAGCACAATCAGGATGATGTCTAAAGAAAAAGTAACAATGTAGTCAGTGATAGTTTAAATCAGTATGATTGGAGTGAAATGCTAATAAGGTTATCTTTTAAGCTGTTCTTAAAGGTGTTTATTGTCTTGCAGCCCTAATACTTTGTGACAAGGAATTCCATTGACGCGAGGTGGATATTGTAAAAGATGATGAATAACAAGATGTTCTATGAAGAGGTATACTTAGCGTGCCACAGATAAGTGATCTGGTATTTACGTCGTGGTTAGAGTATAGATAAGAGAAACGAGACGAAAGGTAATTTGGTGTTGAAGTGTGCAGAATTCGAAAGAGTAAAGACAAAGAGTGTAAAGTTCTACGTTCTTTAAGTCGGAGCCACGAGAGACTTGCGAAGGACGGTGATATGTGATCATATCGTCGGATGTTGCACACGTATCTGACGCACATATTCTGAGCTCGCTGTAACTTGACTGACAATTTAGAACTTAGGTCACTTAACAAAACGTCACAATAATCGAAGTGCGGCATTACTAGGGTTTGTACTAGGCTAAGTTTTAGTTGCTGGGGCAAGAAGTTTCTCAAGCATAATTAATGAAAAATAGTCACATCACGGCATTAACTACAATAATATTTTATTTCTAATGGTAATAATGTCATCAAACCACCTCAAGTTTTGTAGTTTTTAATATCCAATTCACAGCTGTACCCAGAAAATTACACACCACAGAATCGATCCTGTAAATTATTTTTAGTTACGTTAAGTTTTTAATAACATATTTAATTTGAGCTCTAAATATGTCAGCATTCTTGCAGATCATGGCCTTCGTGTAATATTGTTTACTGTAGTGTGTGTTTTGTTTTATTCTGAAATGCAATTAGCTAGTTCTCAAAACTGATGACAGATGGATTTTGGAAAATAGGAAAATTATGTTGAAAAATTGACATTTCACTGAAAACTACTATTTTTCTGAAAAATTTTGAGTTCCAAGCTTCAAAATGAGGGGTTATTTATTAAAATCCGTTCAGCCGTTTCCCCGTAATTTCCATTACCAGTTCAAGTTATATATATATATATATATATATATATATATATATATATATACATATTACAAGAATAGTATATTTCATGTTTTTAATTCTCGGACAATTTGACTCTTAGAAACTGAATATGAATAACTCCTGTCAAATAATTTAGCAGGAATGTGTGCATTCAGTCAGACAAACAGGACGCTTGAAACCACTTTTTGTTGACTATTGATTCTGAAAACCTGTATTTTCAAGAAAATCTCGAAAAGAAATTTTGCAGCAGTGTCACAAAAGCTTCCCATACTTTTTGTGTACGGTAATGGGAAAGTAATAGATGTGTACGTAAAGCAGATTCAGAAATAGATATGTCACCTCTGTCAATAGAGACATTTCCTTGGCTTACCGTGATGGACAGGTGGAGTGCGCAGGTGTGAGATCCGACCATATGTCTCAGCTGACGGATTACAACAAAACGTGGTGCAGCCTCGTGGAAGAGCAGCGGCCGTTCTTGGCGCCATCTGCACACAGCGGTGCTCTCTCCCATGAACACCAGATCCATATCTGTGCCACACCACACAATGTGCAAGACACCCCGAAACGGGGGGTGGGAATGTCCACCGCATTGTGTTGTACCGGCCTTCACTTTCTCATCACTCCCAGTATATAAAAAACAACAGTACCACAGATATAGCAGTTTGCACGGAAATAACCTTCACGGAGATATCTTTAAACCGCCATCGGAGCAATATAGGGGTAACGGACACAAATAGTGCCCCCAGGCTGAGATGAGGCATGGGTTCGAATCTTGCTTATGCTGATGTAACATGTTGAGGTTTTTTTCTATTTTTATATTGTATTTATTTACATTCCATGCAATATACTTACTTACTTACTGGCTTTTAAGCAACCCGGAGGTTCATTGCCGCCCTCACATAAGCCCGCCATTGGTCCCTATCCTAAGCAAGATTAATCCATTCTCTATCATCATATCCCACCTCCCTCAAATCCATTTTAATATTATTTTCCCATCTACGTTTCGGCCTCCCTAAAGGTCTTTTTCCCTCCAGTCTCCCAACTAACACCCTATATGTATTTCTGGATTCGCCCATACGTGCTACATGTCCTGCCCATCTCAAACGTCTGGATTTAATGTTCCTAATTATGTCAGGCGAAATTTTTATATTTCCATTGCGTACAATATTCTCGTCACGAGACATAATCATATACTTTGTCTTTTCGGGATTTACTTCCAAACCTATCTCTTTACTTGCTTCAAGTAAAATTCCCGTGTTTTCCCTAATCGTTTGTGGATTTTCTCCTAACATATTCACGTCATCCGCATAGACAAGCAGCTGATGTAACCCGTTCAATTCCAAACCCTCTCTGTTATCCTGGACTTTCCTAATGGCATACTCTAGGGCAAAGTTAAAAAGTAAAGGTGATAGTGCATCTCCTTGCTTTAGCCCACAATGAATTGGAAACGCATCTGACAGAAACTGACCTATACGAACTCTGCTGTATGTTTCACTGAGAGACACTGTAATTAATCGAACTAGTTTCTTGGGAATACCAAATTCAATAAGAATATCATATAAAACTTCTCTCTTAACCGAGTCATATGCCTTTTTGAAAGCTATGAATAACTGTACCACAAAAATAGCGGTTTGCACGGAAATAACCTTTACGGAGATATCTTTAAGCCGCCATCGGAGCAGTATTGGGATAACGGACACAAACAGTGCCCCCAGGTTGAGATGAGGCATGGGTTCGAATCTTGCTTATGCTGATGTAAAATGTTGTTTTTTTTTTTCTATTTTTGTATTGTATTTATTTGCATTCCATGCAATATAGCCTATCAAAAAAAAATTTAATACAGTCTGTTCCGTTTGGGTATGGATAATATTAATTTATGCTCGACCATGCCTTAATGTAGTAATTATACACCTGGTAGCAGTCCTTTAATGCATGTCATTAAAGTACACCTATTCATTAAAGTTCAGGTTTTCGATTATTCTCGGATATGCAATCGAAAGACAACGAGGGAAACGTCACGGAGGCTGGAAATCCAATACTGTCGCAGAAGGTTATGTTCTGTTACTATAATAATTAGCGTTAATTGTAAATAATATTCAAATAAATTCAATTTGCCATCTCGTTTTTCAATTCTAAATCAATTTCCAGGTTATATCAAAATTAGTTCATGTTACATTACATCAAGGTCAATGACATTATTGTTCCTCGGAAGAAATCATTACTTTCGCGTCTGCGCACATCTCACAATTTAAGAGCTATGAACAAGGTCACTTCCGATCTTCTGTCAGATACAAATAAAATGAATACTTCTGAATAATTTCGAGTTAGAAATATGGTCGAGCATAAAAAGTCGTATGAAACTTGACTATAACGATAATTAAGACGGTCGTATGAAAATTATGAAACTCGCTTGCGCTCGTTTCATAAACAAACATACTCGCGTCTTAATTACTATCATTATAGGCTCGTTGAAAAATGTACTATTCTTATTATAAAGCTATTATGATAGTTGGAAAAATTTCTTGCTGGTTAAATTATGATTAAAAGATGGGAGTTTCTATATGTGACAATCAACAGTACATAATCTGGAAGGACAAATGAAAATCGTAGATGACTAAAATGGCTACTACAAATCAACAGCGGGCACAATGTGTTCTTTGGTATGCTAAATTTCAGAGTGTTAAAAGGGTTCAAAGGGAATTCGACGTGAGTATGGTGTGAGTAATGTATCTAAATATGATTCTATAATGTTTTGATGTCGAACACTTGTAGAAACAGGTTCTATGTTAAAAAAAACATGCAGACAAGGCGACACCAGTACGAGAAGCAGCTATCTCTTGGCTTGGTCCCCAAACCCCCCAGATCTAACCCCTCCTGACTTCTTCGTGTGGGTTTTGTTAAAGACATTGTCTATTCACAGAAACCCAGGAACATTGATGATTTAAGAGTAAAAATTACTCAAGCTTTTCAACAAATCACCCCTCTTATGTTACAACGGACATGGGCTGAATTGCATCACCGTTATGAGTTGTGCATGGTGCGCAATGGGGGTCATGTTGAGCTCTGAGGAATCTCCCATCTTTCAGTGTTGTATGCATAAAATTTCAACAAATAAAGTTCAGTAGTAAATGTTTTACGGTGGTTTGATTTTATCCATACTCAAACGGATCACCCTGTAGTACTACAAAGTCTTAATCTTAGCCATAGTCTAGTTGGAATATATACAGAAGAGTTTTACAATATACTAGTACAGATATAACGGCTGGACGAATTAGTGTTTTAACCACACGATACTACTGTACTAGTTTGATGATCGTTCACCTCTAGTCCACACCTGTGGAGTAACGTTTAGCGCGTCTCGCCGCGAAAATAGGTGGCCCGGGTTCGATTCCCGGTCGGGGCAAGTTATCTGGTTGAGGTTTTTCCCGGGATTTTCCCTCAACCCAATATGAGCAAATGAAGGGTAAATTTCGGTGCTGGACCCGGACTCATTTCACCGGCATTATCACCTTCATCTCATTCAGACGCTAAATAACCTAAGATGTTGATAAAGCGTCGTAAAATAACCTAGTAAAATAAAATCGTTCACCTCTGCTTAGACATGTGGACGTGAGGTCAGTAGTTAGCTGGACGGTCATGGCCCTTCCTGGGCTGTCGCGTCTCCAATTACTTACTCATTTGTCTGATATTCAGCACTAGCCGTACCCGTGCGCTCCGCTGCACCTGTTAGAAATAAATATAAAGTAATTATATAATTAAAATAGGACGTTTGATCCAGGGAACAACTTTTGCAACAGCGCAAGATAATCTGCTTCGCTCATTACCCAATTTTTTTTGCATTGCATTTATTGCATATATATTTTATGTATTTTAACACGATTCAATTGAGCATAGTTAAAATTTGAATTATAAAATAATGGATTGCTAAGCTAACGTACTATTACTGCATACTAAATCAATACACTCTCGTTATTCGTTAATTCTCTGAGATTAAAATGAGTGTACACAAATATTATTTTAAGAAATACAGAAAACGAATGTACAAAATAGCCTATCAAATTTTCTGTGCATAAGAAGCTATTTTAATCTTACCTGTCCTCGATTTACTCAGACGTTACTGTAATAACATTATAGCATTATGTCCATCTAGAGAAACTACACTTTGCAATGGTGAAATAATAATTAATTATACAAATCGGTTAATTTAGCTTCTGATATTACTTCATAAAAACACAGAAACATTCTCTGTAGGCTATGTTTAATAACTTTCGATTGTTGATGTCTAAGGCCCCTGTTTCGATTGTTGTTGTCCAAGGCCCCTTATAGACGAAGTCATTTGTTCTTAATTCATTGCACCGTCTTAGATGGCGTTATTTTAATTTTAAAACTCATTTATCTCATTAAATATCAGTGCTATCAAAATTTTGTAAAGAATAAAACTTATCGGAAATCATTGTTAAAGAAACGTTTGTTATGTAACATTTTCAAAAAAATCAATAATAAGCGAGATATTTCGATTTATTTAATTCAGTCCCCCTTATAATCCCCCTTTTAAATAAAGTATTTTGAATGCCATATAGCCTAAAATCTAAGTTACAACGAACTTAATTTATATTTCAATTTTCATATAAATCGGTTCAGCCATTATCGCGTGAAAAGGTAACAAAAATACAGACAGACATACAAACAAAAATTTCAAAAATGCGGTTTTCGGTTTCAGGGTGGCTAATTATATATGTTAGGACCAATTATTTTTGGAAAATCGAAAATTACCAGAAAAATTTCGGCTACAGATTTATTATTAGTATAGATACTTTCGCGCTTGTAGATGTCCATCATGATGTGGTTACATATTATATTCCACTTGTTCAATTATTGTTTGCAGTTATGAATTGAAAAAAAGTGGTTTTCACACAACTATTATTGAAGTTTGGAACGAAAATGTATTCTGAGAGCGTGTTGGACTGCATCAAAGTCAAACCCGTGTCCGTCAGCCGCTCGTTGCATTTTAAAGCCGTGTATGCTAATTCTACTTGAACAGCTTTGCTTTCTGGGCCTGTGAGGAAAGTAATTCTGTTTTTCACACCTAGTTAAATAAAATAATTGTGGCCATGTAACGAGGTATATAACGAGTCTAGCTCCTAGTTATGATTCTAGGCTCGTTGACTATTGTGTGGTTAAAACGAGAGAAGAGAACGTTTTTAAATACAACCCAATTACAGGACCGCCTACCAGAGCGGGCAACGAAATGCACTGAATAGTGATCTGCAGGCACTGCAAGACAGATCTAAGCATCCGCATACTGTGCTAACAAAAATTGTTCCTGCAGTTGACCAATAGCTTTGAGTATCATCTCTTAATTTGTGTTAATTTTCGAAAGCTTTGGCATTTAAAATTCTAACTTTACCCTTAAATTGGCAAAACTTCATTTCTCACACAACTTTATTAAACCGTGTCGGACCGTAAAGAAAACAACTATCGCAATGTTCATATTTTATATGTTGTACAATATTTTAGTATTGTGAAATTTAAATTCTCCTACGAATATTTTTTTTCTATTGTTCTATGAAAATTACAGCATATAGCCTATTAACCTGTTGTATCCTATAGGATACATTGTCAAGTTAAGGGTTAAACAGTTTAAGAACGTACTGTACTAGAATTATTTTATTTTGCAAGGGGGAAATTTAGGACCTGTTTCGTTTCTTGTATAAATACCAACAGTGACGTACGTAGAATTTTCTCAAGTGGGTTTATTATTAAAATTGTTTATAATTTACATTATTTGTATTTTAAATTTTGTCTTTATGTGTCTCAGTGAAACGTACAGCAGAGTTCGTATAAGCAAGTTTCTGTCAGATGCTTTTCCAATTCACTGCGGGCTAAAGCAAAGAGATGCACTATCACCTTTACTTTTTAACTTTGCTCTAGGATATACCATTAGGAAAGTTCAGGATAACAGAGAGGGTTTGGAATTGAACGGATTACATCAGCTGCTTGTTTATGCGGATGGCCTGAATATGTTAGGAGAAAATCCACAAACAATTAGGGAAAACACGAGAATTTTACTGGAAGCAAGTAAAAAGATAGATTAGGCAGTAAATCCCGGATTATGTCTCGTGACCAGAACGTAGTACGAAATGGAAAATATAAAACTTCGAAATTTATCCTTTGAAAATGTGGAAAATTTCAAATATCTTGGAGCAACAGTAACAAATATAAATGACACTCTGGAGGAAATTAAACGTAAAATAAATAATGGGAAATGCCTGTTATTATTCAGTTGAGAAGCTTTTATCATCTAGTCTGCTGTCAAAAAATCTTAAAGGTAGAATTTATAAGCCAGTTATATTACCGGTTGTTCTGTATGGTTGTGAAACTTGGACTCTCACTTTGAGAGAGGAACAGAGATTAAGAGTGTTTGAGAATAAGGTACTTAGGAAAATATTTGACGCTAAGAGGGATGAAGTTACAGGAGAATGGAGAAAGTTACACAACGCAGAACTGCACGCATTGTATTCTTCATCTAACATAATTAGGAACATTAAATCCAGACGTTTGAGATGGGCAGGGCATGTAGCACGTATGGTCGAAGCCAGAATGTATATAGAGTGTTAGTTGGGAGATCTGAGGAAAGAATACCTTTGAGGAGGCCGATATAGATGGGAGGATAATATTAAAATGGTTTTGAGAGAGGTGGGATATGCTGGTAGAGACTGGATTAATCTTGCTCAGGATAGGGACCGATGGGTGCTTATGTGAGGGCAGCAATGAACCTCCGTGTTTCCTAAAAGCCACTTCTAAATAAGTAAATATAAGACAAGCAGCAGTCCGAAACTTTTGCTCTTCCTATACGTATGTTTTTAACCTAATATTATAATTATATGTTGTCATAAAATCATTTAACATTTCTTAATTAACCTCTATAGTCTGAACACGAAGTGAGATAAAGAATCAAATTCCGCTGCTGGCAAGTCGTCGCTGTCTGGAAGCGTCAGGTACAGCTGGAGGACGCGACGACGCCCTGAACAGTCCTTGATGGCATCTGCCACGTCACATTGCCTGCACTTCATTATGACGGCGCCATCTTAAACTGCGTCGCCTCATGTCGACGCCTTAACGTCGCTCACGTCATACGCCAAACGTCTGTTTTGATGTCAGCCCACGAGTTCGTGGGTCGACCAGACTGTTACAAAACTGCAGTTCAACCAACGTAAGATCCGCTCTTAACATACTAACCCTATTCAAACACCCTGATACATGTTATCAGATTTGTACGCCTGTGTGTTTCCTATATGTAATATTACATCCAAATAAAAATTGATAACACAATTAATATCTAGTTTAATATTGCGTATTAAAATAAATATCTGATCTACTTATACATTTTCAAAATTGCCATTTATTTATTCAACAAACATAATATTGAATAATTTCGAGGAAAAATCTTCCGGAGCCGGGTATCGAACCCGGGACCTTTGGTTTAACGTACCAACGCTCTACCACTGAGCTACCCGGAAACTCTAAACGACACAGATCCAATTCTTCCCTCTATATCCACAGACCTCAAAGTGGGCTGACAACCGTCAAGCAACCAACTACGAGTGCACACTAACTCCGTGTGACTTAAATTGTGGTTTTCTGTTAACGAACAGTGACGTGTATTATGCAAATCAAGATTTCAGGTGTCGGTTAGAGTTCCCGGGTAGCTCAGTGGTAGAGCGTTGGTACGTTAAACCAAAGGTCCCGGGTTCGATACCCGGCTCCGGAACAATTTTTCCCTCGAAATTATTCAAATCAACTTTACAGGAGTTATACCTGAAATCTTGATTTGCAAACATAATATTATTCGTCAGTATATTTATTTTGTTATGCGTTGCCATAACAAACATTCATTTGTCAATAATAGATACAGTGAATTAATTTAATATTGGGTCATTGTTGCACTACCACTTTGTAGGTCTTTATTCGATATTTGAAGCAAACATATACAAGAAATTCAAGCACAGAACATTATTCCAATTTAGACAACATAACCTCCCTTCGTAAAAAAACACGAATTGTTACTTGAAGAAATAAAACGACTCTCTGAAAAAATAATCTAATATATATGGACACAATTTAATATTGGGCCAGATAAATTAAACTTTTCCTCTACTCTACAAAAACCTAATTCCTACTATTTAGTTTGGTTCCCTTTCTGTCTAATGACGGCCCTCAACCGTTGCGGCATATTCTCAATTATTTTCTTGGTATAATTTGAGTCAATAAGTGCCCATTCTTCCTGCAGTCTCTTTTTCAGCTAACATTTTGACTTTATTGCTGTTTATCGCAGTCCCCTTTTCAGCCCTTGCCAACAATTTTCGATTGGGTTTAAGTCTGAACTTTGGAGAAGTGTGTCTATTACTTTCATTTGTTATATACAAAGCTCGGAACTTGGGGACTTGTGTGTCATGCGCATGAGTAAGGTTACAGGTACAGCGTACACAAAGCTCACCCTGCAAGTGCTCAGGGACAGTCGTGTATACTAAGAACGTGGTCACATCGAATGGCAAGAAGACGAATGAATAAACTGTGTCATGTCGAAGCAAATGACATTCAGAGAATTACAGGTAAACGGTCTGTTAGAGGAATGAGAAAATACGTGGTATTCGAATGGGTATTATAGAAGTTTGAAAATACATTTCTTAAATTTTAGGTACAGAATTTCGTGGAGGAATTCTGAGGAGATACATTATTTTCTTCGAATGAAGAGTTTATATTTTGTAAGTTGTGCCACACATAAACTAGAGACTGAAACGTATGAATTGAGAGACATTGCAGTCTCTTAAATCGGTGGAAAATTTGTCCATAGCCATGGATCAAGTCGTAGTGGAACCTTCCCTAGTAGTGACATAGAAATTGAAAACTATTTTCGAGAAAAATTTAGAATTCTTATCTTTCTCAGATACGAGATTAGCTAGAAACTGCTGAAAATCGAACAGGAAACAGTGACAGTGAAAATATTCAGTATTTTAAGTTTGCTCCCGTCACTTCATTTGACGTGGAAATAAGTTTCTTTCGTTTCAAATCATGTTTAACTAACAGACGAAGAAGTTATGGGTTCGAAAATCTTCGAATCCATGTTGTCATATACTGTAATAAAATGTACAGAGCAGAACTGTAAATTTGATATATTTTGCATGTTTATATATATATTCTTTAAAATTACGTGTTTCAAGCTACCATAATATTATCAATATGTTGTTCCGGCCAGGAACCACTTTTATAGCAGAACTGACAGTACTTCTGTGCTGGAAGCGGGAGTTTGTTGACATTGAAGTCCGGTCGCTTAGCCACGTTCAAAGACACAAATCCCCAAGTTCCGAGCTTTATATAACAACCACATTCTGTTCTTTCCAGCTTTATGTTTTGGGTCGTTGTTCTGGTAGAACTTAAAAGTGTCTCTAATACTCAACTTTTCAGCACTGTTGTAAAGATTGCTCTTCAGGAGATTCAGATAGTCATTTTGATTAATTTTAACCTCGATGAAGGCCATCTCCCCTACCCCAGCTGAAGATATGCACCTCAGACCATCACATGTTTAACTGTAGGCTGCAAGTTCTTAGTTTTTAGTTCGTCATTTTATCTGCGCCATACAATTATCCTATTATCAGAACCAAAAATATGTACCTTACTTTCATCCGCAAAAAGCACATCTTTCCACCAGTTTTTATCTTTATTAACACATTCTTTTGCGAATTCAACTCCCTTTCTTCTATTCACTTCACTTTTGTATAGCTCTTTTCTGGCAGCTGTGCCATTCTATCCTGCTTTCCTAATTACACAATTCACTGTCTCTGGATTTACTTTATTATTCAACTTGTCC
Organism: Periplaneta americana; assembly: GCA_025594305.2. NCBI lineage: Eukaryota > Metazoa > Arthropoda > Insecta > Blattodea > Blattidae > Periplaneta > Periplaneta americana. The sequence continues at coordinate 199,234,660 of JAJSOF020000003.1, read as the reverse complement.
AACAATTCGGAAGCAAGTTTTGGTACACTTATTCTCGGATTAGTTTTAACCATTCTTAGTGCGAACCACGATCAGTTAATTTCTTTGGTTGACTTGTTTGTGGTACTTTCTATTCTGTCTGCTTTTTGGTATAGTCTTATAATATTTCCAACATTACTCTTGGGCAAATTTAGCATATTGCCTATTTGTCTTTGACTTTTACTTCTTGCACCATGGTATATAATCATTTGCCGCTGCTCAAACGTAATGTTGGGTCCTCTTCGCCCCATAACACTCTTGTTAACTTCTGTACGTCCACACAGCACAGAGACCGCACCTGACTCCACCTGAGACTGAACTGAATACCTTGATTGGACAATGACACTGAATACATATGGGAAATGCGTGTTATTATTCTGTTGAGAAGCTTTTATCATCCAGTCTGCTGTCAAAAAATCTGAAAGTTAGAATTTATAAAACAGTTATATTACCGGTTGTTCTTTATGGTTGTGAAACTTGGACTCTCACTTTGAGAGGGGAACATAGGTTAAGGGTGTTTGAGAATAAGTTGCTTAGGAAAATATTTGGGGCTAAGACGGATGAAGTTACAGGAGAATGGAGAAAGTTACACAACACAGAACTGCACGCATTGTATTCTTCACCTGACATAATTAGGAACATTAAATCCAGACGTTTGAGATGGGCAGGGCATGTAGCACGTATAGGGGAATACAGAAATGCATATAGAGTGTTAGCTGGGAGGCCGGAGGGAAAAAAACCTTTGGGGAGGCCGAGACGTAGATGGGAGGATAATATTAAAATGGATTTGAGGGAGGTGGGATATGATGATAGAGAATGGGTTAATCTTGCTCAGGATAGGGACCAATGGCGGACTTATGTGAGGGCGGCAATGAACCTCCGGGTTCCTTAAAAGCCAGTAAGTAAGTAAGTAAGTAAATAAGTACCTAGTTCAAAATAAAATGTTATAACCTAAAATATTTGTTTAATTTTTCTGTTACACTAGTGAAATATATTAAGTTGCCAACTTAAACATATTATTGAATAATGTGTGATATAGTTATGTTGGGTAACTTCTTTTTATTAATTATCTATGTATTATTCGCGAAATAGTGTTATTGAAATATCATGCGATTTCTACGCACTCTGGAATTTTCGACAATATGAAGACTCTTGTGATGATAACTATAATAATTTCATATTATAAAGCATTGTCGTGTATTATTTCAAGAAAGAATAAGGATACGCCAAGTCTTTGCTATAAATTGTGAAATAACAATTCGTACATCCGAAAAAAAAAAAAAAAGTAAATCATTCTTTCTTTCCTCCCGAATTCATCGGTCAGAGTTTACATCAAGGATGGTTCTTGTTTTGGTATGAAACAAATGAATAAGGAAATAGCTATTCACAAAAAAATTCTGTTGCTAGGGAAACATTTTAAACATATGAATGTGATGAAGACAAGAGAAGTAAACCGCGGGCCCGAACATGTTGTCGTTTATAGCTATACTTTCGTATTAGGAGAGTAGACTTGTTTTCAACTGAGAGCTGGTGAATTGGTAATAATAGTGGAAGCTATAGAAGTGATTGTATAGAAAATAAAAAGATAACACCTCATTAACTGAAATCAGCCCCTGTACGCAGCTACAAGCATCCTAGTTTCAATCGATAATTTGCATATCCTGTTGATTACCAATTACAGACTGGCACACTGTGAGAAGGGCTTATCATTACTGCGAGAAACTAAAGGAAATGATAATTATGTGATAAAACTACGTATACAGTTAATTTAACACGAATATTTTGAAGTCTTTCAAAAGAGGAAAACCACAGAACTAGGTTCGAGTCGGAAAGTGACATTTAACTTTTATCAATATTTTAGATGTTTTTATGCCCTTGTCATCTACCCTGTTCAGGATCTATTTGGAGGATTTAGTGAGGAAGTGATAGTGGAGGAAGAAGAATAAAGTGCATAAGAATTGCTGATGATGTAGTTTTGTTAGCAGAAGAGGAGATGATACTAAGAGCTAAATGGCAGCTGTTAGTACTATGGGATGAAGATAAATGCAAGTAAGACGAAGAGCATGGTCATAGGAAGAAAAATACAGAAGATAAACTTGCTAATTCTAAATGAGGCAGTAGAGCAAGTGGACAGCTTCAAATACTTGGGGTGTACTATAAGCAGTGACATGAGCTGCTGCCAGGAAGTCAAAAGGAGGATAGCAATGGCAAAGGAAGCTTTTAATAGAAAAAGGAGCATTTTCTGGGGACCTCTGGTCAGAAACATGAACACTACGACAAAATGAAGAGAAGCGAATAGAAGCATTTGAAATGTGGAAATTAAGAAAAATAGAACATGTGAAGTGGACAGACAGAATAAGAAATGAAGCTGTGTTGGAAGAGTGGGTGAAGAAAGAACGATGCTGAAACTGATCAGGAAGAGGAAGAGGAAGAGGAAGAGGAATTGATTGGGTCACTGACTGAGAAGAAACTGTCTGCTGAAGGATGCACTGGAAGGAATGGTGAACGGGAGAAGAGTTCATGGCAGAAGAAAATATCAGATGATAGACGACATTAAGATATATGGATCATATGAGGAGACAAAGAGGAAGGCAGAATATTGGAACGATTGGAGAATGCTGGGTTTGCAGTGAAAGTCTTGCCCTTGGGCAGAATACTATGAAGCAATGAATGAATAGGTGTTTTTCTTTATTTGAGAAAAGCTTTGGATACAATTGATCGTAACATACTTATAAATAAATTAGTGAACATAGATGTCAATGCAATAGTTTTAAGCTTATTTAATCATACTGTATTTAAGTAACAGAATCCAGGTAATTAAAATTCATAATCAATTCACTAAGATGTAATATGTAAATGTAGACGTGCCACAAGGTACTGTTTTAGGGCCTAGTTTATTTATAATATATTTTCTCTGTATTTTATATCTATATGAAAAATACCCAGAAAAATGAATTAAAGAAGAATACTTCTGAAATTATAAATAGAATTATTGCTCATCGTAAATCTTTTGTTATTATTTTGGTGTGAAAGCCTTGTTAAGTACTTTCTCGTACAATATCTCGTCATCGGCTCGGTTAGAAAAGCCAACTTACTATGGTAGGAACGATCATGATTTTAAAATCAAATGTAGGAAACAGAAAACGGATGTAGGTAAATTCTCATTTTTAAATAGAACTATAAATGATTGGAATGACCTACCTGCAGCGGTCTTTGAGGGCTGTCCTTCCTTAAGGAGTTTCAAGAATAATTTAAAAAGTTGTGTATCAAGTGCAAATTAAAATTAAGGTGACATTTAACATTTAATTTTTTAAGGTGACATGTATTTATTTAGCCTGACGAGTTTACTTCCTTGGTTTGAATTGTAAATTATTTAAAAATAGCGTGTAAGAGGGTCTTAGACTAGAAATGTTTAGTTTAAATGTAGTTATGTTTATAAGTATGCATAAGGGTGTAATTATTTGACTTATTTGAACTGTTGTATCAGTGAAGCGAGGTGAGTCAGTGAAGTTATTGTTTTACAGTGCAGTGAATAGTTCCGATCAGTGATAATTTATAGCGTCAATGAAATGTGTTCTATAGTGTCAGTGAAATGTGTTATAGTGTCAGTGAAATGTGTGCTAAAGTGTCAGTGAAATGCGTCATAGTGCCACTACAGGGAATGAGATGAGAGTAAAGTGAAAGACTATTGAAACTTATGTAGGGCCTATACAAAATTATGTAGGTTGTAATGTAAAATGAGGTATTTTATTTATGTTTTATTATTATTGTGTTAAATTATATTGCGTATTCTTATTGTATTGTGTATAAAATTGTATTGTGTATTGTAAATTTATTGTGTATTGCTTATCATTTTATTGTGTATTGTTTATATTGTATATACCACTGCCACCGGGTGCTTGCCCACTTGCAGTGTAAATAAATACATACATACATCATTTGAAGTATTGTTAATAATTGGTGACACGTTGTAATTTTTGGTAGTTAAGCCTGGACTAGTGTATACGAAAAGCCAGTAATAGTTCAAATGTCATTAATATGACTAGATAGCACTTTTCTCTCACTAGAAGTTTCCATGACTACTGTACTTTGATTCTTTTGCCTTAACTACCAGAGTGATGTTTACAACAATTAAAACCTTGTGATAAATTAAATGGAATAATTAATAATAATTATTATTCAGTGAATGATTGTAAATAATGTCATATATTGAAGGAATTTATTAAAGTGAAGAACTTAGGACTTATTGACCAGCATTTAAGGTGGGTTGTTTATTATTTACGTTACAGTCTTCGTAAAACAATTTATGAGGTTGTTATTGTTCGCAAATATAAATATAAAAATTGGAGATTTATCCTTCGAAGAGGTGGAAAAATTCAAATATCTTGGAGCAACATTAACAAATATAAATGACACTCGGGAGGAAATTAAACGCAGAATAAATATGCGAAATGCGTGTTATTATTCGGTTGAGAAGCTCTTATCATCCAGTCTGCTGTCCAAAAATCTGAAAATTAGAATTTATAAAACAGTTATATTACCGGTTCTTCTGTATGGTTGTGAAACTTGGACTCTCACTCTGAGAGAGGAACATAGGTTCAGGGTGTTTGAGAATAAGGTGCTTAGGAAAATATTTGGGGCTAAGAGGGATGAAGTTACAGGAGAATGGAGAAAGTTACACAACACAGAACTGCACGCATTATATTCTTCATCTGACATAATTAGGAGCATTAAATCCAGACGTTTGAGATGGGCAGGGCATGTAGCACGTATGGGCGAATCCAGAAATGCATATAGAGTGTTAGTTGGGAGACCGGAGGGAAAAAGACCTTTAGGGAGGCCGAGACGTAGATGGGAGGATAATATTAAAATGGATTTGAGGGAGGTGGGATATGATGATAGAGACTGGATTAATCTTGCACAGGATAGGGACCGCTGGCGGGCTTATGTGAGGGCGGCAATGAACCTTCGGGTTCCTTAAAAGCCATTTGTAAGTAAGTAAGTAAGTTATCCTTCGCAGTATAGCAATCTTGTGTAAAAAAACATTTTCAGGGTTACGCTGAAAGGGAAAATATGGTGACATAATACTGAAAAATTAAGAAAATCCACCTTTTTTTGTATTCGTAATTATATTTGAACCTTCTAATGTCATAATATGGTTTCATTTCCTATTTGAGAGCCCTTCAAACTGTGTCACGTGACTTTTATATATTGAAATATAGAAGAAAGAAATTACAAAAAAATTACGAAATGCTTCTCTGGCTATACAGACGAACCTCTTTCTAATCCAAAACCTTCACCGTTCTAAGATACTATCCCATGCAATCAAATGTGGGCAAACATGCGTTGCGTGAGTAAGTATAGAGAATGTAGTTATTTTTAATGCTGTTTTCTCCATTTTAAAATTTTAAGCAGTTGCTTGAATGAAAAAAGGTTCCTGCCGCAACAGTTGTCAGATTGGTCTAAAACTTCTTATAGAGGTCAATTAAATGTTGATAAATATAATTTCATTAGCATTTGTATGAATATTAAGTTCGTACGGGGAATATTCATGTTACACTTACATTAAAATATACTGTAATGGTAAATTCATTAAATTAAAAGACAAAGTATATGATTATGTCTCGTGACTAGAATATTGTATGAAATGGAAATATAAAAATTGGAGATTTATCCTTCGAGGAGATGGAAAAATTCAAATATCTTGGAGCAACAGTAACAAATATAAATGGCAATCGGGAGGAAATTAAACGCGGAATAAATATGGGAAATGCCTGTTATTATTCGGTTGAGAAGCTTTTGTCATCTAGTCTGCTGTCAAAAAATCTGAAAGTTAGAATTTATAAAACAGTTATATTACTGGTTGTTTTTTATGGTTGTGAAACTTGGACTCTCACTCTGAGAGAGGAACATAGGTTCAGGGTGTTTGAGAATAAGGTGCTTAGGAAAATATTTGGGGCTAAGAGGGATGAAGTTACAGGAGAATGGAGAAAGTTACACAACACAGAACTGCACGCATTATATTCTTCACCTAACATAATTAGGAACATTAAATCCAGACGTTTGCGATGGGCAGGGCATGTAGCACGTATGGGCGAATCCAGGAATGCATATAGAGTGTTAGTTGGGAGACCGGAGGGAAAAAGACCTTTAGGGAGGCCGAGACGTAGATGGGAGGATAATATTAAAATGGATTTGAGGGAGGTGGGATATGATGATAGAGACTGGATTAATCTTGCACAGGATAGGGACCGCTGGCGGGCTTATGTCGGCAATGAACCTTCGGGTTCCTTAAAAGCCATTTGTAAGTAAGTAAGTAAGTTATCCTTCGCAGTATAGCAATCTTGTGTAAAAAAACATTTTCAGGGTTACGCTGAAAGGGAAAATATGGTGACATAATACTGAAAAATAAAATCCACCTTTTTTTGTATTCGTAAACTTTGAACCTTCTAATGTCATAATATGGTTTCATTTCCTATTTGAGAGCCCTTCAAACTGGCGTTTTATATACTGAAATATAGAAGAAAGAAATTATAAATGCTGCTCTGGCTACAGACGAACCTCTTTCTAATTCAAAAACTTCACCTTCTAAGATACTATCCCGTGCAATCAAATGTGGGCAAACATGCGTTGCCAGTAAGATAGAGAATGTCTTTATTTTTAATGCTGTTTTCTCATTTTAAAATTTTAAGCAGTTGCTTGAATGAAAAAAGGTTCCCTCAACAGTTGTCAGATTGGTCTAAAACTTCTTATAGAGGTCAATTAAATGTTGATAAATATAATTTCATTAGCATTTGTATGAATATTAAGTTCGCATGTTACACTTACATTAAAATATACTGTAATGGTAAATTCATTAAATTAAAAGACAAAGTATATGATTATGTCTCGTGACTAGAATATTGTATGAAATGGAAATATAAAAATTGGAGATTTATCCTTCGAGGAGATGGAAAAATTCAAATATCTTGGAGCAACAGTAACAAATATAAATGGCAATCGCGCGGAATAAATATGGGAAATGCCTGTTATTATTCCTTTGTCATCTAGTCTGCTGTCAAAAAATCTGAAAGTTAGAATTTATAAAACAGTTATATTACTGGTTGTTTTTATGGTTGTGAAACTTGGACTCTACTCTGAGAGAGGAACATAGGTTAAGGGTGTTTGAGAATAAGGTGCTGGAAAATATTTGGGGCTAAGAAGGATGAGTTACAGGAGAATGGAGAAAGTTACACAACACAGAACTCACGCATTATATTCTTCACCTAACATAATTAGGAACATTAAATCCAGACGTTTGCGATGGGCAGGGCATGTTCTTGCTATAGAGTGTTAGTTGGGAGACAGGAAAAAGACCTTTGGGGAGGCCGAGACGTAGAAGGATAATATTAAAATGGATTTGAAGGTGGGATATGATGATAGGGACTGGATTAATCTTGCGCAGGATTTGGCGGACTTATGTGATGAACCTTCTGGTTCCTTAAAAGCCATTTTAAGTAAGTAATATTACGATACAAGTTGGGACGTGCTTCTTACAAAATCGAAAAAAGTTTGAAAATGGAGCAAAGCCAGTTGTTTTGTAAACATTTTTTTTTGCACGATTTTTTAAAATTGAAAATACAGTATATTTTTGCATTGAAAATTTAGAGCAATATTATTCTAAAGCCTTCGCAAAACTCCACTGTAATGGTTCTACTTCAGTATAGATTTGTTATGAAGAATGGTTTCCATAGCAACAAGTTTCTGTTTAGGAATTCTAACTTTCAAGGCCTAACAGCAATATCTGTAAATACAAAAAAAAAAAACACAATCGTGCATAAAAAATGTATTGTGAGTCTCTATTTAGACTGAGCTCAAAAAGCTAATTAAATTTATTCCCATAACTATTTTCAAGCTTTTGAGCAAATATAATCTAAAAATTATGACAACTTTGTCACAAGGAGCCTTTTTAGTGACATCAATATTAGGCCTAAAAAAGGTATTTAAAAAATATTACTCTAATGGCACCAAATTTTGTACAGATCTTAATATTGTAGTTATGTTTATGTACTTGAAAATTAATAAATTTTGGGTGACTATTACACGTCTTTCAACCAATCATGGCTGCTTATCGCACAATTTTATCGCTTCCTAGCATTTGTTTAATTTTATCGGTTACCTAGCATTTATTGTTTTTATCACTACCCTGGCATTTGTTTCTTTGTCTGCCAACATTTCAAACTGAAAATTCTTTACGGTACTACAAAACATGCTTTGCGATCGTAATTTGTTTCCCGCATAAATAGTTGACTGAAAATGGCGGGTCCTTTCAAACATTTTGGTGAAGGTAACATTAGTGAAATACAATTTTAGTAAGTCTATTAATATCTATTTTATTGTATTAGACACTTTGTTATTCTAATCTTTATATACTTTCTTCTAATCGTGTAATAGTCAATTAAATCACACTCGAGTTTTGATTTTCTCTTGACTATTACACTTCTACTACGTCACACTACTTTTGACCAATAAAACGGTACGAAAGAACGTCTTTCAACCAATCATGGCTGCTTATCGCACAATTTTATCGCGTCCCTAGCACTTGTTTGATTTTATCGCGTCCCTAGCATTTGTTTATTTTTATCACTACCCTAGCATTTGTTTCTTTGTTTGCCAACATTTCAAACTGCACTAATCTGGACGTCAAAAAACAGAAAATTACAAACCACTCCAGTCGATGCACAGCACTTTCAAATATGACTCGCATTGGCATTCAAGAACAAGAATTAATAAAAATCACTGGTCATAGCTATGCATCTTCCCTGAAACCCTATTTATAAATAAATGAAGAGCACCATTCGGAAATCCTGAATAAGTTGAGGAATACACCATGTACAACAACGAGTTCACTTCTTTTACGCACACGTCCAATATAACATCAACTGAACCACCAACCACTAAAACATTCAAATTTGAAAATTGTACCTACTTTCAATAATTGTTTCTTTTAAAATTATTCAAGTTTATTTTTTATTTCATCATCGTTAATTAAAACTTTTTTTGGTTTATTTCATCATCCCAAATTAAAACTTTTCTAACACTTGTTTATATTATTTAGGTTATGTTATAGTTCTGCTATATGATATTATGGATAGTCACGTATCAAAGATTGTTTAATACTAAGATGTATTGAAAATCATCTGTCAAGTGGCGTTGTTTACTGGGATCCGGATGATTGAAGTGGAATGCAAATGTTTTAATAAAAATTAAACTGAATCAACAAAGCCTTCTTGACTAGTAACCGTCCACAGAGTTCAATGAAGATTCCATAGTTGGCACAACTGATAACAAGAAAACAACTATCGTAATGTTGAGATGGTACAATAATACATTTGAAGACAGTTGTATTTTCGTAATTCAATTAATATTTTATTGTATTGGAGTACTTTGTTACTTCTAATCTTTATATACTTTCTTCTAATCGTGTAATAGTCAATTAAATCCCACTCGAGTTTTGATTTTCTCTAGATAAATCAAAACGTCTAGTGAGATTGCTGTTGACTATTACACTTTTACTACGTCACACTACTTTTGACCAATAAAACGGTACGAAAGGACGTATTTCAACCAATCATGGCTGCTTATCGCACAATTTTATCGCGTCCCTAGCATTTGTTTAATTTTATCGCGTCCCTAGCATTTGTTTAATTTTATCGCGTCCCTAGCATTTGTTTCTTTGTTTGTCAACATTTGAAACTGCGCTGGTCTGGACGTCAAAAAATATATATAAAATTACAAACCACTCCAGTCGATGCACAGCAGTTTCAAATATGACTCGCATTGGCATTCAAGAACAAGAATTAATAAAAATCACTGATCATACCTATGCATCTTCTGAAATCCGATTTACAAATAAATGAACAGCACCATTCGGAAATCCTGAATAAGTGAATACACATGTAGGCCTAAATCAACGAGTTCCACTTCTATTATGCACACGTCCAATATAACATCAATTGAACCACCAACCACATTCAAATTTGAAAATTGTACATTCAATAATTATTCCTTTTAAAATTATTCATGTTTATTTTTTATGTCATCGTCGTTAATTAAAACTTTTCTAACATTTATGTATATTAGTTAGGTTATGTTATAGCTTCTGCTCTGAGAGGATAAAAAGAACTTCTGTTATATGATATTATGGATAGTCACGTATCAGAGATTGTTTAATATTAAGATTTATTGAATAGTAATCATTACAGTGTCTGTATAAAGACACTACTGCCATCTAGCATAATATTTGTAATGTTGAGATGGTACGATAATACATTTGAAGACAGTTGTATTTTCGTAAGTCAATTAATATTTTATTATTATGGAGTACTTCGTTACTTCTAATCTTTATATACTTTCTTCTAATCGTGTAATAGTCAATTAAATCCCACTCGAGTTTTGATTTTCTCTAGATAAATCTGCTCGTGTTCCACTCGCAGATTTATCGATAAAATCAAAACGTCTAATGAGATTACTGTTGATAAAATCACGTAAGCATCTGCTTAACTTTAGTATACTTAAAAATGTTAATCGCTACCAAGTAGTGGACTGTACGTCAAACAGAAAACTTTTTCATACAATATACACATAACACGTACATCAAGGCGGTCTTGCCATGGCATATCATACTTCAGAGGCAATACATTGTACGTCTCATTAAGTGCTCTTCAGTTTCATTGCATTTAAGTATAATGAAAATTACAGCTAACACTAATGATGATTTTTCTGTTCTTTTCAGATCAGACAACTGCTTCCGGTGTGTGGTGATCCACGAAAAACATCGAAATGTCTTGCAGTACAAAGAAAGTAAGTGCAGAAAGCTACTTCCAGTATTTCATACACTAATTTACTAATTTAAAATATTTCGGACCATCAAAATTGCCTCTTCATTACAAAATACTGTACAAAGCCCTATATTTACTTGTACATCGCACCGTTATCCACTTAGATGTATGAGAAACTCATACTCTGATCCTTACCAAAATAATGTAATAAAATAAGTGATTATTTTTTCAAAATATGTAGACAGACTTTTAAAGTTTCGTCCCAGCATGAGATAATTTCATAGCACTGCGATGCTCAATTTTCATCGTTGTATTCTGAATTGTACCAGACGTAGGCGTAACTGGTTGCTATCGCGACGGTGAACTTCTCTTTCAGGTGATACAGGTTACGTATTTTTTTCGACTCGTAGTGTTTTGTTTTTTACTTATTTCCGCATGAATAATCATCTAAACTCCTTTTTCAGAGCGAAAAAAACGCTGCCAACTTTTGCATGAACCCAATAAATAATACATTTACCCAATATCTCCATGACTATTGTGTGGAAATCGTCGTAGCACATTAAATGGAAAATGGACGGACCGAGAAGAAAACCATTTACAGTTCTGTTTGCGTTTGGGCTATTGCGTTTATGCTGAACAATGAGATGTGGATTTTCTTGAGCCCATATTCTTAACTTGTGTCTGTGAACATGCCCCTATTATGAGAAATTAAAAAAATATATATAAATAAGAATTTCCTACTTCGCTTCTTCATAAATGTTATTAGATTATGAAACCCTATTATGTTACTTGCATGACACAATGTACCCAGTATATTATACAGTGTTACTATAAATCAGGCATGTCAATTGATGCCCACAGGAGCAAGCGCGCGCTTTAGAGCCCAGGAGAGCCTGAGCGCTTTACAGCGGAAAGAAAGAGACAGACGAAAGAGCTGGTATATGCCGCTTGGTCGAGCTATATTCAGGGGTGGCCAGCACTGATTCAATAGATAAAGGGAAGAGAACTTATTAAAACTGTAGCCATGTTAATTTTTAGATTTGCCTGAGAAGTATAAGTGCATTATAAGAATGTAAGTTTTAATTTTAATGCTCATTTTTCACGAGTTTCATTTTTTTATTCAAAAGAAATATTTTCTCAACTTTTCGTATAAAAAATTTAATTTTCAGGTGTATAGGCCTATTTATTTAGTAGCCTTACGGAATGTTTTCGTAAATCTAATATACCGTATATACGTATTACTGAAGATAGTGTATTGAAAATTTTGAAAATATTCTCATGGAAATTGTTTGTAAGGAAATGAATTAACAAAGCAACTACTGTTACATCATAAGCAAAAGATACTTGCCCATGTGTTGTAAAAATGTCACCTCTATAGCTTCAGCAGATTTCGCGAAAAATTAATTTAATATTCTGATGATAGGAAGTTGCTCACAAATATCACCTTAAAAGCATAATGCGATAAGAGTTTTGTTATGTAATATTAGTTACACTTAAAACACATGCAGTACCTACATAACTTTGCTTTGTACTGTAATATTGTTTTGATTACTTTATTGATTACTTTTGTAAGGCTGAAGATACCATCAATATAAATTCCAACTTATCATGTCATACTCAATCTCTTTCTTTGGAATATCACTTTCTTTATGAATGATGTGTTTCATCCACTTAATACAGTATAATATTACACTACAATGGAATTTAAGTGAATATTCCTTCTTAACTCTCTATTATGTTATTAAGATTTAAAACACAAGTGCAATATTAAGAAATCAGTGTTAGTACTTTTGTTTTACAGACAATATAGATAATATTAAAGAGAAAGAAGCCATATAAAAATAACGACATAAAATTTCACGTTCCGTTTGAAGTTTGTGCACCACTGTTTTCTTAATCCAGCAGGTTGCTTATTCATATACACAACCCTTCCTCTTTCCATACTTAGCGCTTGCTGCCCGCGCACGACGTCAAGGTCAGAAAAATGTACTTGCTTTGACATCACTGTTATAAATGATCTTTCCGATTACAAACTTGAATAACTATCGTTACGAGACACTTAGAAACATAATATTGGTATTAATGGAAAGAGAAACTCAAATATTTTTTGTTATCCATTCGGTTAAATCACATGTGCTACTCTTAAATCAGCAAAAATTAGGAAGCATGAAAATGGTATCAACAGAAACAGAACCTCCAACAATTTTTTTTTTAAATTTTCACTGGAAAACATGAAACAGAAAGAGAAACATTTGGTTCACAACCGTCAGTAAGTCACATGTGCTCAATGTGAGCTCCTTGTGTCACACGACACACATCAAGTCTGTAGTCAACTTCCTATCGCATTGAACCATCCACCAGTGCAATGGCCTCTGTGATGCGGAAACGAAGATCCTCAATGGTAGGTGGTAATGGTGGCTGGTACACTTGTTTAATAAAACCCCACAGAAAAAAATCACAAGGAGTGAGGTCGGGGGAACGTGGAGGCCAATGAAAACATTCTAAATCTTCACGGCCAGCACGTCCAATCCATCTACTGACTTTTACGGTGGATTTCTGTGGACTTCGTGTGAAACTCTCTCTCACATATTTGCCTCACTTACTGATGGACGACCGGTTGACTTCCGCTTACAGATGCATCCCCTCGTTTTGAAGTCAGCGCACCACTTATGGATACTGGCCCACTGGGTGGATCAACACCAAATTTTCTTCTAAAATTGCGTTGTACAGTGACAACAGACTGGTATATGTGAAAATCTAGCACACAAATGCCCTCCTGTCTTCGTATGCAGCAATTTTTCTGTTATATCGTCTCCTAGCAACGAAATTAATAAATATGCGATAGATTCATCAATATAACAAAAACCATTTGAGTTTCTCTTTCCATTGGTACCAATATCATGTTTCTAAGTGTCTGCTAACTATAGTTATTCAAGTTTGTAATCGGAAAGGTCATTTACAGTGACACTGTATTGCAATTTCATTTCTTACAGGCTGTTGTCATAGAAACGCGAGTAGATTTTTCATTAGAAATATTATGTCAATTTGATAAGTTCATCTGTTTCATATATAATACAACTTAACAGCGAGGTTTCTACGGCAACGATCTAGAAGTATTTCTCCCATTATACTTATAGCCTATCTGTGAGTTTATGTTAGCGGTCAGCGCTTTGAATACGTTTCTCTCTTAATCTCTTCGCCACCCGTGCTCTGTCGATAAGATAAATTGTTTCATAATTTCCGCACCTCGCAAGCACGTGATGTGACAGCACTTCAAAACATCAGCATGGATTAATTTTAAGTTCCCTGCTGTTGCTATCATTCTTCATTTAAAAGCTTTTACTGAAATTAGTAACAATCTTCATGAAATTAATGTAGCGTGTGGAAAGTTTCGGTGCGTCCTAATATATTTAATAGTTTCAAATTTTAAAATGTTTAATAATTTTTCGTTATATCAATTGTGGTAGAAAGCATTGAAATACTGCAAAGCAATTGACTCTCAAATTTTGACGAACTACTAGCTTTCCTTAAAAAAAAAAACCGTGGTTGTCGACATATCATCTGTCTCTCATTACGCCTATCTGTGTACGATACATACACAGTATTCGTATTTCTTTTAAATTATTTGTTAGATGTTCATCGTATTCCACAGCTACGTGTCAATTTATCCGCGAATGACCTTTCAGTCTGTAATTTAACCAATCAATAATTTGTTACCCACCGGAGTAACTCAAACAGTAGCGCATTTGCCTCCTGATCCGGGATTGCGCTCGAGCGTGGGTTCGATTCCCACTTGCGCTGATTACCTAGTTTGGTTTTTCCGAGGTTTTCCTAACCGTAAAGTGAAAATCAGGTAATCGTCGTTAAATCCTCAGTCTCTCATCTCTCCAGCTACCATCTCGCCATGACCAATCTCATCGACGCTAAATAACCCAGTAGTTGATACAGCGACCTTAAATAACCAGCTAAAAAATAAACTATTTGGTATAATACAATACAATAGGTAGTGTCAAGGCAAACAATTACAAGCGCGCAGTTAAAAATGGATCCAAATTATAAAATTGGTGTGGCTTTAACCTTAAGCAATCCTTAAATTCACTAGCTATCCTATAGGATACCACATTTTAATTAATGTTATAATCTATACTAATAATAAATCTGTAGCCGAAATTTTTCTGGTAATTTTCGATTTTTCAAGAATAATTGGTCCTAACATATATAATTAACCACACTGAAACCGAAAATCGCTTTTTTGAAATTTTTGTTTCTATGTCTGCCTGTCTGTCTGTATGTTTGTTACCTTTTCACGCGATAATGGCTGAACCGATTTCGATGAAAATTGGAATATAAATTAAGTTCGTTGTAACTTAGATTTTGGGCTATATGGCATTCAAAATACATTATTTAAAAGGGGGGTTATAAGGGGGCCTCAATTAAATAAATCGAAATATCTCGCTTATTATTGATTTTTGTGAAAAAATGTTACATAACAAACGTTTCTTTAAAAATAATTTGCGATAAGTTTTATTCCTTGAAAAATTTTGATAGGACTGATATTTAATGAGATAAATGAGTTTTAAAATTAAAATAACTGCCATCTAAGGCCGTGTAATGAATTAAAAAACAAATGACTTCGTCTATAAGGGGCCTTGGACAGCAACAATCGAAAGCTATGAAAGATAGCCTACAGAGAATGTTTCTGTGTTTGTATGAAATATTATCGGAAGCTAAATTAACCGATTTGTATAATTAATTATTATTTCACCATTGGAAAGTGTAGTTTCTCTGTATGGACATAATGCTATAATGTTATTACAGTAACTTCTGAGTGAATCGAGGACAGGTAAGATTAAAATAGCTTCTTATGCACAGAAAACTTGATAGGCCATTCTGTGTATTCGTTTCCTGTATTTCTTAAAATAATGTTTATCTCAGAGAATTAACGAACCACAAGAGTGTATTGATTTAGTATGCAGTAATAGTACGTTAGCTTAGCATTCCATTATTTTATAATCCAAATTTTAACTATGCTCAATTGAATCGAGTTAAAATACATAAAATACATATGCAATAAATGCAATGCAAAAAATTTGGGTAATGAGCCAAGCAGATTATGTTGCGCTGTTGTAAAATGAAATTTGTTCCTCCTGAGATTTAAGACTCCCCATAACAAATTAAAAACATACTTATCGGGGTACATCCGTTATCAACACACTTTGTATATAATATAATATAATTTAAGTTATTTGAAGGGTTCAGAATCATAGTGGGCCAAGCGCCATTTACTGAATACGTAGAAAACAGGGGTTAAAATTAAGTTATTACCATAATTCAATGGCAACATATAACAAGTAAAATAAAGTATACACATTAAATCTAAATGATGTCAATGTTCATTGAACTATGGATGCATGTAATAAAAATTAAGAAACATGTTAAAGGAATTGTCATTGCACCAAATGAGTGTCTCTGGACCGATATGATTCCATTTTAATTATTTGGATGCAGTTTAAATTAAGTAACATATTAAACGATTTATCCTTCTATCAAACACGAATGTTCCCTGGATCAAATGTCCTATTTTAATTATGTAATTACTTTATATTTATTTCTAACGGCTGCAGCGGAGCGCACGGGTACGGCTAGTAAATAATAAATAAATAAATTTAAATTATTTTTAATGAAATCTGTTGGGTTTAAATTTGAGGTAAATAGTCTCGCTCGTTGACCAAACACACAAGAGAAAGTGACGCATGTGCTTGGCCTGGAATTGAACGCGGTTCACGATCTCGTCGTAATCCTCAGTGCAGGACGTAAAAGGACGGAACTTTGTACATTCGCGAAGTACGGAGCGGAAGATGTGTCATGAGGACTCTAATCCGTTGATTAAAATGTGGGCCGGCAGAGTTTGGGTGCTGCAGGACAGAAGAAGATGGAACTGCGGAAGTGCCTGGCGTAAACATGAAGACCAGACGCTTCCTGCGGCGGCCGTGACATGGCGCGGCGTTCCCTTCTATCTCCGTAGCAACGCTAACAGTTGACGAACGCTTGGCGTGGTGACACAAGGTTCCAGTTATACACACAACAAGGAATTTGATTACATTCACTTCTATAATCAGCATCATGGTGTCATGAAATCAGCCCGGCAACGTATGATTTTGAAGGTATTCGATATACCACGTGCTCTGCTGTAGAAGACGCATACGGCTACTCAGCGTTCAGGCAGGGGTGTACAAAGTGTTACAGTAAATATGAGTTTGTAATCACAATCATATGAGGCGTTCGGTAAGAGAAGGGTGAATCCGCCAAATGTACCTTTAGAGATAATCGATGTTCAAAGTGTTTTACCTGTAAACAAGATAAGGACACGTCTGTACTTGCATACTTACTGGCTTTTAAGGAACCCGGAGGTTCATTGCCGCCCTCACATAAGCCCGCCATTGGTCCTTATCCTGAGCAAGATTAATCCAGCCTCTACCATCATATCCCACCTCCCTCAAATCCATTTTAATATTATCTTCCCACCTACGTCTCGGCCTCCCCAAAGGTATTTTACCCTCCGGCTTCCCAACTAACACTCTATATGCATTTCTGGATTCGCCCATACGTGCTACATGTCCTGCCCATCTCAAACGTCTGGATTTAATGTTCCTAATTATGTTAGGTGAAGAATACAATGCGTGCAGTTCTGTGTTGTGTAACTTTCTCCATTCTCCTGTAACTTCATCCCTCTTAGCCCCAAATATTTTCCTAAGAACCTTATTCTCAAACACCCTTAATCTCTGTTCCTCTCTCAAAGTGAGAGTCCAAGTTTCACAACCATACAGAATAACCGTTAGGAAACATAAATCCGTTTTGGTTGTAAGTGCCTGGAGATACGTCATGTGCAATATAATTACAAGCAATAAATAAATTGTAATGAGTTTATATAACAATTTCTGCAAAAGATAAAGGAATAATGTGAAAACATTATTTGAAAATCGAAATATCTGTTATGATATTTAATTATGAATTTACTCATGTGACTATCTATTTATAAATTAACAATAATATAGTAGTGTATTATTCTAAGAGGAAGCAATATACATACATACGTACATTTAATGTTCTGCCCATGGGCAGGTATTTCACTGCAAACCCAGCATTCTCAAGGCTTTCCTATTTTCTGCTTTCCTCTTAGCACATATTATGATCCATATATCTTACTGTTGTCTATCACCTGCCACGAACTCTTCTCCCGTTCACCATTCCTTCCAGTGCATCCTTCAGTATGCAGTTTCTTCTCAGCCAGTGACCCAACCAATTTCTTTTTCTCTTCCTGATCAGTTTCAGCATCATTCTTTCTTCACCCACTCTTTCCAACACAGCTTCGTTCCTTATTCTGTCTGTCCATTTCACACACTCCATTCTTCTCCATATCCACATTTCAAATGCTTCTGTATAATCGCTTCTCTTCACTTCGTCGTGTATGTACAGTATTTGAAGAAAGATAGAAACACTGATACTTAAATACATAAATACAAAGACACTTTGTACAATGCCAAAACTAGGTGGCCCGGGTTCGAATCCCGGTCGGGGCAAGTTACCTGGTTGAGGTTTTTTCCGGGGTTTTCCCTCAACCCAGTACGAGCAAATGCTGGGTAACTTTCGGTGCTGGACCCCGGATTCCTTTCACCGGCATTATCACCTTCATTTCATTCAGGCGCTAAATAACCTAGATGTTGATACAGCGTCGTAAAATAACCCAATAAAATAAAATAAAAAAACAATGCCAAAACACACTTTCTTAAATTTTATTACAAGAGTTCGTTTTTCTTACCTGAAGGACCCGCTGCCGATATTTGGCGTTTATTTTTAGATCTGATATTATCTTTATCAGGTCCAAATGTTATGTTAGCAGTTCCAATCCTTAACACTTAAACTTACATGACCGTCTATCAGTCGACTCTTAGCCTAGATTTGTTAAGTTTCATGGAAGAAAAACATGTTCATACCTACACGTACCGCCCAACATTAATCTGAGACAAATTAAAGTAATTCAGGATAGACTCCAATGCTCTATACTCTTTAACATGAGGTCGAGTGATGCACTGTATTAAATTTGTACAGGCCGAGAAATAAAATTTGGGCCACCTGATTTTACTGTTCCATATACAACGCTTTGCGCATGTGCAGTAAAAAAGAGCGCCTAAATGTATGCTACTTGTTGACAGTCTTGCAAAGCTTGTTGCATACATAGAGGAGGACTGTTACTATGACTCGGCCCTTTTTTAATTCCATATTTATTCGCCTATAACGTCTAGCATGAGACCGCAGATATGAAGAAGGTTAGGAGGAGAGGTAAGGTTTGAACGCGTGCTGTTGCTGGAACGAAATTGGGATATAGCACGTATTGTCGAACCATCGGATCTGTGCCCCTTCAGCGCTGTTGTCGTTCTTGGAAAAGTTAACGCCTGTACTCACTCATTCCACCCGCTTTCCTCCCACCACGTCAAACAGCAGGCCACGAACCTTGCCGAATAGGGATGTTGCCAAACTGTGTCATAAATAACTGGTCCTCCATGCTACAATATTATTTATTTCAATCAAAATACATCTTGTATTTCTACATTTTTTTAAACCTAAATCCCATATCTCGAATCACTTTCCGTAGTTTTTCTCTCCAACCTTGGAAATTATTGTTTCTCTCGCAAGCTTCAGTAATTTCTTCAATGTTGAAACTTCTTTCTGAACGGTATACAATTCTTGTATCTTTCTTCTTAAAATACATCGGTTCATATCATCTACAATAATTAAAAATTCGCTTGGTCTGTTCTACTCTGGTGATTCTAGCTTTTCATCTCCTGCACAGACTCCCTCTCTCCTGATTTTCTTTATTAGGAGTTCTGACCTGCCTATATAAATTACATAAAATGTTGTATTATTAGTATTAGTTAAATAAGTAATTTTAATACGTAATAAATTGAAATAAAATAAGCCTCACCTGTGATATCAGTTGCTCTTTTCGTTGCCTGATTTATAGGAAACAGATATTGACCTGTTTGTTTCTCTTCATCGCAAAATCGCAAACAACCAAAAATGTATTTAAAATAGGCTTAAGGACCTTACTAATAGACGGTAATTATACACAGTACTTAAAGGGTGTAAATGATATGTTGTTATTGAAGTGTTGTATCAGTGAAGAATTATGTTCTGTCAGTGAAGTGTGTTGTATCAGTGAAGAAGTATGTTGTGTCAGTGAAGTGTGTTGTGTAAGTGAAACGTGTTCCTCTCAGTGAAGCTTTATAGTTTATAGTGGCAGTGCAAAGTATTTGAACAGTGAAATGTTTTTGATGTGTTAGTGAAATCAGGATAGAATCAGTGAAATGTGTCGTAGTTCCAGTGCAGTGAGTGAGTTGACAGCGAAATGAGTGTAATGTTGAAAGGTACTTGTGCAGATATGAACATATACTCGTGGGTTTTAGTTCGATCTTAGTTTTAAGATACAAATTAGATTTATTTAAAATGTTATTTTAAGTTATAGTTTCATTTAATTTAGTATATTCCCTGTTGTTGTTGTTGTTATTATTATTATTATTATTATTAGTATTAATTATTAGTATTATTATTAATTGTATTTTTAATTAATAAGTTTATTGTTGTCATTATTGAATGTAATTAGTTACCACTGCCACCGGGTATATACCCACTGCAGTGTGAATAAATACATACATACATACATACATACATACATACATACATACAAAATGCTATCACGTACTTGCTTAATAATATTTCTTTCACCACTCCGTGCTACAGTATTCATGTTGAGTTGACAACACTAGACTGCAAGTGCAAATAAACTGTCCAGCAAGAAGGCTCAAAATTGTGAGTAGTGGGGGACAGAAAGGGAGAGAGATAGGAATGCAGGAAGAGAAATGAATTACCGAGGCTGAGAAGGAATTAGGGTTCAGTTCGCATATCTTACGGGGGCACAGATCCGATGGTCCGACAATAACAGAACTACAGGATGCGGCAGAGAAATGGGGATCATAAATAGTTGGTTATTGGCTCAAGGATGTATTTCTTTCATACAAAGAAACATAATGTCAATACCTCAAACTATCCATTAAGTAAGATTCTACATACAAATCTAGTCTTTCAGGTAAAGCTTCCTGTGAAGCAGATTTGAATAATTTCAAGGGAAAAATTGTTCCGGGGCCGAGTATCGATCCCGGGACCTCTGGTTGTACGTACCAGCGCTCTGCCAACTGAGCTACACGTCACTGTGTACGTTAACAGAAAACCACAATTCCAAGTCACACAGAGTTTGTGTGCACTCGATGTGGGTCTCTGGCGTTTCGTCAGCCCACGCGAGTTGTGTGGATATAAAGGAAAAGGTTGAGACGGTGTCGGGTGGAGTTCCCGGGTAGCTCAGTTGGCAGAGCGCTGGTACGTTCAACCAGAGGTCCCGGGATCGATACCCGGCCCCGGAACAATTTTTCCCTTGAAATTATTCAAGATTCAACATGATTTTCCTTCCTACAGCAGCAAAGAGACCTTTTCAAGAGATTTGCTTTAATGAGTTACTTTACAAGAACGGATCATCGCCCGGGAAAGATCAACGTATATTTAAACCATCCTGAGCATAAGAGGAGAAGAAGAAATTCCAGCCCATGTCCTTTTCGCTTACGCCGCCTTATAAAGAAATGGACAATAAGGCTTTGTACAACAGTGGTGGATTTTACACGACCAGCGAGAGCTGAAAGTTCATAAAACCTATATGATGTCCGCCCGATTGTCTCAGCCAGGAAAGGCGGGGTGGGGAGTTAAGGGATGGTCTGCTTAACTCAATCGAGTTAATAGCAATTAAATGAATCTGGGAATTATTTAAGCCCTATAATTGGAAGAGCTGTATTTCTCACAGTCCGATGCTGATATAAATACCACTGATTAAGAGAGAGAGAAATAAATCGTCCGGCTTAATTAAGGATGACCACGAGGATCCGGAAATTAATAGCAAATAAAAATATAATTAATTAAATATGAATATTGTTATGAAAATAAAATGTAATAATTGAGCACCATTGATTATCAATTATAAAATAAAATCTTAGAGAATGACCTTACAATTATATTTATAAATAAAGGATTTTATTTAAAATTAGCATACCTTAATTAAGGGGAGAGGATGATATTTTTTTTAACTTTTTTCCTATTTGATGTAAAATATTAATTTTTTGTATGTAGAGAGCTCATAGCTGTGGCAACTCAACCAAATAAGAATATTTTGAAAAAAAAAATTATTTGGGGGCCGAAACTTGAAAAAAGTATACCCAATGCAGGATTGTACTAAAACCGATATATCTAAACCGTTTTTAAAGATAGATTCAAATAGTTTTTTGCAAGTTGGAATTTATAAAACAGTTATATTACCGGTTGTTCTGTATGGTTGTGAAACTTGGACTCTCACTTTGAGAGAGGAACAGAGATTAAGGGTGTTTGAGAATAAGGTTCTTAGGAAAATATTTGGGGCTAAGAGGGATGAAGTTACAGGAGAATGGAGAAAGTTACACAACGCAGAGCTGCACGCATTTTATACTTCACCTGACATAATTAGGAACATAAAAACCAGACGTCTGAGATGGGCAAGGCATGTAGCACGTATGGGCGAATCCAGAAATGCATATAGAGTGTTAGTTGGGAGGCCGGAGGGAAAAAGACCTTTGGGGAGGCCGAGACGTAGATGGGAAGATAATATTGAAATGGATTTGAGGGAGGTAGGATATGATGGTAGAGACTGGATTAATCTTGCTCAGGATAGGGACCAATGTGAGGGCGGCAATGAACCTACGGGTTCCTTAAAAGGCAGTAAATAAGTACGTATTTGCAAAAGCATGTTCTACAAACTGTCTGTAACAGAATTGTGATATTAGTACCTACGTTTGTAAAATAAACAATTAAAGTTTAATAACAATTTTCTGATTTCCTTTCTTGCAAACAAACGGACGTATTTTTTTAATGAAATCAATTAACAAAATTCTGTTACAGAGAAAAGTTTCCTAATAGTCTAGAGAATGTGTGTTATACATGTCATGCATGTATCTTTAATAGTTCAGAAATTATATCCATTTTTGTCTGGCAATGTAGCAAAAAAAATGAAGTTACTGGAAACCGATGAAAGCGGGCGTGTAATTTAAAAATCCATAGTACAGGAAGTTTAAAAATGATGTCTCAACATACGATAAGAGCACAAATACCCACAAAATGTTATGCAATGCATTCCACACATATCAAAGGGTATTTTAAAGAAAAAAAATTTTTGAAAATTTAATTTATCGGAAACAACATAGATTTAAAAATCCATAACGCAGGAAGTTTAAAAATGGCGAATCAACATCCGATAAGGGCACAAATACCCACAAAATGTTATGCAATGCATTCCACACATATCAAAGAGTATTTTAAAGAAAAAAAAAATTTTGAAAATTTAATTTATCGGAAACAACATAGATTTAAAAATCCATAACGCAGGAAGTTTAAAAATGGCGAATCAACATCCGATAAGGGCACAAATACCCACAAAATGTTATGCAATGCATTCCACACATATCAAAGGGTATTTTAAAGAAAAAAAAAATTTTGAAAATTTAATTTATCGGAAACAACATAGATTTAAAAATCCATAACGCAGGAAGTTTAAAAATGGCGAATCAACATCCGATAAGGGCACAAATACCCACAAAATGTTATGCAATGCATTCCACACATATCAAAGGGTATTTTAAAGAAAAAAAATTTTTGAAAATTTAATTTATCGGAAACAACATAGATTTAAAAATCCATAACGCAGGAAGTTTAAAAATGGCGAATCAACATCCGATAAGGGCACAAATACCCACAAAATGTTATGCAATGCATTCCACACATATCAAAGGGTATTTTAAAGAAAAAAATTTTTGAAAATTTAATTTATCGGAAACAACATAGATCTAAAAATCCATAACGCAGGAAGTTTAAAAATGGCGAATCAACATCCGATAAGGGCACAAATACCCACAAAATGTTATGCTATGCATTCCACACATATCACAGAGTATTTTAAAGAATTTATTTTTTGAAAATTTACTCATTTTTCACCAAAAAAATACCATCCTCTCTCCTTAAGACCTTCTGAGAGGTATAAATGAAATTTGTTAATCTGCAGGGAATCTTTAAGAATTTGCGAGATGATTTTTTGAATTTCAAAAGATGATATTGATAATTGTTTTAGAAATTATATGTAAATTTTGTTAAAGAACTCCAAGCTCCAAAAAATAAACCTGGCACTGACCAATTGAAGAGAGGGATGTTATACTTGGCACTAAGGTAGGGAATACAAGGTTCATAAATGACCCTCTTTTCCTGATCAACCTGATGAGCTTGGTTTAGATCTCCCTCCATGCGTATAGTTGGATCTATGATAATAGCCTTTTGTTGTTGCCTGTTTATTGCTATTATATCCGCTCTTCTGTGAGATTCGTCTTCAGAAATGCAGTGGACCTCTTCATGAACTTCCCAACCCTTGTTCCGAAGAAGACAGGCGATAGCTCCACGGACTCTATGATGCCTGTTGTTACGCAATAACTCTCCTTTCCGACAAAAGCCCAACACATGGCCAAGAGTTTCTGTCTCGTTGCAGCCTGGTTGACGGCAACGGCTCGTGCTGAAAGCTCTGCAGGAACGGAGCACACTGCAGTAAGGTTGCAGGACATCTTGATTGCATTAATATATTACGAAGACAACAAATTGTTTTGGTGCTGACCCATGAATTGGCTCTTGGATATTCTTCATAGATGACTTACACCTTTCCCCTTATGAGGCAACTGATACCAGGATTCAAACGATGTCTTTCGCAATTCATCACGTAGATTTCTTCCAGTAGTTCGAGGTGTTATGCTGGCTTCAGGAATTTTCAGGCGCTTGAGAGCAATTACCAACAAAAGCAACAAGATTAGATAATTTGTTTAAACAAAAGCCGCCCTAAATAAGGGTTCGATAGATCGGCCTACTAATCAATTCATAAAGAATAATGAGTAAACAAAACAATTTTTTGACACTTGGAAAGAAAAAGAAAAAGCATTAAGATAAGAAAACGTAGGAAATCATTTATCTTAACTGTTCATATATTTAATTTTTTTTAAATATAATATGTAATTAACTAATAAATTGTTTTGACCTGTTCGTAAAACAATTCATTGCCATAATATGCAAATATAAACTGTTTTGACTAGTTTTTGACACTGGTATTTATTAAATTGTGACGGACTGCAAAGAAAACAACTAATGCTATCTTCCCAAATTATATTTTGTTGTAGGATTATTCTGTATTTTTCCTTCAATTTATATTTCCACACCTACTTCTGTTGTATTATATTATTAAAATTACAGTATTAATTAAAATGTGGTGTCCTATAGAACAGCAGGTTAATTTAAGTATTGTTTAATGTTGTAGTCACACCAATTTTATAATTTGGATGCATTTTTAACTGCTCGCTTCTAATTGTTTGCATTGACACTATCTCTCCTATCTACGTCTCGGCCTCCCCAATGGTCTTTTTCCATCCGGCCTCCCAACTAACACTCTATATACATTTCTGGATTCACCCATACGTGCTACATGTCCTGCTCATCTCAAACGTCTGGATTTAATGTACCTAATTATGTCAGGTGAAGAATACAATGCGTGCAGTTCTGCGTTGTGTAACTTCCTCCATTCTCCTGTAATTTCACCCCTTTTATTCCCAAAATATTTTCCTAAGCAACTTATTCTCGAACACCCTTAATCTCTGTCCATTAGGAAAGTTCAGGATAACAGACAGGGTTTGGAATTGAACGGGTTACATCAGCTTCTTGTCTATGCGGATGACGTGAATATGTTAGGAGAAAATCCACAAACGATTAGGGAAAACACGGGAATTTTACTGGAAGCAAGTAAAGCGATAGGTTTGGAAGTAAATCCCGAAAAGACAAAGTATATGATTACGTCTCGTGACCAGAATATTGTACGAAATGGAAACATTGAGATTGGAGATTTATCCTTCGAAGAGGTTGAAAAATTCAAATATCTTGGAGCAACAGTAACAAATATGAATGACACTCGGGAGGAAATTAAACACAGAACAAATATGGGAAATGCCTGTTATTATTCGGTTGAGAAGCGTTTATCATCCAGTCTGCTGTCCAAAAATCTTAAAGTAAAAATTTACAAAACAGTTATATTACCGGTTGTTCTATATGGTTGTGAAACTTTGACTCTCACTTTGAGAGAGGAGCATAGGTTAAGGGTGTTTGAGAATAAGGTGCTTAGGAAAATATTTGGGGCTGAGAGGGATGAAGTTACAGGAGGATGGAGAAAGTTACAAAACGCAGAACTGCACGCATTGTTTTTTACACCTGACATAATTAGGAACACTAAATCCAGACGTTTGAGATGGGTACGATATGTAGCACGTATGGGCGAATCCAGAAATGCATAGGCCTATAGTGTGTTAGTTGGGAGACCGGAGGTAAAAAAACTTTTGGGGAGGCGAGACGTAAATGGGAGGATAATATTAAAATGTATTTGAAGGAGGTGGGATATGATGATAGAATCTGGATTAATCTTGCACAGGATAGAGACCGATGGCGGGCTTATGTGAGGGCGGCAATGAACCTTGTAAGTAAGTAATTAAGAAGAAATTAGCTTCCAGATAAGGTAAAAACATTATTTACCAAAATTTGAAGAAATATGACATTTCTAGAGTCGATGTAGGCCTATTACCTTAACTTAGCAACATATTCAACATGGAACTTATTTCATAACGCGTGCACAAAAAGCTTACTTGCCCTTCATTGCTTAGGGAAAATCTATCCCACCCAGTAAGCTCAGTGCATAGCATAGGCTGGATTAGAACCCAGGACAGCGTTAAGCTGCTCGCTAGTCTCTCGCTGATTTGAAATTCTTAAAAATCCTTTTTAATACAATATTCAGCTCACTGACCAATAGCGATCTATATCGTCAAGTTATAAATTTAAGGTGTCAATAATTCACGACGCACTAAATCCATTAGTGTCGCCATACATGATAATGTCCTTGTGGTTACAGGAAACGTATTGCCATTTGGTTTATTGCATTATTACGATGTATATTAACATGTAGACCCCCACCCCCCCCGTAATGGCTATACGTCCTAATTGCAGGTAACAGGTTTCTCGAGATGCTGTTAATGGGCTGCCTATGTCTCGGGCACTTTATAATCCCAGATGAATATGTTAACACTACGCCCCCACCTCTTTGATCTTGTTAATGCAGCTTAATACGTTAGTTCATTATTGTCTACGAACGTGGGGTTGTGTTAACTTACCTGGATTCTATTACGTCGCAAGTAATCCCCCAAAAGTTTGCGTTCCTCTTATGAACATAACAATAGTCCTGAGATTCAGAAAATAATCAATGCAGAATCAGGTGCCTTTCTCACGACAGGCATAGTGACCCCCTAGAAGACAACCATTCATTTCTTCTCACTGTTAATTTTTTCACTATCTTCAGGTCAGTTCGCGGATTATGTAAAACTGTCAATGTCCCTTAAGACACTCTTCTTTATTTCTCATTTCAAATTTTTGTTCAATATTATTCTATTAGTTTGTTCAGTTTCTATATTACTTATTTAGTTACTTACTTACTTCTTTTAAGGGGAATTGGACGTTATCGCATGCAAAGTTAAGGAGATTCAAGAATAATTTAAAAAGTTGTGTATAAAGTGAAAATTAAAATTAAGGTGACATTCAACATTTAATTTTTTAAGGTGACATGTATTTATCTAGCCTGACGAGTTTACTTCCTTGGTTTGAATTGTAAATTATTTAAAAATAGCGTGTAAGAGGGCCTTAGACTAGAAATGTTTAGTTTAAAGGTAGTTCTGTTTATAAGTATGCATAAGGATGTAATTATTTGACTTATTTGAACTGTTGTATCAGTGAAGCGAGGTGAGTCTGTGAAGTTATGGTTTTACAGTGCAGTGAACAGTTCCGATCAGTGATAATTTATAGCGTCAATGAAATGTGTTCTATAGTGTCAGTGAAATGTGTTTCAGAGTGTCAGTGAAATGTGTCCTAAAGTGTCAGTGAAATGCGTTATAGTGCCACTACAGGGAATGAGATGAGAGTAAAGTGAAAGACTATTGAAACTTATGTAGGATCTATACATAATTATGTAGGTTGTATTGTAAAATTAGGTATTTTATTTTATGTTTTATTATTATTGTGTTAAATTGTATTGTGTATTCTTATTGTATTGTGTATAAAATTGTATATGTGTTGTAAAATTGTATTGTGTATTGTAAATTTTATTGTGTATTGCTTATCATTTTATTGTGTATTGTTAATATTGTGTATACCACTGCCACCGGGTGCTTGCCCACTTGCAGTGTAAATAAATACATACATACATACATACATACATACAAAGTAATGGTAAAAATAGCCTATCTTCAAGCAGTCATAAATGTAATACTATTTATCACAACTCTTTCATTTTTTTAGTGACATAAGTATACACATTAAGCTTTAAAATGAAAGAGGAATGGTTAATCTAGTGTAAATCTTACCCTTAAATTAATTTTTTAATTTAAACATATATACATACATATATTTTATATAAATTCACTACATACCTGTGATTAGGTACACTCTATTCACTTATCATAGCACACATTGAATTAAAATTTTTGGCCACTTACTCCTAATAGATACTAAAACATACCCTACTAAAATTATTAAAATATCTGTAATATTATGGGCATAGGGCTTATACTAATCTTCGTCATTTTTTTTTTATTTTACTGACGGTGAGTGGTCAGATTTTCAATTCAATATGTCCTATAATAAGTGAATAGAGTGTACCTAATCACAGACATGTAGTGAATTTTGTAAAAAGAAATGTGCTTAATTAAAAAAAAATAATTTAAGGATAGATATTAACTCTAGAGTAACCATTCTTTTTCATTAATAGCTTAATATGTATACACACATAGGTAACAAAAATGAAAGATCTCTGATAAATAGTATTATATTTATGAACTCCTTGAAGATAAGCTATTTTTACCATTATTTTGCATGCGATAATGACCAACTCCCCTTAAGAAACCCGAAGGTTCGTTGTCGCCCTCACATAAGCCCTATTCTGTCTGTTAATATTCGGTTGAGAAGTTTTTATCATCCAGTCTGCTCTAAAGCAACCTAAAAGTTAGAATTTATAAAACAGTTACATTACCGGTTGTTCTGTATGGTTGTGAAAATTGCACCCTTACTTTGAAAGAAGAACAGAGGTTAAGAGTGTTCGAGAATAAGGTGCTTAGGAAAATATTTTGGGACTAAGAGGATTGAAGTTACAGGAGAATGGAGAAAGTTACACAAAGCAGAACTGCACGCATTGTATTCTTCACCTGACATAATTAGGAATATTAAATCCAGACGTTTGAGATGGGCAGGGCATGTAGCACGTATGGGCTAATCCATAAATGCATATAGAGTGTTAGTCGGAAGATCTGAGGGGAAACGATCTTTTGGGAGGTCGATACATAGATGGGAGGATAATATTAAAATGGATTTGAGGGAGGAGGGATATGACGGTAGAGACTGGATTAATCTTGCTCAGGACAGGGATCTATGGCGGGATTATGTGAGGGCGGCAATGAACCTTCGGGTGCTCTAAAACCATTTGTAAGTTATTATTATTATTATTATTATTATTATTATTATTATTATTATTATTATAAAAGACGGACATTTTACTTGAAGCAAGTAAAGCGATAGGTTTGGAAGTAAATTCCGAAAACACAAAGCATATGATTATGTCTCATGACCAGAATATTGTACGAAATGGAAATTTAAAAATTGGAGATTTATCCTTCGAAGAAGTGGAAAAATTCAAATATTTTGCAGCAACAGTAACAAATATAAATGACACTCGGGAGGAAATTAAACGCAGAATAAATATGGGAAATGCCTGTTATTATTCGGTTGAGAAGATTTTGTCATCTAGCCTACTGTCAAAAAATCTGAAAGTTAGAATTTATTAAACAATTATATTACCGGTTGTTCTGTATGGTTCTGGAACTTGCATCCTCACTTTGAAAGAGGAACAGAGGTTAAAAGTGTTCGAGAATAAGGTGCTTAGGAAAATATTTTGGTACTAAGAAAGATGAAGTTACAGGAGAATGGAGAAAGTTACACAACGCATAACTGCATGCATTGTATTCTTCACCTGACATAATTAGGAACATTAAATCCAGACGTTTGAGATGGGCAAGACATGTAGCACTTATGGGTGAATCCAGAAATGCATATGGAGTTTTAGTTGGAAGACCTGAGGAGAAAAAACTTTTGGGGAGACCGAGACGTAGATGGGAAGATAATATTAAAATGGATTTGAGGGAGGTGGGATATGATTGTAGAAACTGATTAATCTTGCTTAGGATAGGGACCGATGGCATGCTTATGTGAGGGCGGCAATAATAATAATAATAATAATAATAATAATAATAATAATAATAATAATAATAAAATTTATTAATCCTTAAATATTAAACAATGCAATAAATTTCATCGAAACAACAGTGAATTAAAAATCAGATTTACATTTGAAATATTCTTTCAGAGAATAAAATGGTCTGGCTGGTAACTATAGTATTATGAAATAAAATATATTGCATTGCAATACACAACACTATACGTAATATTTTAAATAATAATAATAATAATAATAATAATAATAATAATGGTTTATTTTAACTGGCAGAGTTAAGGTCATTCGGCCTTCTCTTCCACTCAACCAGTATGATAGAAAATTACTGCATTGCTATGACTATAACATAATTAATACAATACAATACAATATAATACATAATTAATATAATACAATGACAGTTCTTTTTATCTTCACAACACCAATAAAATAATTATGTAATAATAATAATAATAATAATAATAATAATTATGTAATAATAATAATAATAATAATAATAATGGTTTATTTTAACTGGCACAGTTAAGGCCGTTGGACCTTCTCTTCCACTCAACCAGTATGATAGAAAATTACTGCATTGCTATGAATATAACATAATTAATACAATACAATACAAAGCAATACAATACAATATAATACATAATTAATATAGTACAATGACAATTCTTTTTATCTTCACAACACCAATAAAATAACTATGTAATAATAATAATAATAATAATAATAATAATAATAATAATAATAATAATAATAATAACGTTTTATGAATGTATGGCTACATTATTTATGATAGTGTAAATAGTGAAAATAGCGTATTCTAGTGTACATAGTGCAAATGATTTAAATTGTAAATATTAGTGTAATTGTTAAAGTGGTCCATGTTTTGTTCTGCCCAACTTGACCAAACAACACTCGCGTGAGCAGTCCGTCAATTACTTCGCTTGCCAGATGCAGGCGCACTTAAAAACTCCAGTAATACTTAACCTTGTAGTCTTGTAGATCAAAATACGGTCTCTAGTTATTAACCTGAATAAACAGGGCAACAACCATTACTTGTTGCCATAGCAATGTCAGAGAATTGGCAAATGAAACGCTTCTCATGACCTTCTATAATCATAGATTTTTCAATATTTCTTATTTCAGTTATATCTCTGAATTCGGGCGAAGAATCTTTTAAGCGCTCGTTTGTAGGTAAAATCTAATTTAATATACTGTGCAATTTTCAGCACCAGAAATTCAAAATGCAATAAATTAAGCACATAATATATTAGAAGTGTTCCCCTAAATTTTTTGAGTAGTGAATATTTGAGTAGTCTTTAGTATTACTTACAATTAGTACAATCCCTCCAATAGTTCAGGAAATATCACAGTGGAGTACAGTCAACATGTAAGAATCTGCAACTCCAACATCAGGAACACTTTGAACTTGTGTCTCCATGAAAGTGTTGAACTCTGTTCTTTACAGCATCATGGCGTTCCCTCTTTTTTACTTTGCGTAATGGAAAAGTAAATAATAGAGAAAATAAAATAATCCCCAAATTATTAATTTAATATTAGACCTGAAGATTAGCAGACGGTAAGCTAAGCAATATTTAGAAGAAAAAAAAAGAGCTGCGTACATATGAACAAAAAACTAGCTACGGACTTAGATGGAGGTTTCGAAAGCTTACGAAAAATGTATAAATAATTTAATAATAAAGAGAGAGTAATGTATACACGTGTGTTACAACGAATATTGTAACGTAACACAATATTCTGACCTAGATTCTTGAATACTATTAAATCTGTACCAAATTTGACGGAAATCAGTTGAAACATGTAGCTAGAACCTATGATAGTAATCTTGCCGAGTTGAGAGATTCTTGAATACTATTAAATCTGTACCAAATTCGATGGAAAACAGTTGAAACATGTACCTAGGAGCTATGATAGTAATCTTGCTGTGTCGAGAGATTCTTGAATACTATTAAATCTGTACCAAATTTGACGGAAATCAGTTGAAACATGTAGCTAGGAGCTATGATAGTAATCTTGCCGAGTTGAGAGATTCTTGAATACAATTAAATCTGTACCAAATTTGACGGAAATCAGTCGAAACATGTAGCTAGGAGCTATGATAGTCATCTTGCCGAGTTGAGAGCTTCTTGAATACTATTAAATCTGCACCAAATTTGATGGAAATCGGTTGAAACATGTAGCTAGGAGCTGTGATAGTAATCTTTCCGGTTTGAGAGATTCTTGAATACTATTTCATCTGTACTAAATTTGATGGAAATCAGTTGAAACATGTAGCTAGGAGCTATGATAGTCATCTTATCGAGTTGAGAGATTCTTGAATACTGTTAAATCTGTACCAAATTTGGCGGAAATCAGTTGAAACATGTAGCTAGGAGCTATGATAGTAATTTCGCCGAGTTGAGAGATTCTTGAGTACTATTAAATCTGTACCAAATTTGAAGGAAATCAGTTGAAACATGTAGCTAGGAGCTATGATAGTAATGTTACCGTGTGGAGAGATTCTTGAATACTATTAAATGTGTACCAAATTTGATCGAAATCGGTTGGAACATGTAGCTAGTTTAAGAGAAAATGACGAGATATAAATATTGTTTGTTTGTCTCAATTTCTAGCTCCAGTCCAATGATATAATTTAATCAATAATAACGAAAAGACTTGCGTAAAGCATGTGAGTAATAAATACCTAACCGAAATCAAACGAAACTCCTCTTTGGTTCGGCGTGGTAATCCGATTATAATACATTTCCAAATGAATCAGAACGTGGAAACAGAAACCTACATAATTAAAAACAGCCTGCAGAATGAGGCAGACACGTGTATCATCCGAGTCTTGCGGAATTACCAAAGGACTTAACGCAACGTATTACAACGTGAAAATGGAATATAAATAATGAATGCAAACTACAGCTCTGACTTAAGGGAAGGTGGGGCACAACGCCTCTGTGCATTTTGCTGCTTGCTTTCAAGACTGTCGTGGACTTCTGGATAATTAAAACAGTAACTCTTATCAAAATAAAACAGTGAAGTGAAAAGAGACGTATTTTTTAAGTAAAATATAAAAAATTGGAAGGTCTGCGACCAATTTTATATCCCACTATAAAAATGTTTTGCAATGAAATGTACCAAAACAGCGTGTCGAAATAGTCATTGAAGATTTTTACAGAGCCAAACACTAAAGAAACGTGACAGGGTATTCATCCATTTTTTTACAATTACTGCGTGAAATGTTTTATGATGTTCGTAATTGTTGTTGTGAGTATGGTTGGGATTTTAAAGATCTTTGGATTTGATATAAGCGTTTGATATTTCTTTCCATTTCTGTCTTCATACTCCCCGCATTTAAATTTAACAAGGCGGAGCCTTCTCGTTAACTGCTTCATAATCGCTTCCCCATTCCATGAGGCCTAGTTAAATATTGTAGTGATACTACTGTCTGCAATATTGTTAAATATCACTGTAAATAGTCAAGGTGATAATATTAATATGTAATAACAATAGCAGTGTCAATAGTAGTTGTAGCGATAGCAATGTTAATAATAGTAGTAGTATCAATAGCAGTATTAATAGTAATAATAGTAGCAATAGAAGTGTTAATGTAGTAGTATTAGTAGCAGCAGCAATAACAGTGTCAATAGTAGTAGTAACAATAGCAGTGTCAACAGCAGTGGTAGCAATAGCAGTGTTAATAATAATCTTAATAGTAGCAATAATAGCAGTTGTAATAGTAGTAATAGCAATAATAACAATATTAATAGTAATAATAATAGTAATAGCAGTGTCAATAGTAGTAGTAGCAATGGCAATGTCAATAGTAATGGTAGCAATAACACTGTTAATAATAATAATAATAATAATAATAATAAAGTGACATCAAAAACTTTTGTGCGAGATCGTGCGTATTTGGTTGGTTTCCGCACAAAACCAATCCGCGGTAAGTCTAAAATTCCACATTCAGTATTCCCAACCTAACACACATAACAATTTTCCTCTTCTTACCGCTTAAGTGACATATTGATTTTACTGCTTTAGGCTTTTAACATATTATTTTTAGAGACGTTCAATATTTTAATAATTATAAATTGTAAACTTACCACTGCAATTTCACCTAAATTGCACTGTTAATTATTGTTTTTAAATATTTCCAAAAATTAAGTAAACTCTACAACTCCACTAAAATTACTGTATTCGTGATGCAAGTAACATTAAGGAAGCCGTGAAAAAATCAACAAGATTCCAGATGCCGATGTTATTACTGCAATATGTTATATAAATAATATTGTTAAATTATTAAAATGAAAAATAAATCGTTACATAACCTTACCGTTTGTTTTAAGTTCGCATTTATAGACTGGGGGAAAAAAAAGACAGACGTATATCACGGCCTGCTGGAGTATAGTAAACAGAGAAAACATTTTATAGCAACAATGTTGAAGAAAGATATTTTGGTTTTCCGAAGTTGCCGTCATTAAACAGAAACCAACATGGAGATTTCATTGCAACTAATTAGAAATTCGTCTTTCATGTATGTAATAAACGATCTTCGCACAAAATAGTGTACGATACACGAGCGGTATGTTTGTTTTCATGTTCTCGGAAATTAAAAAAGCTCAACTACGTTTCGCTTTTTCAATCTTTTCCTCGAACATGAAAACGTCAACATACCTCTCTTGTAACGTATATTACTATTGTGGTGTTGTAGAGTTTACTTAATTTTTGCAAATATTTAAAAACAATAATTAACATTGCAATTTAGGTGAAATTGCAGTGGTAAGTTTCAATTTATAATTATTACTATGTTAAACGTCTCTAAAACTAATATGTTAAAAGCCTAAAGCAGTAAAATGAATGTCGCGCTTAAGCGGTAAGAAGAGGGAAATTGTTATGTGTGTCACGTTGGGAATACTGAATGTGGTATTTCACACTTACCGCGTATTGGTTCTGTGCGGAAAACAAGCAAATACGCACGATCTCGCACAAATTTTTTGATGTCACTGTAGCAATAGTAGTGTCATAGTAGTAGTAGGAAGAATAGTTGTGATAATAGTAATAAGTCAATAGTAGTAGTGTTAATAGTGGTAGTAATGCCAATAATAGACAATTAATAGTGGTAGCAATAGTATGGCAATAGTAGCAGTGTTAATAGTGGTATTAATGTCAATAGTAGTATTATTAGCAATAGTAGTGTTAGTAGTAATAGCAATGTTAGTGTCAGTAGTAGTAGTAGTAGCAGGAGCAGCTGTAGCAGTAGTAGTAGTAGTTTTGATGGGAGTACTTTAAATAGCATTAATATTAACATTATTTGTAGGTTATCTAAAACTACCGTACTGTAGAATTGTTCTATTAAGATTAACTGAACAATGATGTTAAAGTCTAGCGCAATATGACCTTACAAGGTAACACTGAACAAACACAAGGCGAGGTATACAACCCTAGTCCCAGGATATTCTGCAATTTTTTGTCAGTATTTGTCCCGACACCAGTTACTATGTGCCCTGAATCAAAACTCATTTTTTGTCATGGAAATATCTTTTCACAGTCATTCGAGTAGTTCTGGGTTACGCCCCTTTTCGCAAGACGGTTCATCATCGAAGACGAAATACCAGGACAGTCAGGTCTATATTTTTCCCCGCCTGTATTTTTACCGTGAAAATTGTTGAGCGTTGATGTTGGTAAAAGCGTTCTTAAATGTAACGTCATCCTTTTGTAGTCATTTATAATACGTCACTTCCCTTTTGCTGAAATTTAGCCGATGTTCAAGATCCTTGAGTGGTTCAGACGGTGTCGTTCCTTATAAAGCGTTAAGTGATAGATTTTAAGATACAAGTTTCTGCATGCGACAACTTTATGAGGAAAGAACAACAGCACTTATTACATACTTAATGGATTTTTAAATATTCCATAATGATTTACGTCATCATCACAGCCATAATTAACACCGTTATCACTATCTTCACCAGCATCATCATCATGAACCAGATCATCATCAGGTTTAATATAATTTCTACTTCAATTTAATCATATCCAGCTGAATGAAATAAGTATAATAGCCTATAAAAATGAAATCCCAAGAAAACTGAAATAAATTTCGGTAAAATTGAAGTACCATTGATTCCGTGAAATATCTCCTCTCTAATTCAAGTAATAAAATAAAATATACGTTTTCTTTAACACGGTAGTATATTTTATTTGATATTCATGTAATAGGACATTCGATAAGTAATGGCAACTGTGCTGTAAATCAGTGCTCCTAGCGGCGACCATTGAAATCTTGTACTACGTAATAGAGCAGCCATTGTTTCATAAATTTGCAATGTTGAAAGTCTCGAAGTACCCATATTTTGTAAATACAGTGGCTTTTTCTGATTTGTAGTAAACAATACAGCCCTAAAGCTACCAACGAAGGTTTACTTACTTACTTACAAATAGCTTTTAAGGAACCCGGAGGTTCAATTGCCACCATTAGTCCCTATCCTGTGCTAGATTAATCCAGTCTCCATCATTAGATCCCACCTCCCTCAAATACATTTTAATATTATCCTTCCATCTACGTCTCGGCTTCCCCAAAGGTCTTTTTCCCTCCGGTCTCCCAACTAACACTCTATGTGCATTTCTGGATGCGCCCATACGTGCTATATGCCCTGTCCATCTCAAACGTCTGGATTTAATGTTCCTAATTATGTCAGGTGAAGAATACAATGCGTGCAGTTCTGTGTTGTGTAACTTTCTCCATTCTCCTGTAACTTCATCCCTCTTAGCACCAAATATTTACCTAAGAACCTTATTCTCAAACACCCTTAACCTATGTTCTTCTCTCAAAGTGAGAATCCAAGTTTCACAACCATACAGAACAACCGATATTATATCTGTTTTATAAATTATAGCCTAACTTTCAAATATTTTGATAGCAGACTAGATGACAAGAACTTCTGAACCGAATAATAACAGGCATTACCCATATATTTTCTGTGTTTAATTTCCTCCCGAGTGTCATTTATATTTGTTACTGTTGCTCCAAGATATTTGAATTTTTCCACCTCTTCGGAGGATAAATCTCCAATTTTTATATTTCCATTTCTTCCAATATTCTGGTCACGAGACATAATCATATACTTAGTCTTTTCGTGATTTAGTTTCAAACCTATCTCTTTACTTGCTTCAAGTAAAATTTCCCTGTTTTCCCTAATCGTTTGTGGATTTTCTCCTAACATATTCACGTCATCCGCAGAGACAAGAAGCTGATGTAAACCGTTCAATTAAAAAAACCCTCTCTGTTATCCTTAACTTTCCTAATGGCATATTCTAGAGCGAAGTTAAAAAGAAGTGCTTCAAAATCTGAATTAGTTAATTAAGGAATGAATGAATGAACGACCGAAGGAATGGACGAACCAATGATATTTCTCCAAATAGATTTAATATCATCGACAAAATTCTAGAAGAATGTTAACATGATAATGTGTTCAAAAATGGTAAAGGTAGCCATGGCGACTGTGATTGCAAAAATGATGACAAAGGTGACGACTGCAATGTTCATGATGACAAAGATTACAAACGATCATTGTTGACAACGAGGTGACGATGATGAAAAACATGATTGCGAAGATGACAATGATCGCATGATGACTTCAGTGTTGATGACGATGACAACACTGTTATTGCCGACGATGACTTGTAGCGTGGGTCGTAATCGTTGCGTTCACCAGCTCTACGCCTCGCGCAAGCTGCCTCTGATCCCAGGTGACAAGCCTGACAGATACAACTTATGACATTTTGCCCCTGCCATCAGTGAAATATGCACTCCGCGCGGCTATGACTGATTGACAGCTCAATGTGTGGCGTCACTTTTATGAACTCGGGATTTATTCGAGTCGATCAGAGTTCCCATTGTTTAGCCCGCATATCACCCACTTGTTCACTTAGAACACGTCATTGCAAGGGGAGTGGGCAGACAATGCTTCTTCAGTCCTGTTATATAATTAATCCTGATCAATTTAGACCGATGAATGCCTTGTTATTTATTCTAAATTAATTCCATCCAGTGAAACGTTTACGCTTAAGTTTGAAATCAATAAAATGTTAACGAAGACTGAAACATCTGACATCAGTTGCTTAGCAACGTAATGCGTTCATCACGCTATTCTGATGTTTCAATAACAGTAGGATATCTTTTATTTCTCTTATCACAGACCAATACTAACCGCTTCCTAACAAACTAATTCAGATGAAACACAGCTATTTCACTGTGAATACTTACATAGACATTATATATTATTATTATTATTATTATTATTATTATTATTATTACTATTATTATTATTATTATTATTATTATTATTGTGTTTTCACTCAACTGTCTGAAGACAGGTCTGACCTCAAAAGTGACACCATAAGGCATCACTCATGAGGCAATTAAGCCAGGAGATAATGATTAGAGTAGTCAGTTTCCCTTCCCCCTTCATTACATACATCGCTCACTAGTTACGTATTACACTAACCAGATATTTATTTATTTATTTATTTATTTATTTATTTATTTATTTATTTATTTATTTATTTATTTATTTATCTGTTTATTTAGTTACAAACATTACTAATTTATTTATTTATTTATTTATTCATTCATTCACAATTCTCTGCCAAAAAGGCAGATTTTTCACTGGAAATCCAGCATAATAATAATAATAATAATAATAATAAATTATTATTATTATTATTATTATTATTACTTACTGGCTTTTAAGGAACCCGGAGGTTCATTGCCGCCCTCACATAAGCCCGCCATTGGTCCCTATCCTGAGCAAGATTAATCCATTCTCTATCATCATATCCCCCCGGTCTCCCAAAAGGTCTTTTTCCCTCCGGCTTCCCAACTAACACTCTATATGCATTTCTGGATTCGCCCATACGTGCTACATGCCCTGCCCATCTCAAACGTCTGGATTTAATGTTCCTAATTATGTCAGGTGAAGAATACAATGCGTGCAGTTCTGCGTTGTGTAACTTTCTCCATTCTCCTGTAACTTCATCCCTCTTAGCCCCAAATATTTTCCTAAGCACCTTATTCTCAAACATCCTTAACCTATGCAAATCAAGATTTCAGGTATAACTCCCTGTAAAGTTGATTTGAATAATTTCGAGGGAAAAATTGTTCCGGAGCCGGGTATGGAACCCGGGGCCTTTGGTTTAATGTACCAACGCTCTACCACTGAGCTACTCGGGAACTCTAACCGACACCGATCCAATTTTTTCCCTCTATATCCACAGACCTCAAAGTGGGCTGACAACCGTCAAGCAACCAACTTCGAGTGCACACTAACTCCGTGTGACTTAAATTGTTCAAATCAACTTTACAGGGAGTTATACCTGAAATCTTGATTTGCATAATACACGTCACTGTTCGTTAACAGAAACTCGAAATTATTCAAATCAACTTTACAGGGAGTTATACCTGAAATCTTGATTTGCATAATACACGTCACTGTTCGTTAACAGAAAACCACAATTTAAGTCACACGGAGTTAGTGTGCACTCGAAGTTGGTTGCTTGACGGTTGTCAGCCCACTTTGAGGTCTGTGGATATAGAGGGAAAAAATTGAATCGGTGTCGGTTAGAGTTCCCGAGTAGCTCAGTGGTAGAGCGTTGGTACGTTAAACCAAAGGCCCCGGGTTCGATACCCGGCTACGGAACAATTTTTCCCTCGAAATTATTCATCCTTAACCTATGTTCCTCTCTCAAAGTGAGAGTCCAAGTTTAACAAATTATTATTATTATTATTATTATTATTATTATTATTATTATTATTATTATTATTATTATTACTACTGTATGTATTTATTCACACTGCAATGGGTAGGCCTATATACCCGGTGGCAGTGGTAACTAATTACACTCAATAATGACAATAATAAACCTGTTAATTAAAAATACACGTAATAATAATACCAATAATTAATGCAAATAATTAATACTAACTATAATTTATAATAATAATAATAATAATAATAATAATAATAATAATAATAATAATAATAATAGGGAATATCCTAAATTAAATGAAGCACTATCACTTAAAATAACATTTAAAATAAATCTAATTTGTATCTTAAATCTAAGTTCGAACTAAAACCCACGAGTATGATATGTTCATATCTGCACAAGTACCTTTCCACATTACATTCATTTCGCTGTCAACTCACTCACTGCACTGGAACTACGACACATTTCACTGATTCTATCCTGATTTCACTAACACTTCAAAAACATTTCACTGTTCAAATACTTCGCACTACCACTATAAACTATAAAGCTCCCCTGACAGGAACACGTTTCACTTACACTACACACTTCACTGACACAACACACTTCACTGACACAGCATAATTCTTCACTGATACAACACTTCAATTACAAAATATCATATACATCCTTTACATACTGTGTATAATTATCGTCTATTAGTAAAGTCCTTAAGCCTATTTTTAAATACCTTTTTTGGTTGTTGGTGAAACCTTTAGTAAGTCTGCAGGTAAAGCATTCCAGTCCCTGATATTACTATTAGTAGTAGTAGTAGTAGTAGTAGTAGTAGTAGTAGTAGTAGTAGTAAGGAAATCAATTACAGGAAAACTGTTGTTTCTGCATAAAGTGAAGCTCTTTGTACATGAGCTATAAAAAATCAGTTTTCGAGAAAATGTTCCTTATGTAAGACATAATTTAACATTGCCAAGATAGGCAATTCCGTGCTCCCAAAAATTTTTGGCACTTCCCCACTTTTTTGTCCTCTTTTCTTTCCCTATTTTCTTCATGCATGGAATCTCAGCTCCCTGCTGCTGGACTTGCATTATAGCAGCGGTGTTATTAGAGACACTTCAGTCCGCGGTGATCGCCGTATCGGCGGTCAGAGGGGAGGTCAGTTCCGCTATCCCAGCACGCGGCAAGTGTCCTTCCCTCTATTATTAAGGTCCCCGCAGATTGCTATCGTTAATTTCGTTGCTAAACATGCCCTTAACACAAAGCCACAGAGGTCGCAAATATGGAGACGCTCTTCGCTTCTAATATACCTGAGCCTTAATCCTAATGCATGCATTACTCCCCAAGGAGCAACTAAGTCCTCTGAACTTGCAAAGCCCTAGAACTTACGTACGTACAGTACGTGGTGGCGTAGAGTCTGCTTTTGATTGCGGCGTCAGATCCCTTCAAGACGGCACGTAAAGCGACTCTTAGAGGGGAGGAATTACTTCTTACGTGCCCCAAAGTACATATTTATTCGTTATTATTTATTATTATTATTATTATTATTATTATTATTATTATTATTATTATTATTATTATTTACTTACTTACTTACTTACTGACTTTTAAGGAACCCGGAGGTTCATTGCCGCCCTCACATACGCCCACCATTGGTCCCTATCCTGAGCAAGATTAATCCAGTCTCTATCATCATATCCTACCTCCCTCAAATCCATTTTAATATTATCTTCCCATCTACGTCTCGGCCTCCCTAAAGGTCTTTTTCCCCTCCGGCCTCCCAACTAACACTCTATATGCATTTCTGGATTCGCCCATACGTGCTACATGCCCTGCCCATCTGAAACGTCTGGATTTAATGTTCCTAATTATGTCACGTGAAGAATACAATGCGTGCAGTTATTTTTATTATGATTATTATTATTATTATTATTATTATTATTATTATTATTATTATTATTGTATAGAAAAGTCCGTATAGGTCAGTTCCTGTCTGACACTTTTCCAATTCACTGCGGACTAAAGCAAGGAAATGCACTATCACCTTTAATGGTACTTTTTTCTCGAATATGCCATTAGGAAAGTCCAGGATAACAGAGAGGGTTTGGAATTGAACGGGTTACATCAGCTGCTTGTTTATGCGAATGACGTGAATATGTTAGGAGAAAATCCACAAACGATTAGGGAAAACACGGGAATTTTACTGGAAGCAAATAAAGAGATAGGTTTGGAAGTAAATCCCGAAAAGACAAAGTATATGATTACGTCTCGTGACGAGAATATTGTACGAAATGGAAATATAAAAATTGGAAATTTTTCCCTCTGGCCTCCCAACTAACACTCTGTATGCATTTCTGGATTCGCCCATACGTGCTACATGCTCTGCCAATCTCAAACGAATGGATTTAATGTTCCTAATTATGTCAGGTGAAGAATATAATGCGTACAGTTCTGTGTTGTGTAACTTTCTCCATTCTCCTGTAACTTCATCTCTCTTAGCCCCAAATATTTTCCTAACAACCTTATTCTCAAACACCCTTAACCTATGTTCCTCTCGCAAAGTGAGAGTCCAAGTTTCACAACCATACGGAACAACCGGTAATATAACTGTTTTATAAATTCTAATTTTCAGATTTTTTGACAGCAGACTGGACGACAAAAGCTTCTCAACCGAATAATAACAGGCATTTCTCATATTTATTCTGCGTTTAATTTCCTTCCGAGTATCATTTATATTTGTTATGTTGCTCCCAGGTATTTGAATTTTTCCTCCTCTTCAAAAGAGAAATTTCCAATTTTTATATTTCAATTTCGTACAATATTCTCGTCACGAGACATAATCATATACTTTTTCTTTTCGGGATTTACTTCCAAACCTATTTCTTTCCTTCTTCAAGTAAAATTCCGTATTTTCCCTAATCGTTTGTGGATTTTGTCCTAAAATCTTAATATTATTATTATTATTATTATTATTATTATTATTATTATTATTATTATTAAAGAGTGGAATTGCATCTAGATATGCTCATGTTGCATACGGCACATTCATTGGATCCAGACAGTCTTCATGTATTTCCAGATGCATGCAAGCAATTAGACAAGGATAATTAATACCTTGGTAATTATCTAGTTTCATAACAAACGTAGACTACAGCTGCAAGTTCAGTTTTGTTATAATTGCTTGTCTGGAACTTGTTTTTACTTTATGTAATGCTTCAAATTAAATTAACCTAATTTCGGCGTCATTGTAAATTGTGTACAGATGTAGATACAGAAACATAACGTTAGAAAATGGAAATTAAGTTCTAATGCGGAGTATTGGTAGCGTCTACCATCTTAGTTATGTGCATAGCGTATGTGCATTCAACTCAAATAGTCCGTGGTTCAATTCCCGGTTTGCTTAATGGAGAATATTTGTCTTCGTTAATGGAATTGGGTAACCTATCTCTGACTATTTATGCCTTTTTTCAGCAATTTGTTGAAAGCAAGACGGGAAGTTTAAAAAAATAATCTGTGCACGTACTGTCCGTCCGAGTGGTTATGTAGCTTGTCGGATTTCCCAACCCTTTTCTGCTGGTCCCTGTATTAACGATAGTGACTGGACTGTTGGGCTCTTTTCTGAAAATATAATAATAATAATAATAATAATAATAATAATGATTTATTTTAGCTGGCAGAGTTAAGGCAGTAAGGCCTTCTCTTCCACTCAACCAGCAAAAAGTGTATATACATATGCATGAACTTGCAAAGAATTCAACAATTTGATTTAGATGAGAGTTACATGTATACAAAAGTTATTTACAAATTAAACAACAATATACTATGAACTATTAATTAAACACTGAAATAAACTGTGTAGCAGAATTAAACTAAAATACATAGAATGTTAATATATTTCAAATGATATTAGATAATAGAAAGAGATTATTATGAGACAATTTTGAAAATACAGCACAATCAGGATGATGTCTAAAGAAAAAAGTAACAGTGTAGTCAGTGATAGTTTAAATCAGTAAGATTGGAGTGAAATGCTAATAAGGTTATCTTTTAAGCTGTTCTTAAAGGTGTTTATTGTCTTGCAGCCCCTAGTATTTAGTATTAGTATTTATTTATTTAACCTGGTAGAGATAAGGCCGTCAGGCCTTCTCTGCCCCTCTACCAGGAGATTCCAACTACAATATCAACAATAAAATTACAATTAGTATTAAATTTACAACTACAAACAATATTACAATTAGTATTAAATTTACAATTACAATAAAATCAAAGTACGAAAAGATTACCTGAATAATTAAAGCTAGATAATTTATCATAGAGAAAGAAAGAATATTTTATATTTACTGAATTACAAATTAAATCTAGAATAACAAAATTGTATAGTGATGAAATTACTGAATATTGAAATATTTTGTCATAGATTAAAGAAACTATTTACAAGTAATCAATTACTGACCAAGTGCCTAATAAGTTTTCGTTCGAATTCAATTTTATTTCGACAGTCCCTGATGCTAGCAGGTAGCGAATTCCAGAGTCTTGGCAGGGCTATTGTGAAAGAAGATGAGTATGAGGAGGTGCGATGGGATGGTATTGTTAGTATTGTTTCATGACGAGAGCGTGTGTTCAGATTATGGTGGGAAGAAAGGTAAG
The DNA here is from genome assembly GCA_025594305.2 of Periplaneta americana. Taxonomy (NCBI): domain Eukaryota; kingdom Metazoa; phylum Arthropoda; class Insecta; order Blattodea; family Blattidae; genus Periplaneta; species Periplaneta americana. Next base: position 199,189,888 of record JAJSOF020000003.1, on the reverse strand, counting down.
TGAAGCGAGACGACAGGTACGAAGGAATAGAAGAGTTCAAGATTTCGAAGAGAAAGAGAAGTGAATGTAAATTTCTTTTCTTATCTAGTTTAAGCCAACCTATTGCTTCCAGGGATGGGGTAATATGATCATATTTACGAACATTGCTTACAAAACGTACACACAAATTATGAGCACGTTGAATACTTTGTGACAAGGAATTCCATTGACGCGAGGTGCTGTACAGAATTGAAAATCTGCGTAATATTATACAACAGTTTAAAACAATATAAGGGAAAGTGTCCCGTTATGTAACTGTCACGTGATTTCCTCCGTTTCAGTGACCCTACGACATAATCACTCACATGGACATTATGTATATGTATGTATGTATGTATGTATGTATGTATGTATGTATGGGCTATTCCATATGAAATCGATCAGTGAAAAACCTTGAGAAACATCACGTGTTTGTCTGCTGGCCTTGCTTGCCTAGGCTAGCTCCCGTCTCACAGTCAGCTGGATACTTCAAGCGCATACTATTTATTTTCTTTATTTATAACTAGCCGTACCCGTGCGCTCCGCTGCACCCGTTAGAAATAAATATAAAGTAATTACATAATTAAAATAGGACATTTGATCCAGGGAACATTCGTGTTTGATATAAGGATAAATCGTTTATTATGTTACTTAATTTAAATTGTATTTGCATAATTAAAATGCGATCATTTTGATCCAGAGACCACTCATTTGGTCATAAAAATTATTTTAGGAAATACAGGAAACGAATGTACAGAATAGCCTATCAAGTTTTCTGTGCATAAGAAGCTATTTTAATCTTACCTGTCCTCGATTCACTCACAAGTTACTGTAATAACATTATAGCATTACGTCCATCTAGAGAAACTACACTTTCCAATGGTGAATTAATAATTAATTATACAAATCGGTTAATTTAGCTTCTGATATTACTTCATGCAAACACAGAAACATTGTCTGTAGGCTATGTTTGATAGCTATCGATTGTTGCTGTCCAAGGCCCCTTATAGACGAAGTCATTTGTTTTTTTAATTCATTACACGGCCTTAGATGGCAGTTATTTTAATTTTAAAACTCATTTATCTCATTAAATATCAGTCCTATCAAAATTTTTCAAGGAATAAAACTTATCGCAAATTATGTTTAAAGAAACTTTTGTTATGTAACATTTTTCACAACAATCAATAATAAGCGAGATACTTTGATTTATTTAATTCAGGCCCCCTTATAACCCCTCTTTTAAATAATGTATTTTGAATGTCATATAGCCTAAAATCTAAGTTACAACGAACTTAATTTATATTCCAATTTTCATCGAAATCCGTTCAGCCATTATCGCGTGAAAAGGTAACAAACATACAGACAGACAGACAGACATACAAACAAAAATTTCAAAGAAGAGATTTTCGGTTTCAGGGTGGTTAATTATATATGTTAGGACCAATTATTTTTGGAAAATCGAAAATTACCAGAAAAATTTCGGCTATAGATTTATTATTAGTATAGATTTTCAATACTTTCTTATCAACATACCATCAGTAAAAAATATGTGTTTATTTGTACTTTCAATGCGGAATCTAACCATATATTTTAAAAATATTTTTTTCCTAGCCAAAGGCGTCTTAATGAGGAAAAATTGTAAGGTAAATTTTCTCTATATTTCGGTCTATTTGAGATGGAATAGCTCATATAGTTATATACAATAAAAGTAATTTGATACAGTTATATGAACACTTTTTTAATGATGGAATAAAATTAATAAAATCGGTTAAAAACCATACATGTTTCGGAGGAATGCTCCTCCATCTTCAGTGGTAGTACCACGACTGTACAAGAACATAAATTGTGTAAAATTCGTGGTTGATAATAAAAATTTTTACAAATATACATGATTTAAAAATCAACAATTCTTAAAAATGAAATGACCTAAATGTTGTTCAGTTCGCATGCATATTATAAACTTAAATACATATAGTTAATTGTTATCGTGGATAAATCCGAAGGCCGGTCGGTCTTACGGCTGCAAACAAAATGTCAGACGATGCGCGAGAGTTCTCCTGCGTCGTTAATTTGTAGTCTGATCACGCAACGACGTTCTGTGCTCAGCAGAGACATCTTTTCACAAAAAATAGAAAGACTTATCCCTTCATTCTTTTCAGATTTAAATGGGATTATATTAGAAACGTCAGTATATGGTCGGCCATGCTATTTCTTCTCGGAACATCCTACGTATCAAGACAGGCAGACATGTTACATACACGTCGTTATCCCTCCTAACAGGGCAAATTGATGTATCCTTCAGCCTTCCGAGAGACACGATTTTATTTTCTGGAATTTCCTGTCTTGTATATTTGTGACATAATGGTTTTGTGTGCATATGTTACAGAAAACTGGTTTGTTTTCCAATATGTTATCAAATCGAAATACCTTCATACTCTCTTTTCTCTATTTTTATAATATTGTAATTGAGAGATGTTGCTGTATGATACACGGCAGTACATTATTCTCGTTTCAAACTGAGTAACATGAAGACAACTTGATAATTTGTCAGTACAAGGTATCTGATTTAAGCCGTTCATTTTTGTTTAGGCAGCCCAAATATAAACCCAGACATGTGGGAATCAGGAGTGTGTATAACGTCCATTGTTATTGTCACGTGAATGTTTACGAATTTTGTGTTTTCTTGTAATAATTTTATGTTAAACACGTATAGTAAATCTGTTATCTCAATAATTTATTTTCTTTCTGCGTTTCAGTATTTCTTATAGTCTAAATTTTCATTGGATAGTATTTTATTGAGTCATTTCTCTTCTCATATTACATTTTAATTATGCAAGTTACATTCAATTCCTCAACTTATACATCTTGATTACACAACTTTTAACACTATTTATTTATTTAGTTATTTATTTATTTACTTATTTACTTATTTATTTATTTATTTGTTTATTTATTTATTTATTTTGGTGTAGTTAAGGTCATCAGGCCTTCTCTTCCACAACACCAGGAATACAAATACAATAATAGAAATAAACAGAAAAAAATACACTATAAACAAAGTAGAGCCACACAAAAATATACACAGGTTGCAGTCACACAAACTTTAAATGAGTGATTAAGTGTCATAATTAACTGTATCCTAACTAATTAACAAACGTAAACAAGAAACTTGCAATATCACTATCACTATATCACTTCGGAAAACGTATTATGTCTCTTTCACGTGTTAAATTTTATATTACCTTGTTAACATGTTTCGGCCTGCTATTGGCCATCTTCAGAGCTGGTTGTTGCTGGTTTTGGCGCCTTTTGTTTTGTTTCCTGTGGGGGTGTGTTTGTGTGGTGTAATGTCGAGTCAAAGAGTGAGTGTGTTCTGAAATTGAGTTGTGTGTTGATAATTTCATTTGGATGTGTTTTTGTGTGTCTGTATATTTCGTATTGTTCTAGTGTGTTTAGTTTCTGGCTTTTTGATTGGCTGTGTAGAATTTCCATGTCTGTGTTGATGTCTCTGTAGGTGTGGTTAGCATTTGTGATGTGTTCTGCATATGTGGAATTGTTTTGTAATTTTGTTATGGCTGTGATGTGTTCTTTGTAACGTGTTTGAAACGATCTGCCTGTCTGTCCTATGTAGAAGTTGTTGCAGGTGTTACATTTGGGTTTGCATACGCCTATGTGGTTGTATTTGTCTGTGTGTTGAGATGTTTTTGTAGAGTGTTATTTGTTCTGTATGCGATGTTGTAATTTAATTTCTTCAATGAGGTTGCAATCTTGTGTGTGTTTTGTTTTCGTATGTTAGTGTGATGTATTTTTTGTGTTCTTGTGTTTGTGTTGTATTCTTATGTTTTTTTGTGATTATGTTTTGTCTTATGTATTATGTTGTCTATTATGTTAGGGTTGTATCCGTTTTCTTGTGCTATGTATTTGATTGTGTTTAGCTCTTCGTTGTAATCCTGTTGGCTCATTGGTATGTTGAGTAGTCTGTGTACCATTGTTCGGAATACAACTTGTTTGTGTTGTGTGGAGTCATTTGTTTTATTTCATTCGGAATAATAACAGATATAATAAGAAGGTACGTGTAAAGAACGTGGCGGACGAGAATTTTAATTTGCATGAATATTCATTTTACTTTCAAATCCATTTTTCCGTAACTATATTTTTCTTGATTCTTTTTTGTGCCAAATATTAATCAATCTGGATGAAACTTTTTCTGCAAGTATTTATGAGATATCTGCATGTTTCTATCCATTTATTTTGTGAGAAATGGTTGCTAATTTATTTTATTATTATTTTTATCATGACTTACAGGAAAAATAACATTTTTAAAATTTCAAAAAAAAAATTAAGTGAATAAATGAGATATTTCACAAATTAAATGCATAGAATTGTATCTATGTCTTGTAAATGTATCCCTAAAAATTGAGAACTTCAACTAAAAACTTGGTTTTGAAAATATTTCTGAAAAAATAGAAAATAAATATCAGTAGCAAAAAACATTTTGGGAGTTCAAAATTTGGATATTTTACTTCTTTACTAGTAAACATATTCTCAAAATTTGTTTGGAAAAAATGGTTAGGGAAAAGATTGTCATTTTTTGTGGAGTGTCCCCTTAAGAGTATATGTAAGTGAACGACCACAAATGAAGAGTCCACTGCAAGAATGATGGATGTCACTTTCTTGTCGAAAATGAACCAAGACTGTCAATGTATAGCTTAAGACATATAGAATGTACATAGAGAGTTATATGGCATTAACACTGATAGTCATTGTCCAGTAATGATCGGAAAATCACAGTTAAGCTTTGAGCGCTAAGCATTTCAAACTTTCAATTGCTTCTCCTGCAAAATGTATTCCAAATGACGTCCATCATTCTTGCAGTGGACTCTTCAAATATTATCAGAAAATGCAGGCTCTAAATTTCTAAAATTTTATAAGAAAATGAACTCGCAATTGGAAAAAAATTGCAAGGCACCACAACAAGACTTACTAAACTTAAATATCTAATGAAAGTGTAAAAAAGGTTACTAATAATATTTTTGAAACCAGTTTTATCAGAGTATGAAAAAAAAATCTGCAGTTATATAATTTGGTAACCATAACATTGTTATGGTGTCTCTCATATCTTTAATATTTTTCCTGCATGTAATAAACACTTATTTCTGAAAAGCAGGCTACTCTCAGAGATGTAGAGTTGTTTATTTTAATACAATTAATTTTTTATTTGTCCCATATAAAATATATTAAAATTTACATAATTTTTTGTGACCTAATTTTTCTATTTTCAAGGAAATGGGCATTATTGTAGTCTACCTTTTGCATAAATGCATGTTAAATCAGTGTACACAATTTCAGAATTCTATCTCTAATGGTTGTGGAGTTATGAAATAATATGTGTGAAAATTTTCAAATTTTGGAAAATTTAATTTAAAGTAAAAAGTGAATTCTTAATAGTACACTATGCAACGAGCCTATAATGGTAGTAATTAAGACGCAAGTATGATTGTTTATGAAACGAGAGCAAGCGAGTTTCATAATTTTCATACGAGCGTCTTAATTACCATTATAGGCAAGTTTCACACGACTTTTTATGCTCGACCATATTTCTAACTTGAAATTATTTAAAATTAGGTCTTCTTATGGTTATGTGTGAACTGACCTGTATTGTGAGATGTGCGCAGACGCGAAAGTATTGATTTTTTCCGAGGCCGAATGTCATTGACCTTGGCAGAGAATAAGATGAAGATTACTCTGATATAACCTGGAAATTGATTTAGAATTGAAAAACGAGATGACAAATTGAGTTTATTTGAATATTATTTACAATTAACGCTAATTATTATAGTAACAGAACATAACCTTCTGCGACAGTATTGGATTTCCAGCCTCCGTGACTTTTCGCTAATTGTCTTTCGATTGCATATCCGAAAATAATCGATATAACGGTACAAAGCTGACTTGTCATTGGCTGAACACTTGAACTTTAATGAGTAGGTGTACTTTAATGACATGCATTAAAGGACTGCTACCAGGTGTATAATTACTACATTTCGGCATGGTCGAGCTTAAAAATATTATTTTAGTAACCTTTTATCAAATACTAGCCGTACCCGTGCGCTCCGCTGCACCCGTTAGAAATAAATATAAAGTAATTACATAATTAAAATAGGACATTTGATCCAGGGAACATTCGTGTTTGATAGAAGGATAAATCGTTTAATATGTTACTTAATTTAAATTGCATCCAAATAATTAAAATGCGATCATTTTGGTCCAGAGACACTCATTTGGTGCAATGACAATTCCTTTAAAATGTTTCTTAATTTTTATTATATGCAACCATAGTTTAATGAAGATTGACATCATTTAGATTTAATGTGTATATTTTATTTTACTTGAATTATGGTAATAACTTAATTTTAACCCTTGTTTCCTACGTATTCAGTAAATGGCGCTTGGCCCACTATGGTTCTGAACCCTTCAAATAACTTAAATTGTATTATATAATATTACATATTATATTATATTATATTATATTATATTATATTATATTATATTATATTATACTGGGTGTTCATTTCAAAGTGTGTCATGACGTCACTGTTGTTGGGTCACCGATTTGAAGCGAGTTTCAGTTTATATGTTAAAGAAGTTGCCTATTATTTAAGGCGTTCTTCAATCTGAACTTGAGAACGTGTACGGTATAACTTGAACGTCGTAGCAACAGATGGCGGTCTGTACGGTCTGTGTGCTACCATAACCTCTTTCGAACTGTGTTTTGCGCTGGCAAGTCGTACGCAGGGTATTTGTTATCATCGGTTGCGTACGGTAACATTCCACAACACAAATCAAATGCTCCGTGTCCATGTTGACCGTCGAAGTTAATGTCAACAAATACGTAAGTAATCGTCTTAACCCTCTCCCCATATCCCGACAGTACGTATTTCCAAACAGTTCACATTCCTGCCACTACCGGCGTTACCGTACGTATAGGCACGTACTCTTCAGAATGAACGCCGTACTTGCTAGCCAACTTCTCTGCCTCTTAGATTATACACCTGAGCTGCGGAAGTGTAGGAAGATTGAATTCTCTAGGCTCATCAGCTAGCCACATGACGGCATACAGCGAGCCAAGACACATTTTGAACTGAACACCCAGTATTATATTATATTATAGTATATTATATTATATTATATTATATTATATTATATTATATTATATTATATTATATCAGAAGTTACTGTAATAACATTATAGCATTATGTCCATCTAGAGAAACTACACTTTCCAATGGTGAAATAATAATTCATTATACAAATCGGTTAATTTAGCTTCCGATATTACTTCATACAAACACAGAAACATTCTCTGTAGGCTATCTTTCATAACTTTCGATTGTTGCTATCCAAGGCCTCTTATAGACGAAGTCATTTCTTTTTTAATTCATTACACGGCCTTAGATGGCAGTTATTTTAATTTTAAAACTCCTTTATCTCATTAAATATCAGCCCTATCAAACTTTTTCAAGGAATAAAACTTATCGCAAATTATTTTTAAAGAAACTTTTGTTATGTAACATTTTTCATAAAAATCAATAATAAGCGAGATATTTCGATTTATTTAATTCAGGCCCATTATAACCCACCTTTTAAATAAAGTATTTGAATGTCATATAGCCTAAAATCTAAGTTACAACGAACTTAATTTATATTCCAATTTTCATCGAAATCCGTTCAGCCATTATCGCGTGAAAAAGTAACAAACATACAGACAGACAGACATACAAACAAAAATTTCAAAAAAGCGATTTTCGGTTTCAAGGTGGTTAATTATATATGTTAGGACCAATTATTTTTGGAAAATCGAAAATTACCAGAAAAATTTCGGCTACAGATTTATTATTAGTATAGATTTAAGTTCTAATAGGTCTTGTTGTGGTACCTTGTAATTTTTGTCCAATTGTGAATTCATTTCCTTATAAAATTTTAGAAATTTAGAGCCTGCATTTTCTGATAATATTTGTGGTCGTTCACGTACATATAACCTTACACCAGCATTATAATACTATAAATTATTTTACCTTATTTATAAAATATATATTATTCCATGTTATCTGAACTCGTCAGTCTGTGTTAGGACGTGGATAGCTTCCATTTCAAGTTTCGTTCTCGCAGAGATGACTGGCTGAGTGGAACATCTCTCCCGAGCCCTTGAGCGCCATCAGACGTAAACCACACACGTCTCAAGTTGCTTTTCAATTAGCAGTACTCATGCGTCTCACGGTAATGTGTTGGTAACTGATAGGGCAGAGAGTAACTGTTTATGTAACACAAGCTGCAGGTCACAAAACATCCAGGGAACCGGAGTGTTTTATCCCAACTAGATTGTAGTTGGCTGACATATACGCCATATCATTAAGAGATGAAACATTTGTTAAACACAAGGCTTTAGTTAAACCAGACGGGCTAGAGTTGATAAAATCATTGTTGGAATAATGTATTGCAGGAGGCCATGTATTACTCATAGTTTAATGAAGTGTTTTGCTTCACATGTTTGTGAAAGTCACCGATAGGATTGTTTCCAAAATTATTCATTACAACATATCTGTCTATCTATCTGTCTATCTATCTATCTATCTATCTATCTATCTATCTATCTATCTATCTATCTATCTATCTATCTATCTATCTGTCTGTCTGTCTGTCTGTCTGTCTATCTATCTATCTATCTATCTATCTATCTGTCTGCCTGTCTGTCTGTCTGTGTCTGTCTATCTATCTATCTATCTATCTATCTATCTATCTACCTGTCTATCTATCTATCTGTCTGTCTGTCTATCTGTCTATCTGTCTGTTTGTCTGTCTGTCTATCTGTCTATCTATCTGTCTCTATCTATCTATCTATCTATCTATCTATCTATCTATCTATCTATCTATCTATCTATCTATCTATCTATCTATCTATCTATCTATCTATCTATCTAATCTATCTATCCATCTATCTATCTATCTATCTATCTATCTATCTATCTATCTATCTATCTATCTATCTATCTATCTATCTATCTATCTATCTATCTATCTATCTATCTATCTATCTATCTATCTATCTATCTATCTATCTATCTATCTATCTATCTATCTATCTCTGTTCCTCTCTCAAAGTAAGAGACCAAAATAATAATAATAATAATAATAATAATAATAATAATAATAATAATAATAATAATAATAATAGTAATAATAATAATAATAATAATAACACTATTTTGAAAAAATTAAAAATGAATCAAAATGTTCACCCCAAACCCAATTCCGTTTCCCTTTAAAATTTTTGTCCTCATTTGTAGCAAACTAAATGACGTGGAACATTATTTTAAACTGAAATCCGTACTGTTTTTCAGTATTATATGAGTCAATTTACGTAATAAAATTTGGGTCAGTTTAGCTTTTCTTCCTTAATTTTTAGAAAGCTAGAAGACTTCGAGTGTTATTTCAAATCTAATCTCACCAAATTGGTCGTAAAATATTTGTAACAACCTGTATAGTATCTTATAATATATAAATTAAAAAAATTAGCTCCTTCGTCCTTTGTTTTAGCAGTGTAGCCAACTTAAAGACGTTATTCCCTTACACGATAAGTGTTTGCTCCCGTTCTGAATGTTACATGCATTATCCTAAGTGGGAGCCAAACTTGGGACCGCACCGTATTAATTTCAAGTATGGCGATACATGCGCATTCAGTATTTATGCCATTAAGAGTTTGAAGAGGACCTCATTAGAGGCGTGCCTGTACGTACCGCAAGATTGCATACTTAACCCTGCAACACGAATTAATCGCATGTAAGACATGAGTCGGGAAATACATAATTGAAGACAGCTGTACCCAGGCAACCCGCATTACGAACGGCTTTTATGGCCTCCCAGCCGCTGTTTTAAGCCAGCCTTCTTTTCGTACTCTTTTGTTTTTCTCATTCAACTTCTTTTCTTGCCAACTTTGCCGTATATAATAAAGTTGTATAGAATCATGCTATCTAGGGCAGTATTGTGGCTCATTATTATTATTATTATTATTATTATTATTATTATTATTATTATTACTTATTTACTGGCTTCTAAGGAACCCGGAGGTTCATTGCCGCCCTCACATAAGCCCGCTATCGGTCCCTATCCTGAGCAAGATTAATCCAGTCTCTATCATCATATCCCACCTCCCTCAAATCTAGTTTAATATTATCTTCCCATCTACGTCTCGGCCTCCCTAAAGGTCTTTTTCCCTCCGGCCTCCCAACTAACACTCTATATGCATTTCTGGATTCGCTCATACGTGCTACATGCCCTGCCCATCTCAAACGTCTGGATTTAATGTTCCTAATTATGTCAAGTGAAGAATACAATGCGTGCAGTTCTGTGTTGTGTAACTTTCTCCATTCTCCTGTAACTTCATCCCTCTTAGCCCCAAATATTTTCCTAAGCACCTTATCCTCAAACACCCTTAACCTGTGTTCCTCTCTCAAAGTGAGAGTCCAAGTTTCACAACCATAAAGAACAACCGGTAATATAACTGTTTTGTAAATTCTAACATTATTATTATTATTATTATTATTATTATTATTATTATTATTATTATTATTAATTCGTTCATTCATTCATTCATAGTGTTCTACCCAAGGGCAGGTCTTTCACAGCAAACCCAGCTTTCTCCAGTCTTTCCTATTTTCTGCCTTCCTCTTTGTCTCCTCATATGATCCATATATCTTAATGTTGTCTATCATCTGATATCTTCTTCAGCCCCGAACTCTTCTCCCGTTCACCATTCCTTCCAGTGCATCCTTCAGTAAGCAGTTTCTTCTCTCACAGAAAAGTGACAGTTGCCAGTGACCGACCAAATTCGTTTTCCTCTTCCTGATCAGTTTCAGCATCATTCTTTCTCCACCCACTCTTTCCAACACAGCTTCGTTTCTTATTCTGTCTGTCCATTTCACACATTCCATCCTTCTCCATATCCACATTTCAAATGCTTCTAGTCGTTTCTCTTAACTTCGTCGTAATGCCCATGTTTCTGCCCCATACAATGCTACACTCCACACAAAGCACTTCACTAGTCACTTCCTTAGTTCTTTCTCCAGAGGTCCGCAGAAGATGCTCCTTTTTCTATTAAAAGTTTCGTTTGCCATTGCTATTCTTCTTTCGACTTTTTGACTGTTTATAGTACACCCAAGTATTTGAATCTGTCCACTTGCTCTACGGCCTCATTTATAATTCGTAATTTTATCTTCTTTACTTTTCTTGCTATGACCATGGTCTTCGTCTTCATTCCATACTACTCACAGCTGTCATTTAGCTCCAGTAGCATATCCCTTAGTATCATCTCCTCTTCTGCTAACAACGCCACATCATCAGCAAATCTTACACACTTTATTCTTCTTCCTCCTACTATCACTTCTCCCATGTTCTGGAAACAGTTCTTCAGTATATCCTCCAAATAGAAGCAAGATATAGTTATTGTTAATATTAAATTATTCAATCATTCATTTAGTGTTCAGCCCAATGGCAGGTCTCTAACTACAAACCCAGCTTTCTCCACTTTCCTATTTTCTGCCTTCCTCTTTGTCTCCTCATATGATCCATATATCTTAATGTCGTCTATCATCTGATATCTTCTTCTACCCCAAGCTCTTCTCCCTTCACCATTCCTTCCTGTGCATCCTTCAGTAGATAGTTTCTTCTCAACCAATGACCCAGCCAATTCCTTTTTCTCTTTCTGATCAGTTTCAGCATCAATCTTTCTTCACCCACTCTTTCCAACACAGCTTCGTTTCTTATTCTCTCTGTTCACATCACACGTTTCATTCTTCTTCATATCCACATTTCAAATGCTATTATTATTATTATTATTATTATTATTATTATTATTATTATTATTATTATTATTATTATAAAAGTTGGAGATTTATCCTTCGAAGAGGTGGAAAAATTCAAATACCTCGGAGCAACAGTAACAAATAATAATGATACTCAGGAGGAAATTAAACGCAGAATAAATATGGGAAATGCCTGTTATTATTCGGTTGAGAAGCTTTTAACATCCAGTCTCCTGTCAAAAAATCTGAAAGTTATAATTTATAAAACAGTTATATTACCGGTTGTTCTTTATGGTTTTGAAACTTCAACGCTCACTTTGAGAGAGGAACATAGGTTAAGGGTGTTTGAGAATAACGTGCTTAGGAAAATATTTGGGGCTAAGAGGGATGAAGTTACAGGAGAATGGAGAAAGTTACACAACGCAGAACTGCACGCATTGTATTCTTCACTTGACATAATTAGGAACATTAAATCCAGACGTTTCAGATGGGCAGGGCATGTAGCTCGTATGGGCGAATCCAGAAATGCATATAGAGTGTTAGTTGGGAGGCCGGAGGGAAAAAGACCTTTGGGGAGGCCGAGACGTAGATGGGAAGATAATATTAAAATGGATTTGAGGAAGGTGGGATATGATGGTAGAGACTGGATTAATCTTGCACAGGATAGGGACCAATGGCGGGCTTATGTGAGGGCGGCAATGAACCTGCGGGTTCCTTAAAAGCCAGTAAATAAGTTATTATTATTATTATTATTATTATTATTATTATTATTATTAATTGGATGACATTGCGATTTTACCCTCTTTGGTGATATCTAATATTAATTGGCAACACTGAAGAATAAAATTAGCCTTTTAGGAACTACTCTTACGTGATCCTCACTATACATGTGTATATAAAATAGAGATGCTCTTCTCATGGAATTAATGAAAAATAACACTGTTTGTTTTCCCCAAACCCTGTCTAGAAGCTTGTGAGTTCCTCGCCTTAAGTTCAACTTTATCTGTTGTTTGTTTCTTTAGCTTAGACTTCAATTTACGAAATTTCTTTTCCCCTTTTCTTTCGTTTTTATCACTCCCATGCTCCCCCTCTTTTTCTCTCTCTGTCCCTCCTCTTTTATTCAGATTCCTCTTCCCTCTCTCTTTACTTATGTATCTGGCCGCTATCCGTTCGTCCCTTCGCAGTATTTAATTCATGACGCTCTCCACGTGTTCCTGATCGCGCATGCGCATCGACATCACCAGCTTTACCCTTTAATGCCGCCACGAGCCGAATAAGTCCGTAACTAAGTGGCAGGCTGTTCGATACCCGGCGCTGGCTTGTGCAAGTGGGGAAACTCGGAGGGTGCGAGTTACCCCAGAGACTCAGTTTTATAAATGTTTGCCATCCCCCTCCATTTCAGAGCAGTGTTCAAAATAAATGGTAACAACTGACGCTATGGGATGCTTTTATCCTTCTTAAGTTATTTTGGTAGCCCTTATGTTCAGTTTCACGTTGTAAGTATCGTTGTCATAATATGAAGTTCGTTGTTGTCATGGAAACGAATAACACTAAATGCACATATCAGTGATTATAATGCCTACTCTATCTTTGTAAGAGGTAATAGTTCTTCACGATCACCTAGCGGTATGTCTCTCTCTTAAGTATCCCTATTTTTTTATCTATTGCTTTTTCTACCTCTTAATTAGCTGTCTACTTTATACAGTGTGTTCATTAAATGTGGAATATTACTCATAACTTCTTACATTTTAATTCTACAAAAAAAAAGTTTTTTGCAGAAGCTGTTGAAAATAAACCATACAATATTTATTTATTTATTTATTTACTTATTTATTTATTTGTTTGTTTGTTTGCCTGTCTGTCTATTTATTTATTCATTTATTTGCTTGTTTGTTTGTTTGTTTGTTTGTTTGTTTGCCTGTCTGTCTATTTATTTATTCATTTATTTGTTTGTTTGTTTGTTTGCCTGTCTGTCTATTTATTTATTCATTTATTTGCTTGTTTGTTTGTTTGTTTGTTTGTTTGTTTGTTTGCCTGTCTGTCTATTTATTTATTCATTTATTTGCTTGTTTGTTTGCTTGTTTGTTTGTTTGTTTGTTTGCCTGTCTGTCTATTTATTTATTCATTTATTTACTTGTTTGTTTGTTTGCCTGTCTGTCTATTTATTTATTCATTTATTTGCTTGTTTGTTTGTTTGTTTGCCTGTCTGTCTAGTTATTTATTTATTCATTCATTTATTTGCTTGTTTGTTTGTTTGTTTGCCTGTCTGTCTATTTATTTATTTATTCATTCATTTATTTGCTTGTTTGTTTGTTTGTTTGTTTGTTTGTTTGCCTGTCTGTCTATTTATTTATTCATTTATTTGCTTGTTTGTTTGTTTGTTTGTTTGTTTATTTGTTTGTTTGTTTGCCTGTCTGTCTATTTATTTATTTATTCATTCATTCATTTATTTGCTTGTTTGTTTGTTTGTTTGCCTGTCTATTTATTTATTCATTTATTTGCTTGTTTGTTTTTTTGTTTGTTTGTTTGTTTGTTTGCCTGTCTGTCTATTTATTTATTCATTTATTTGCTTGTTTGTTTGTTTGTTTGTTTGCCGGTCTGTCTATTTATTTATTCATTTATTTGCTTGTTTGTTTGTTTGTTTGCCTGTCTGTCTATTTATTCATTCATTTATTTGCTTGTTTGTTTGTTTGTTTGTTTGTTTGTTTGTTTGTTTGCCTGTCTGTCTATTTATTTATTCATTTATTTGCTTGTTTGTTTGTTTGTTTGTTTGTTTGTTTGCTTGTCTGTTTATTTATTTATTTATTTATTTATTCATTTATTTGCTTGCTTGTTTGTTTGTTTGTTTGTTTGTTTGCCTGTCTGTCTATTTATTTATTCATTTATTTGCTTGTTTGTTTGTTTGTTTGCCTATTTATTTATTTATTCATTCATTTATTTGCTTGTTTGTTTGTTTGTTTGTTTCTTTGTTTGTTTGCCTGTCTGTCTATTTATTTATTTATTTATGTATTTATGTATTTATTTATTTATTCATTTATTTATTTATGTATTTATTTATGTGTTTATTTATTTGTTTATTTATTTATTTATTTATTTATTTATTTATTTATTTATTTATTTATTTGCCTGTCTGTCTGTTCGCATAATTTTTTTGCTATCAACGTGTCATTTTCGTTATACAGTCTGATCCGTTTGGGTATGGATAATATTAATTTATTATTATAAAGCTATTATGATAGTTAGAAAAATTTCTTGCTGGTTATATTATGATTAAAAGATGGGAGTTTCCATATATGACAATCAACAATGCATAATCTGAAAGAACAAATGAAAATCGTAGATGATTAGAATGGCTACTACAAATCAACAGCAGGCACAATGTGTTCTTTGGTATGCTAAATTTGAGATTGTTAAAAGAGTTCAAAGGGAATTTCGACGTGAGTATGATGTGCGTAATGTACCTAAATACAATTCTCTATTGTTGTATTGAACATTTGTAGGAACAGGTTCTGTGTTAAAAAATGCACAAGGTCTCAGGCTAAACCCAGTACGAGAAGCAGCTATCTCTTGGCTTGGCCCCCAAACTCCTCAGATTTATTTATTTTATTTTATTTTAAATCCACCACCAACAGAAGCAGGCTTCCAATTACAGGTGGCTTACATAGATACATACACAAAATACATAATAAAAGAAAAAATAACAAAACAAAGAACACAAACGAAAGAAAGAAAATACATAATGGTAATAGATGCTAGAATATAATATTACAGTTAATATAGTGCCAAATGTCAATATAATGATGCAAAATTATTTAAAAAACTAAAGTAAAAACATTATAATACACTTCTTCATAATTTAAATATCTAAGGAAATACAATGGTTTTTAATATTGTATGAAATTCTTCAATTGTTAAACTGAAATCCAATTGAGAATCATAGTTTAAAGACAGAGAGTTGTAAGGATTACACATAACAAACAATGGAGAGTTCTTGAAGAAAACAACTCTAGGAATAGGACTGACTTCTTCGTGTGGGGTTTTGTTAAAGACATTGTCTATTCACAGAAACCCAGGAACATTGATGATCTGAGAGTAAAAATTACTCAGGCTTTTCAACAAATCACCCCTCTTCTGTTACAACGGACATGGGCTGAACTGCATCACCGTTATGAGTTGTGCTGGGTGCGCAATGGGGGTCATGTTGAGCTCTGAGGAATCTCCCATCTTTCAACAAATAAAGTTCAGTAGTAAATGTTTTACGGTGTTTTTATTTTATCCATACCAAATCGGATCACCCTGTATATTACTATTTCTAATTAATTTCGTTTTGATGCATGTATTCTGACTGATAGTTTAGAAAAGTGACAGTTGCCATGGATACGAGCGAAATGCTCTTAGATGTGCATAACATCTGACTGCAAGATCCATTTCGCGTTGCTGTGCTAAATTAAAAGAAAAGCATGTAACGCCCCTCCTAGCAACGTAATGAACTACGTAATATGCTAAAATATGAAATGGTGGTCATGTTACTAGTCTGTCTGCAGTGGCGTACTCCATTTGCGTACATATTTACCTGCAAAAAAAAAAAAAAAGAGCGTAGCCCATTAGCTTTCACTTGCCACAGCCATTAGCACGTGACCTTCTTCATATTCAACAAGCGAAAACGGCCCAAGACGAAATTCTCCCGCGGGTGCCTCGGAACTTTATACTTAGCGTGGTTGTTGCTTGTTTCTATTTCCTCATGAAATGACTCGCGCATACCGAATTTGTACTCTTAGCCTCACAAACTGGCGAACTTAATTCAATTCTCTTATAAAAATAGGCCTAGTTTTTATACATCTTAGTGTTTTATGAATTGTACAGGGACATCATTTTATTTTTATTGACATTTCTAATATTAACCTGGCTATACCTTTGGATTAACGGCTGGAGTTAGATGATACTGGCGTAAAATACAAATCACTTTACTAGATATAGGAGGGAAGAAAAGTAGTTCATCCATTTATGTAAACTAGGAAATATCGCAATTTTGAGTTTGATGCCATCTGTACGCCACTGGCAGCACTACACCACGCCGACACAGTTTTAGACAAATACTATTGATATGATATTAATTAATATTGACATGAATAATTGAAATTAACGTGAAATTAAGTTTGGCTACGAGGTTGTGGGTTCGATCCCGGCCCATGTGCATGGCATTTAACTGTGTTTAAATGCTAAAGCCTCATGTCAGTAGATTTACTGGCATGTAAAAGAACTCCTGTGGGACAAAATTCCGACGACGCTGATATAACCTCTGCAGTTGCGAGCGTCGTTAAATAAACCATAATTTGAATTTTGAACTTTGGCTGTCGAACCCGGGACTGCAGTTATCGTAACCTAGAACTCTGCCAACTGCTCTACCAAAGAGCCTTAAACAACACTTACATGGACTTTGTACAGCATGTGATACAAGTTGGATGTGAAAGCTGGACTTCGTTGTCTCGAATTGAAAACACACAATGCATGGCACAGACACACGAAATTACATCACGTGACTTGTGACGCAGTTGCAGTTAATTCTCTTTCATTATTAAAACCGAATTTCAATTTATTTGCTCTTTGGGGTTATAATGACATTGACATAATTGAAGCTTTTTTAAAAATCCTAATGAATTTCAAACGTCGCGTTTTCATTATTGTGGAAAATTGTTTTCATATATCGCCCTAACATATGATTACTACCTATTTAATAAAAGTCATAATGAATTTTATATTTTATAATAATGTAATAAGTATCTTCATAGTATAATAAATATGTGAGTATTGCCAACCAATCGAATTTATAATTACCTCTTGTTACAGTACGTGCCTTGTATGAAGTCGGTTTTAATTTTAACTAGTAATTAGTAAAAATTGAAATATAATTAACGTGTTATGGTCCAAATTAATGTTTTGTGATCTATTCTAAATAAAGGGTTCGACATTCACCGATCTGTAGTACAGAAATACAGGAAGGTAATGAATACGTTTAACGTTCGCCGGCCTGGATATGAAAATGGTAAAAATAAGCCTTCATATTGGTTATTAAAATTACAATTATTCACTCTATTCAAACAAAACGACATAAAATGCTAAACACATGTAAAGACCATGAGCGAAGGCGAAGCATTATTCCTTTTTTATCCACTCTTTCTAACACAGCGTCATTTCTTATTCAGTCTGTCCATTTGACATGCTCCATTCTTCTCCATATCCACATTTCGAATGTTTCTAGTTGTTTGTCTTCACTTCGTCGTTATGTCCATGTTTTTCCTCCATACAATGCCACACTCCATACCAAGCACTCCACTAGTCTCTTCCTTAGGAGAAGAGTAGGACCGTTCCAAAATCAGTCTTCTGGATATGATGAGAACATTTGACTTATTTCCATGAAAATCTCTGGATGTTTCTTGCAATATCAGAATGTTTTTCTTCTTATTTCATATTACTTACTTACTTACTTACTTACTTACTTACTTACTTACTTACTTACTTACTTACTTACTTACTGGCTTTTAAGGAACACGGATGTTCATTGCCGCCCTCACATAAGCCCGCCATTGGTCCCTATCCTGAGCAAGATTCATCCAGTCTCTATCATCATATCCCACCTCCCTCAAATCCATTTTAATATTATCTTCCCATCTACGTCTCGACCTCCCCAAAGATGTTTTTCCCTCCGGCCTCCCAACTAACACTCTATATGCATTTCTGGATTCGCCCATACGTGCTACATGTCCTGCCCATCTCAAACGTCTGGATTTAATGTTCCTAATTATGTCAGGTGAAGGATACAATGCGTGCAGTTCTGCGTTGTGTAACTTTCTCCATTCTCCTGTAACTTCATCCCTCTTAGTCCCAAATATTTTCCTAAGAACCTTATTCTCAAACACCCTTAACCTATGTGAGAGTCCAAGCTTCACAACCATAAAGAACAACCCGTAATATAACTGTTTTATAATTTCTAACTTTCAGATTTTTTGACAGCAGACTGGATGATAAAAGCTTCTCAACTGAATAATAACAGGCGTTTCCCATATTTATTCTGTGTTTAATTTCTTCCCGACTATAATTTATATTTGTTATTGTTGCTCCCAGATATTTGAATTTTTTCACCTCTACAAAGGATAAATTTCCAATTTTTAAATTTCCATTTCGTACAATATTCTCGTCACGAGACATAATCATATACTTTGTCTTTTCGGGATTTACTTCCAAACCTATCTCTTTACTTTCTTCAAGTAAAATTTCCGTGTTTTCCTTAATCGTTTGTGGATTTTCTCCTAACATATTCACGTCATCCGCATAGACAAGCAGCTGATGTAACCCGTTCAATTCCAAACCCTCTCTGTTATCCTGGACTTTCCTAATGGCATACTCTAGAGCAAAGTTAAAAAGTAAAGGTGATAGTGCATCTGACAGAAACTATCCTATACGGACTGCTGTACGTCTCAGTGAGAGACATTTAATTAATCGAACTAGTTTCTTGGGAATACCAAATTCAATAAGAATATCATATAAAACTTCTCTCTTAATCGAGTCATATGCCTTTTTTAAATATATGAATAACTGATACGCTGTACCCTTATACTCCCATTTTTTCCACCAATATCTGTCGAATACAAAATATCTGGTCAATAGTTGATCTATTACGCCTAAAACCACACTGATGTTCCCCAATAATTTCATCTACATATGGAGTTAATCTTCTCAAAAGGATATTGGACAAAATTTTGTACGACGTCAACAAAAGTGATATTCACGAAAGTTACTACAGTTAGTCTTGTCCCCCTACTTAAAGATAGGTACGATTATGGACTCCTTCCATTGTTCTGGTACAATTTCTTTTTCCCAAATAGCAAGTACAAGCTTATAAAGATATTACTTGTACCAGGTTAAAAAAATGGTATTTAATTAATTACGTGTGAGCTGTAGTGTCTACCTTGCACGAACATCGAACTCACAACAATTTAGATGCATGTACTGGTTAGCTCTCCGGTATCATCGTAATATAATGCATCCACAAGCAAAAGGCATTACGCCATAACGTCAAGACATTTGAATTAATACGCATAAAGCCAGTACATTAACAGTGATAAAATTGTTTAATGTACTGTAATAAACCTTCATAGTTCCATGTATGTACCTGGCTACATCAATTTGTGCCGTATACAAGTTATAAGACGCCGTGTTGCCATGACGATGAGAAGAATATGTTCGTGACTTACTTCATTATCATTTATTTATCATTATTTTCATCTTTATTCGGCTTATCATTACGAACTTACCCCATTACTGTAATCATCTTATGTGTCTTATCTACTATCAGCATTACAATTTTATTATCATTGTCCCTATACTTATCAGTTATCATCACATTCATTATCAAAGTGTCATGATTTTCATATATTTGTCAAAGAAAATATTGTTTTCCTTCAGCCTGGGATATAGGAAACATTATTATTAATTATGACTATTACACTTTTACTACGTCATACTAATTTTGACCAATAAAACTGTACGGAATTACGTCTTTCAACAAATCATGACTGCATATCCTACAATTTGTATCACCTCCATAGCATTTGTTTTTATCACCTCCCTAACATTTGTTTGTTTTCATCCCTTCTCTAGCATTTGTTTCTTTGTTTGCCAACATTGTGCTTTGAATAATTGTATACTTTAAAATGATTCATGTTTATTTCGTCATCCTTAATTAAAACTTTTCCATCATTTATCTTGTTTATATTATTTAGGTTATGTTATAGCTTCTGCCGTATGAGATTGTTTAATATTGATAAGTGAAGTGGAATGCAACTGTTTTAATAAAAATGAAACTGAATCAACAAAGCCTTCTTGACTAGTAATCGTCCATAGAGTTCAGTGAAGATTATATAGTTGGTACAACTGGTAACAACAGAACACTGATCATAACATTTTCATATATTTCTTTTCAACTCCTTTCCTTCCCTTTATCTATTCGTTTTCAACTCCCTGCTCTATCTACATCTATTTCTTTTCAACTCCCTGCCCTACTTACATTTATTTCTTTTTCAACTCCCTGCCATATCTAGATCTCTTCTTTTTTCAACTCCCTGTTCTATCTACATCTATTTCTTTTCAACTCCCTGCTCTATCTACATCTATTTATTTTCAACTCCCTGCTCTATCTACATCTATTTCTTTTCAACTATCTGCTCTATCTACATCTACGAGTATTTCTTTTCAACTCCCTGCCCTACTTACATTTATTTCTTTTCAACTCCCTGCCATATCTAGACCTCTTCTTTTTTCAACTCCCTGCTCTATCTACATCTATTTATTTTCAACTCCCTGCTCTATCTACATCTATTTCTTTTCAACTCCCTGCCCTACTCACATTTATTTCTTTTCAACTCCCTGCCATATCTAGATCTCTTCTTTTTTCAACTCCCTGTTCTATCTACATCTATTTCTTTTCAACTCCCTGCTCTATCTACATCTATTTATTTTCAACTCCCTGCTCTATCTACATCTATTTCTTTTCAACTATCTGCTCTATCTACATCTACGAGTATTTCTTTTCAACTCCCTGCCCTACTTACATTTATTTCTTTTCAACTCCCTGCCATATCTAGACCTCTTCTTTTTTCAACTCCCTGCTCTATCTACATCTATTTATTTTCAACTCCCTGCTCTATCTACATCTATTTCTTTTCAACTCCCTGCCCTACTCACATTTATTTCTTTTCAACTCCCTGCCATATCTAGATCTCTTCTTTTTTCAACTCCCTGTTCTATCTACATCTATTTCTTTTCAACTCCCTGCTCTATCTACATCTATTTCTTTTCAACTCCCTGCTCTATCTACATCTATTTATTTTCAACTCCCTGCCCTATCTACATCTATTTCTTTTCAACTCCCTGCCATATCTAGATCTCTCCTTTTTTCAACTCCCTGCTCTATCTACATTTATTTCTTTTCAACTCCCTGTCCTTTCTACATATATTTATATATTTCTTTTCAACTCCCTGCCCTATCTACATCTATTTCTTTTCAACTCCTACGTCTATTTCTTTTCAACTCTCTGCCCTATTTACATCTATTTCTTTTCAACTCCCTGCTCTATCTACGTCTATTTCTTTCCAACTCCCTGCTCTATCTACATCTATTTCTTTTCAACTCCCTGTCCTATCTACATGTATATTTCTTTTCAAATCCCTGCTCTATTTACATCTATTTCTTTTCAACTCCGTGCTCTATCTACATCTATTTCTTTTCAACTCCCTGCTCTATCTACATCTATTTCTTTTCAACTCCCTGCTCTATCTGAATCTATTTCTTTTCAACTTCCTGCTCTATCTATATATATTTCTTTTCAACTCCCTGCCCTATCTACATCTATTTCTTTTCAACTCCCTGCTCTATCTACATCTATTTCTTTTCAACTCCCTGCTCTATCTACATATATTTCTTTTCAACTCCCTCTCATATCTACATACATTTCTTTTCAACTTCTTTCTCTATCTTTAGTTATTAATTCTCCTCGTCTATATCTTCACATTCTTTCACTGTCTTTATTTTTCTATTCTTAATATATATTTCTATTTCATTTCTTTATTTTTTTTCTTTTTCTTTTCCTCGTCATTTCGCAATCACTGTTCTTTCTTCGTCATCATTACCCATTTTCTTATTTATCAATATTTGTATTCTAAACGTCTTTCTGTTCTTTCTCTCTCGTCCATATCTTCAAATCCTTTTTTTTTTTTTCATCATATTTATAATTTTCTTCGTCTTCCTGATCTTCCCCTGTAATTCTCTTTCCCCTCTTCTACCTAATTTTCTTCCCTTCTCTGTCTCTACATTTCTATCTCCGTCTCCTCGTCTTCTGCTTTTCCTTTCCTTTTCCTTCTTTTGCCCTCCTTTCGAACTGTCTCCTCTTCTCTTTTCGAACTGCAGGTAGATCATTTCAACCACGCCAAACACTCCTCACTATCTCGATTGGATCCGTGCTCGGTTCCACTTACCCCACGCTTGCAGCCTATATATATTGTAAGATCTGCAAAATACGTAGTAATAGTCTTAAAATCGTGACGTCAGACGTAACTAAGCATCCTGTTTGTTCCCGATCATCCCCTTGAACAAAGAACGTCTCCTCGCTGGTCGTTCCTTGTAATAACCTAAGGTGACTTGATACTTAGCTCCAGACGCACTCCATTATTCAATTGTTTTGTAGCCTCGAAGCAAGGTAGGGGATTATTAACGATGGACTAATTAGCTACTCTCTGTTGTGTCTACGTCACGTTTAATAATTAACCGCGAAGCCGACAAACACGAACAAACAAGATATCGATTCGCAAGCAGCCCGCCTCACGGCCCGATCGTTACGAATGTGCGCATTAAAAGACAACGTGTGAACAGGGCCTCGTCGTCATTTGAAAACTCGCACAAAGGGAAAAGATTTACAATTATAAAGAGCGTGCATTACAGGCTCTAAATAGTTAAACCATGCTGCTGCTTAAAATTAAAGCCACAAACAAAATTATGCCGTCGAATTTAGAGTTACTTAAAACAAACAGTATTTTTGAATGTAACTTATTATATTTGAAGTTCTTATTTTTATCTAACATAGCAATAATCAGCTGTGACACATTTTATAATTATATGTTTACGAGTTTTGTAACAATTCAGCTTCTTCATGACATTCCTAGCTCTGTTCCGAATACACCGCGGATTAAAAGCGTAATGTGCTCATTGGTTCAATTAATCATTGCAAGCTAGTAGGCTGTTCGGCGTACTGAGTTCGAGTCTTCCATAAGTATTTATTTATCTATTTATTTATTTACTTGCTTATTTTGTTGTGTATTTATTTACTTACTAATTTATTTATGTATTTATTTATTTACTCATTTATTTATGTATTTAATTATTGCTTATTTATTTATGTCTTTGTTTGTTTATTTTCTTGTTCCTTTACTCATTTATTCATTTAGTGTTCTGCCCTACGCCAGGTCTTTCACTGCAAACCCAGCTTTCTCTAATGTTTCCTATTTTCTACCTTCCTTTTCGTTCTTTATTTATATATTTACTTATTTATTTGTTTATTTATTTTGTTATTTCTATATTTATTTATTTACTTGTTTACTTATTGTACACTTATTTATTTATTCACTTATTAATTAATTAATTTATTTATTTATTTATTTATTTATTTATCTATTTATGTATTTATATCTACTGGCAGAATTAAGGCTGAAGTTATTGAAGAATGGAGAAAGTTACACAACACAGAACTGCACGCATTGTATTCTTCACCTGACATAATTAGGAATATTAAATCCAGAGGTTTGAGATGGGCAGGGCATGTAGCACCTATGAGCGAATCCAGAAATGCATATAGAGTGTTAGTTGGGAGGCCGGAGGGGACAATACCTTTGGGGAGGCCGAGACGTAGATGGAAGAATAATATTAAAATGGATTTGAGGGAGGTGGGCTATGATGGTAGAGACTGGATTAATCTTGCACAGGATAGAGACCAATGGCGGGCTTATGTGAGGGCGGCAATGAACCTCCGGGTTCCTTAAAAGCCATAAGTAAGTAAGTATGACTTTTGTATATGTGTAGAAGTATGACACCTAAGAACGAAAATTGGGGAAAGCGACCTTTGACCCACCTTGTATTCCTTCATTCCTTTTATCCTTGAATTTCTTACAAATCACCAGTTTGTATGTTTGATAAACGTGTTTGACTTTAGAATTGTGAGTTTATATCTGAACAAAACAGCATGACTTCTCCTTTGAAAACGCCCAAACACGGCGTTATTCTCCCAAGATACTTTGTAGGTTATGTGGAAAACATAAAGCGACAGCGATAGACATGTTTATACTCATATCTCCTTAATCTAACTTCAGACACTCCAAGTACCCTAACTCAAAATTTTCTGGAGAGCATCCCCTATTTCCTGTTTAACTTTGGACGATTTTACTGGATTATCCTGTATATGTTTCTCAAAATTATTTAAGATGTGCCTACTTTTCTTTCTTTCAGTCGATAATCCGATACGCCCTAATTTTCTGGGGAAATGGAACCAAAATTGGAAGCGTCTTCATTTTACAAAAGAAAGCCATTAGAATCTTATGTAAAGCAAACTATCTGGAACATTGTCGGCCGTTTTTCAGACAATCACGGACTTTAACAACCATAAATTTGTATATATATGATCTAGTACTTTACACTCGACAAAATATCGACGATTACTCATTAGTGGCCAATATACAGGATCATGAAATTAGAAATAGTGAACAAATTAATATTCCATATTGTAGATTACACAAGAGCAACACAAACTTTTTAATTATGGGGATGAAATTATATAATAAGCTCCCCAGTCAATATTATAAATTACCAATCAATAGCTTCAAAACCAGATTTTACAATTGGTTATTAAATAATCCTTTTTATTCTGTTGCTGAGTTTTTCAACACAAATTTGTATGAAATTGTATTTTAATAAATAAGTTTAATTGTAATTTAATTAGTTTTCTTTAATTTAAAAGTTTCAAATTATTTCATGTTTTCATTGTATTATTTAAATTTTACTGTTCCTTTTATTAGTGTTTTTAAAAATGTATTTATATGTTTTTCAATGTATTCTGACGAAGCCTAAAACTGTATGTCTAATGGCCAAATAAATTGAATTGAATTCAATATAATAACATTAAATGTATTAGATTTGCTACAGATGATAACGTGTCCAAGTTCTTGGGGCAGATCTTAATGCCATCCATCTCTAATTAACTGAAACTCTTGCAGAACAATGGCACAAGCTTATTATGAAGTTCTCAACTCTGTTTAATTACCCCCGAGTTCGATTTTATAAAACTGAATCTTTTGTTACTAGTTTGACCAATGCAGACTGTTCCTCACGAGGAATATCGTATTTCCTCGAGACAGATGAGAAGCGAAATATAAAAAGAGAAGATGGCGACGCTGCGCGTGCTGAGATGGCTAACGACGGCATCAAACTTTAAGAACCGGAAACTTTTTGTGCGACTTCTGGCTCGACCATAGTAGCGTCAAAATCTTTTGGCGTGTTATAAAATCCGGACGAAAACTTATTTCTTCTTTGTCTTCTTAATTTATATTGTCCAAGAAAGGTGTTTGTCGGAGCAATGAGCATCTTTACTTACAACGTCGCAAATTTCTAACGCAATAATTAACAATAGATCCCTATTAGAAACAACAACAACCAAATTTCTTGGCTTAAAAATCGATAACGTGTTAAATTGGAAAAATCATATTAAAGAAATTACCCCCAAACTAAATTCAGCTTGTTTTGCTGTTAGATCTATGCAAAAGATAGTAAATATCAATACCTTAAAAACAATATACTTTGCATACTTCCACTCGGTAATGAGTTTTGGAATAATATTCTGGGAAATTCCACAGATAAGAACAATATATTTCTATTACAAAAAAGAGTAATTAGAATAATAGTAGGTGCCAAATCTAGGGTATCGTGTAGGACTATTTTCAAAAAACTACAAATAATGCCCATGGCTTGTCAGTATATCTTTTCATTAATAATGTTCCTCGTATATAATCTTGAAAACTTTGTAACGAATTCAACAGTTAATAGCATAAATACTCGTCAAAAAAAAATGACTTTCATACTCCAACGGCAAGTCTATCGTGCTATCAAAAAGGAGTGCGTTATATGGCAGTAAAAATTTTTAATAGCCTCCCTATCGATATAAAAATTAAACTCAAAACATAAGATTAGTTAGGGCCAAATTAAAGAAGTACCTAATTTCTCACGCCTTCTATTCTGTAGGTGAATTCATGACATTCAATAACACTTCATGAAATTGATACTAAAACTTTGTGTTGTACTAGTAGACTATATTGTAAATCTCGTCTGTATATATTTCATCTAGACTGTGACTATAAATTAAGGTTTTATAATAGTATTAAGTTTTTTGACTTGTTCCATATTCTAGCTGTAAAGCAATGTATGAATACCATGGAATGTTAATAAATACAATACAATACAATAGTTTGAACTAGGCTCCAATTTAATTCTTCAACTTATTATTATGTTCGGAAAATGAAGCAAAAAAAGTTTAGGATTACAAAGAGCGGTGTGGCAACATTGCATTTAATAATTAGTTTTGGCGGTTTCTGATGGAATTTCGAAATAAAAATTGTAAAAACCTAATCTTTAAACATCGTAGAATAAAAAAAGAATAAAAAACTAAAATAATGCATCGGCTTTTTTATCATTTTCAAAAAGAATAGCATAAACATTAGGATTGTAAAGAAAGGTGTGGCACCATGGCATTTAATAATTATTTTGGACAGTTTCTAATGGAATTTCAAACTAAAATTTTGGCAACGTAATCATAACCAAAGAAAAAAGATTAAAATTAAATAACCGAACTTTTGACCATTATCATTGAAACTTCTCTTAATCATATAGATTAAGGTTGCCTATATTGCATCACTTCAGCATTTATAATTTTTATTGAACAATACAACTTCTGTTTTACGCATTCCTTTACAGGGATGCATTCCCAGAACATTTACCTTTGAAATCTGAAATGGAAATATAAAAATTGGAAATTTATCTTTTGAAGAGGTGGAGAAATTCAAATATCTTGGAGCAACAGTAACAAATATAAATGATACTCAGGAGGAAATTAAACACAGAATAAATATGCGAAATGCCTGTTATTATTCGGTTGAGAAGCTTTTATCATCCAGTCTCCTGTCAAAAAATTTGAAAGTTAGAATTTATAAAACAGTTATATTACCGGTTGTTCTTTATGGTTGTGAAACTTGGACTCTCACTTTGAGAACATAGGTTAAGGGTGTTTGAGAATAAGGTGCTTAGGAAAATATTTGGGGCTAAGAGGGATGAAGTTACAGGAGAATGGAGAAAGTTACACAACACAGAACTGCACGCATTGTATTCTTCACCTGACATAATTAGGAACATTAAATCGAGACGTTTGAGATGGGCAGGGCATGTAGCACGTATGGGCTAATCCAGAAATGCATATAGAGTGTTAGTTGGGAGGCCGGAGGGAAAAAGACCTTTAGGGAGACCGAGACATAGGTGGGAGGATAATATTAAATGGATTTGAGGGAGGTGGGATATGATGATAGAGACTGGATTAATCTTGCTCAGGATAGGGACCAATGGCGGGCTTATGTGAGGGCGGCAATGAACCTCCGGGTTCCTTAAAAGTAAGTAAGTAAAAAGGAATCCTTGAACTTGATGTAATATTTTTTTAATTAAAATGACATTTCCGAAACACATGTCAGTGGTTCCATTTAGGCAACTAGTTTCCTAAATAGCACCTGCGGTTTCTTAAATCGCACCTCTTTAACTGCAGGGAAGAGGATGAAGGGAAGCTTTTAATATTGAGCATATTGAACAGTATTTGAATGAATAATGTAATAAATGCAAATTACAAGTTTATTGAAATTAATGAAAGAGAGTAACGTATCTTCAAATGAAATTGAAAAAAATATAGCGTAAATTACGTAACATTTAAACTTCCTGAATCCGTGTTTTATTGTTAAACATTTGCCATGTGCTTCACCAGGCATTTCAAACTGTAAATTGCGTCACCTTTTCTCCACGATTATCTCGAAGCCACCTAAGAACTGCTTCATGATATAGCTGTCTGAAATGATTTGAACATAAAAACATCTAAAGGCTGGGCCTCTGAGTATTATGACGAGAAGCTGAAACAGGAGCACACCATCTTCCCGAGATAATCTAGCTTCTAAATTTTTTGAATGGTTCGTATAGGTGGACATACAGAAGCAGCACTTTTTTCTATGGCAGGTTTGAGTGGCAGATAAAACGTTTGAGCTATTCGACAAATAGTTCACTGTGGATGTAACCTGACTCAGAGCAAACAAATAACGATCCTGGAGGACCACCAGCTGATATTAAAGGGTGCACTGTTTGACGTTTAAAAATTATCACAGGTGGCACAAAATATCTGGTGTGCTTGTACAACACACACTTGTTGTATTAACGCCCTTTTCACCACTTGATATTTCACCCACCTAATGCATTCCTAGTTCAGTTAAAATTTTTGGGGCCTTCTTTTGTACGGTTAGAATTGGTACAGTTGCTCATATCGCACCGGTGCGAATTAGGCACCTACAAAGTGGTGCGAATTGAGAAACTACGTCATAAGTTATTATTTCCTTCATTCTAGCCTATAATCACCACATGTTCAAAAATCCTACTAAGTTAAATGTTCTTTAATACCTCTTTAAACTAATAACATCTTAAGATTATGGATTCCTTTGCATACAAATCCGTTATTTAGCTACAAAATGTTAGCTAAATATACAGGGATATCACTTTATTTTTACCAACATGTTTAACATTAACCTGGCTATACTCGGAAACACTGTTTCCCCCTTCCATTACAGGAGTTTGGAGTTACTAGTGCAATATGTCAACAAATCATTTTACTAGGTATAGGAGGAGAGAAAAGTAGTGTATCCATTTATGTTGTAGGGAAATACGATATTACGATTTTCAGTTTCATCATCACTTTTACGGAATTTATCAAAATACAGTGGAGTAGTAACATTTTTTTTTCAAAAACTCAACTTTTCAGGCGACTATGTTCGTTATGTAATGTCTACTTTATTTAGCATATTAATTATTGATGTTATCATACAATATAGAGAGTGCATTTAAATTGAGGGGGTCATAAGTAAAGGGCTGTAAGTGCACTTAAGTTACTTTTGAGAAAATGGGGTTTAAATATTTATGCTTTCGTAAAATCGGTGAAATTCTTTATTTAAATTTTAATGTGTGATGCGATTAAAATATCCCTTTGCCACTAAAATTTTAGATACTTTTGTTTACACTGGATGCACTTAACTCATGTTATTACAAATGTCACTAGCATTCCTTTGCTTCTAGCCACCTCAATTCAAAAAAGCTAATCAGAATTTTTAAATAAGTTGCTGAAAATGGTTGCCGTTCATTACAATGCAGGCTTCAATTCAGTACGCATATTATTAAAAACATTTTGAAGCATATTCTATGAAATTGAATTTATCGTTTCTTGAATATAATTTTTTAGTACGATATTATTAATATAGGTTCTTTCTTCTATAGAAAACGCAATCATATTTATGAAACACACTATACACTGCAGTGTTTACTTCACTGCTTGAAGACTTCGAATGCAACAGCGGCCGTAAGTTTGTGTGTCTGACGGGAGCAAGGACATTAATGAAGGGCTGAGAGTGAAGTACATTCAGAAATGTAGGTACAATAAAATTGCAAGTAAAAATAAAATGATGTCCCTGTACATCCACCTAAGCGAGTATATTAAATACTCTATCACCACGTTGCTAGCACAAAGAAGTGACAGAAATCAAGTGACATGCTGGAAGTTCATGTGGTAGATTGTAACAATACCACTAGATCCCACACTACTATAGTAACTTGTTTTAAACTAGCAGTGGTCCAATTTAGCAAGCGGTGCGATTTATGCTACTCTACGCTACATCTCTGTCCCGCAAGGTGGCGTCGTGGTCTAAGGCATCCCGCCTAGGACTCGCGTTACGGAATGCGCACTGGTTCGACTCCTCATGGGGGAAGAAATTTTCTCATGAAATTTCGGCCAGTGTATGGGACCGGTGCCCACCCAGCATCGTGATGCACTTGGGGAGCTACGATAGGTAGCGAAATCCGGTTGCGAATACCAGCTATAACGGCTGGGGGGATCATCGTGCTAACCACACGATACCTCCATTCTGGTTGGATGATCGTCCACCCCTGGTTCTGCATGTGGGCGTGAGGCCAGCAGCCGGCTGGTCGGTCTAGGCCCTTCACGGGCTGTAGCGCCGCGGATTATTATTATTATTATTATTATTATTATTATTATTAGCCGTACCCGTGCGCTCCTCTGCACCTGTTAGAAATAAATATAAAGTAATTACATAATTAAAATAGGACGTTTGACCCAGGGAACAACTTTTACAACAGCGCAAGATAATCTGCTTCGCTCATTACCCAATTTTTTTTTTTTTTTTGCATTGCATTTATTGCATATATATTTTATACACGATTCAATTGAGCATAGTTAAAATTTGAATTATAAAATAATGGATTGCTAAGCTAACGTACTATTACTGCATACTTAATCAATACACTCTCGTTGTTCGTTAATTCTCTGAGATTAAAATGAGTGTACATAAATATTATTTTAAGAAATACAGAAAACAATTGTAGGCCTACAAAATAGCCTATCAAATTTTCTGTGCATAAGAAGCTATTTTAATCTTACCTGTCCTCGATTTACTCAGACGTTACTGTAATAACATTATAGCATTATGTCCATCTAGAGAAACTACACTTTCCAGTGGTGAAATAATAATTAATTATACAAATCGCTTAATTTAGCTTCCGATATTACTTCATACAAACACAGAAACATTCTCTGTAGGCTATGTTTAATAGCTTTCGATTGTTGTTGTCCAAGGCCCCTTATAGACGAAGTCGTTTGTTCTTAATTCATTGCACCGTCTTAGATGGCGTTATTTTAATTTTAAAACTCATTTATTTCATTAAATATCAGTCCTATCAAAATTTTATAAAGAATAAAACGTATCGGAAATCATTTTTAAAAAAACTTTTGCTATGTAACATTTTTCACAAAAATCAATAATAAGCGAGATATTTCGATTTATTTAATTCAGGCCCCCTTATAACCCCCCTTTTAAATAAAGTATTTTGAATGCCATATAGCCTAAAATCTAAGTTACAACGAACTTAATTTATATTCCAATTTTCATCGAAATCGGTTCAGCCATTATCGCGTGAAAAGGTAACAAACATACAGACAGACAGACAGACAGACAGACATACAAACAAAAATTTCAATAAAGCGATTTTCGGTTTCAGGGTGGTTAATTATATATGTTAGGACCAATTATTTTTGGAAAATCGAAAATTACCAGTAAAATTTCGGCTACAGATTTATTATTAGTATAGATTACCCTACATCTCTACACACATTAATTCTGTCAAGTAAAGTGATATCAAAAACTTTTTTCTCGCATTTTTAACTATGTCCTGATTGTACCTATGCAGTGTAAAATATTACCATGGCAACTTAAACTTACCATTAAGCAAAGCCTGCATGGTACAGTCAGAAAACAAGGTACAATAAAAATGGAAGGAAAACGTTTTTGATGTCACTGTACATTGGTTCAATTTCGGCTATGATCATGTAGCATCAGACTGTACGGTTCTACATCTCTTAATGATTCTCATTATGTAACTTTTGAATCTGAATTAATTTCTTCAGAGCCCATTGAGTTATGCAATAACGTATGCAAGGCAATAATGAAAGTCATATTTCACCCCTAAACTTTTATGCTCTATGGTCATGAAACACATTGTACTTCATAAACGTTGCCAGTAATAATTTTCATTGCACTATTACTAAAATTTTACAACAGACCCTAAATCCAGTGCGAATTACTGAACCATAACACGATGTTCTCTTTGCAGTAGATCGGATACTGGTGGGGTGTAGAGGTTCCCAAGCGTTTGGTCATGGGTTCCATTCCCACTTCAGCTAATTAACTGGTTGCATTTCTTCCAAAGTTTTTCTATAACTGTAAGGCGAATATTGGGTAATTCCCTATTCCATCGGCATTAGGTGCGTACTCGACGGCAATGGCTACTATGGCGTCCGTTCTGTCCGAAGTTCGCAGTTCATATCCGGTTGAAGACTCTGGATTTAAAACGGCGATAACTTTAGCATGGCTTTCTTCGGGGAGGAAGTAAAGCTATGGGTCACGTTTCGTAGATTTACGGCAGAGAAAAATCCTTGTCTGTGATAGAGGACTAGCGGAAAAATGTGGCACCAATTTCATGCCCCCATTGAATTTCAATTCTGAATAAAATTTGCTGTTGAAAGCGCTGTTGAATGAAATATTATTGCTATTATTATTATTATTATTATCATTATACTTACTTACTGGCTTTTAAGGAACCCGGAGGTTCATTGCCGCCCTCACATAAGCCTACCATTAGTCCCTATCCTGAACAAGATTAATCCATTCTCTATCATCATATCCCACCTCCCTCAAATCCACTTTAATATTATCTTCCCACCTACGTCTCCGCCTCCCTAAAGGTCTTTTTCCCTCCGGCCTCCCAACTAACACTCTACTCGTCCATACGTGCTACATGCCCTGCCCATCTCAAACGTCTAGATTTAATGTTCCTAATTATGTCAGGTGAAGAATATATTGCGTGTAGTTCTGTGTTGTGTAACTTTCTCCATTCTCCTGTAACTTCATCCCTCTTAGGCCCAAATATTTTCATAAGCACCTTATTTTCAAACACCCTTAACCTATGTTCCTCTCTCAAAGTGAGAGTCCAAGTTTCACAACCATAAAGAACAACCAGTAATATAACTGTTTTAAAATTCTAACTTTCAGATTTTTTGACAGCAGACTGGATGATAAAAGCTTCTCAACCGAATAATAACAGGCATTTCCCATTATTTATTCTGTGATTAATTTTCTCCCGAGTATCATTTATATTTGTTACTGTTGCTCCAAGATATTTGAACTTCTCCACCTCTTCAAAAGATAAATTTCCAGTTTTTAATTATTATTATTATTATTATTATTATTATTATTATTATTATTACTATTATTGGGGTGGGTCTGGGTAATTTAGGTATAGTGGGGTAATATGTCACAATTTATTGAATAAAACTTTACCTAATCTTCAAAAATATGTCAATTTAATTATCTGTTTCACATTGTCTATCATGGAGTGTTAAAAATTTGTCTTGATCACACTGATACTGCCTGGTAAAAAAATACTGTTTTATTTCCAGTCAATGAAATAACACATCAATTCGAAGCAATATTGTTGGGGAACCAGATGAGATACATAACCAAATTCGTGTATGTGTACATTACACATGTTTAGAACATGTTTTTAATAAATGTAGTAATCTATCATTAATAGTTCATTAGTAAATTACAACTTACAAACGTGGGGTAATTTGGGTATAACTATAGGTTAATTGGTAGGCCTAACTAACCTAGTTTTCATTCCTGATCATGCCACGTAGACAAATTATGTGGATTGGTGAAAAACAAATATCCGAAATGTTTTCTATCCCTAATTTTAATGGGAGATATTTTAAATTTACAAAATAAGCCTTATCAAGAAATTAAATAATGACCGACATTTTTTTATCTTATTAGGCCCAATTAAAATTTTTAAATGCCTACGTAACCTCTGCATTATGTTCTAGGATACATACACTGACCTATGGCTGAGATAATTTGATTTTATAAGAACTTAAAAGCAGTTTTACTTCAATAATATATATTATATCCAAAATATCCCTATCCATGGGATAAATTGAGTACAGTTAAACTTAGGGTTATTATTATGATAAGAAGAGGCCAACATACTTGAAAATGCAATAGAATAATTCTAGAAGGTCACAGTGCTATCTTATAAAAAACTGACTGGAAAATTTTATCAACAGTAATCTCATTAGAGGTTTTGATTTATCTAGAGAAAATCAAAACTCGAGTGGGATTTAATTGACTATTACACGATTAGAAGAAAGTATATAAAGATTGGAAGAAATAAAGTACTCTAATACAATAAAATATTGATTGATTTACTGAAATTTTATTTCACTAATGTTAGCTTCACCAAAACGTTTGAACGGAGCCGCCATTTTCAGTTGACTATCTATGCGGTAAAAAAATAACTGTCGCATAGCATTTTTATAGTAGCGTAAAGAATTTGCATTTTGAAATGTTAGTAAACAAAGAAGCAGATGCTAGGGAAGTGATAATAACAAGCAAATGCTAACGAAGAGATAAAATTGTAGCGATAAACAGCCATGATTGGTTGAAACACGTCCTTTCGTACCGTTTTATTGGTCAAAAGTAGTATGACATAGTAAAAGTTCAATAGTCACGGTAACAGGCTATGGGTCTCTAAACTCAAACCTACCCTATTACTACGACTACTATTTACTTACTTACTTACTTACTTACTTACTTACTTACTTACTTACTTACTTACTTACTTACTTACTTACTTACTTACTGTCTTTTAAGGAACCCGAAGGTTCATTCCCGCTCTCACATAAGCCCGCCATTGGTCCCTATCCTGATCAAGATTAATCCAGTCTCTACCATCATATCCCACCTCCCTCAAATCCATTTTAATATTATCTTCCCATCTACGTCTCGGCCTGCCCAAAGATCTGTTTCCTTCTGGCCTCCCAACTAACACTCTGTATGCATTTCTGGATTCGCCCATACATGCTACATGCCCTGCCCATCTCAAACGTCTGGATTTAATGTTCCTAATTATGTCAGGTGAAGAATACAATGCGTGCAGTTCTGCGTTGTGTAACTTTCTCCATTCTCCTGTAACTTCATCCCTCTTAGCCCCAGATATTTTTACTGCTACTACTATTATTACTGTAATAATAATAATAATAATAATAATAATAATATTTATTATAGTAGTAGTAGTAGTAGTAGTAGTAGTAAAAATATCTGGGGTTAAGAGGGATAAAGTTACAGGAGAATGGAGAAAGTTACACAACGCAGAACTGCACGCATTGTATAATATTTATTATTATTATTATTATTATTATTATTATTACAGTAATAATAGTAGTAGTAGTAGTAGTAGTAGTAGTAGTAGTAGTAGTAGTAGTAAAAATATCTGGGGTTAAGAGGGATAAAGTTACAGGAGAATGGAGAAAGTTACACAACGCAGAACTGCACGCATTGTATAATATTTATTATTATTATCATTATTATTATTATTATTATTATTATTATTATTATTATTCCTGTATTTCCTGTATTGTGGGTCCCTATCACCACGGCATGGCGCATACTTAGATTGCTGATAGAGGAGACGGCCTCCAGATATTTCATTTATTTCATTTATATAATACTTGAGCTACATTAGGCATTGTAGCCCGGAAGAGCAGAAGCTCGTGCTCGGGCGCAGTTCAGATCAGTTGTACAAAATATATCACAAAATTACGAGAGTTCATTGAGCACAATAACATTAATAAATGGTAAAATAATACAGCATGTAATAATAGGGTTTATATACAAATAGAAAATACAAAAGTACATGAATATTAGAGTATCGATTTTTTATTCAGTTAGCTTAAACAATTAAATAATTAATCAGATTTGTTTCTTAAATCTATGTGTGTTAAGTGTACTTAGCTCAGGGTAAGCTCTAATTAATTCATTATATATTTTAGGTCCAAAATTTCTGCTGTGTTTTAATCCAGCAGTTGTGTGGCATTTGGGAGTATTTAGAAAGAAACTGTAGTTTTGTCTCGTATGATATTCATGAGGATCAAATTTAAATTTATTGTGGTTTTTATGGAAGTAAATCAGCAATTTTTGTTTATAAATTTGTTCTAGATTTGATACACCAAATTCCTAAAAAATTAATTTTGTAGGGTAATCAAAAGGTTTATATAGACAAACTTTGACAATTCTTTTTTTTTGAGCAAATATAAAGGATGGAGAGTCCATTTTGCCATTCCTCCCCAACCTAATATACCATATGGAGGGTAGCTGCGAATATATTGAATAAGCAGTCATGGACAGCCGATACGGGATGTTCCTCCATCTTGGGGATTGGGCGAAGGCCTAACAACCCATCACCGTAAAAAAACAGCTTGTTACGAAACCCGAAAATAAGCTTCGGAATAGGAGGCCGAGACGTAGATGAGAGGATAATATTAAAATGGATTTGAGGGAGGTGGGATATGATGGTAGGGACTGGATTAATTTTGCTCAGGATAGGGACCGATGGCGGGCTTATGTGAGGACGGCAATGAACCTGCGGGTTCTCTAAAAGACATGAGTAAGTGAGAAAATATCTTCTCAGTTAACGCGGCCTATTTAAACATCAGATTGAAATATAAGAGTGAATTATAAATTAAATCAAGACATTAGAAATGCAGTAGGTGGGACTTCAGAGCTTTAGAAATTTTTGTAAAGGGTTCTATTATTGGAGCAAAGCATTCTTCCTTTGAAAGTGACGGTATAAAGCAGAACAGATTCACGTGGCGGAGTTTGAAGCTGGTAAAGAGGGATTAAGTTAAGCCCGGAACGGGGAAGGTTGACCAGGATTATCCGCCGGGGAAGAGAAGATGAACAGACTGGCAGAAAATATTCCACAAGCCTGATCAAGTAGCTCTTGAAACCATCTGCCGTCCTGGAAATGAATCCGTACTGCTCAATCTTAAAAGCAGAGAGGTCTATGAATAACAAGATATGTGCGTTTCATGATCCAGCTGCAAAATACAAAAGGACGGTCACCTCTGTATCATAGCAACCGTGAGTTACATTATGCCAGAGCGATTCAATGAACCAGGCGGGCTGCTCATATATGGATGTAATGCAGATTTTAAGAGCTTGAAGTAACGAGAGAAGTTGAATTTAAATGCGCTGCGAAATTGCAATGACGTAACGATGTTCTTTGCGCACATATAGTGCCATAATATTTCAATATTAAACTTGATGTTTCATTCACAACGTCTCTAGTAACAGTCCCTGAAATTATACTTTCACTTTTATGATATTCAATAAAGATCCTCTCTTATGGATGAAGTGCTAGCAAATCTGGGGTATCTCACTTCAATTCCCGTTAGAAAAGTGAGTATAACTGTAAACCCTTATGTTAAGAAACGTGTAATGCTGATAGTCCTTCATTTTTCATTATTGCAAGCAACACATCATGCCACAACAGTTGTGTACATTAAAAAAAAAAAATAATAATAATAATTCCTTACAAATGGCTCATTGCCGCCCTCACATAAACCCGCCATCGGTCCCTATCCTGAGCAAGATTAATCCAGTCTCTAGCATCACATCCCACCTCCCTCAAATCCAGTTTAATATTATCCTCCCATCGACGTCTCGGCCTTCCCAAAGGTCCCTTTCTCTCAGGTCTGCCAACTAATACTCTATATGCATTTCTGATATTAACCCATACGTGCTACATGCCCTGTCCATCTCAAACGTCTGGATTTCATCATCATCATCATCATCATCATCATCATCATCATCATCATCCTTCACGAATTAGGCCTCTGTAGACCTGTTTCGGCCCCATCTAGCAGTCTTCTTAAAGGTCTTCCTGGTCGACGATGTCCTCTAGGTTTATATTGCATCATAATTTTTGGGATTCTTGAATTTTCCATTCTTCTTACATGATCTAGCCAATTGAATTTGTATCTGCTGATTTTTTCTTCTACTGACTCTACTTCTAATTGTTCTAAAATTTCTTCATTCCTTTTTCGGTCTAAAAGAGTATATCCTGCTGTCCTCCTCAAAAATTTCATTTCCGTTGCTTTGATTCTGTTCATGTCTTTTTTCTTTAATGTCCAAATCTCGCTTCCGTATAAAAGGGTGGGTAATGCTAGTGTATTATATATTTTTATTCTTGTAGATTTTTGTACTGATTTAGCTTTTAATGCATTGTTTATTATTCCTAGAATTTGTGTAAATTTGGTAATTTTCTTGTTCACATCTTTTTCATTTTGATAAGATATTTCACAACCCAGATAATTTAAATTTTGTACTTGTTCGAGGCATTGGTTATTGTGTATTATCTTACTTCTGACTGGGTCTTGTCCTAAAAATGCCATTACTTTTGATTTTTATGCTGAAATTTCCATCCCAAAATCTTTTAATATTTTATTTAATGTATACAATCCTCTTTGTAAATTATCCTCTGAATTGGAAATTATGACTTGATCATCGGCATAGAGTAGGGTATTTAATGTTAGAGCACTGGTTATTTTGATTCCTGATGTGTAGATTTGGTTCCATTTTAAAATAATTTCATTTATATAAATATTAAATAATGGATTTAATGTTCCTAATTATGTCAGGTGAAGAATACAATGTGTGCAGTTTTGCGTTTTGCAACTTTCTCCATTCTCCTGTAACTTCATCCCTCTTAGCCCCAAATATTTCCTAAGCACCTTATTCTCGAACACTCTTAACCTCTGTTCCTGTCCCAAAGTGAAAGTTCAAGTTTCACAAGCATACAGAACAACCGGTAATATAACAGTTTTATGAATTCTAACTTTCAGGCTTTTTTAGAGCAGACTGGATGACAAAAGCTTCTCAACCGAATAATAACAGGCATTTCCCATATTTATTCTGTGTTTAATTTTCTCCCGGGAATAATTTATACTTGTTACTGTTCCTCCAAAGTATTTTAATTTTTCCACCTTTTAAAACGATAAATTTCCAATTGTTATATTTTCATTTCTTACTATGTTCTGGTCATTAGACATAATCATATACTTTGTAATAATAATAATAATAATAATAATAATAATAATAATAATAATAATGCCTAATATATTTATAAAATAATGTATCCTATCAAATAAGTAAAATGTTTTTTCTTAATACTCAAGTATATGTGGCGGCCGGGTAGCTCAGTTGGTAGAGCTAATGGTTGCGGACTGGAAGGTCCGGGGTTCGATCCCAGATGGTGAGAGGATTTTTCTCGTTGCCAAACTTTCAGAACGGCCCCGAGGTTCACTCAGCCTCCTATAAAATTGAGTACCGGGTCTTTCCCGGGGATAAAGGAGGTCAGAGTGTGGTGCCGACCACACCACCTCATGTTTCCGGTGACGTCACAACTCGCACAGCTATGGTTTGTTTTTGTGAAAAACTGCCTCTTAAAATAAATCTACTCTTCGACGTGTCCAAGCTTTTTTCGAAAAAAAATTTCCATTTAGCTGTAGCAAAAAAAAAACGCGTGACTTTTGAAATGCATTATATATTAAGTCAACAATCAACAGGCATCACGCAAGGAGCGCATTTATTTATTTATTTATTTATTTATTTATTTATTTATTTACTTATATATTTATTTATGTATTTATGTATTTGTTTATTTATGTATTTATTTATGTATTTATTTACTTATTTATGTATTTATTTATGTATTTATTTATTTATGTATGCATTTATTTATTTATGTATTTATTTATTTAAGTATTTATTTATGTATTTATTTATGTATGTATGTATTTATTTATTTATTTATTTATGTATTTATTTATTTATGTATTTATTTATTTATTTATGTATTTATTAATTTATGTATTTATTTATGTATTTATTTATTTATGTATTTATTAATTTATGTATTTATTTATGTATTTATTTATTTATGTATTTATTTATGTATTTATTTATTTATGCATTTATTAATTTATTTATTTATGTATGTATGTATTTATTTATTTATGTATTTATTTATTTAGTATTTATTTATGTATTTATGTATGTATTTATTTATGTATTTATTTATTTATGTATTTATTTATTTATTTATGTATTTATTTATGTCTTTATTTATGTATTTATTTATGTCTTTATTTATGTATTTATTTATTTATGTATTTATTTATTTATGTATTTATTTATTTATTTATGTATTTATTTATTTATGTATTTATTTATTTATTTGTTTATTTATTAATTATGTATCTATTTATGTATTTATGTATTTATTTATTTATTTATTTATTTATTTATTTATGTATTTATTTATTTATGTATTTATTTATTTATGTATGTATTTATTTATATATTTATTTATTTATTTATGTATATATTTATTTATTTGTTTGTTTATTTATTTATTTATGTATCTATTTATGTATTTATTTATTTATGTATTTATTTATTTATTTATGTATGTATTTATTTATTTATGTATTTATTTATTATTTATTTATTTATGTATTTATTTATTTATGTATTTATTTATTTATTTATGTATCTATTTATTTATTTATTTATTTATGTATTTATTTATTTAACCTGGTAGAGATAAGGCCATCAGACCTTCTCTTCCCCTCTGCCAGGGGATTACAGCTACAATATTAAGAATATATGCACTCTTAGGCGAATAATGTATATAAGATTCATTTTTGGTCCCACAGAATTAACTGTGATAGTTACCGCTTGTTATTAATGGAAAAAAATTCGC
Organism: Periplaneta americana; assembly: GCA_025594305.2. Taxonomy (NCBI): domain Eukaryota; kingdom Metazoa; phylum Arthropoda; class Insecta; order Blattodea; family Blattidae; genus Periplaneta; species Periplaneta americana. Next base: position 199,148,896 of record JAJSOF020000003.1, on the reverse strand, counting down.
TCTGGAGCCGAGGATCGAACCCGGGACCCCAGGTTCTACCCTCTAAGTCGAGCATGGAATAAGGACACTAAGGCAAAGGAACCAAATAACAAAGATTCGATCAGGTGTGGTGGGTTGAACTTTGGCGTAGATCAGTGGTTAGAGCATCCAGTGCGTAGAACTGGGGGTTCCGGGTTCGATTCTCGGTGCCGGACCGAATTTTTCTCCGTTAATAACAAATGGTAACCATTGCAGATAATTCTGTAGGACCAAAAAATTATACATAGATCGTAGAGAAGAAAAAGTCACCGTAGCTTATACTGAAAATTAAAATATCTATCCTTTGAATGGGCAGATAAGCTGTTGTAAATTTTGAGCATGTTACAGAAATGTGGATATTCATGCAGAAATAGGTTTTGGCTCTTAACTTCATCGACAGATACCCTTGTAATGCTATTCTTTACGTAGGGGAGAAGTGGGTACAGTAAGACAGGGAGAATAGTGAGACTTTTTTTATTAGATGGTAAATTTTGATGTTAAGATGTTTGTAATAGTAAAGTTGTATGTTACATGAGTAAAGTAACAGTTCTTTTCATACTCGATTTGATTGTAATTTTAAAGGTGAGTGATGAAAAAATAATTCGTTATTTTTCGCTCTAGAAGTAAAATTTTGGTTTGTGTTTAATGAAGTTTATATTGGATATACAAAGGAAATAGAAACATGAATGTTTTGTTACCTAATACTATGGTATTTGAAGCTATGTTTGGCAAAGTTTCGTCTTTCTTGTTTTAATTTTGAAGTAATGGCGTCATTTTTAAATGAACTATGCGTAAAGGGAACAATGAGACATGCCACTGAAGGGTACACTGAGACGTCTCACTGTTCCCATGTACCAATGATTTGCAAAAACAAACTGTAATTATATTACATTTACCGGTAACTAACATTAAAAATGAAAATACTAGTAACCAATTCAGGAACTGTAGCTTAAAATAATGGATACATTACGTTTTAATGGTTTCATAAATAAAAAATTATTCACATAATTTAAGCAAATGTTAAAAAATAATCAAGAATTAAATTAAATTCTTATAATTATAAGCTTTGTTGTCACCAAAAATTAATTTCATTTTTTCGCAAAAGTTTTAAGTCATGGAAAATTCACTTTTCCAAATGTTCCAGATGTTTCAATGGTTTCGAAGTCAGACATCAAAATGATTCTAAATAAACCTACAGAACATGGCAGGATAAAGAGACAGCAAGCTTTCCTTTCTTTTGAAATAAATGTAAATCATTTCAATGTCCGTTAATAGACACTGTGGTGTCTCACTGTACCCTCCTGAATTGGAACAGTGAGACGTTTGCATTTTTTTTACAAACATGCATTGTATATTATGTCCTTTATCTATTAACATTTTTGTTTATGTATTACTGTACTCCATGTTTTAATGTCTATTTCTATTGCACTTGATTTTTAAAATACTTGAATTATCACTTGCATAAATATGTCTTAATATTTTGTGTCTCACTGTGCCCAGTACTCCCCTACTAACGATTTACGTGTAACATATTTCATTACAAGCCCCATCACCTCCTCTGCCCTTGCAGTAAGCCGTCAGTTTGGCAACAGAGCAGTTTAAAAATGTTCAACACCTTGGAGGTAGTGACAGTAACCAAATGTTCCATAAAATCTTTCAGCGAGGAAGGAATTGATATTATAGCAAGGAACTTTGAGAGTCGAGCTTTTAAGAAGGGATGAAGTCTGTAAGATCCTGACGGGCTTCTTTGTTGCTAGGCTACAGGTACGTACGTCACTTAGGAGGCCAATCACGCGTCAAATCACTTTGTGACTGTGTAGGTAAACACTGCGCTGGAAGTTCAGTCGTTGAGCACGAGAAGACAAGGTGAATAAGTTACGTGGAGACAAGGGACGTGGTCTCGAGCCTCGCTCAGGTCACGAACGCTTGTCGGGTGTTCTATGTTTTATTTCATCTTATTTTAAGATTTGAACATAGCAGGCCAACCAATTACAATGTTCACTTATATTAGTTCTTAAATACAAAAATTATATATACATACAAAGTTAAGGTGACAAACACAATCTAATGATATAAATACAAGAAATATAAATATATATAGGAACAACAAAGTCAAAATAAAGTAAATATAAATCTTAAAACAAAGTTAATGTGATTGAAATAATCTTAATACAACAAAAATCTTAATACAATAATAATCTAAATACAACAATAATCTTAATACAACAGTAATCTTAATGCAATAATAATCTTAATACAGTAATAATCTTAATACAACAATTATTACAATACAATAATTTTAATACAACAAAAATCTTAATACAATAATAATCTTAATGAAATAATAATCTAAATAGAACAATAATCGTAATATAACGATAATCTTAATAAAACAGTAATTTTAATGCAGTAATAATCTTGATACAACAAAAATCTTAATACAATAATAATCTTAATGAAATAATAATCTAAATACAACAATAATCGTAATATAACAATAATCTTAATACAACAATAATCTTAATGCAGTAATAATCTAATAATAATAATAATAATGCAATAATAATTTTAATAGGCCTGCAACAATAATTAATACAATAATAATCTTAATACAAGGCAAGAGAATGTAATATAAGCTATATAATTTTCAAAAATGTATTATACTCTGCAAATACACCTTTAAATTTTCATATACCAAGTATACTTATTTTAGTCAGGTTCAACTGTTCTTGAACACGACATTGTATTTCACAGCTTACACCCTGAACTTCCAATCTCTACTAATAATAATTGTGAAGGGTGGAAGTGAAAATAATCCTGCAGATTGAAACAGACGACAGGGTACACTTAAATGAATAGAAAACCTATATTACGTTTTGTGAATAAATGCACGGTTAATTAGAAAATTAAGTTGGAAATTTCAAGCGTGTGGCAACATCGCCGCTAACTTATTGCTCTTTCTTCCCGTAATACAGATGCAAGAGGTCAACGAACCCAGGTCTGTCTGCCTTTGTGAACTACCTCTCAACTCCCTTTCTGACTACAACGTTGCATTCTATTCGGAACGTTCAGTGGTTTGAAATTAGTGGTTTTTAAATTAAATTTACATGAAATCCGTCCAGCTATTGAAATACGCCACAGGGATAATGATTCTTTATTAGATTTTGTATCCATATGAACAAACATCACGATCTTACTCGCAATAGGTACCAAATAAGAGACTTTTTAAATTGTTTTCCGGACCTATATGATAATAATAATAATAATAATAATAATTTATTTTAGCTGGCAGAGTTAAGGCCGTAAGGCCTTCTCTTCCACACAACCAGCAAAAAGTGTATATACGTATGCATGAACTTACAAAGAATTCGACAATTTGATTTAGATGAGAGTTACATGTATACAAGAGTTATTTACGAATTAAACAACAAAATACTATGAACTATTAATTAAACACTGAAATAAACTGGGTAGCAGAATTAAACTAAAATACATAGAATGTTAATATATTTCAAATTATATTAGATAATAGAAAGAGATTATTATGAGACAATTTTGAAAATGCAGCACAATCAGGATGATGTCTAAAGAAAAAAAGCAACAGTGTAGTCAGTAATATTTTAAATCAGTATGATTGGAGTGAAATGCTAATAAGGTTATCTTTTAAGCTGTTCTTAAAGGTGTTTGTTGTCTTGCAGCCCCTAATACTTTGTGACAAGGAATTCCATTGACGCGAGGTGGATATTGTAAAAGATGAGGAATAACAAGATGTTCTATGAAGAGGTATATTTAGCGTGCCACAGATAAGTGATCTGGTATTTACGTCGTGGTTAGAGTATAGATAAGAGAAACGAGACGAAAGGTAATTTGGTGTTGAGGTGTGCAGAATTCGAAAGAGTAAAGACAAAGAGTGTAAAGTTCTGCGTTCTTTAAGTCGGAGCCACGAGAGACTTGCGAAGGACGGTGATATGTGATCATATCGTCGGATGTTGCACACGTATCTGATGCACATATTCTGAGCTCGCTGTAACTTGACTGACAGTTCAGAACTTAGATCACTTAACAAAACGTCACAATAATCGAAGTGCGGCATTACTAGGGTTTGTACTAGGGTAAGTTTTAGTTGCTGGGGCAAGAAGTTTCTCAAGCGACTCAAAGAGTGAAAGGAGGAACAGATTTTCTTTATCGTTTCTTTAACTTGAAAATTCCAACTTAGATTATTATCAAAAAGAAGCCAAGATTTTTACGACAGATGAATAAGGGATTAGCGTGTTGTTAAGGGTAACAACTGAAAGATTACTGTTATTAAGGGAGTTAACTACACGCTTATGTCCAATAATTATGGCTTGAGTCTTACTTGGGTTAAGTGCTAGTCCGAAATTGGCCGCCCAAGTGGAGACAGTGGCTAGGTCACAATTTAACTTGTCAATCGATTCATTGATCGTATTGGGTCTGGAATGTATGTAAAGTTGTAGGTCGTCGGCATAGAGGTGATATCGGCAATACTGTAAGTTCTTTGATACGTCATTAATGTAGATAGAGAAAAGTAGTGGTCCTAATACGGAGCCCTGCGGCACTCCCGCCTTTGTGTATCGCCATTGAGAGAATTGATTATCAAGATTGGGAGAATTGATGGTCACCTGCTTAGTGATAATCTTATTAGGCCTATGCCTTAAATTGGCAAAACTTCATTTCTCACTCTAGTTTATTAAACCTTGTCGGACCGTAAAGAAAACAACTATCGCAATGTCCATATTTTATATGTTGTACAATATTAAAGCATTGTGAAATTTTAATTTTTCCACCAATTTGTTTTCTAGTGTTCTATTGAAATTATAGCATATAGCCTATTAACCTTTTGTATCCTATAGGATACTTTGTTAATTTAAGGGTTAAACATTTGGGGAGGGGAAACATTTTTTCTGAGACAACTATGGACTTATACATCAATATGGTATTATACTTTTCTGTTGCATAGAACGTGAGTAGCACTGAAAATCTGTAACGTTATTTCACCTACACTCTGTATGTATCTTCTTATTCTTCCTTGTTGGTGTAGCTATTCCTAAGGAGAAATGTTGCCTACAGCTACGTCAAAGGTTCGTGCCCCAGACGGTGTTAAAACCAAAAACGACTGATACAGATTCATTTTTTTCGCAGAACTCAGAATTTTGTAACAATTTCTGTGAAAGATGTATCACATTTCAAGTGATGTTTGCATCGTTTTGTATGATATCCCGCGCTGTAATGAAATTCCTGTTTAATAAAAATCACATATTCAGTTTACGACTGCAACGCCAAGCTAGCAATACATCTGAATGCCCTCTTCTTAGACGTGGAACATATGCTCTGCCACAACCACATTGCCGACCAGGTTTCCAAGTCATATTCCATATTTCAAGTGTCCTGTTTTATCATAAAGACTTTCCTTTCGTTTTGCTGAAGAGCATCTTTATTAGATCTGCTTCTTGTCGTGCTTATATAAAAAGCAGTGGCGGCTGGTGTACTAAAGTGTGATTATTCGTAACTTCTCAACGCTTCTAGTCATCATGAACATTATCATCATTCACTTAGCATTATAATTTAACCCCACCTCTTCCCCAATCTGCTCTTCTGCATTTTTGTTGCTCCACTTGTTATTCTATTTCTGGCACTTCAATTTTTATTTCTCGTCACTTTTTTCAATTCCTACCCTTATCATTCCTCTTTTAATCTTCTCTTTCTATTTAAACTTATGACTCTATAGGCTTATTCCACTTGGGAACTCAAGGAAAATTATGATGGTTTTCTTACTTAGTTATTTAACGACACTGTATCAACTACTCGGTCATTTAGCATCGATGGAATTGGTGATAGCGAGATGATATTTGGCGAAGTGAGGCCGAGCATTCGTCATACGTTACCTGGCATTTGCCTTACAGTTGCGAAAAACCTGGGAAAAAAATCCAACCAAGTATCGGGATTCGAACCCACGCCCGAGCGCAACTCTGGATCGATGCTTGCTACGCCGGTGGCTATGATGATGTTAATTGATGCTTGATGACAGATGATTATCATTCGTTCATTCATTCATAGTGTTGTCGACCTGGTTGGCGAGTTGGTATAGCGCTGGCCTTCTATGCCCAAGGTTGCGGGTTCGATCCCGGGCCAGGTCGATGGCATTTAGGTGTCTCCTGCGGGACAAAATTCCGGCACATCCGGCGACGCTGATATAACCTCTGCAGTTGCGAGCGTCGTTAAATAAAACATAACATTTAATATTCATAGTGTTCTGCTCAAGGGCAGGTCTTCCACTGCAAACTCAGAATTCTTCCAAACTTTCCTAACTTCTGCCTTCCTCTTAGTGTCCGCATATTGACACATCCTGTGGCCCTCGTCTTGATACTTTTATGTGTGTCTGTCTTCTCTAAACGTCTCAACTTGTTAGATGAAAAACAAGACATTTAAATAATAAAGTAACCCTGCCATGAATCGTTATGATCAGGATGGTAATCTGGGTGTCGAGGTAGTCAAGTGATAACACACATTCACTGTAAAACACAACTATTTATTACAGCATGCAACATAAATTCGTAACACATAACCGTTCTATACAGTTTATTCACCCCTCAAACGTCACCCAACAATGGGCGCCTTCGTCGTGGATTCCATACTGTTTAAATCCGTTCTACTGCAAAAACTTCATTACACATAAATCGAAACCAACTGATGAATTCTAGAGGCAGGCTTTTAGGTATTTCACAACTCGAGTAACGATCCACCAAAAATACAAATACCGACCAGAATTTCACCAGAGTTGACTGAACATAAATCCGTCTGGAAAATGGTAGCAGCTCAATAAGTATATCCCAAAACTCGCCGCTAAATTCCACCCGAATATCTTCTACAATTCACTTGTAGGTTCCAGCACACCTATTACTATTCTGCCCCAGGCAGAACTATCGAACCCGGTCCCTGCCCGCGCAACAGCTCGCACTCTGCCACGCGTCCGACCTCCTCGAGCCCAACGTCTAGACTCACTCCACTTTTCGAGATGAAACTCGCTTCACAGACCAAATCTAAATCACACCACTGTCTTGACCGATCAGCAAGCGTAATTACAAAATAATTAATTCTCCCCGGATCAAAAAATTAATGCTCCCTCGGTATCAACTTATCATAGGTTATAGGAACAGAAATAGAGCATAAAAAAAAAGAAAGTTGAGAGAAAGGCCATCTACGAGAAGTAAGAAGAACTAGATCAGAAAGAAAAAACTACAAGCCATCTATGAAAAGTTAGAATAATTAAAATTAACAGAGAAAACTATAAAGATAGAAAAATCTAAAAGAAATAGAAAGGAAAAGAAAGATGTGCCGAAATATAAACGGCACAATATGATCAATATATCTTTATGTTGCCTGTCATCTGATATCTTCTTCTGCCCGGAACGTTTCTCCAGGTCACCATTCCTTCCAGTGCATCCTTCAGTAGGCAGTTTCTTCTCAGCCTATGACCCAGACAGCTTCTTTTCCTCTTCCTGATCAGTTTCATCATCATTCTAGCTTCACCCACATTTTCTACCACTGCTTCATTTTTTATTCTGCCTGTCTATTTCAAACGCTTCTTAGTTCTCCATATCCACATTTCAAATGCTTCTAGTCGCTTTTTTCACTTCGTCGTAATGTCCACGTTTCTGCACCCTAGAATGCCACACTCTACATAAAGCATTCACTAGTATTTTCCTTAGTTCTTTTTCCAGAGGTCCGCAGCAGGTCTTCTATTAAAAACTAACAAGTTGTATGAGATAGCGTGGATGATTATGGTTGATTATTAAGATGGGTAAGGATAAAATTACACCATATGTTTCTTGACATGTTTCCTAATGTTCACAATTTCACTCTATTTTTATTTGTACTTATAATTATATATTATTTTCCAGAATTTTAACTAGAAAATCTAAAAAAATCCACCTGTTAACACATGGATCACATTGAAGTTATATCACCAAATTTCTACAAGAAAATCTTCCATTAAAAACGCTAAAAAAATGCTAAATTATAATGTTAAAAGGGCTATAAAATGCTAGATCCAACTTCTAAAGTGTTTACTTACTTACTTACTTATTTACTTACTTACTTACTGGCTTTTAAGGAACCCGGAAGTTCATTGCCGCCCTCACATAAGCCCGCCATTGGTCCCTATCCTGAGCAAGATTAATCCATTCTTTATCATCATATTCCACCTCCCTAAAATCCATTTCAATGTTATCCTCCCATCTACGTCTCGGCCTCCCCAAAGGTCTTTTTCCCTCCTGCCCCCCAACTAACACTGTATATATATTTCTGGATTCGCCCATACGTGCTACATCCCCTGCCCATCTCAAACGTCTGGATTTAATGTTCCTAATTATGTCAGGTGAAGAATACAATGCGTGCAGTTCTACGTTGTATAAATTTCTCCATTCTCCTCCAACTTCATCTCTCTTAGCCCCAAATATTTTTCTAAGCACGTTATTCTCAAACACCCTTAACCTCTGTTCCTCTCTCAAAGTGAGAGTCCAAGTTTCTCAACCTTACAGAACAACCGGTAATATAAGTGTTTTATAAATTCTAACTTTCAGATTTTTGGAGAGCAGACTGGATGGCAAAAGCTTCTCAACCGAATAATAACAGGCATTTCCTATATTTATTCTGCGTTCAATTTCCTCTCGTGTGTCATTTATATTTGTTACTGTTGCTCCAAGATATTTGAATTTTTCCACGTCTTCGAAGGATAACTTTCCAGTTTTCTGGTCACGAGACATAATCATATACTTTGTGTTTTGGGAATTTACTTTCAAACCTATCTCTTTACTTGCTTCAAGTAAAATTCCCGTGTTTTCCCTAATCGTTTCAGGATTTTCTCCTAACACATTCACGTCATCCGCATATCCAAGCAGCTGATGTAACCCGTTCAATTCCGAACCCTCTAAAGTGCTATTTTTTTATTTTAAGTTGTGAAAATTTACCATATCTAATTATCACCTTCATGTCACTCAGACGTTAGATAATCATCGCAGTTGATAAAGCGTCGTACAATAAGCCAATTCATTAAATTACACTCTTATGCCTTTCAGTTCTTTATTTGCATGATCTTTCTTAATTTTTATTTTTCTCTCTGTACTTCTGCAGTGGTTTGAAATGGCAGGGCACGTAGCACGTATGGGTAAATCTAGGAATCTATATAGAGTGTTAGTTCGAAGATCTGTGGGGAAAAGACCTTCGGGGAGGTCAGGGCGTAGATGGGAGGATATTAAAATGGATTTGAGGGAGGTGGGATTTGATGATAGAGACTGGATTAATCTTGCTCAGGATAGGGACCGATGGCGGGCTTATGTGAGGGCGGCAATGAGCCTCTGGGTTCTTGAATAGTAATATGCGTTACAAGAGCGGTATGTTGAAGTTTTCATGTTCGAGGAAAAGTTTGAAAAAGCGAAACGTAGTTGAGCTTTTTTAATCTCCGAGAATTGAAAGAAAACATACCGCTTGTGTATTGTTCATTATTTTGTGCGAAGATCGTTTATTACATACCTGAAAGACGAATTTCTAATTAGTTGCAATGAAATCTCCATCTTGGTTTCTGTTCAATGACGGCAACTTCGGAACACCAAAATATCTTTCTTCAACATTGTTGCTATAAAATGCTTTCTGTGTTTACTATACTCGAGCGGGCCGTGATAAACGTCTGTCTTTTTTTTCCCCCGGTCTATAAATGCGAACTTAAAACAAACGGTAAGGTTATGTAATGATTTATTTTTCATTTTAATATTTTAACAATATTGTTTATATAACATATTGCAGTAATAACATCGGCATCTGGGATCTTGTTGATTTTTTCACGGCTTCCTTAATGTTACTTGTATCAGGAATGCAATAAGTTTCGTGGAGTAGTAGACTTTACTTAATTTTTGCAAATATTTAAAAACAATAATTAACATTGCAATTTAGGTGAAATTGCAGTGGTAAGTTTCCAATTTATAATTATTACTATGTTAAACGTCTCTAAAAATAATATGTTAAAAGCCTAAAAGCAGTAAAATGAATGTCGCGCTTAAGCGGTAACAAGAGGGAAATTGTTGTGTGTGTTACGTTGGGAATACTGAATGTGGTATTTCATACTTACCGCGTATTGGTTCTGTGCGGAAAGCAAGCAAATACGATCGATCTCGCACAAATAATATCACAGTCTACTATATACAGTCGCGAAGCTTGAGGTGATTTTTTGCAAATCTCGTGATAAAGCGCTCCAAGCGGTTAGCAACTAGAAACAATAGACTGTCCACGGTCGACTTTGGACTGAATCGTATTTCCATCGAGTGCTAGCTCGTTGCGTATTTCACATTGATGCTTGTGAAATGTTCGTTATTGGTTGTAATGAAAATGCTAATGGCTAAAGTACAATAATTGGAATAATTATATTTTACTAGAGACGTAGAAAAATTAAGTTTGATTTAATGAAATTTATTGCTCACGTTTTATTTTCAATTCTGGTGGGATTATTATTGCTTAGGCCTACTTTTCTTTTTTTTCAAAGGATATGTTTTTAATTATAGCTGTTAATTTTGTTGTTTTTTTATTTGTTACTTTATTAGAGACGTAGAAAAAGTCTGTCACAATAAAATTTATTAATCACGTTTTATTTCCAATTCTGGTGTGATTATTATTGTTTAACCTCAACTACGTAAGCCTACACTACAAGTACCGGTACACGTAAGTTACTCCATTAATTCATATTTCCATTATTATTGTTGTAAAGGGAAATGCAAATTAATATTTATTGGTTTCATAATTAATTATCGCTATAATCTTGAATGAGTGAAGCGATTATAGTAAATTTCAGTTCGTTTTGCACAAACAAAAATAATATTAACCTATTTCTTGCAGGTATCTTCGAGTTTATGGTGGAATCTAATATACTTCATTAAAATAATAAATTAACTTTATGCATTTAATATTTAAATAATGGAAGGAAGGTGTTAATTTTTCCAAAAGAACACGACAACGAAAGTGTAACATATTTTGTCGGCTGCTAGGAGAGAGATCTGCGATGACGAGGCGATAGTAGCGATCCTAGTGGTGGGCAACTATCCATGTTTGCATTTTTACTACATATTGAGCTTCGTGACTGTATATAGTAGACTGTGATGATATGTTAAAAGCCTAAAGCAGTAAAATCAATATGTCACTTAAGCGGTAAGAAGAGGGAAATTGTTATGTGTGTTTGGTTGGGAATACTGAATGTGGAATTTTAGACTTTCCGCGGATTGGTTTTGTGCGGAAACCAAGCAAATACGTACGATCTCGCACAAAAGCTATTTGTAAGTAGGTAAGTAAGTAATATATACTTGTATTTTCTCTCTTTTCTTACTGTATGTTCCTACTTGTCCACTATTTCCCGCATTCTTCTTATATTAATTCCTCATCGTCTACTAGATGTTTTGTATGCTCGCACTGAACGTCACTTGCGTAGACTCCACCGCCTTCTTGTCCGAGATTGCGTGACCAAGAGCTTTGCGGAGGTGCGGGTTCTCAGATAAAGATCCCGGAGGGTGGTATCTCCCCGCCATTTAACTTTGGTCGGTTTATAAAAAGATGTCCTTTTCTTTTTCGCTTCTCTCAAGGATTTTGTCTCTGACATCTGAAGCCGTCAAGTGAATACAGCATTTCCTATACCTATCCATCTCTCTTTTGTCTTCCTTTCTCATGCATCCTTGTTGCTCTCCCTTTGTCCCTGTCAAGTCCCTTTCTGTGTGTCCCGTGATATAAAGTGCGGCACACAACCGCCTGTATCTATGTCAGTGGCGAACAATAGGTATACATTTGCTTTTCTTGTTGGTGCTTGCCTCTCCTCTTTTCTGCGTCTTCTTCTTCTTCTTCTTCTTCTTCTTCTTCTTCTTCTTCTCATCTCCCTTCTACTTTATTTTTTATTTTATTCAGTTCCTCCATTCTCCCCTCTTTAGAACTACTAAAGAAAAGACCCGTCTCTGCTAAAGTAGCAACCCCTTCTGCCATCTTCAAATACTATAGACGACTCCTCTCAATTTCTAAGTCCCCTACAGACGGTGAAGGTGTTGTCATATTTAATAACAAATTAATTATAAAATATCTCATTAATATAACCATTAATCACTGCTAAAAGGGAATCCAGTACGTACAGCTATAAGTTCCACCCAGTTTACTTTCTCTTGAATAGACTGAAGGCTTTGCTTGTAATGGATGTAGGCTGTAGATTCGTCTCTAAATTGCAAGCAACAAAGTAGGTGTTGAAATAGATGTATTCTTCTGTGTCACCTGTATGGGGATTTCTCTTAACACAACCACTCCCCCGCCCCTCTCAACCTCTTGTGCGTCCTGCTGCCCTGAATATACTCTCGACTCTCAAAAGCCACACAAGAGGCGCTAGTGTCGAGGTACGTTAAGAGGTGTGAGCATCCGTTGTGCAAGAATGGAATAAGGCCATTTAATAAAGCCGCGTTTCTTGAATTTTTAAGTACGAGATATTTTAAAGAATTTAAAACATTATTATTACCAAAATATAACCCTCTCTAACGCTATTACACACCCCTTTAGTGGTAAATAATTGAGTCTCTTACATATTTCGTTTGGTCTGATTACCTTGTTGGGTTTTTTTCCGAGTTTTTCCCCCAACCATAAGGCAAATGTCAGATAATCTGTTGGCGAATCTTCGGGCTCACTACATCTCGCCAAAAAACTTAAAAAAATTATAAAAAATTGAAATTGTAATCTTGTAAAATTTTGACTTGTTCCACATCTTAAAGCTTTATTGCTGATGTAAGATCTATGGTATTGCTGATGTAAGATCCATGGTATATAATAAATGAAAATAAAAAAAAAAAGTGTGCAAATTTAGACAGTAAGGCAAAAACAATTGATTACAAATTTCAAGGAAAAGTTGTTGTTCCGGAGCCGGGTATCGATCCCGGAACCCTTCGCTTAGCGCGCGAACGCTCTACCGACTGAGCTACCCCAGGAACTATACACAACACCGTTTTTCCTTTTATATCCACACAACTCACATGAGCTGACAAGGCGCCAGAACTCAACTGTGAGTGCACACAATACTGTGTGACTTAAATTGTGGCTTTCTGTTAACGTACCTCCAGTACGGTGTCGTGTATAGTTCCTGGGGTAGCTCAGTCGGTAGAGCGTTCGCGCGCTAAGCGAAGGGTCCCGGGATCGATACCCGGCTCCGGAACAATTTTTCCTCGGTGTCGTGTATAGTTCCTAGGGTAGCTTAGTCGGTAGAGCGTTCGCGCGCTAAGCGAAGGGTCCCAGGATCGATACCCGGCTCCGGAACAATTTTTCCTTGAAATTATTCAAACCTGCTTTACAGGGAGCTACTACCTGAAAGCCAGATTTGTATAATTGATTACAAACTCTGTAAAAAGTCAAATCATCGCTGTGAAATGTCTATTTATTTGTAGTTTAAATATTAGCAGATTTATAGTGATTTTTTCATGCATCCCGTAGAATTCAGGTTAACTTCGGTAGCTTTCAGTTTCCCGGGGTGAAGAGAAAGTTCTTTCTTTTCTTATTCTCTTTTGTTTTCTCGTTTATTTTTTTTTTTATTTGTCTTGAAAATGTATCTTTCTCTTACACTTCAATGAACAGAAATAATATAAAGGGTGTTTCAGAAAAACTTTGAAAAACCTTGAGGGCATGTTCCTCACACCAAAACAAGATAAATAGTTCATATAAACATATGTCCGAAAATCCTTAGATTTTTAGTTATTAATGAAAGAACGTGATGAAACATCTGTTAGATATTGACAGCTTGGTAGCAAGTATTGCAACGTTAATCAATTCAGAAACTCATGTGAGGAACATGCTTACAAGGTTTGTCAAAGTATTTCTGAAACATCCTGTATTAGATGCAAAGTTGGGAAATGCTTTTTACAAAATCGAGGAAAAGTTTTTTAAAATGAGCAGAGCAAATACAATATATTTTGCATTGAAAATTTAGAGCAATATTATTCCAAAGCCTTCGCAAAACTGCACTGCAATGGTAACTAAGTAACAAAAAGTGCACTGTTTTTTGTACCAAATCCCCTCCTTCAATTTTAATTGAAGTTATGCGTTACTTTTGAAACACCTTGTATATTATCAGGACTGTCACTGGGCAGAAACCTGAAGACACTTTCAATGCCAACATTGATGGCAAGTAACGCCATCTGTGAGCGCAACCAGGAAGGACCAAGTGATATTAAGGAGTTAACAATGAATAAAAGAGAACTGGTTTTGATGATTTGTAAAACAAGAGCACATAGCAACCATAAATGATGTTCTCTTGTTTTACAAATTGTCAAAGCCTGCTAATTCCTAAACATGGCCCATTAATTAAGTTATATCTTCATTGTTTTTATACATAGGTTTCTTATGGCACTGTTTAAATCCCTATGTCACCGAGCGAGCTGGCACAGAGAGTAACTTTTGAGATTCGTATTCGGGAGGTCCCAGGTTCAAACCCCGTAGCCGGCCAATCTGACTGGGATTTTTCTTGGTATTTCACAGTCACAAAAAGTAAGTGCCGGGTTAGAAATTTACATACCATGATTCATCACCGCCTAAATCACCAATAACATAAACATAAATCAAAATCTAAAATCAGTTGCATAAACACAAGCCATCTATAAGCTTACCACACGATAATAGGAACAGAAACCCAACAATAGTAAAAATCTCTAAATATATATATTCAGGATTCTACAGCTACTCTCGTCTTCCTGTGCCAGTCCTCCAAAGCCTTCTGTCTTCTGCGTCTTCAGTCCTCAACCCCCTCTTGTGCATGACCTCCAGTACTTCGTTGTCCCAAGTTCTTTTTGGTCTACCTCTTCCTCTTCTTCCTGGAGGTTTCCACTGGTAAATTTGTTTAGGCCATCTCTCTTCACCCATTCTCATCAGATGACCAAACCACTTCAAACTCTTATTTTCTATTCTATTTAACACTGTCTCTTCAGCATCCATTCCATGCCTAATTTCTTCATTTTTAATGTGGTCCGAGCGGGAGATTCTAGCACTTCGTCTCAAATAATTCATTTCTACGGCCAAAATTCTTTTTCTATAATATGCATTCGTTACCCATATTTCACTTCCGTAGTTTAATACAGATTCAACTAGCATTTCCCAATATAGTTTTTGGTATCCTTCCAAAGATGTTTATCCCACCATATAGAATTTAAACATGTTATAATTTTTTTACTTTGTTCAGTTCGGTTTTTTATTTCCTCTTCGCCGATACTTCTGCTTTAGTCATAATTATACCTAGGTATTTTGCCTGGTTAACTTTTTTAATTTCAATTTCATCATCTATAACAATATTATCACTACTTTTAGTATTAATGGCCAAATATAAAAATCTCTAAATGATATACCAAAAGATATGACCACAAAAATGTTAAAGCGTGTATAAATATTACACCCTCGTTCAAATCTTTATCCTGGCTGCAACTTAATAACCGTAGATCACTTCATTCGCTCTCTCTTCTGTTTCGAGTTCTCCACACTTCTACTCCAAATTATCTTCGTTCCCGGTTTAACTACTTATCCTCCAATCACAATCTAAACACCAGGTCACAGGAGAGCCAAATCCTAGCAATTCCTGCCCATAGAACATCCCACTATTCATCCTCTTTCACTGTCTCAGTCCCCCGTGAATGGAATTCTCTACCTCAGAAGATTAGGGGCTGCCAGACAATAACCACTTTCAAGAAGAGGCTAAACGATTTCTTACGGGCGCAGTCAAATTGAAGTTATAATTGTGATCGAGTTTAATAATTGAATTTAATTTAGGTAATTTAGGTATGACTATTATTATTGTTATTATTATTATTATTATTATTATTATTATTATTATTATTATTACATAGGCCTAATTATTTTATTGGTGTTGTGAATATGAAAAGAATTGTCATTGTATTATATTAATTATATACTGGTAGTGTCTGAGGTCAGGAGCATAGACAAGACTAATGGAGGAAATGCAAGAGAAGACATGAGAAGAACGAGTGTAGGAAGGAAGCGACTAACAGATATTAGTGATTGTGAGGACTGAATAGATAGGGCGTTGGAGAGGTTATAGCGAAGAAGAAGAGTGCAGAAAAGTTAGGGGTGGCAAAAGTGTAAGAAAAGGAACAGAGAAAAAAGTGTTAGTGTAAGAAGATAGGGTAAGTGTGTAATAAGATAAACTATCAAACAATGAATACAATGATATCTGAACAAATGTGAAGTGGAATGAGAGAGAAATTGGAAGGGTAATTTAAGTGAATTAGATATTTGATGTTTTTCAATGTTTTAGATTGGGAGTAGTAGCAGGTGTACTATAACTGTAGGAGTATTATCGAAATAAATATATGGATAGGGGTAATAAAATAGGAAATTTATGAATGGAAGGGAAACAGTCTAGGTAGGAGGGAGAGAATAGAAGAGGATAAAGGGGGAAGGACATATAGCAATTTAGTCATAATAGAACATTAGAAAGCAATCAAGAAATTATCGGCAAAGAATACCTTAATAGAAAAGAGTTATATGTATTAAAGGGATGGTGGATCGAAAAACAGAAATGTGAAGGTCCACCATAACTGTGAATTGTAAAGTTGAATGACAAATAAATATCAATATCAATATCAATATATTAATTATATATTATATTGTCTTGTATTGTAGAATTGTATTGCTTTGAATTGTATTGTATTAATTATGTTATATTCATAGCATTGTAGTAATTTTCTATCATACTGGTTGAGTGGAAGAGAAGGCCGAATGACCTTAACTCTGCCAGTTAAAATAAGCCATTATTATTATTATTATTATTATTATTATTATTATTATTATTAAATAAACTTCACAAAATATCCCCATGTCCTATACTGAGAAAAACACGCGGTTTATACCCTTATCTATAAGATTAATACACAAAAAAGACGTTTACCTTGGTGTAGTTCACAATCTTACGGACATAGGACACGTGATAGGACTCTATGAAGCCGGATGGCATCTCCACAACTGAACATTGCTACAATCTCCATGCAGACTCTAATCCGAGAGTGTTACACGGGCTGCATTTAACGCAGGGTAAATAATAACAAAATAGAACGGGTGGGAAATGGAATGAAGCTCTCTCCGCCGAACATATATTGGATTGATGGATTAAAAACTGCATGCGGCCAGTTACTGTATTATGAATATTCAGGCTGAAGTCTGAGTCTCGCTGGTTGTTGTTTTGAAAGGTTTTTGTAGTTGCGACGTCGGGGAGAGAGTGGGCTAGCCCCACTTGTGCTACCACGCTGATGCCCGTCGAATTTCCCGAGAGGGGTAGGGGGTGGGGTGGCTGTTATTGTTAGCCAACAAATTAGCAATTCTCCACCCCCATGACTGCTTGTTTACGTATGGAATGTTACTACGGTCTTCTGTAAACAACTGGACGATTCCATCTTGTGTTGCTATAGCAAAGTACTGTACTAAGCTATTTTTTGCCCTTGCTTTCAGCTTAATTAACTTGCAAATTCAAATTAATAATTGAAGTACAGATTTATCACTTTTAATAAGAGAAAATACAGGTACATCATTTTATTTTTATTAACATTTCTAATATTAACCTGGCTATACAAATGTAACCATGTTATTCAGGTACTACCGTCTGGTGGTAGATGAAAGAAACTCACTGTCCGATATTACCCGATGTCCGATACTACCCAACTCTCCCCTAAACTTTCAAATGTTGGAGGTTGATAGATACTCTGTAGAACAGTTGTTTTGAGTCTGTATTTCAAGTAAAATAAGCTACAAAGGAAAACTCAAGTATCATGCGAACTCTATAGACTGCTAAAATTACGAAGAAAAAGAAAGAGCATTCACAAACTTCTGAACTTGAAGCATGACACAGATCAGATCAACAAGTGGTTGCTCTCAAGGATACCAACATGATTTTTATTCGTATTATCGACATTTTTCCCTCTCTTAGTTTCTTCGTATGGTACTCAGTCTTGAGACTACATTTTGACATTGCGACGTTTTTTCGATTATTGCGACGTTTTGTTCAGTGATCTCAGGATTGATTTCGCTCAGAAACTACAGCGTGTTCATAACACCTGCGTCCGCTACATTTGCAATGTTCGATACTATGATCATATCTCACCTTCTTTCGAGAAGTTATCATGGCTTAGGTTACATGAGAGGAGAAATCTGCACTCACTTTCTCTCTTATATCGAATTATGCACACTTCATCCCCCTATTATTTATCTGCTCGTTTTCATACTCTCTCTGCTATCATAATATTAATACTCGATCACAACGCGATAACACGCTAGAAATTCCACTACACACATCATCTCTGTATTCCTCATCTTTCACTGTTGCTACCTCTCGTCACTGGAACTCTCTCCCGCCTGAAGTCAAGGGCTGCCGAACATTGAAATCTATCAAATCCAAGTTAGAAAATTATCTTATGACGAGTTGCCAAACTAACTTACTATTATGACAAGTGTTGTATTGCATGTTTCCACGTATTCACATTTTTTTATGTTCTAGTAATATTTAACTTATTTTATATTTTTGTTTTCATATTTTCCGATAATGGTATATCTATAATGTGATAAGTTGAGCTATATATAATCATAATTTTCCTTACTATGTGTACTTAAAAATATTGTATTCATTGTATGCTTTGTACTGCACTATTTTATCACTATTATTATTATTATTATTATTATTATTATCATCATTATTACTATTTATTATTATTACTATTATTATTATTATTATTATTATTATCAATAATTGTCTTATTTTTATACTTTGGATGTCTCATTTATTTTGACCTGCTGTTCACATTTTATTATGCTTTTTCTTTCTTTCTGTATGTTATATATTATGTTTGATTTCTACTTACTTGTTGTTTACATTTTATTATTATTATCTCATTCAGTTTTGTGTGTAAAATTTTAGTGTTTTTTGTAACGCAGTTTTTCTCCCGGTTGAGTGTTAGAGAAAGCCGTATGGACTTAACTCTGCCAGGTTAAATAAATTATTATTATTATTATTATTATTATTATTATTATTATTATTATTATTATTATCAATAATTGTCTTATTTTTTATACTTTGTATGTCTCATTTATTTTGACCTGCTGTTCACATTTTATTATGCTTTTTCCTTTCTTTCTGTATGTTATATATTATGTCTGATTTCTACTTACTTGTTGTTTACATTTTATTATTATTATCTTATTCAGTTTTGTGTGTAAACTTGTAGTGTAATTTGTAAATTTGTAGTGTTTTTAGTAACGCAATTTTACTCCTGGTTGAGTGTTAGAAAAGGCCGTATGGCCTTAACTCTGCAAGGTTAAATAAATCATTACTATTATTATTATTATTATTATTATTATTATTATTATTATTATATCCTTTTCCCGGTTTGTCATACCCAACACAATGTGAATAATTCTACAGTTTCCAGTGTAACTCATTTCTATGCTTTGCGGATAATTTTCTTCAGATCAAGATATTTTCCTTCTAAGATAACGTGAAACATTAAATCCTCCATGGTCAAATCGAGAAGACGTTATGCAAGTTTCAATATCTGAAGTCATTTGTTTCTTATAAGACTCAGTTCCTAAATTTGATTTTAGACGCAGCACCGTCGCTTTCGTTATTCAGCCGATAAATGGCAGTTTCCAAATGAAATCTATGTAAAAATAAATGACTGTCATACGCAGATAACATTGCTGTTGGCCGTGGAATTGCAAGCTAGACGAGTCTACTACCACAAGGGATGTAGGGTACTCAAAGTTAAAAAATCGGAATAACCCATTTTTACATTTAGAGGTGAAGGTTGATAATTTTCACTAAAGTCGGTGTCGTTTTCTTATGGAAGAGAAAATGTCACAAGCAGAGGAAGTAATATTAACAACACTGAAACCAGACATAATCAAATTGTCAACGATTTATATCTTCCCAGCATATGCTTTCTTCATACTATGTGCGTAATATTCATAACAAATGTACATCCTTTTAATAAGTTGTGAGAAAACAAGTTTAGTAGTACTCATGTTCTTTGCTGAAGTAGTTATGTTTGTAAGTATTAATGTATCCAAATACAGTCTGATGACTGATTTCTTAATATGGGCTCTAATAATAATAATAATAATAATAATAATAATAATAGATTTCAAAAAGACATATAACTCGGTTAAGAGAGAAGTTTCATATGATATTCTTATTGAATTTGGTATTCCCAAGAAACTAGTTCGATTAATTAAAATGTGTCTTAGTGAAACTTGCAGCAGAGTCCTTATAGGCCAGTTTCTCTCTGATGCTCTTCCAATTCACTGTGGGCTAAAGCAAGGAGATGCATTATCACCTTTACTTTTTAACTTCGCTCTAGAATATGCCATTAGGAAAGTACAGGACAACAGAGAGGGTTTGGAATTGAACGGGTTACATCAGCTGCTTGTCTATGTGGATGATATGAATATGTTGGGAGAAAATCCACAAACGATTAGGGATAACACGGAAATTTTACTTGAAGCAAGTAAAGAGATAGATGTGGAAGTAAATCCCGAAAAGACAAAGTATATGATTATGTCTCGTGACCTGAATATTGTACGAAATGGAAATATAAAAATTGGAAAGTTATCCTTCAAAGACGTGGAAAAATTCAAATATCTTGGAGCAACAGTAACAAAAAATAAA
This sequence comes from Periplaneta americana, assembly GCA_025594305.2. Taxonomy (NCBI): domain Eukaryota; kingdom Metazoa; phylum Arthropoda; class Insecta; order Blattodea; family Blattidae; genus Periplaneta; species Periplaneta americana. The sequence goes on along the minus strand of JAJSOF020000003.1, from coordinate 199,128,150 downwards.
TGACACTCGGAAGGAAATTAAACGCAGAATAAATATGGGAAATGCCTGTTATTATTCGGTTGAGAAGCTTTTGTCATCCAGTCTGCTGTCAAATAATCTGAAAGTTAGAATTTATAAAACAGTTAGGCCTATATTACCAGTTGTTCCGTATGGTTGTGAAACTTGGACTTTCCTTTTAGAAAGTAACAGAGGGATGAAGTTAGGCCTGCAGCAGAATGGAGAAAGTTGCACAACGCAGAACTGGACGCATTGTATTCTTCAACTGACATAATTAGGAACATTAAATCTAGACGTTTGAGATGGGCGGGGCATGTAGCACAAATGGGCGAATCCAGAAATCCATATAGAGTATTAGTTGGAAGGCCAGAGGGAAAAAGACCTTTAGGGAGGCCGAGAAGTAGATGGGAGGATAATATTAAAATGGATTTGAAGGAGGTGGGATATGATGATAAAGACTGGATTAATCTTGCATAGGATAGCGATTGATGGAGGGCTTATGTGAGGCGGCAATGAACCTCCTGGTTCCTTAAATGCCATTTGTAAGTAATAATAATAATAATAATAATAATAATAATAATAATAATAATACTATACTTTCAGAATTTTTCTGGCCTTGAGTGAATTTTTAATCATCTTGCCAACTTCCGACACATGATTTTAAAGTTCTCTGAAGAGAATTCCACAAAAAATGACTACATTTATAATAAAAAGAAATGAAAATATATAGATAAAATACGAAATTATTTAACATCATTATTCACGTCTCACTAATCTGTACAATAATAAATAAATATATTTTAATTACACCAATGCAAATACACGTGTAACTATTACTAGTTTGTAGTTTTGTTGTTTTTGTTATGTCCACGTTGTTTAAATTTGTCACACGAGTTGCTAGCTACAATTGACATAAATACGTTTACGGACAGCAGCCTTCATTTGGTTTTGATTGTTGAGATCATTATGAATCGTTTTTCCTTTGTTTCACAAAATGCTACCAACTATCAAAATAATTTAATAATAAACTCGTAAATCACCTCGACTTGCAGAATGAACTCCGTTAGTCATTTGTCACTTTTATGTGCCGTACAATTCATTTCGCGTTAGGATCGAATTAAAACTGCACCCGATCACTGCATTATTCAGTATACTGAAACTTTATGGGCCCGCATCAAAAAGCTACAAATAGTGCAAACGCCTATAAATAATAACAATTCGCTCAACTACATAATTGTCTACTCGTATAGTTCAGATTGCAATCCGCTTCTGAATAATGTTTTTCATATTTGACTTATTTTAAATTAAATTGTAATTGTATGTATTTGACAATGTCTATGCATATATTATGCCTTCGACAATAAAGATCTATCTATCTATCTATCTATCTATCTATCTATCTATCTATCTATCTATCTATCTATCTATCTATCTATCTATCTATCTATCTATCTATCTATCTATCTATCTATCTATCTATCTATCTATCTATCTATCTATCTATCTATCTATCTATCTATCTATCTATCTATCTATCTATCTACCTATCTACCTATCTATATATCTATATCTATCTATCTATCTATCTCTATCTATCTATCTATCTATCTATCTATGTCTATCTGTCTATATATCTATATCTATCTATCTATCTATCTATCTATCTATCTATCTATCTATCTATCTATCTATCTATCTACTTTTCGCACTAGTATTAAAAGTACTTTTTACACTGCAGTGTTATAAACAGTATTTATCGTTAGTGAAAATCGTGCATAATATGTCACATTATTGTACCAGAGCCGTAAAATATTACCATGGCAACTAAAATAGCATTACTTTTATTATGACGTCATAACTTATGCCATTAAGTTAATATTATGAAACGATTTGACGTACTATAATATTTAATACATCACCGTTGTCTTCCTAGATCATGATTCTGGAAGTTTTGAATTGAGAAAAATTCCGTCACCACCGGGATTGAACCCAGGACATCCAGTCCGCGGCCAGTTGGTCCACCAGCTGTCTTATCTGGTTGTCCTAAGACTTCGTACTAAATGCTAACAGAAAGTAATAAAATCAGTTAAGATACTAGCGACGCTGGAGAAGTTATTTCAAAAAAGAATACTGTTGCTACGCTACAATATGCATATGCTGAAATTGGATATATGTCCCTGGGGCTCGGACGACGTACATTGATACTAATAGAGTTGTTTACGTTTTTGTGAACGATTTCTCTGAATTCATCCAATAAAGTGAAATTCATTCGCCCTTTAGCAATTACCAGGGAATATTCTAAAATTCAATTACACCATCCTGTTCATTAAACAAATTGAGAGTCCATCCATTGCTTAGAGGAACATTGTGCAATTACGAATTATATAAATAAAGCCACGAAGAAAACAACGTGCGTGCTTTTACAGTGCTTGAAACTCCATAGTAATTTAATTTTTATCAGAGATGAAATGTTATTAAACGCAAGGGGAAAATTGAAAAATTAAAAATGAACATTTCCATGGAGACGACACGTTTTATGTATTCAGATGTTAAGGGTTGTGGGATTGGCCAGAAAGCGGGCCGTGCTCTTTGCAATTGTTACTGTGGCCGGTAGGTCTGTCTGTAGACAGAAAACCACGAAGAATTCGTCATTATAACCGGCCCTTGGGCTCGAACCTCGGACCTCCATAAAAGAAGTATGGTGTGCTATGTAGTTCATAACCGTTCTTGAAATGTTAAAATGTTATGTTTTATTTAACGACGCTCGCAACTGCAGAGGTTATATCAGCGTCGCCGGATATGCCGGAATTTTGTCCCACAGGAGTTCTTTTACATGCCAGTAAATCTACTGACATGAGCCTGTCGCATTTAAGCACACTTAAATGCCATCGACCTGGCCCGGGATGGAAACCGCAAACCTTGGGCATAGAAGGCCAGCGCTATACAAACTCGCCAACCAGGTCGACACCGTTCTTGATAATAATGACTTTATTATTTATTTATTTATCTATTTATTTATTTATGAGTTTATTTATTTATTTCTCTGTTATTTGTTTGTCTATTAATTAAATTATTTATTCATTTATTTATTTATTTATTTATTTAATTATTTATCTATTTAATTTTTATCTATGCAGAAAAGTATATTCTATTATTCATGTGCTAAAAAGGATAAATGTTCATCTTCCCTCTTGCTTAAAAAAGTCCCTTGTGCAGACCCTTGTATTTCCCCATTTTGACTATGCTGACATTTTACTGACTGACCTTTCCAGCGACAACAAAATGAAACTTCAACGTGCTCATAATTTGTGTGTACGTTTTGTAAGCAATGTTCGTAAATATGATCATATTACCCCATCCCTGGAAGCAATAGGTTGGCTTAAACTAGATAAGAAAAGAAATTTACATTCACTTCTCTTTCTCTTCGAAATCTTGAACTCTTCTATTCCTTCGTACCTGTCGTCTCGCTTCACTTACCTTTCTTCCCACCACAATCTGAACACACGCTCTCGCCATGAAACAATACTAACAATACCATCCCATCGCACCTCCTCATACTCATCCTCTTTCACAATAGCCCTGCCAAGACTCTGGAATTCGTTACCTGCTAGCATCAGGGACTGTCGAAATAAAATTGAATTCAAACGAAAACTTACTAGGCACTTGGTCAGTAATTGAGACTCGTTCAGACATGGTTTCTTGTAAATAGTTATTTTAATCTACCACAAAATATCTCAATATCCGGTAATTTCATCACTATAGAATTTTGTTATTGTAGGTTTAATTTGTAATTTAGTAAATACAAAAATATTCTTTGTTCTTAACTTCTATGATAAAATGTCTAGCTTTCATTAATCAGGTATTCTTGTCGTACTTTAATTTTTATTGTAATTGTAATTGTAAATTTAATATTAATTGTAATCTTATTGTTCATGTTATAGTTGTAATCCCCTGGTAGAGGGCAGAGAAGGCCTGACGGCCTTATCTCTACCAGGTTAAATAAATAAATCTAATCTAAATCTATTTATCTATAGATCTATTTATTTATATATTTACTTATTTACTTAATTATTTATGTAAGTATTTATATATATACTTATTTATCTTTATATTTATTTGTTTAGTTAATTATTTCTGTAATTATTTACCTATTTAATTATGTGTTTATCTGTTATTTGTTTGTTTATTAATGTATTTATTTATTTATCTATTTATTTATCTATAGCTCTGTTTGTTTATTTATTTATTTACTTAATTGTGTATGTAAGTATTTATATATATATATATATATACCTATACACTTATTTAGCTATATAGGCTATTTATTTACTTACTTAATTATTTCTGTAATTATTTATCTATTTATTTATTTGTTTATCTGTTGTTTGTTTATTAATTTATTTATTTATTCATTTATTTATCTATTTAATTTTTAATCTATTTATTTATCTATACTTACTTACTTACCTACTTACTTGCTTTTAAGGAACCCGGAGGTTCATTGCCGCCCTCACATAAGGCCGCCATTGGTCCCTATCCTGAGCAAGATTAATCCAGTCTCTACCATCATATCCCACCTCCCTCAAATCCATTTTAATATTATCTTCCCATCAACGTCTCGGCCTCCCTAAAGGTCTTTTTCCCTCCGGCCTCCCAGCTAACACTCTATATGCATTTCTGGATTCGCCCATACGTGCTACATCCCCTGCCCATCTCAAACGTCTCGATTTTATGTTCCTAATTATGTCAGGTGAGGAATACAATGCTTGCAGTTCTGTGTTGTGTAACTTTCTCCATTCTCTTGTAACTTCATCCCTCTTAGCCCCAAATATTTTCCTAAGCACCTTATTCTCATACACCCTTAACTTCTGTTCCTCTCTCAAAGTGAGAGTCTAAGTTTCACAACCATGTAGAACAACCGGTAATATAACTGTTTTATAAATTCTGACTTTCAGATTTTTTGACAGCAGACTGGATGATAAAAGCTTCTCAACAGAATAATAACAGGCATTTCCCATATTTATTCTGTGTTTAATTTCCTCCCGAGTGTCATTTATATTTGTTACTGTTGCTCTCAGGTATATGAATTTGTCCACCTCTTCAAAAGATAAATACCAAATTTTTATATATCCATTTCGTACAATATTCTCGTCACGAGACATAATCATATGCTTTGTCTTTTCGAGATTTACTTCCAAACCTATATCTTTACTTACTTCCAGTAAAATTCCCGTGTTTTCCCTAATCATTTGTGGATTTCTCCTAACATATTCACGCCATCCGCATAGACAAGCAGCTGATGTAACCCGTTCAATTCCAAACCCTCTCTGTTATCCTGAACTTTCCTAATGACATACTCTAGAGCAAAGTTAAAAAGTAAAGGTGATAGTGTATCTCCTTGCTTTAGCCCACAGTGAATTGGAAACGCATCTGACAGAAACTGACCTATACGGACACTGCTTACAATAACCTTTCTAAATATTGGAACAGTTTTTCCGGAACACCCTGTATACTATGAAATAATTTTTGTTAGTTTATGTAGAATTTTCTGTAAATATGTTTTAGAGAAAGATAAATAGGTTACAACACAAAAGCTAACCCATTATGGGCAATTTTTAAAAGCAAGATACGCACTAGGTAGTCTGTTAGCAGCATTGCTTTCTTGATATGAACAAAAAAAAGAATGAATGTTGTTAATAATAATGTTGATAATGATAATAGTTAATGATAATAG